>NC_051170.1:80064029-81264029 GCF_013339725.1 Rhipicephalus microplus | reverse complement strand
CCACAAGTTAGATCCGAAGCGGCCATTACCATTGAATAAAGTCCTAGGGCCACAGCTATCTAAAACAAATGCCAGAGCAATGAAGGTGCTGCAACACTACTTCGAAGAAACCAAGATTTGTGACCACTGCTGAGCTGACTATAGTTGAAAGTGAGCGTGGCGATCAACTGTTTGTTCGGACCATAAAAAAACTTTTGCTCTTACCTATGTAAGACTGTATATATGTATGTATGCTATTTTGTTTTTTTCTTTATTCGTAACAATCAAGTAAAAAGGGTAGCCATCGCCAAGTAAAGCGGACAAAAACTCCTTCTTTTATTTTCCATTTCAATAAAAAATACCAAAGAAAGAGGCTCGTGTGATAGCTGAAACTTGCCTAAAGAAATATTCTCAATTTCCTGGAGGTATTCTCAACTTTTCTGGATGTCATATCTGCCATCGATAGCGCTGTGCCTAGAAAAAGCGAAGGAAGCCTAAAAGCAGTGTTCATGCTTTTTTGCTGCATCAAACTCGGATTTTGGTGAAGATATAAAACAAAAGCGGAGCCGAGAAGCATCTGAAAGCCATGTACTGCAGAACAGCTGCCTCTCAGAAGAATTACATGTCAGTAACAAGGTTCCATTATCTGATTTAGAACGCCTGCTCACTTGATCTTTTGGAAGGTTATCTTCATGACATACGTAAAAGAGCAGAAAAAATTTGTGACGTCCAAATTTACTTATGGCGCTAAATGCACCTACGGTGGTACTTTCAAAAAAACGCACTGCCGCAACTGTTTGATCGGCATACTTTTACCACAAACGTGCATATGCATTGTATGTATTTGAATATATGTGTTAAAAAATGAAAACAGGCGCTCGCGTTGTTCGAAGGGAAAACTAACACTAATGACATTTCGGGCCACAACGGGTCTCTAGTTTACAAAGCATATAATTAAAGAAGGCGCGACTATTTATGTGTTGTGTAACGCCGAGGGCGCATGTTTATCTTGGGCGGATCACGCGGCGTCCGATAAATCACGTTTTTATTTGTTTGATTGTGCAGCGATTCTAAAAGCAGCCGTGCCCTATTTATGGTTGCACAGACATTCTGAGATGAGCGATTAAATGCAAAGCAGACAACTTCGCCCTTATCGCACCAAAAGGTACCGTCAAAACGTGCATGTTTATGCAAAAAAAATTTATTTTATCTAGAAAGTCATGGATAATAAAATTGTATCTGCGGGGACGTCAGATTGTCGGCGCTGATGTGTAAGTTATTGCCCCCGCCTTAGCACTGTCATGCCTAATGACATTATACGTAGCGGTACACCGTCAATGTAGTCAATAGCACATAGTAATGAGGCTGCGGACAAGAGTTAAGGGTATAGGTCTATGCCACAGACAAATAATATTGAACTTTTTTCTCCAAGATAACTGTCAAAGCTGGAATCTCAGTTTCGTTAGGCTTCAACAATGTTTTACTACATACCCTAAATGGTCAGTTTTTATGCGTAGCTGCTCGCAACCTCCGTTTGTGTACTTTGGAATGGGGGAAGGCCGTGGAGACGGGGCATCATGTGCGGCAGCATGTCGTGATTGAAACTGCTGCCATATGTCGTTATGACAACCAAATGTGCATGGCGCTGCACGACATTAGGGCACGTACACTCGCTATCACGTTCTTCATTGGCAACATATCCCTTTTGATATGTGTATTAAGCAAAACAGAAATGAAGGTATTTGTCCGTTCCTCCGTGTTTATCTGGTTCTCAAACATCTGCTGCCACAACTGCCTTTTTTCTTTCCTAGCGTGAGTGTCATTGATACATTGTCAGTACACCATGTCATTTTCTTGTTACAGAAGCAGCAATGGCATTATAGAAGCAGTGAAGCACTTTTTCAATGAGAACGACATCTCCGCTGAACTGGTTATTCCAATGGGTGTCCCACAGTTGTAGCCCTTATTATACTGAAGGCAGCGCAGATTATCTACCGTCGCAAATAAAGGCTGAAAGTGATCAAGAGCAGCACTCTTTACTCTATCCACATCGTACTGGAAAATACACCTGAGTAATTGATAACAAGTGGAATATATTTTCTTGTTTATGAAGTTGCTTCGAAAAGGATATATTCGTTCTAGATATGTTTTTCTTAAAGACCAGCAAGTGGTGATGGGGGCCATGTGTGGTCCGTGGGTGACCTTTCTCGTGATCGACATGTTATCTCTTTCGAGTGGCATGATTGTGTTAAAGCGAAGGTTCTCTTAGCGTGTGCATCTGCAGGCCTGTGCAAACATTATTCAGAACACCATAAGTAGAACAAATGTGCCATTGGCTGCTGAAAAAAAGTAAGCCTTCTCCCCATTGACATCACTTCCACCACTGTGTGATTTTGCTTTTACGCAAAAGCTCGTAACACTCTAAACCAGCACACTCATTGTTCCTGCTGGAAATTGCTGGTACTACATTTTCATTTCATTTCATTTATTCTCTCTCATGCACAAGGCGTTACAGAGAGGAGTGGTGAAAAAATAAGTAACAATCTGTACAAACAAATGGAGCATGTTTAAAAAGGGTATGCGTTTATGGTACTCTTGAAGTTGGTCGGGTCAGTGATGGATGCGATGGAAGCGGGAAGGTGATTCCAGTCCGTGCTTGTTTTGGGCCCGAATGAATTGAAATAGAGGTTTGTACGGCTGCTTGTAATTCCAACTTTGAAGTGGTGACCACTGCGGGATGAAATGTAGGATGGCGGCAAAAAAAGCGAGTGAACATAACAAAAACATGAACATAAATCTTCGTGCATGCTATTGAATGATTGGGCATCTGATATATCTACTTTGTTATAGCCTTATTCTGCACAGTTGCCTATACTTGGTGTTTATGCATGTATTATATAATCCATATGCAGCTATCTGCTCACTCCCAGGCTTTACAGTATGTTCAACCATTATAACTCACAATATAGTTAAGATCTGCTTTGGAGGACACGGACGATTGCACGTTACATCAAGCAAGAGATGTGCTAATGAGACACATATGCTAAACAATTTGACTAATGCGAGGTACTGGTGAATCAAATAGTACATGGCCAATTGTGCAATCTCTCTATAATGCTCGAGCGTTCTGTAATATTGGCAGATAGCTGATATATAGGCACTAACAATATTAATTTGTGTTGTAAGTTTTTTGCCCACCACTGTCGTAATTTTTGAGGCTGCGTGTTCCAGCTGACCGCGAGTACGCCTAGCAGAACTCCCGAGGAGAACGCTAATGCAAGATGCATCACTCTCCTACTCTCTATGTCGTGTTCGAAGCTGCAAGAGCCGGCAACCTCTCGTCATGTAATACGCAGCGGGTACAATCATTTTGTGCGTACGAAGAAAGCTGAAGCGCTTCGCTCTTACAGCTATTGAGCAGGGGATCAAGATCCGGGAGCCATCGATCAGGTACAAGTGTGCGTACGCTATGCTCGCCTTACGTCTGCATTTATGGGCCTGAACTGAACCAGGACCTCGGTGAACAGCGTCAAAAACGAAAGTACCGAAACACGAGAAAGCTTCAGCCTTGATCGATACACTCCAAGAAGTGCCCACTCACACTCAAAGTTGAATTACGGGGAACATGGAGCCTCCTACGCTGTGACGTGCTATGCGCTTTCGTCAGCCTGGGTTACAGGAGTGTGGCTAGCTGAAATAGCGAATTGCGCTAGTTAAAAAATAATCATCATGATCAGCGCACAAAAATCACAAAAACACAAGAAAGTGCACAACAGAAGTGATTGTGTAGTGCACTATGTTTTCTTTTGCGCTTTTTTGTGCGCCGATTGTGAAGATAAAGCGTGGCTAAAGATACAATGAAACCTCGCGCTCTTGCTGGCAGGCACAGTTCCTTGGCGCCGATGATTCCGGCGAGCCAAGAAAAATCTCTACGAATAATGCGAGGCCACGAACTTTATTTAGTACTCTTGTTCAAGGCGGGGAGAAGAATGTCCGACACGTTTACTAGGCCTCTCTTTTCTTCCGTCTGCTTGGGTGTAGTCTATCTCCTCCGGCCATTCCGCTTGTAGTATCACGTTGAACTTGCCGTAGGAAGGCTTGATCCTAGTCAAATTTTGTATTTCTTTGACGATGTTATTTATTATGCGACTGCTTTTATTTGTCTTATATATTTTTATGTACATGCATTGTTGCATGCCACTAAAACAGGTCATTTTGTTAGAGTAGTCTTTGCCGTTGTTTTCCAGTTCTGTATCTAGGTGCACGCGGTGACAGGCTTTTGTTTTCCTTCAGTGATATAAAGGAGGTGGTACCTCAGGGGCACTGATAACCCTTTCAAAAAATGCGATATCTGGTCTTGTTAATTTGTTCATTTTGTTGGAAATCTCACTTTTATTGATGCCTGTGTTCATGGCAGGCATACCTAGCGACTGCAACCTCTTCATGAAATTGATACCATAACATTCATACATAATATTTCTGAAGTAACAGGCGCGGGATCGGAATGAACTAATGTTTATAGCGTTAGTCGCCTAAGTAGGAAAATGTAATGTAACGTCGTCACTCAGACGTTCACGAATGCACTCGTGGTGTTTGCTGACGTCACATCAACTCCTCTCCTTCAAGCGGGGTGAGGGTATAAAACGGTTGATGAATGATTGATATGTGAGGTTTAACGTTCCAAAACCACCTTATGATTATGAGGCACCGTAGTTGAGGGCTGCGGAAATTTCGACCACTTGGGGTTTTTTAATGTGCACCCAAATCTGAGCACAAGGGCCTAAAACATTTCCGCCTCCATCGTAAATGCAGCCGCCGAAGCCTGAATTCGATCCCGCAACCTGCGGGTCAGCAGCCGAGTACCTTAGCCGCTAGACCACCCCGGCGGGGCCGGGTATAGAAACGGTCTCCTACCATACGATGCCGGTTAGATGTGCTAACTGTATTTTCCGGGAGCCCAGCATTCACAGTACGGTGGCCATGATCTTTCTGGACTGTAGTGTTGGTGGGTCCGGCCTCGTGTTCTGCGACAGGCGCGGGATTGGGGCTGGTATTCCCGGAGCTCGTAGAGGCTCATTATTTATAGTAGTTGCTGCTGACACTTTTACTTCCGCGCTTCTCCCTTCAGAGGTATTGGTGCCAGCCCCTCCGAGTGGTGCTTTAGCTGGTCTTCATGATGCTCACACAGATCTATGTCCTCTGTTTTGAACGTGCTCAGGAGGGCACTCCTTGTAGTCTGTACCACTGCGGATCTCCAGCTGCACGTGCATCATAGTTCTTATACCATACGCGTTCTGCGGCCGAATGTGTGCGGGGAAGTGCACCTGCAGCAGAAAAAGGTCATGACGCAACATTGTTGAATAGTGAACGTCGTTCAAAAACGAACAAGCATGAAGCCTGACGTCTTTCAATTTCGGAGTGAGCGGCGCTAATAACGCAGTAGCCAGTGGGCCAGGTGCCTTTCTACAGTTCAATGCACGTTTTTTTTCACAATTTTTTTTAGTTCATACCGCTAATTCGACCAGCCCGTTGCCTTGCATTTATTAGGAAGGGCATTGTTGGTGTATGATGACATCATCTTACATAAATTGGCGGAACTGTTTGCTTGAGGATTGAGGCAATGCCGCTTGGAAGATTATTAGGCCTGGTCACTGCCATCCTGATGTCACTCAATTTTCTCGAGCAAATCCATTGAATCTACTGCCACAATCGTCTCCTGTGAAAAGAAAGCGTTTGCGGCGAACTTTGCGTGCTTAAGAGCTTTATTCTGCCTTTTGGGTAAAACAAAAGCAGTGGTTTATGTAATGTCTTGAGATTTGAAGCATTTCGAGATGCACCTATGAACTATGTCTTCGCGAAAAAGCCGAAGATGACGCTATGGAACGTGTGGTCGATCTGTAAGAGCAAAGTTTGATGAACCAAGAATATACGAAATAAATACGGTAAATTTATTTATTCTTTATTTATACACACACACACACAGACGCACGCACACACACACACACACACACACGCACACACACTATCTAGAGCATGCGAAGAAACTGTTCCTAACACATTTGCGAAATTTCTAATTTCTGCAGTTTGATTTGTACTCTTTCCAACATCTCTCTTTATAGAAACGTAGTTGTTGAGGTTAGTGTGTGCTGCTGCCACAGGCATGGCATTTAGCACAATGTAAGTGTGATCACGAATGTAAGAGAAAAAATCTTCCGTTTCACAAAAAGCTATTGTGACCGACACAAGAAGTGGCGTTTCCGTTTTTGCTCTGGCCCCTCCCACAGTAGTGCGTAGAGAGAGAGAGAGAGAGAGAGAGAGAGAAAATAAATAAAAGGAAGAGACAGGGAGGTTAACCTAGATGAACTGGTTTGCTAACCTGTACGGGGGTGGGGAAAAGTGTCGGAAAGAGGATAGATATAGAGAGATATAAAATAAATTAGAAAAAAAACCCACATGCGCACACATTCGGGGAGTTCCGATCACAGTCGTTTGGACAGGCCGGTTGAACGCAAGAAGCGCAGGAGCACCTTCACAGCCTTTTTCTGCGACGTAAAGTCCTGTCGGCAGCGCAGGATTCTTTCTTCCAAAAGAGGCTGGTTGTCCAGTTCAGTCCAGTGCCTTGCAGAGTGACTGTCTCTGCAAGCAGTATTGTGGGCATTCACACAGAATGTGCCAAGTCGTTTCATCACTATCAAATTGATCGCATGCAGCAGTGTCAGCCATTCCTATGCGGAACGCGTACGCGTTGGTAAATGCGACGCCCAACCATAATCTGCACAGCATAGTAGCATATCGTCGGCGCAATCGCGGAGGAATTCGAAGACTGAGAGTTGGGTCTAAAGTACCTAATCGTGCATGGATGAAATGTGACTCGTTCCACTGTGACGTGGTGCGCTTGCGAGCAAGCATGCGGAGTTTTCGAGCAGCTTCAGTTCTGGAAAGCGGAATTGATATTTCATCGCTTTCAGTATGGGCAGAACGGACAGCTCGATCGGCCCGTTCATTGCCAATTCTTCCACAATGACTTGGAAGTCATTGAAAGGCTATTTCATGACCTTTCTCAATGAATTGGTGAGTCTTTTTTGCAATCTCAAATACCATCTGTTCGTATGGGCCGTGGTGTAAAGGTGACAGAAGGGATTGCAGTGCCGTCTTTAAGTCACTGAAAATTGGCCATTTTTGTGGCTGTTGATCGCCGATGAATTGCAATGCGGCACGAAAAGCTGCGAGCTCTGCTTGCGTTGATGTCGTAAGGTGGGAGGTCTTAATTTTTTTGTCGTGTCTTTTATCGGTATAACAAATGATGCCGTTGAACTCTTCTGTAAAACAGAGCCGTCGGTGTATACGTGTATACAGCCTTGGTACGTCTCGTATAACAAGAGCAGTGCAAGCTGTCTAAGAGCAGGTGACAACATATCTGCTTTTTTCTGTATGCCAGCTCTAGTTAGCCTGATGTTAGCCTGAGTCAGGCACCAGGGAGGAGTCGAAGGCCTGGCGGCGTGTGTGAAGCATGTTGGCAAAAAAATCGCGATATGTGGTGACCGTTTGACAAAATGATGAACGTGGTCTGTCCGCTGATAAAGAGGCTAGCTGGTGGCAGGGTGTCCGAGCAATATGCCTTATATGTGTCCTGAGTGCCTCAACGTCGATATGTGTCGCGATGAGGTGGTGACCGGCGATAGCTATAGTAGCCATTGTCGACGCACTACGAGGCAAGCCGAGGCAAATCCGGAGTGCCTGGGACTGAACACCCTGTAGCGCTCGAAGGCTTGTTTTGCTTGCATTGGTCAGTGCCGGTAAACTGTACTGCAGAAAACCAAGAAAAAGTACTCTGTACAGCTGTAGCATTGCACTGGGAGACATTCCCCAAGTCTTCCCTGCAAAGTAATATACGGCAAACTTCAGTATATTACAGATGTTTATTAACTGTTTCTTCTTGTACGAACGTGATCACTCCATGACAGATTCCTGTCAATTATGACGCCCAAAAATTTGTGCGATCGAACGTATGGTACAGTTGGACCATTGATGCTTATAGTGTACTTATCCATAGGCTTTCGTGTAAAAGCTACGAGGGCGCATTTCTCGGAAGAAATTTCCATGCCTCGATTTTGGAGGTAGCGCAATGTTTCAGTGGCAGCTTTTTGAATTCTCCCTCGTAACTGCAGGCGTGTTACAGCCGATGCCCAAACGCAAATATCATCTGCGTACATTGATAGCCTGACTGTGTTTGGCAGATGCTCAGTGAGAGCAATTAACGTAAGATTGAACAGCACAGGGCTAAGTACGCCACCCTGGGGGACGCCACGTTGGCTGTAATGTGGAGAGGTTGGACCGTCTTCAGTGCTCACAAAGAAAGATCGCAATGACAAATAACTACGTATCCAGCGATACATCCGACCACCTACTCCTATATCTTCGAGAGCGGTGAGAAGAGCTTCATGCGTAACGTTGTCATACGCCTCTTTGACCTCTAGGAACAAAGATGTGCAGAGACGCTTACGGCCTTTCTCGTGTTGGACATAAGTGACCAGGTCGACCACGTTGTCAATCGATGCTCGACCACGCCGAAATCCTGCCATGGCAACTGAGTAGATGTTGTTACACTCCAAAAACCACTCCAGGCGTCCAAGGATCATCCTCTCCATAACTTTGCCTACACAACTGGACAATGCGACCAGACGATAAGATGAGAGCTCCAACGATGACTTGCCTGGCTTCAGAAGTGGAACTAGGCGACTTGTCTTCCAGCTTGTCGGGAGCGTTCCATCTTGCCAGGATTTGTTGTACAACTCCAAAAGGAGGATTCTCGTGCGTTCACCCAGATGACACAAGGCCCTATAAGAAATTCTATCGCGCCCTGGTGCCTACGTGCGTCCACACAAAGCTAGTGCTGCTCTGAGCTCGACGATGGAAAAAGGCATATCCATGCGGAAATCCAGTGTTTGTGGACAGTTAGTCGAGGGCAATAGGCTATTGGGCACTGCGAGTGGCCCAGATACTCTGGCACAAAAGTCTTCTGCCACATCAATGCCGCGTCTCTGTTCAGAGAGTGCGAGAGCCCTGAATGGTGACCACTGAGTGGGTTTTCTGCGGAGACCTCATACCGTCTTCCACAATTGGGATAAAGGTTTTTGTGGGTCAAGTGACTCACAAAAAGCAGTCCAACGTTGTGACTCGAGTTTATTTATCCGGCGCTGAATGTTCTTTTGTACACGTTTAGCAATCCGTAAGTCTTCTAATGCCCCCGTGCGTCGGTATCTTCGTTCAGCGCGCTGTCGGATTGCTCGAAGTCGTTGTAGGTCGATGTCAAATTCCGTTACTTTGGGAGAGCAGGTGAGGGTACACGTAGTATCGTCTATTGTGCTTTTAATTATCTCCTCTATGTCGAGGGATACTGTTGCTTCACATTGCTCTTCCATGCGAGACTAGGAATTTCAACCAGTCCACTCTCTGAACACTATCGCGTATCTTCGCATGAAGCAATCCTTCGATTTTGACGTAAGTAGGAATGTGGTCACTTCCATGCGTTTATATGTTTGGAAACCACTAAGCATGCCTGACGAGGCCTCGTGAAACAAAGGCCAGGTCAAGGCAGCTGCTATACCTTGCACCACGTAGGAACGTTTGACTGCCATCATTCAGCAAGAAAAGTTGGTTGTCGGAGGCGAAGGTCACCAACTTTCTCTCTTTAACGTTGGTCTTCGAACTTCCCCAGATTGTATGATGGGCGTTGAAGTCACCAATTATAATGCATGGGTGAGAAGTTGCTGACAGGATACCTTGTAGTCTTGTATGGTCGAAACGGCTTGACGGAGAGAGGTAGGCACACACAACCGAGATGGTAAGTCTCCTTTTCACTGTTATAGCCCCGCCTAGGTGGTCTAGTGGCTAAGGTACTCGGCTACTGACCCGCAAGTCGCGGGATCGAAATCCCAGCTGTGGCGGCTGCATTTCCGATGGAGGCGGAAATGTTGTAGGCCCGTGTGCTCAGATTTGGGTGCACGTTAAAAAACCCCAGGTGGTCAAAATTTCCGGAGCCCTTCACTACGGCGTCTCTCATAATCATATGGTGGTTTTAGGACGTTAAACCCCAAATATCAATTTTTACTGTTACACTTATATATTGATTGTCGTCGTGGGGTGACACCGGATTATGAATGTAGGTGAGGTCGTGGCGAATAAACATCAAAACTTTGCTATTGTCCGCAGTTGTAGATGACATAAATGACTCGTAAGTGGAAAGTCTGATTTCTTTCTGCAAATTTGGCTCGCAGGTGACAATAATGGGGAACTCATTGGTTTACACGAACTGACGGAAATCGGCGATGCGTGACCTCAGTCCCCGGGCATTTCATTGAATAATTGCTGCCTTTCGGACCTCTTCTCTGAAAGACAGTGGCTGGTGAGTCATTATTTACTCAAGCGCTGCGAGCTGGACTCAAAGCGTCCAGTAATTGCAATGCACTTCTTGCTGACGGCGTGTGCATGTTGCTTAGCAACAAGCGGATGGCGTTAATTAAGGGTCACAAAAGAGCTATCACTTGTTGATCTGTGTTTGCAAGTCCTCCATTGCAGGAGCTTGCTCTGAAGAAGACGGCTTTTGCTGCGGCTCTTCTAAGCGTTGTGTTCGCGTAAGTGGAGGCCACTCTTCTGTAGAGACTGGTCTGCCCCTTTGCTCTTTTCTAACGTCTGTGTTTTCCGTGCTGTAAACTGCAGCTTGCGATCTTTCCTGATGCGTCAACTTATTGCCTGAAGTTGGCGCTGTCCGACGTAAAGACCTTCGACGGCGACGTCGTCTTCACCGGATTTTCTCAGCAGCTTATTTGTTGGTTGAGCTGTCTCGTACCATTTGCGTCAGAATAGAAAATTATTTCTTTATGTGCGGATATTCTTTAGAAGAAGCCTTGTGAGCACCCTGACAGTTAGGACACTTCAGTGTGGTAGCGCAACAGTTGTCTTCCGCGTGTGGTTCGGCGCACTGGGGGCACGCTGCGGAGCTCCTGCAAACACCCTTTACATGGCCGATCTTATGACAATTGAAGCATTGCACGGGTTTATGAATGAACGGTTGAACTTGTTGACGAAAGTGGCCAACCTTCACGTATGCGGGAAGACAGTCACCTTTGAACGTTACTCTCACACAGCGTGTGTTACCTAGCCGTCCAACGCTGACAATGACGTTGTCTTGACTCGCTGGTTTTATAAGTTTTGGAAAATCTGCGTTTGGGATTTCTGTGTTAATGTCGTAAATGACCCCTGATGTGGTTGCACCATCGGCTGGTATGATGGACCTAACTGCAATGTTTCCCAGTTGTGTTACTTTTTACATCGACAGCCAGGATGTTTCTTTTTGTATTAAGCCACATGTCTGTAATTTCGTTCAGCACAGTGTTCTCAAAATACAGCGAAAGCGCTTGCCTGTTCAGAACACGCAGACTTTCGGTAGCGTTCTTTGGCACGAACAGGATGGCATGAGGCCATCGCTGGGCGCCGTTTTAACGGTGGCTGTACTTGACACTGGCGATGGATTGATGATCCATCGCTTGGCCGTGCGGTGCAGGAAATGTTGAAAGCCATCGTCTGAGGACTCGTCGCAAGATGCGGAGTACAGCTCAGTGTCATCGCTCTCACTGGATGTGTTTCCTCGCTTCCTCGAGGTAGTGGCCGCGGTCGAACCGGAGTCAGACGTTGCACCTCGTGAGGTTGTACATCCATTACCGCAACGTAACGGGGCAGTAGTGCGTAGTGGTTCTTATAGCTCGGGGCCTTGAAAAAATGTGGATACTATAGGTCTAGTTAAACTGTGTAGCCAACGTGGGCGCTTCTAATGCAATACCTGTTATTGATTTGGTATATTTTGTAGTGGTCCTTAAATATTCTACCTTGAAGCAGAGCTAATATATATATATATATATATATATATATATATATATATATATATATATATATGAGATCTACCAGACAGTAATGCCAAGGAATGTACAGGGGAAGTTATTAGAACCAATGGAATGTAAATAGGAAGAAAGAAAAGTGGATGAAAAAATAACCAGCCGTGAGCAGGAATCGAACCTACGACCTTCGAGTAACGCGTTCGATGCTCTAACCACAGAGCTACCACAGCGGCCTTCCCTCCATCCACTTTTTTGGGTTTATATGTGAATTTAGAAGTAGGAGTGACAGTCAGCACCATCTATAAGCCAAGCGACGAGTGTGAAAACACTCTTTTATGCGCGTGTTTGGCGTCACGTAGCACTTGAACTTATTATGAGCGGGCAGCTGATTAATATCTCCTCGTATACAACCTAATGACACCAATTCTGCCAGTACGAGACCCTCGTTTCAATGAAATAAGGGAAATTAAAACGAGGGTCTCGTACTGGCAACAAGCGGATGGCGTTATTATGTAACGCCATCCGTATATATATATATATATATATATATATATATATATATATATATATATATATATATATTAAAGTGAGGCGTTTTAGAGTGGCACTCTTTTATAAAACAGGAGAGCGGTCACGACACGTCAAGTGGTAATGGCGGAACCAGTCTGAGTACCCAGCCAACCAAACGTCGTCTTCTTCACCGACTGAGTCATACCCCCTGCCTTTCTGTGTAGCACTCATCTTCTTCACTACATTTTCCTCCCCTCCGGAAAAGAGCCATACTGGCGACTCATGGGCAAGAGACAATACCGGGATCATAATATGGTTTTAGGCGGTCTATGTGGACGGTCTCACGTCCACGGCGTCGTTGATCATGGGGCTGCTCTAGCGGCTCGACGATGTAATTGACGGGTTAAGTTTGCTTAACCACACGGTAAGGGCCGTCATACTTGTACGTCAGTTTCGTTGAGAGACCAGGGCTGGTTGAAGGGATGCGAAGCCAGACAAGGTCATCTGATGCATAAGAAGCCGGAGGCGTCGGGCTATCGCGGTGGTGTTTTTGTCGTTGCTGTTCAGCCCTTGTGAAGGAGCGGGCAAGCTGACGACACTCTTCCGCGTATTTAGCCACTTGTGACATCGTCGTACACTCAGCAACATCCGGATGGTAATGAAGGATGGTGTCTAGCGTGCAAGAGGGCTCGAGACCATAAAGGAGGAAGTATGGAGAGAAACCAGTGGTTGTCTGGACAGAAGTATTATGCGCGTATGTTACAAAAGGGAGAATACTGTCCCAGTTGGTGTGATCGGTTGCAACGTACATCGACAGCATATCTGCTAATGTACGGCTAAATCGTTCTGTAATGCCATTAGTTTGAGGATGATACGTGGTGGTGGTGCGATGAATGACTTGGCATTCCTTGAGAAGCGATTCGACGGCGTCCGACAAAAACACAAGCCCTCGGTTACTCAAGAGTTCACGTGGTGCACCGTGACGTAAAATGTAGTGAAGAAGATGAGTGCTACTCAGAAAGGCAGGGGGTATGACTCAGTTGGTGAAGAAGAGGACGTACTCATAAAATACAGGTTTACGCTGGGCGAGCACAGCACCGAGGCCAACTCCGCTAGCATCCGTCTGTATTTCCGTCGGGGCAAGAGGATCAAAATGTCGCAGTATAGGAGGTGACGTAAGAAGGTGGCGGAGTGTGGCAAATGCATCATCACAAGCTGACGACCAACTAGAAAGGTCGTTGTTGCCGCCAAGAAGGTCAGTCAAGGGCGATATGATGGAGGCGAAGTTGCGAATAAAGCGACGAAAATATGAACATAAACCGAGGAAGCTGCGAAGTTCTTTTAAGGTCTTCGGTTTAGGAAATTCGGCAACGGCATGGAGTTTCGTCAGATCCGGAAGAATGGCATCTCTAGATACAACATGGCCCAAAATTAGGAGTTTTCGAGCGCCGAAGCAGCACTTCTTCAAGTTGAGCTGTAGACCGGCGGAGGTGAGGCAAGTAAGCACTGTCTCGAGCCGCTGAAGATGCGTTGAAAAGTCGCTAGAAAATATCACGACATCGTCTAAATAACACAGACATGTCTGCCATTTCAGGCCACGGAGGATGTTGTCGATCATGCACTCGAAAGTGGCAGGCGCATTGCAGAGCCCGAATGGCATGACGTTAAATTCGTATAAGCCATCAGGGGTAACAAAAGCCTTCTTAGGGCGATCAGCCTCAGCCATGGGAACCTGCCAATAACCTGAACGCAGATCTAGTGACTAGAAGAACTCCGCGCCTTGTAAGCAGTCAAGGGCATCGTCTATGCGGGGTAACGGGTAAACATCTTTGCGTGTGATCTTATTCAACCAGCGGTAGTCGACGCAGAATCTTATTGAGCCATCCTTTTTTTTGACTAGAACAACTGGGGATGCCCACGGGCTGTTAGAGGGCTCAATAACACCTCGCTTCAACATGTGGTCAACTTGTTCCGCGATTATGCGACGCTCAGATGCCGATACCCGATACGGACGCTGACGTGAAGGAGCGTGAAGGCCAGTGTGGATTTCGTGAGATACTGTGGAAGCACGGCCCAAAGTCTGTTGCTGGTGGTCGAAGCTGGCACGGAAGCGCTCGAGGAGGGCGATGATGGTGCGCTGCTGGGCCGTAAGGTTGGTGTCGATGCAGCGCGAAATCGCGTCGGTGAATGATGGGGAAGAGGATGACGCGCAGCAATCAACAGCGTCAATAGGTAGCGTAGTCGAGTGGTCACGAACTACACGTGCACTCGAGAGATCAATGTCATCGGCAAAGCCCAAGCACTCTCCGTACAGTAACTTGAAAGGCGAGGGAAACGGAGGGCATGGTGGCAATTCAGGCATGCGGACGTCTGATAACCCGTTCGTCTTCCTTGTGCAGTTTTTCCTCGGCCTGCTTCTCGCCTCCGGTGGGGGCAGCTTGCGATCCGGGGAGAGCACTACGGCGCAGGCCCACAGTCTGGCGTACTACCATGCGCCAACAATCCCGTCCTGCACGTCATCGGAGATGTCGCCTCATCATTCGCCGTTACCCATCCTGATTCTGACTGCACATGATCAGCACCCAGGACCACCCACCAGCTCACCTACAAAAGCTCGTGCAGCGCACTCGACGCTTCTTGGGCACGGTGGCACTTCAGACATGCGGACGTCTGATAACCCGTTCGTCTTCCTTGTGCAGTTTTTCCTCGGCCTGCTTCTCGCCTCCGGTGGGGGCAGCTTGCGATCCGGGGAGAGCACTACGGCGCAGGCCCACAGTCTGGCGTACTACCATGCGCCAACAATCCCGTCCAGCACGTCATCGGAGATGTCACCTCATCATTCGCCGTTACCCATCCTGATTCTGACTGGGCATGATCAGCACCCAGGACCACCCACCAGCTCACCTACAAAAGCTCGTGCAGCGCACTCGACGCTTCTTGGGCACGGTGGCACTTCAGGCATGCGGACGTCTGATAACCCGTTCGTCTTTCTTGTGCAGGTGAGGAAGAAATACGGAAAACGTATACGCTCTGACGATCCTCTTTTGTTTGTGCTACCGTGCCCACGGTTTTCTTGTATGCCATGTTGTGTTGGGATGTTTTTACGAAAATTACTACTCTTAGGGGGAGACATCGAGACTAACCCGGCACCTGCGCAAGATCAAATCGCAAGCGCACTAAAATAAATCGCCGTGGATATTAAGTTCATCAAAGAAAAGCATCTTGTCGATATTGATAAAAAGCTAGACGCTTTATCAAGACTCGAAGAGAAGGTTAGTCTCTGTCAGGATGAGCTTGTCAGCATGAAACGTACATATGAATTGCTGGAAAGGAAGGTCGACGACCTAGAAAACAGAAGTAGGCGATCGAACTTAATTGTTTATGGCCTACCTGAAGTTGACGGAGAGACGAGTGAAATTCTTGAACAAGCAGTGAATAAGACTATTTTTCAGGACACCCTCGGCCTTGAACGAGTTTCTATCGAACGAATACACCGCCTAGGACGAGCGGAACGGAACAAAAATAGACCAGTCATTTTCAAGTTGCTAGATTTTAGGCAGAAAACATCGATACTTAAAAGCGGATACAAACTGAAAAACACCAGCTTCTCAATCGGAGAAGACTTTTCGCCTAGAATCCGAGACATCAGGCGAAAGTTATGGAACAGCGCCAAAGAAAATCGAGAAAAGAAGGAGAAGGTGTCGTTAGTATTTGACAAATTGTTCATTAATAACCAAGCCTTTACCTGGGATGAAGAAAAGAACGACAAGGTTCTCGCCCAAAAAAAGGACGAGGTGTGATCAAGACCGCAAACTCGGCAAGCTCGTCTACACGCAAAATCAAAGCCTTGACTTTATTGAATGTTAACGCAAGAAGTGTTCTAAACAAAATAGATGCTCTCGAAAATCTTCTACTAGAATACAGTCCTGATATAGTAGGTGTCACTGAAACATGGCTTTCTTCCGAGATATACGATAGTGAAGTTGTTCCTCCAAATTATTACGTTATCCGTAAGGATAGACCTTCTCGTGGCGGGGGCGTCGCTCTACTCATAAAGAAATGCCATTCATATGTATCGCTTCCAGCTGTAACAGATGCTGAGGCAATTTTCTGTCGGATTCTTTGCGATAGCACTTCTATATTCGTTGGGTGCGTTTATCGAGGTCCGTCATCCGGACACGAATGCATAACTGCAGTTCATGACTTCATGCAGCGTCATGTTCACAACTCTCGTGTCCTGCTTATGGGAGATTTTAATCTCCCAGACATTGACTGGACTACGCTAAACCACACATCATCTGCCTCGGACGCTCTTATAAACATAATGTTGAACTTTAGCCTTCAGCAAATCGTGTTATCTCCAACCCGCTTACAGAACACTGCCGAGAGCATATTAGATCTGATACTGATTAGTCAGCACTTCCTGGAAGACCGTGTTCGCACTGACGTAGTTGAAGGCATATCAGACCATCACATAGCCTTATGCTTGCTGCCGCTTGACTCCAGTATTGCATGTGAGCAGCGTGGATCAACTGTAATTGATTTCAAAAAAGCTGACGATAGCAGCGTATTAACCCATCTCGCACATGAGTTCAAAAACTTTTTGCAGCTAACTTTTGACGCATCCAGTGATACTAATCTACTTTGGCTAAGTTTCAAATCTACTGTTATGAACTGTGTCACTAACTTCATACCAAAGAAACACAAGAAAGCTCCAGGGAATAATCCTTGGATAACACGTGAGGTTATCCAGGCCAAGCGTAGATAAAAAGGTTGCGTGTGGCTGCGAAAAACCATAAGTGTAAATCGTCCATTCAACAGAAGCTGCAGTGTGCAAAATCAGAGTTTAAGCAAAAAAAGAAAACTGCCAGACAATATTATTTTAGTGTTACACTTCCAAGCTTCATTAAAAGCAATCCAAGCAAATTTTGGAGATACCTTCGCACTTAGCAATAATACACAGTCGCACACGGATTCAGGGGAAAGAACGGAAAAGGCTAACGAATACAACATTTTTTTCCAATCAGTGTTCACGACTGATAATGATGCCACTCCTCCAGTATTATCCCTCGATTCGCCAAGCATCGATCACCTAGAAGTCACGGATACAGGAATACTGAACTTGCTTCTTAACTTAGATCCTAAAAAATCGAGTTGTCCAGATGATATTCCTAACGAGTTCCTTAAGAGGTACGCGGAATGGTGTAGCAAGTGTCTTGGGTTAATCTTTCGAAAGTCGCTTACTTCATCCTAGCTGCCAGATGACTGGAAGATCGCAAAAATAATACCTGTTCATAAATCAGGAGAACAGTCATTGGTTTCAAATTACCGGCCGATATCCATCACTAGCATTTCATGTAAGCTACTAGAGCATATCATCCTCAAACACATAACTGTTTTTCTCGAGAAAATAAAATTTTTGTCTCCTAATCAACATGGACTTCGTAGGGGCCTGTCCACTGTTACACAGTTAACGGAGGTAGTTCATGATCTAGCTTCTACCATAAATAATCGTGGCCAAACAGACATAATTTTACTTGACTTCTCTAAGGCTTTCGATTGCGTATGTCACAGAAAGTTACTAATTACACTGAAAAGTGCGATAGGAGAGGGGTCATTGTTTTCTTGGATAGAAAATTTCCTAACAAATCGCTCACAGTTCGTGCAGTATGAAGGTCATATATCAAACATAGTCCCCGTAACTTCTGGGGTCCCTCAAGGTTCCGTCTTGGGACCACTATTATTTTTAATTTTCATAAATGACTTCACGTCAAACATTAACTGTAATATGAAACTGTTTGCAGATGACTGCATTATTTATAAGGAGGTAACCAGCTACACAGACCACATTAATCTCAATGAATGTCTAACCAAGCTAGCAGATTGGTGCGCTAAGTGGCAAATGTCCATCAATGAAAAAATCCGCAGATATGACGGTAACACGTAAGCAGAATAAATCGCAATTCATCTACACCATTCATGGTTCACCACTGACAAGTGTTGTGCAGCATAAGTACTTAGGCATTACATTAACGTCTGACCTGACATGGGATACACACATAGCTAACGTCACTGCGGCCGCACTGCGTAAACTTTTCTACCTAAAAAGACGACTTAGAATTGCACCAGCGCCCGCAAAACTCTTGGCTTATACCATGTTCGTAAGACCAGTATTAGAATATGCCAACGTAGTTGGTTTCCTTATACGCTAAGTGGTATTAGTAAATTAGAGGCAGTACAACGCAAAGCCATACGGCTTGTACACAACAAGTTCAAACGTACAGATTCTCCCACTAACCTTCTGGCTTCTTCTGGCATTGAAAAACTAGCTACTAGGGCAAAAGAGGCACGCCTGAGGTTCTTGTACCAGTTGTTACATGGCCACTACAAGGTAGATGTGTCTAAGTACGTCACATTTTCAGGGTCACGCCCAACTCGTCATAAGCACAAATACAGTCTGCAAGAATATTCCTCAAACAGTGACGTCTTTGGAAAATCGTTTTTCCCACTAACAATACGCGAATGGAATAAACTGAATGCACATGCTACTAATGCCGACACACTATCCACATTCACCGCAGTGTTAGAAACCATGCGTAATCTACAGTAGTGCTTCAATGCTTCACATACCTTTTGCTATTTTCCTCTTTTCTTTTTCTTTTTTGCACGGCGCACTGTAGCAGGGCAGAAGGTACTGGGTGAGGCTTATGTTTTCGTATCCGTTTTTTTTTTAATCAATCCATCGCTCAAACACCTGGCTTGGTATGCGCAAGTCAGCAGTTTCCTGAGTTTCCTGCTAGAAAACTGCGCATATTGTTGATTCGGTCACCGTCATTTGTCCTGCTCTCTGATATCATGTGAACCGAAAAATGTGGTGCGTTTCAAATTGATGTTTCTCGTTTCATTTTCTTTTTTTTTCCTCGCGCAAATAAAATGTGGAATGGTTTGCCGGATGCGCTTGCTGGTGATGATGGTTGTGCTGATAATAAAGATGCGCTACATATCTACATATTCTTATAACATTGTATAACACATTTTGGTGCGATTATCTTTCTGTTTTTAATTATGCGGATAATTCATTATTCCTTGTATCTTTTTTTTCTAACCAATATTGTAAGGAATCCCGTATGTCAGTTGGAATGTTATTGTTTTTCTTCATGAATGTATACTACCTGCAATGTGCCCTCTGTAGTGACTCCAACATTGGAGTCGACAGTATTGCAAATAATAAATTGCGCTTGATGCCTCGTGAAAATTCAGAACGGCGAAAGGAATCAGGAAGCACTTGCGGCGAACAGCGGTTTCAGAAGGCGTAAAAGGAACAGCTGAGCCACTAGAGACGTCACAGGAAAGCGGAACAAGGGCGGATGAGAACGGGGGTATCGAAGTGTCGGTGGCAACGAAAATTTTTGCAGGTGGAAGGTACGAGTCGAGTGAAGCAGCGTCGCATAACGGCGCGAACTCCACTTCGGCGCGAGCACAGTCAATGACGGCATGATGAGTGCAGAGAAAGTCCCAGCCTAATATAATGTCATGGGAACACTGCGGGAGCACTACAATCTCGTTGACATAAATATCGTCATCAATAGCGACACGTGCTGTGCATGCAGCAAAAGAGCGAATTCGTTGCTCGCTCGCAGTGCTCAAAACGAAGTCGTGAAGAGGCATTGTGACTTTTTTCAGTCGACGGCAAAGTTTTTCAGTCATTACAGACACTGCGGCGCCAGTATCGACCAATGCAAAAATAGGTATAGCTTCAACGGAGACAGCAACGACGTTGGACGGCGAAACACAAGGTCTTATGGAGATCGAAAGATCCGCAGTTCTTGCCCCCGGAACTGCGGCTCCTAGTTTTCCTCAGGGACAGGGCGAGGTCGACGTAGCATAGGGGAAAGGGAACGGCGTTGAAGTGAAGGCGACTGGTGTCTGTTGAAGTTTCGGCGAGGTGAAAATGTTTCCATGGTCGTAGTCTCGCCAGATACAGCAGGCTCTGGTCGTTGTGGGAAATCATAAGTGTTGGGCCTGACGTCGTCACGCAGGAAAAACTCACGCCGTCGACAAAATCGTGCCACGTGCCCCGCAATTCCACAGGCGAAGCATACGGGGCGGTTGTCTTGAGTGCGCCAAGGGTTCTGAATGCGCGGAGGTGGTGGTCGGGGGAAAGAACGGGCAGCCTGGTACATAGGCTCAGTCGGTACGACAAAGGGGCGCGTGGACGTAGGCGTTCGTGACAAAGAAGCGTGGCCGTTCGCGACAAGTGGACGTCGGGTTCCGTTCAGTGCTTCGGTATAGGTCAATGGAGCAGCCACAGGCGGTGCGTGAGCTGCTGGTAGCGCCTCGAACACTTGCTCCTGGACTACTCGCTGTATTGATGGCGCTAAAGTAGATGGGGCACCTTCGGAGGTATAAGGCACGAGGGACAACTGGCGTGCGACCTCCTCTCGTACAAATTGCCTGATCTCGAGAAGCAAATTGTTGTAGTCTATAGTAGTGCCAGGCGACGTTAAAGAGGAGATTGTTGCACATGGCGCGTTGGCACGACGAGTGGTGTCACGCTGTTTCCAGAACTCATCTAGCTTTGACAAAGTTGGATCACTTCCGCTACCGTTTGCGGGCTTTTGGCGACAAGCATCTGAAATGCGTCGTCAGTCACACCTTTCAAGATGTGTTTGATCTTCTCGGCTTCTGTCATAGCCGAGTTGACACGCCGGCAAAGGTCGACCACATCTTTGATATAACTGGTGTAATTCTCAGCATTCTGCTGAGCCCTAGTACGCAAGCGCTGTTTGGCCCGTAGTTTGCGAAGCGCTGGACGGCCAAACAAGTCCGCGAACGCCGTTCGGAAGGCCGACCAGGTGGGGAGGTCTCTCTCGTATTTGCGGTAGCACAGACTGGCTACGTCAGTCAAATAAAATTGGACGACAGTAAGCTTGTGCGCATCGTCCTACTTGTTGTGGTTGCTCACCCGGTCGTATTCGTCGAGCCAGTCTTCCACGTCTTTGTCATCGGTTCCACTGAAGGTAGGCGGATCGCGTTGCCGAAAGGAGCCGAGACATACAGGAGCTGCAGTAGTTGGAGCCGAGGCGGCCGCTTGCTGATCTTCGTTCGTGGACATCGTAGCAACTGGAGGCAACGTGCGGTTTCGCAATTCCAGGATTAGGCGTTACCCAGCACTCTCCACCAATTATAATGAGGCATCTTAGAGTGGCACTCTTTTATAAAACAGGAGAGCGGTCACGACACGTCAAGTGGTAATGGCGGAACCAGTCTGAGTACCCAGCCAACCAAACGTCGTCTTCTTCACCGACTGAGTCATACATCGTGAGTAGCCTTTGTTAGTAGCACTCATCTTCTTCACTACAATATATATATATATATATATATATATATATATGTATGCATAAATATATATATATGTCATCATCATCATCATCAGTCTGACTACGTCCACTGCAGGACAAAGGCCTCTCCCATGTTCCGCCAGTTAACCCGGTCCTGTGCTTGCTGCTGCCAATTTATACCCGCAAACTTCTTAATCTCATCTGCCCACCTAACCTTCTGTCTCCCCCTAACCCGCTTCCCTTCTCTGGGAATCCAGTCAGTTACCCTTAATGACCAGCGGTTATCCTGTCTACGCGCTACATGCCCTGCCCATGTCCATTTCTTCATCTTGATTTCAGCTATGATATCCTTAACCCCCGTTTGTTCCCTAATTAACTCTGCTCTAATCCACTATGTATATATACATACATATATATATGTATATATATATATATATATATATATATATATATATATATATATATATATATATATATATATTGTAATGAAGAGAAAAGCGACAACATTCGATCCTGGGCCAGCTGGTCTTATTCTGCCTCTTCTTCCTCACTCACCTAGCATGCGCGTCTGTGCCAGAGTGCCAGTTTCGATCTTCGTCATTACAATATATATATATATATATAAATATATATATATATATATATATATATACATACACGCCTAAAAACCATTTAACAAAGAACTTTACCGTAAGTGTGTACATGCACCTAAATTTCGAGGAAACATATCAGGCAAGGCGCTGACAACAATAAAGTAGCAGTAACAGTGGCAAGAAAATACTATGGAAACAAATTTGATAGATCCCATATACAATAGGAATTGATTATATGCGAAGCAAGAATCAGAAAGGTTGGTATTTCACTTTCACTTCAACACAAGGTTACAAATTGGAGGTAAATGATGCTGTACAAGACTTCCGTGTCATGATTATCATGTTTCGCTGTGTCGTTTACCTTCATCTATTCGCGTCACGTGATACGAAATTTAGTAAATGTGGAGCTAGCGAAACGCCCGCGAGCACGCGATGAGCGCGTGGTATGTTGTCATGTTCTGACATGACACGCACGTCAGGATTATTATGTTTGCACCATTCACGCATTTCGCCATCTATTGACGTCACGTAACACAAAATTTGGTTTATGTGGAGCTAGCGAAACGGCCACGAGCGCATCATGAAGCGCCCAATACACTCCTATGTAGCGTTGACGCACGCGCACGCTGGGCACAGTGGCGCTACGTTAACAAAAAGCGAGCACTCTATAGTCCGACCCAGGCGCGACCAGCGCGACCAGCGTCCGTCCGCGCGACCCGACGGCAACCGACGCGAAATGCGCCATGCTGCATTTCGCGCCGATGCGTTACCCTGACAACACTGCGTCTTCGTATTTTCGTGACGGAGGAACACTGGACGGGCTGAAACGCACTTGCTTCGTGTCATAGCAAAGCAGCGCGCCCCTACGAGTATATCATCGGACCAGGGCCTGCCGTGGGAACACCGGCGTGACGCAACGAAATGAACGCCGGCAAGCACGCGCAACGCGTCACGTCGAAATGTATTGCGGCATTGACTGCGGCATGTAGTCATGTATTCACATGACACGCATCTAGTATTACCATGTTTGCACCAGTCACATACCTTCGTCATCCATTGACGTCACATAATAGCAAATTTCGCGTATGTGAAGCTAGCGAAACACCCGCGAGCGCATCATGAATGTGGCATATGATAATGTTGTGCATGACACGCATGTCGTGATCATTATGTTTGGATGTGTCATTTACCTATGTCGTCCGTTCGCGTCACGTAATACACAGTTTGGTACATGTGAAGCTAGCGAAATGGCCGCGAGTGCATCATGAGCATAGCATGTAGTCATGCTGTTGCATGACATGCATCTCATGTTTATCATGTTGGCACCGGTATCATAACTTCATCATACATTCACGTACCGTAATACCAAATTTGGTAAGTGTGACGCTAGCCAAACGGCCGTGAGCGCATCATAAGCGTGGCATGTAGTCATGTTACATGACTCGCATGTCATAATTTTCATGTTAGGGTCTGTCGCTTATGTTCGTCATGCAATCATATTATACCATACCAGTTTCGCAACATGCCATGTGAAGGAAACCAACGCAAGAGTTGCAGGATCATGAAATGTAAATTATGACTATCATGACATGCACGTCAACAATTTCATGTTATTACTAATCAAATATGTTCTTCATACAGCCATGTTATGCCATACCAAGCTTGGTATCGATACCATTATCGAAACAGCCAGGAGAGCTAGGAGTCGTAGGCAGATAGATAGATAGATAGATAGATAGATAGATAGATAGATAGATAGATAGATAGATAGATAGATAGATAGATAGATAGATAGATAGATAGATAGATAGACAGATAGATAGATAGATAGATAGATAGATAGATAGATAGATAGATAGATAGATACGCTCAAAATCGCCGAAGTTCGCTAAGAAATGCCTCGCATTTAAAAACAGATGTACTGCGTAATTCAAGAGCATTCATTCCAATTTTGTCAACCAAGTGATAAGGAGTAATACAAGACCGCGGCGCTGATCACAAAAAAAAAAAAAATGCTTACCGACCCTGAAGAAAAGCGGCCTGGTCTAAAAATGTTCTGCTACGCGCGTTTATTGCGTATTGCCAGAGCCTACGCCAACAAGTCAGAAGCACACACGACACCTTTGTTTTGTAGCAATAACGGAACATGGTGGCGATGGGGCCACGGGGACGACATGAAAATTTGTAGTAAGGACACACGTACTACATATTTGTGTGTCCGTACTACAAATATCTAGTACGGACACACACTGAAAACGGATATCGACGCCACCTTTACGAACGACACGCTCCCATTTTGTTCTTCGGCTGTCCTTAGAAAACGAGAACACTCGCAGCATAGGTCACTTTGCCGCGACAATTCGCCACGCAGCATCGCCCAACTGTTCGGATTTACAGCCGTACAGATTGCGAATATCCAGGGCACAAAACACATCACACGTCCCACTGCAGTTTAGGGACACAGAAAACAATTGGCAGCATATCCACGTAGTGAATGATGCAGAGTGGGGCGAAGCATTCGTCCATCCAATCGTTCTTGCTTCCGTCCGTCCATGCGTGTGCCTGTGTGACCGTCAATGCGTCCATCCGCCCGTTCATGCGTGCATCTGTTCGTGCGTCCATCCCTGCGTTCATCCATCCATCCGCCCCTGCGTCCGTTCATGCGTCCATCCATGCATCTGTCTGTGTGTCCATTCGAACATCTATTGAACACTCCAAGTACCACCATCTGGCATCTTTTCATCATATATTTCCTATATAGAAGCACTGCCATCCAGCGGACATTCCAAGGACGAAACGAGAGGTGGCACACGCACACTTTTTACGGCTTGCGTTTCGGGTCTACTTCTCACCTTTAAACACCTCGAGTTTATGGTACATACTAGTTCGCTGTATTTATGGCTGTGCGGCCCAACGCTTGCTAAACCTTACTAAAACCAAAGAGGTTACGCCCAGCGAGTATAACGTAGCAACCTTTTCCAGTCAGTGTTCGATGTACATACCAATGGCTGCTAATGGGAAGTGAGAGATAGGAGAATTCGGCTTTTGCTTTCTTACGGCTTGCGCTTTGCATCTACTTCACTTCAACCACATCGAGTTTATGGTATATACTAGTTCATTTTATTCATGGCACTGCGGCTCAACGCTCGCTAAACCTTTCTATAAGTAAGGAGGTTACACCCAGCGAGTATAACGTATCAACCCTTTCTTGTCCCATAGTGCTCAATGTACATGCCAATGGCTGCTAAAGGGTATCGCAGCATGCGCGTTAACTAAAATCTGAATGCTCCTGTCTCTCATTCCCCATTAGCAGCCATTAGCATGTACATTGAGCCCTATTTATTTATTGTTCAACAACGCACAGAAGAAATCTCTCACCGGCACCACCTTGAACGTCAAAATGTTATACTTGTTACACACTACAACGACTATGAGGAACGAACGGGCGCCGCTATAAGGAGCTTCGCCCCTAAAAGGGCCTTGTGAAGTCACCAACAAGCATACTAGCACACCGCGAAAACTTTCCTCGAGCTTGGCAATCCATGTTGTTGAGTGACAAAAGCGAGCATAGGAAAGCATGTCAGCGAAAGACGGTCGTCAAAACGGAGTGACGCCAGAGCCCGTGGCTGAGACATTGAGCATGCAGGCCTGGAAATATTCAAATGACATTGACTGAGGCCTGCTATTCAAAACGACTGTTTGCGGCAATTCATATCTGCGCAAGAAGTTGTTTCTGCTGGTTATTTTCATCGGTACCACCTCGATCAATTTGATAGTGTATCCACTACGACTATAAACATTCTTCCTTCCACTGGTCCTGAAAAATCGACATATGTTCTAGCCCATCGCTCAGATGTTTCGGGCCATGGAACCGGATATTGCTTGCGTGGCATGCTGCAGTTTTATGGCACACTGCGCATGCGTTCACAATTTTATCTATATTTTTGTCAAGTCTGGCAACCCGATAAGTGCTCGAGCCAAATGTTTCATTGCTTCCTTGCCTCGATAATCATCGTGCATCAGCTGTAGCAGGGATTTCTGAGCTTCTGCATGTATGACCACACGATGGTCTCCAATAAACGATACCGTGGCTGCACGTCAGCTGATCTTTCTTTTGGAACATCGGTCGCAATGCTTCTGGTGTTGACGGCCATTTTCTTGGCCAACCATTTTGAATATAACGCATAACAGTCCTGAATATGCCATCACGAGCTGTCAATTTGGCCAAGTAGTGTGAAGATACCAGCCCAGTGTCTAGATGCTCGGCGAGCAATATTTACTCTTGTTCATCTTTCAACATCGCTATTCATTGTCTACTCATCATGTGGCATTTGCACAAAAATATTTCCCAAAGCATCAGCCACAATAACGTCCTTGCCCGATTTGTACTGAAGGGAATACTTATAGCCATCCCGGCAAAAGAAACCAACCGCTGTATTCTTGCTGTGCCAAAAGCGGTACTGGTTTATCGGGACTGTAAAGACACAGCTGTGGTTCGTATTCTGTGATCAGTGTAATTTTGTTTCCCAGCAAATATTTGCCGAACACTGTCACGCTGAATATCACCACTAACGCTTCACGTACAATCTGGGCATAAGTTCACTGGGCCGAGGAGAGGGTGCAAAATTGAAACCCAATTGGTTTGTTTACGCCGTTCACTTTGTGGTGCGAAAGTGCTCGGATACCACATGAGCATGCGGCAGTTTCTTAGATAAGTGCTTTATCTTGGTTGTAGTGGATCAAAACCGGCACACTTATCAACCGCTTTGATGCTTCGAACGCATCCTCTTCTTTAGCTTCCAATTTACAAGGAGTGTTCTTTCTTAACAACTTATATAACGGCTCCAGTATGGTAGCCATGTTGCGCAAGAATGCATTGGGGTATACAAGTACGCCTAGTATTGTAGCCAGTGCCATCAGACAAGTAGGCGCAGGCATTCGTAAAAGAGCGTGAATGTTTTCCGTCTTTCGCATCAAGATATTGGCGCTAATGCAATGACAGAAGAGCTCTACCTCCGGCTGACAAAATCTGCATTTGCGCGAGTGAAGCTTAGCACCTGCTTTCCATAGCCGCTTAAATACTTCGCACAACCGTTCCGCGATTTCTCCTGTTTTCGGCGACTACCACGTTATCCAAGTCTATATGCACACCCAGTAGACCCTTAAGTATTGCTTCCATACGCTTCTGAAAACCCAATCGCAAATGGTAGCCGGTTAAGGCAATGGAACCCTTTCGGCGTGTTTACCACGAACAGCTTCTTTGTCACGTCATCTACCAGTTGCTGGTTGTATGCATCCTCCAAATCAATTGTACTGAATACTTCACATTGGCTCAAATTCGCAAACCTATCCCGTATCTTTGGCAGAAAATATTGATCGGTGTGGCATGCAGTGTACACTGTTTTAAAATCGCCACCCAAGTGGATGGACCTCTATTTCTTGACCACCGCAATGAGTGGCACTACCCACTGGAAGCTAGCGCTCTGTGTTATTATACTCGTGCCAACTAATCTTGAAATTTCTTCGTTTACAATCTCACGTAGTGCATATGGTTCCAAACGGGCCTTACTAAATCACGGTATGTTTCCTTCGCGCCTTTGTAATCGGACCAGAGAAACCTAATTATTTCTATCCCTGGCAAAAACAGATCAGCATATTTTTTTCAGCGTCAGAGCAATGGAAGTTCTGTCAGCGGATTGTTGCTTACCGTTGTTGGAGTCCACGTTGAGCACTGGACCTCCGGTCACCTGGAAGGGTAGAATTATGTGCCACCTCCACAGGTTTGGTCCTAAATAGTTGAGCACCACTAGCGTTGCGTTGATGGTTTTCCCAGCGTATGTGACTGATACTTTAAGCTGTCCTTTTACTGGAACTCTACCGAGGAAGCCATTCAACTGCGATGATTCATTTCTGAGAGTGGGCCATCGGTGACGGTGCATAGTATAAGTCGGTCATGTTAATATTGGCACTTTTGGTTCTGTGTCCACTTGCACCTTCGCGGGCACCCTTTTCCACTCAAACAATCGCCATACTCAAACGTTCGCTCTTCCAGCAACAAAAACACTCTTCTCGGTGGATTCTGCATTTCTTGGTCTTGTGGGCGACGCTTCCACAGCAAATGCAGCTGGTCTCGTTTTCGTGGCGGAACTGCATCTTCTGTCTTATCTTGGGCTTTCCGGAGAACGTTTGTCACTCTCGCTTTGTTCCTACTGCACTGACGTCATTGCTGATTGGTCCATCTCCCATTTGTTGTACGTTGCGGGCCATCATCTTCGCCGCTAACGCCGCATTCTCTGCTTCCTTCAGCGTAGAGCTGACCCTGATAACAGAGTATGATGAAGTACAGCATCCCGCTGACTACAAGAAACGCCTGTCGCGCGGATTTCTACTAAGTGCCTAGCCCAAATTGCACCTTGGAGCCGTCTTCCGCAGCTAGTTCATAAAATAGCTCGTCGAATCGTTACTGAGCCGACTTTAAATGAAAAATCTGCGCTATCTCGTTGCCGTTTCACAAAAAGTAGTCGGCCAATTTTTCAACAGACCCAGCTTTCTCAAACATCGGCGTTTAGCTCAAACGTCTTCTGCCACTAGCCGCATGACTTCTAACTCTTTGAATTTCGTGCATTGTCAAGAATTGCCCCACGGTCATAAAAAAACTAAAGAAAAAGGTTCAAGATGTGCCTTGGTTTCTCGCCGTACGTCGTCAACGGCGACAAGGATAAGAACGGTGAGCGGTAATGTTAAAGAGCTTAGTTGTTTCCAAATTGATCGCTTTCAATATACTCTAATAAAAATTGGCAGATCGCATGTATCTTCGTAATCCATGGTACACAATGGATGCGGTGGAAGGACGTAAGTTACACGTACTACATGCAATGCTACCATGAACAGTCGTAGGCTGAAGTGTTTAATTAGCGCGCGATGGTAGTTACGTGCAAACAAGTTGCGATTACTCTTACATCTGTGACGTATTTCTGACGTTCATGTGTTAATGGGTTATGAAAATGCATTCAGGAAGCTGTTGATACCTCCTTAACTGGGGCAATTCCTACTGAATGCCAGCACCAGTGGCAGAAATATGGTCATTTCTATCTTCATTCTTTACTGTGGCAATGAGATCCTACTTACACTGAAGTATGACGCATAGTTTAGTTTCTATAAGTTGTTCATGTCCGTTATGAATAAGTAATCAATGACACCTTCGTTCTTCGTTGTAGGCTTAAGGTCTTGGCTGGGCCTGCCTGTGTAGAGGATGAGGAGGAGGAGGAAGAAGAATAATGAAGGAAAGACAAGGAGGTTAGCCAGTTCACAGACCGGCTGGCTACCTAGTGCTGGAGAAGGGAGTAAGGAAAATAAAAGATGACAGAAAAGAGACGTTGACGGAAAAAAAGAAAAAGGACTACAGTACGATCCATGACGCCACTTACAGTCTGTCTCTAAGACCACTCGCCCGCGAAAAGCCTAACAACGCTCTCAATGCCTTGCCTGCCAAGGACGCTGCCGGCCACTGTCCTAATACCATTTCTTCCGACAATTCGTGATTGTCAAGTATATCTAGAACTTTCGAAAGTTTTTTTCTTGGCGCACTGACGCGAGGATTCTCGCAGAGACGATGGGAAATAGTTTCCGCGCAGCCATGGTGGAAAATGAATTTCATGTATTGTGTGAACCAGGTCTCGTTGTGTTTCGAAACGTAAACATTAAAGTCACCACCAATGACGAGAAGCGTTAAGCTGATATGTAGCGTTCGTGCCAGCAAGAATGGCGGCCCCAGACACTGCTAGACAGATGAGCTTTAGAAGTAAGCGCTTGGGGACAACTGCCGTTATATCGACGCGATTGATTGATATATGGGGTTGATTGATTGATACGTCCCAAAACCAACATATGATTATGAGAGACTCCGTAGTGGAGGGCTCCGGAAATTTAGAACTCATGGGGTCTAAATTTTGTTAAAGGTTAACGTGCACCCAAATCTGAGCACACGGGCCTACAACATGTCTGCCTTCATCAGAAACGCAGTCGCCGCCGCCGGGATTCGATCCCGCAACCTGTGGGTCAGCAGCCGAGCACCTTAGCCACTAGACCACCACGGCGGCGCGATCTCGACGTGACGGCTGTATAATAAAACAACTATGTTCTGTATACGAGAATGAATAGCCAGTACCCAAACCACAATTCACATTTCACGACCACTACGGTTTACTCGAAAACAGATTCCGAGACCTACGTTATTCTGTTGTAGAATAGTTGATTGCCACGCAAAATGTGGGGTCTGATTCCTGCTGGAGCTATAATATCTATTCTATACGCTCGTTAGGTCAGTACTGCCAATGCCAGCTTTTAGAGCCAAAGCTCTTTAGGGCCGACCTATTTGACACTAGTGAAGTCCCACAAAAGATTTACGGAAACTGAACACCTGCACAACAACAAAAACAAACTAGGTACGTAAACAACTGACTTTGTGCGTAATTGAGAATTCGACAGCACAAATACAAGACCACCCACGCCGTCCGTATGTCTGTCTGTTCGTCCGTCCATGCAACCTTACATACGCTCACCTGTCTGTCCATCGGCGCATACGATCACCTGCCCGTCCGTTCATGAGAGTCCGTGCGTACTTATGTCCGTTCTTTATACTTGATGGCGATTGCAACGCAGACATTAGAGACCTTAGCACCTATAGCTTCACCCACTAGTCATCAATCGCTTCGCCTCGATGCACAAATTTTTTTAACGCTCTCGAAGTAAAGTTACCGATGTTCGTCTGTGCCGTTCCTTGGTTGATTTGAACTCACAATAACTTTCAGTGCATTGCGTTTAACTACAGCTAATCTTAAGCCGATGTCATAACTGTATCGTAAGGGTACATATAAAATGTTTATAAAAATGGATAGCCATCCATGAATCCCATTAGGTGTTTCACGGGGATCATGGTCTGTTTGAAAAGCATGGAAAGACCGGCGGGTGGGGCTGCGTGGCAGAACACTTGGTTGATTCTGAGAACGCCGGGGTTAGATTCCTGGTGGGACTCTGACAATTTTTCTTTGCATTCGTCGGGTCAATGCAAGCAATGTCAGCTTTTCCTTAACGCTCACATGTTAAAATTAATCATGTGTGTTTTTGAAGTTCTGTTGTAGCTATGAACTGTAAATATTATAACCTGTGGGGTATACCAGTGGCAAATACCCGCCAGCGCGTATGTGCCGCTGTTTGGCGGGAAGTGTTTGACGACGTGCGCGACGGAGTTGTTACATTGTATGAATCACCACTAGCAAGTCGTATTCCTCTCGAACCATCTCACACTCTCATGCTTACTTATATATATATATATATATATATATATATATATATATATATATATATATATATATATATATATATATATATATATATATATATATATATATATATGTAATACAACCTATATAAGAGGGAAAATTAATCAGCTACCCGCTCATAATAAGTTCACGTGCTACGTGACGCCAACCATGCGAATAAGAGTGTTTTCACACTCGTCGTTTGGCTTATAGATGGCGCTGACTGTCACTCCTACTTCTAAATGCACATATAAACCCAAAAAAGCGGATGGAGGGAAGGCCGCTGTGGTAGCTCAGTGGTTAGAGCATCGAACGCGTTATTCGAAGGTTGTAGGTTCAATTCCTGCTCACGGCTGGTTATTTTTTCATCCACTTTTCTTTCTTCTTTCTTCTGATTTTCATTCTATTGGTTCTAATAGTTTCCCCTGTACATTCCTTGGCATTACTGTCTGTTAGATCTCATTATTATTGTGTTAAAACACGGAAAAAGGAGCCCTTAGGTATACACTTCTTTCCCTTTTATATATGTGTATATGTATATATATATATATATATATATATATATATATATATATATATATATATATATATATATATAGAGAGAGAGAGAGAGAGAGAGAGAGAGAGAGAGAGAGAGAGAGAGAAGTGCTTGCAATGCGCAAAGCAATGCTTTGCACTTAATAAACTGAATGAAGAGCTATGACACGGAAGTTGGCTGACTCTGTCGTGAGATGAACTGTAGTCGCGACACCAAGGGCGTTTTCTTTTTTCAGTTTACTTATTTATTTTATGCACGTAAGGTTTTTTCAGTCTACTTGTTTATTTCATGCACGTACGGTAGAACAGCGCTAATTTTAAAATTTCAGAAACTTTGTCAATCCCGTAACATCAAGCGGTGCAGACGTTAAAATACTAAAAAACGTTGGTGAACCATAGAGAAAGAGAAAATAGTTAGAAGAAAGCGGAAGAATTGCTCGAAGCTTAAGTGCTCGGTCCTGCTACTGTGCACACAGAGAAAGAAATGGAAGAAAAGAATGATAAAGATGACGATGGGCCCAAGAATAGGTGATGCGTATGTACAATAACCACGCAACAGAGTGCTTTTCTTGAAGCCTGTTTTCCAGGGATGCAGACTTGAGATATATTCTATAACAGCCACTATACCAGTTGCTGATGTTGTCCATGCGGACAGAGCAGACAAAAGCCCAGTTTAGCAGAGAGTGCACCGATGCCATTCGTTTTGGAAGCCAGCGTCTTTCATTGGGACAGGTATTGAGGAGATCGCGCAATTGCGGTGTTAAGGTCTCATCTACTTCGTCGACCATATAATATTACAACCATAACCAAAACACAATAACCAGAGTATAGTCGCGTATGCCTTGGCAGAGAATATATTGTCATTATCAACAGATTGAACAGCAGCTAATAGAACACTCAAAAGCCCAAAGCGCTTTGTCGTAAGCGGCTTGAATATTTACGTGAGATCTGGTGAAATTCTGTACTTAGGGCTAATATAATTGCTGTGCGTACCAAAGCGCATAAAGAAGGTTGCGCCACAGACTTCAACTCGAGTATGTGCTGTAGCGAGGCCATCTTCTGAGCAACTGCGAGCACTCGCTCTTTTATCTCATGATTGCCGACGGTGTTCGCTTACCGTGTTGAGCCATAATTTTCGCGTTACCAATTCGATAGCAAAGCTGCCTAGCTGCAGTGTCACTTAAATCGAAAGTCAAATAATATGATCAAGAACGTCTTCCTGAAACATTTACTAGCTAGCTTTATACTGCAGATATCCGAAAAGACGGCCAAATTATTATGTATTACCGTGGGGCAAGATTGATATAGCTACCTCCTATAACTAGTTTTTAAATAAATATTATTCGTCAGCATGGCAACTATAACAAACACGAACGTTTCCAACTCACGCTTTATAGTCACATGTACTAAGACGTTTACACACTCCAATTCATAAATTGCGGGTTGGCTCACTTATCATGAGCCACATTCCCTGGATATGTGTTTGGACATCTGGTGTAACACGCCCGCAGATACGTGCGAAACTTCAAAAAGCAGCTAACCTTATTTCGGCGTTTCTTAGATAACAAAGCCTCGAGATTTTTCCAGACAAATAGGCACTGGTTGCGCTCACGCGGAAAGCAATGACGTCATATCCCATCACCATCAATAGACAAATTGTCTGCTACACCCCCACACACTGGTTCTTGGGTGTCACCATTGATCGAAGTGTTTCTGGAATCCCGATGTGGCCAATCTAAACACAGCGCCTAACATCCATCTCTTAACTTTTCAACTTCCTCGGAGGAAAAAAGTGGGCCACGTCAGTACACGCAACGTTGCAGCTATACAGGACGTTGTTCCTGGGGTACCTGCGGCACAGCTTGCCTGTTTTGACGAATACTTGCAAAAGTAGCATACGCACAATCGAAAACGCCATGGGTCAGGCACTCAGAGTTTTTCTTGAATTTCACGCTGTACATTCACAGCGGAGACCATCGCAATTGCCAAAGGTCATCCAGCGTCAGTGCACTTTTCTCTAGAGGTGCTTCGAGCGCATAATAGGTACCTTGCTCGCGCTCCTGCCCAACGTCTGGCATCGTTTCTAGAAGACCGACCGAGTGCCTCCTTCTGTAAGAGGGTATTGAGCTACCGTGAGTGCCTTCCAGCAGGCCACACACCTGCGGAACGTATTCTTGCACCCAGTTGGTGTTTAAGGTGTCCAAACCTATGCCTGGCCATGCTAGAAATGCACAAGATGGATCTCTCGACACGAGCTTTCAAGAAGATGACTCCATTTTTGCTGCACGAAGGATACAAACACTACGTCAAAGTTTATAGTGATAGTTCGACAAATGTTACGGGATCTGAAGGAACTGCGATCTTCCCAGCAAAAGCCGAAACAATAAAAATTTGGACTTCTCATATGACAACATCGACAGCCGCAGAACTCGCAGCACTCCGCTGTGGACAGCGCAGGATTGGTCAGGAAGCACCTCTAAAATGGGTCATTTTCACCGATTCGAAACCAGCTCTGTGTTGTATTTGAACTGCGCTACGTCATGGACCTCAAGACCAATTGGTGCTGGAAACAAGACAATTGTATCAAAAGTACTACAAAAGAACATGATATAACTTTGCAATGGTTACCAGGCCACTGTGGAATCATGAATAACGAGCATGCCGATGATGCAGTAAAGAACGCTCACGAAAATGGCATGAGGGATCCCATTCCACGGTCAAGAAGCGACGCAGCAGCAAGGATTAATACGCTCGCGCACGATGTCACCATGTCTTTGCGGAGCACGCCCGGATTTCTACACACCCGTCTTCCCCGTCTGAACCAATACCTACGACTTTCCATTCAATCTGGGTTATCCGGATCTGAGACATCCATAGTCTCCCGTATGCGGCTTGGAGTGTCTTACACAAATGCCTGTGCTTGCCGCATCAGATTAGCAGACATTGCTGCATGTAATCATTGTGGTGCTGACGAAACCATTGATCATATTTTGTGTCAGTGCTCTCAGTACAACTGTCAGAGACAGTCCATGTCAGCAGTGTTTGCAAGCCTTGATAACCAGCCGCTTTCCGATAAGTTAATTTTGGAATGCCGGTAAGATAAAGCTTAACGCCGACAAGCGACAAAGGTCCTCCTGAAGCTTTTGCGATTGACCCTCCTCGTCGAACGTTTATGACGTTTTGCGTATTAGTGTGTTTTCGCTTCCATCCCCCTCTCTTTCTCTCATTCCCTTTTCCTTTCTTTTTTGTTCCCCACTCCCCTTTCATCAGTGCAGGGCAACAAACCACATACTTGCTTTCCGGTTAACCTCCCTGCCTTTTTTCGTACCATATATCTCTCTCCCTGAGCGACAGACACCTTCATACACAACGCCAATCCTACAGTTAGGATAATGGGAGGCTGTGCTGCCAACGCATGCCCCGATGAGCAACTCTAGGTAGTCCGGCTGGCCGTACGTAGCGCCACTATAAGACCAGACGTCTGGCCACCACCTGATAAAGGGGGTTTAGATATAGTTATTATCCCAGCCTCCACCTCACTTGACCTAAAAAAAAGCCTGATACCATTCCTCTTACTATTAATGTTGAACGTTTGGTATGTCTCAACGCACTTATAGACTTCAAGTAGAACCTTCCTGGTTGGATGTTTATGTGAGCACTAGTTCAAGTAATTGTGTCTGAGCAAAAGGAGAGAAGACTTTGCAGCCAGGTGTTAAATGAAAGAATCTTGGATAAATTATTCCTTATTGAAGGGCTATGAACACATTTGAACTACTCTGCCTGCCTCCTGAAAAAGCAGGATTCGAAAAAGAAGGTATAGAATGTGTACCACTGGCCATAAATATAAATTGAGTTTCTTTCTTCAAGGGGAGCAAAGACTGCATTAGGTTGTATATTCACCAATCGGCGACATGATTTTCTGTAATTTCATGTCGGTTTGAAGCAACAATAACTGAAAGTGGTTCGAAATTGAAGAGGCACCATCCATTCTCCTTGTGCAGATTTTTCTGGAAAGAAGGGCACGGCCGACCATAATAAGTGTTTGTGGATCTAAGAATACTTATGATTCTTGCCAGGTTTTTTTTTTCGGCACTTAAACCCTTGTTGCGATGGCGGGCTAACAGATGCACGCACATTAAGGCGTTGGAATGCGAACCATTTATTTCCATACTGCAGGCACTTGTAGAGTCTATCTATCTATCTATCTATCTATCTATCAAGTCGCCTGCGTCTGGGTCATCTCGTGATCACCCCGTTAACTTGGGCTAAAGCAAAATATTATGGGAGGGTAAAGTGCTTTGACGAATATGACTCCCTGGTATTGTCATGAACATTGTGACAATCATGTCTTGTACGTCACTAAACCATTCGGTGCCAGACGCGTAGCACACTCCAGCGGGTCGGTATGCGCCACTAGTATGCGGCAATGTGCCACAGTGTATCGACACTTCAGATTTACGCATGAATGGTGAGAACACACAGAGAAAATTTCAGAGCGTAAGTGTTAAGAAAAAGCTGACACCAGCATCATCAACACGGTGAATGCAAATAATAAATGCCAGGGCCCCAGCAGGAATCGAACCCCAGCATTCTGCGTGGCAATCAAGTATTCTACCACAAAGCCATGCCAGGTCTAGCCACAAGTTTTTATATAGAGCTAATGATCGTGAAAAGTGAATTGTGGCTGCCATTGTGGCTATCTATGTTTTAAAACATTGCATATGAATTTCTAGATTATAAACCTGTCATGTCGGTTTAACGTCATTTGTAATTGAAGGTCATACATACATTGAAGTTGATTCAAGTAGCAGCGTGCAGGGCTACCATTCTCGCGAGCTCCAGCACTTTATAACAGCTCATCGCTTCTGGTGTTGCTAATACTAAAGACGCTGTTGGAATCGTTGCGCAACTGTAACCAAATGACTAAGTATAATATGTGCCGCAGCTTAAGGCATGTATGTGTAAATATCTTTAGCGCCATACTGTATTGCTTTGCTAAAAAAAATTACAGCACAGTCACCTTCTATGCTCATGCTTCACATAACATCGATTCTCAATGTACGTAGAATCAGCAGATATTTTTTACTCTTCTTTTAGCGTCGCACGTCATCACAAGGCTCAGATCACTGTGCAAAAAAAGAAAATAACATAACAAAACAAATGCATTTTGTAAAAGATTGAACGAAGTTCGCCACTTCCTGGTTTTGTAGCGGGCAGGGTGTCAGGTTTCAAAAAGGAAGAAGAAAATGTCAGAGGCCCATTCTCCCGCCTACACTGCATAGCAGGGTCTCCTTGTATTGAGAAAAAGCACCACCCCACTTCGTTTCTGCAACGACCACATCTGTCTTTTGTCATCACACTCTTCAGTAATGGACCATAAGCTGGCAAAGGAATGATAGAGGTAACACAAGACGAAGAAAATAGTCAGAAGAACAAGATAAAGTGAAACAATATAAAAGAGAAAATTCACGCTAAACTAGCCTGTGTACAGCAAAGGACCGCGAGGAAGGTGTTTCTGAAATTGAAACAACAATGAGACTACTTTGTATCGGGAGCAGGGATTCCAGTGGTGGGGGAGCGGAGCAAATGCGGCTTCATCTCTCAAGAGCTCGCCGTCTTTGGGGCATTCACTCCCCGTCTAGCCTATACCAATGGCGGGGGAGCAATGACACGTGCTACATGCAGGCATAACGGGGGAGCTTTGTGCTCTTGTCGGGAGCTATATACAGTCGGTAGCGCAGCAGCCTGGCAATAGAAATGCTGCCGGAAAACAAAGAGAAGGGAACAGTAGAAAGTAAGGTTCCGTTGCAATGTTCTTGATATCGTCGAACGTTCCGTGGAAGGAGACAGCATGAAGTACGTGTGTTGAAGATAAGGTTTCGTTGAGCTCTGCGTGATGCCGTACTGAAATGTTTCGCAACCAGAGGAAACTTTTTTATGCGATAAAGATACGCATGCGCAGATGCATGTAGGTTATTTTTGTAACTCTCATGACTTGTAGCCGAATTGTTATTGTTAATGCCAAACTTGCCAATGATTGTCAGGCGTCCGGCTTTGCGATGTGTTGACCCGGTTGAAAATTGCTCCCCTCATTTTGTCTATTTGGGAGGAGGAAGCTGCCTTGAGTTCAAAAGCACATACTAAAGTTCAGCGCATAGCTTCTACATTCCGTGAAGTGTGTACAATTCAACGAGATACCATCCTCTAAATTCAAGAATTACTTTTGAGGGGCGGGGTATGTACTAGGCCGCTGGAGGGATGTGTTAGGGGGAGATTTGATTTTGTCGGTCAGTGAAAAATTTCATGATGAACGTTTTCATCCGCCCCCCCCCCAAAAAAAAAAAAGAAAAGTTCACTGCCTTATACAAGAATAAACGGGAACACCATTGTTAAAGTATATTTGGATTTTTTGCCATAAATAGGAGAACGAAAAGATATCACTCAAACCTCACGCAAAACAAAACAAGGTTTGAGCTAATCCGTACCGCTATCATTGTCTTCGAGATTAGGCTGGGTTCCGTGTTTTTGTGACGCGTCTTTCATTAACGCCTTTCCTCGGTTGCGGTTAACACCTACAAAAAGGAACGATCAACGCCTAATGGGATCAATCAGCGAGTGAGAGAGAATTCCTTTTAGTGTCGATACCTCGTCATTTTTTTTTTGCCTTGACTTTAGACAGGTTTAGTTTCGCGTCCGAAGCAGCCTTACGGGCACAGTCTCCCATATCGATTGGCTGGCAGGCTGCTCCCGTACGGCTGCTGCGGACGCGCAACCAAATATTTAATTGTTTGACACACCCTTCATTATTCAGATGCCTATGATACCCGACGGTTTTTTTTTTTGAGCAATTTACAGCCAAGCTACAAAAAGTGTCTTTACAGATATCAACTGTTTTTCGGTGGAGAAGCGTTAATTTTCGATCATATAGCTATAACTATGCCATAATATGCCAGTTGTGCTGCAAAAATTTCTCTACTTTCTATTTTGCAGTTTAGGTCTTCAGTCTGATCCCTCTATTATCGATTTCGACTCTTTATGAATCGGTTAATGTCTTTAAAACTCTTCATTTATTAAGAAGAGAAACGAATAACCCTACTTCACACTCGTCAAACACCCATAAAGTCGGTACTAATGATGCGTTCATGTTCTAAAATTTTCACATTATAGAGACAATTATGTTTGTTTTTGTGAGGTGCCGAACATAATGAGTCATCGTACTCAAGAGAGAGAGAGATAGAAAGAGAGAGAAAGAAAGGGAAGGCCGGGAGAATAACCAGATATTGGCATCCGGTTTTCTACCCAGCAATGAGGGTGAATTGATTGATTGATTTGTGGGGTTCAACGTCCCAAAACCACCATATGATTATGTGAAACGCCGTAGTGGAAGGCTCCGGAAATTTTGACTACCTGGGGTTCTTCAGCCTGCACCCAAATTTGAGCACACGGGCTTACAACACTTCCATCTCCATCGGAAATGCAGCTGCCGCCACCGGGATTTGATCCCGCGACCTGCGGTTCAGCAGCCGAGTACCTTAGCCACTAGACCACCGCGGCGGGGCAGCACTGGGTGTTGAGAAATAGGGGCAAGGAAGAGGGTGTAACGAAAAAGGGAAAAATAAAAAAAAGGCATGTGCACACATGAGAAAACAAAGACGCACACAGGAAGGGCGTTTGGGCTACAACCACTCAGAAAGGCTAGTTGATCGCAAAAAGTGCAGAAGCGCGTTCAATGCCTTCTTCTGTGAAGGTGCATCTTGTGTACAACACACAATCCACCATGAACTTGTAGTAGAGTGTGCATTTCAAGGGGCCACGCCTTTCGTCAGCAAAACCAGTCTTGGTAAGGCCGCCAACGCACTAAAGAGTAGCCCTTCATCCCCTGCGAGCTACTCTGATGAAATGTGCTGCGTCTCCGGCGTTTTATACATTTTGCTACAGTTGCCCTAATGTTCGCCCTCAATGTGAGCGGAATCTCCAAGCGTGTCCATAAGTGTCGGTGTTCACGTATGCCACTTGTATACATAGAATGAGGGAAAAAATTGTCAACTTTTGGGCTCCTTTTCTTTGTTAGAATAAATAATATTTATAAAACTGACAGACAAGTATACCAAGTAATGTTTAGGGATTATTATTAGAAGTCATTGTAGTATAAATGTAAACAAAGAAAAATGAAGGAAAATACAACTTGCCGTGGGCAGGAACCAACCCTGCGACCTCGTAATAACGCGTTCGATGCGCTGCCAACGGAGCTACCACGGCGGCCTTCGTTACATCTACTTTATTGTGCACGTATGTAAAGTAAACGTGGCAGCGTAAGGCAGCGTAACCAGTTGCCGCTGCGGCGAGTGTGGAACACACCATTTTTTAGTGTCTTGGTGTCACGTAGCACGTGATCTTAATAACAAGCTGGCAGCTGACCAATAACCACTCACATATCACATGAAGTCACAAAGCCTGCCAGAACGAGACCGCCACTATGAGTGAAGAAAAGAAGGGTAAACTTAAGGGCCCGTTTTTTGATGTTAGGAACAATAATAATGAGAACTGACAGACGATTATGCCAAGGACAGTATAGTGGATAACATTAGAAGTAATTGTATTGTAAACGGGAAAAAAAAAGTGAGTGAAAGGATAACTTCCCGTTGGGAGGAACTGAACCTGCGACCACCAAAAAACGCGACCTTCAAATAACCTTTAATAATAGTAGTAGAAGGAATCATTTTTCGTGCTGCATTGTAACAGCAGTGCTCCTGTAAGCGCTAACTGCACTATGCTGATTGGTGGCGTGTTTCTTAAGTAGTGGTGAAGAAAAAAAAAGTGCGAGTTTACGGCAAAAAAAATAAGTGAAACAAAATGCTACAGGTAGACAAGAACTTTAAACTTACATAATAAATTGCTAGTCCAGAGAGAAACGCAAGCTTTTCACATGAATTATAAACGGTGGTTGGCTCTGTGCCCTCTGTGAGTACGCGCCGGGTATGTGACAGAGGCAGCGTAGGCACCCTCTTTCCGCGCCGCGGTTGGCGACACAGTAGGGGAGCCTGGTAAATCCTCCAACAAAGGCGATGGGGCAGGGATACTGGCTTCCGTACGCCTCTGGTTTGGTCCCCTCCACATGACCTGCTCTTCGCGGCATTCCCTTCCTTCTCCGCCCTCATTGCCGTGTGCATCAAATGGTGCCAGAATAGATCCCATCAAACTGAGGGGCAGCCGCGACACTGCTGCCTGTGTTTGTTTGCTTGCTTGACGCTACTCCTATACTGCCAGCCTATCGCTATCGAATTTGGGAAGCTTTTGTTGTGAACTGAGGAAGGAGGAGGGCGTCGTGGGGTATAATAACTTTCGGACCTCCTTTTCCGCGCGAGAAAACGTCGTGCATACAGCCATTCAACTTGTCCGTAATACTGAGCCTACCTTCGCTGCCCCCCACCCTTTGCTCTGTCAAAGGAAGCTCAGTATTGCACAGTTGGTTCTGGCATCTGTTATTTTTAGGTGCCATGACAGAGGTATGGTGGATCTGTGGGATAGTGTGACGTAGGTGAGGAAAGGAAGCGAGTGTGCAGCAAATTTCTTGCACCGCGTTCCTGCATTTCTTGTTTGTTCCGGAATTAGTGCGGGTCTCTGTTGCTGCAGCAAGGTCGGCTACACGTGTGTGTGTGAGTGAGCTTTGAAGGATGTGTCTCGTAAATGATATTATAATAAAGAAGAGAATGATATTCTTTCAGAGGTAGTTTTTTTTTCGGTAAGCAATATTGAGACGGTACAGTGCTTAAGTATTGATTCAGTTTTACATTTAGAGAGTAACAACGTGGTAATTTTTTCTTACATGTGGCTAATTTTATGGCTTCTAATAATAAAAGCCGTGCACCTTAGAAACTTTAAAAATAAAATACAGGAAAAAAAACCTGGCAGATTCACATACCTTGGGACTCGATGTTCTTCAAAACATGCGATTGGAAGGTGGCTGTTTTGCAATTTTTATAATACTAATCGTTGCGAAGTGGCTCTAAAGATGTGTGCAATGGCACACAAGGACACACGTCGCCTTCATAATGTTATACGCCAAAACTTCTTAGCTGGGATACTTAACGATTAAAGTATGAAGAAACAATGAGGATAATGGGGATAGTGCAATAAAAGTGTTTTTCCTGTTATTACATCGCTATGACATCTTGGAAGCTGTTTTACCATAGTACTATGTAGCTTTCATGTAAGTTACCAGTAACTACTGCAGTATTTCATTGTGTTTGTCGAGGCACTACAGATGTAGTTATTTAATTTTTGTCTACGTATGTCCCTGTAGTTTTTCAGGCAAATTAGTTGACATTTCTTGTTAAAGGCGTCGAAGAAAGCCGGTTACTGGTGCATAAATGGACGAGTAGAAAAATAAATACAAGTAAATACTTCAAAAGGTACTAAACAAACCATCGCACAGCTCACGCTGGAAGTGCCACTTGTATTGTAAAATATTAAAACTACATCGTTATGTCACGTTGACTTACGCTCCTGTGGCCGATGAAGCACACTGTGCTTTGCCGTGTATGCTTCTGCTGCCACCATAGATGTTCACAGCACACCCACACGCGCACACACCCGCACAAACACACACGCACGTACATCGCACAGATACACACCCTAATGCATGCATGCTCACGCACACACACTCACATACCAATTCGCGTGCACACACACAAAATTCCTTTTTTTTGCCCGAAAGCTACACGCTGAAAAAGGAACGTGTTAAAATATAGAAACAGCGGAAAAAGAGCAGAATAGTAAGAAGAATCTCACAACTACGAAAACAGAGATAAAGCGTACTACACATATGTTTCAGTATATTTTTTGGAGGTCCTCTCATTCACTCTCCCGCCAAAGTCTCATGACATTGAGCAAGGAGGAGAACGGCGTTAGTCGCCTGTCATCGCAACTGCTGAAACGATTGAACGATACAAAACTTAATTAAAAAATAAGGACGTCACTGATCCAGAACCCAAATTTTAATGACTACCCGAACGAAACCATACAAAGCGAACCAAGTGTGGCCTGAAGGACGCTCGTCAGAGTTCCCTTGTGTCCTCGCTGTCAGAGCCTGTCTGGGTCGAGCGCGACGCGGCGAGGCAATAATTGAGCACGGAAGCAAGGCTGGAGGTTGCTTAAATATTCAGTGCATCAACACCTCTCCTCCGATAGAACCTACGCTGGTGGTTACAAAGGGAGCCACTGTCAACAATGCAGCAATCGGAGCAGTAATAGCAAACTCCGGGAGAAGAAAGAGATGCATGTAGGGCGGGACGGTGAAAACAGGCAGTGCGGAACACAGAGACAAAAAGAAATATGAAGTGATTTGCATCGTTCGGAGCAAAGTGCCGGAGTACCGCAAATGGCCAGCATGGAACTTATACGTTATAAAACTATAAATACCAAGGGTGCTCCCCAATGCTCACTCTGTCAAACAGCGTGGAGCCCACATTATTCCATGCTGTTTGGACAGAGGGAATAATAATGTTTGTGGAAGTGGCTAGCAATCAGCATGCTATTACAGTTTATATAGTCAATCATGAGTTAGGGACGTAACTATTGCTTAAGATAAAGTAATGAAGGTTGGCTATCCTTCTTTAGAGTTCGCTATTTACAATAGGGTTGATGGTTTTGTTGCTGTTCCAAAATTACTGGCCCTTTTTCCACAGCCATTTTGTGGCACAGACGTGCGCGACATCTTAAGATAGCGCTGCACTGAATGCACAAGCTGATTGACTATTAGAGACAGTAATATATTACATATATCTACCGTTTGCGTAATAACAGTGACACAGCATTTGCGGGTCTCTATGCAGTCAGGCCATGTTTGCCTACACATAAAGCCAGAAATTGCGTCAATAGTTTTCAATGTTCATTTTAGATAGAGCGTATTTGCAGTGCTTTTATAATGTGCTAAGTCTTAACAGCAGTACACCACCGGATGTCTTGAACACAAACTTACGGCTAAGGTTCCACTTAGCGTTTCATAGATGCTTTCAATTGATCAGCGGTTATCACAAATATCAACAAAATTACCAACACTATAGGGTATGGAAATAAATAGAAAGTCTAGAATTCCAGTTACACATTTTACAACAGCTGCTCGGCATGATCAGGAACAGTGAAGTCTAAATAGATAGAAAAGTTTTATGGCACACGACCAACCGTATATATGTTATACAGCACGAACAGGTGCTGTGCCAGAAGTGTTGTTGTGTCGCATGAACATCCGCAAAATAAAAGAGCCAAAATAACTTCGTGACGATTATTATTACGGTATAAGGCCAAGCTAGAGCGCACACGTTACTAAAATTTAGTTTCTCAGCTTGAGAGAAATTGTACTGAAGGAGTTTAATGGAAGAACCTGGTACTATATTATAATGAGTTTACCCTCTGAATGTATTTGGTTGTATCCGTCATCTCTGTCGGCGTAGTTTCCTCGCATGTCCAGAGCAGACGAATTGCCTTCCAGAAGGGGAGGGGAGAGGGGAGAAGAAGAGTGCAGATAGAAGATTGCTCGAAGGGTGCGGAAAACGGGCGAGTAATAACAATGGCGCTAGAGTGAAGCGAGTGAACAGCAGAGATTGAAACAAGAACTCCAGAGACCGGAGGAAAGGAAATACCTTGCATAGTGGAAAGGTGTAACTGAAGAGCACGGCGGCCGGGAGATTAAAAATAGATGAGGTCGACAGCGCGGGTGGAACAAGCTTCCCAAATACAGCAGCTGCTGGGTTTCCCTTGTTGCAGGAAATGGGAACACAGTGAAAGGTTGGGTAAGAGGGCAGAAATAGAGTTGCGAAAACCGCATTCCCAGTATTGCCGTGTAATCTGGAAGTACGTTAAAAATGCGGGAAACAGCAAGGCTAGGCGTTGTGTATACGTGACTGCGGTATACCATTGCTGTCTGAGCTGCTTCGTGATTTGTAGAGGGAAGCTAAATGATTCTATAGCAGGTGGTGGAAGGGGGAAAGGGTGGCTATGCTATGCTTATGTGCTACCTGATATGCGTTTGAAGGGACTAAAGCAGTTCTACCATCGTGTAGACATGGACTGTTTGTTAACAAAATGCAGTGTGCAGTACACATGGACCAATCACAAAGAAGCAGTTCGTGCGTCTAGACACGTACAAAATGAACCTTCTACTTGCTCCCTCTTCCGCTGTCTTGGCGGTGGTCTCGGTTGAGGCGTGCAGAGAAGCGGTGGTTGTGCCGGTCATACCGCAACTCCTTCGCAATTTGCTGAGAGGCTTATGTGGGAAATTCGGGTCGGGAGTCGAGGCACAGTTTGCACGCTGTATTATTCCCCCACCCCTAGGGTGCTTCTAATGTTATATTTATTCTGATTTATGGAGCACATTACAGGAAGGGAAACTCCACAGCCTTTCATCCCATCTCCTTCACGTGCACAATGTCAGCATAAAGCGGCAGTTTGCCTCCCTCCATTCATGCTCGATCACTACCCTTTCTTACTTGCCACTACATAGGAAAAAGGAAGAGCCGCACGTTTACTGCAGCTTCTTTGCTCCCACGCGCCCTCATGCAAGTGCTTAATTTGTCTCCCCGTAACAACAAGCTCTGATCAAGCTTGAGACTGCAGCGACCACAGTGCTTTCAGGATGAGGATTGGTGATGAAAACTCTGAGGCATAGAAACAGGGAAGCACGTAGTGCATAACTTGGCCACTTGCGGCTCACCGTGAAATAATCCATCTGAATGTTTAATGTTCGACGCATGACACTAAGAGGAAAACGCTGGGCGGGACGTTATTTAAATTGAGTGTGGTATACTCATGAATTGGACATGGAATTACACTACTTGTGGTGCAAAGCATCTGGCAACGCTAATTCCTTAGCAGCTAGCAAAGCAAGACCATTCAGATAGTTTGCGGGGGGCAACAGGGGCGTAGCCAGAAGGTGGCGGTCACCCTCTCCCTCCCCCTCTCGGACCAGTTACCCACCTTTTGACGTCGCTTCGCGCTGGACAAGCTTCAAGAAACTAAGCGGGTGCACTGTCACAATTGCATGCCTGGCTGCTTCTGTTTGAATTGTTACTTTACAGTGAATCATACCTGCATGCAGAAACACTTGTCCTGGTGTTTGTGAAGGCTTTGGCACTTTGCACAGTTGTGCGTGAGAATTTCGGCAGCGAGCGTTGCACGTTGTCTCGTCGACGAGAATAACGTTGACATGGTGATCACATTTGTATACCCCGTCGGTGGAAACCTCACTGGAGTCCGTTACTAAAGGTATTTTTTTATCTATGCAGATACTTGGTCTCATTTTAAACGCCAGAGACAGTTCCAAGGTTTCATGAGTCTCGTTCAAGTATGTTACAGTGTGGCTGTTCCTAAGTGCACTGCCACATACTTAAGCCATAGACACTAACATTTCTAATTAACCTTCACAGGTGATGCCTAAAGCTATTAAAACACCTACACTCACCCGCACGCACACGAATAGAGAGAGGTGAGTTATTATTTGTAAATTCTCAATTTATACAGTTTTCACACCTTGCTTAGGTCGTTTGGTGTCTGATGTAGCGGTGGTGGCTCAGAAAATCAGTGCGATATTTAAATCAGATAATCTTTGGCCAAAGTTTGTTATGGTCATTATTACTGTCACTTTTCCAGGGTATTTTTCCTCTTTGGTTTGTCGTCTTTGCAGCTGAAGGTTTTCACGTAGCTAGTCAGAGTGAAATAGTCTATAGCAAAGAACACTTTAAGAAAACTGTTGAATTATGTAATTACTAATTTTAACATTTTCGCATTGTGATATATTGTGATTCTACGCCCCTTTTGGCATAAATAGTTGCCTTGAACGCATACATGCCTGGCGTGAGGCAACGTTTGAAAAACCAAGTTCAAAAGGATCACACGGTACCTCCTATTTGTGTAATAAAAATTTAGAGCAGTAGAATAGTCTGTTATAGTGTATGTTGAAGAAAGCAGGAAAGTTTTTTCAGAAAGTTCTTAGATAATTACACTCGGTAACTTCACAAATTTGCAACAAAGTTCCAGACGAGCACTCAAACAAGCTGAAGATTCTTAAAGCAATTTAGGTGGTGCTGACTCGCAAATTTTAATACCGCAAGGATGATAGACGCGGAGTAATCTGATACACGTAGGATAGGAGTTTTGACTACCTTCTGGTTTATACATGATTGGTCAGATGGCGTTGCATTAGGTAAAGTAGAAACGAAGATACTTTCTGCTACTACGTCCTCTATATATCAATTGTCCTGTTGGGCTGCACTGCTCATTTTGTAAACAAGGGCCTAAATAGACGATGAAAATAGTCGCTGCAGAAAAACAAAATGAAGGCTTGCCTAGCCTTTTCTATGCTCTTCCAGGAATGATTTGAGGAGAGCATACACGTGATGTCCATTAGTGTCCAGACACACTCTGCAACTGGTATGTGTCGGCGTAAATGATTGGCAGTATACGCTCACAAAATCTATTATGTAAGTGCAAAAACAAGGAAAGGAAGAAAGAGAGCAAAAGAAAGAAAGAATAGAAGAAAAAAGAAGGAAGGAAAGAAAGAAAAAGAGAAAGAGGAAAAGAAAGGAAAAAAGAAAAAATGAAAGAAAAAAAGAAAGAAATAAAGAAAGACGAAGCGGAAGCGAGATCTTATTATAGCAGTAGCGCTTGCGGGCATTCACGATGCTGCGAGACTAATAGTGTGCGAGGGGAGGCGTGGTAATTTGTTGCTTCACAAGCTCGGCCACACCGCTGGTCAGAAATAGCACTCGTTACTCATTGGTACTCTAGCAGAGACAGCGACCGGACACCACGACATCATCCCTAGTCAGAAAACAGGGACACGCAAATCAAGCGTGACTTATCACCAGCGTACTTCGGAGCTGCTGCGAGTTGTCATTTGAGCGGGACACGAAGGACACCTATATAGACTGGAAGCAAAATTTTCGGACAAAATAAAATGATGGTTAGAAATGAGCAGTTTTTTTTTTCTCGTGAAGAGAAAATTGTCAGAAGATATGTAATGCCCTTCACGTTCTGCCTCTTCTGTTTTGTTACTTTCATTATTTTTAGTATAATATGAGTGATATTTAACAAACAACGATGCAGAGAAAGCTTGTTTCTACATACCTAACAGAAATTTATGTTAAGGGGGTGCTTTACGTGCTACCTGATGCCAATAGTCAGAAACTAAGTGTTCCACACTCGCCGTCATGGCTGCTATAGGGACCCTGTCAGACGCTCCCATGTTTAATGCACATACATAGCCCGTGAAGTATACATGGGAGGAGGGGATGACCGCTGCTTTATCGCAGTTAGTAGAGCATAGAACACGTTTTTTAAAAGGTCGCGCGTTTGGTCGCTGCCACCGGTATGTTATCCTTTTGCTGTCTTTAATTTCTTCACATTACCATAAATCTCTAACAACACAATTGGTTTATAGTTTCCTTGGCATTGTTGTCTGCTAGTTCTCATTATATCAGCTGGCCTAAGAACTAACTGACCTGCCTGGCTTTCCACTTTAACTTTCTTCCTCCTCCTCCTCATTAATATCCTAACAAAGAAAGATGAGCACTGAATTTTTTACTTTTCCCTTTTTTTTATCAAGGCCTGTGCGTACGATTTTATATATACATTGAATTTATAGGACATTTTGTAGGAATCATTGCGCAGGTTTACTTCCGTATGTTCTCTTTTTACAATATTTCTAAATAGTGTTAGACCTATGGAGTAAATAAAAATTGAACGCGCTCAATAGCTATTTTTCTCGTGTCTAAATGTTTATGATGGCCAATGCTTCTATTTACCTTTCCTGTATGTCTAATACTTCACACGAGTCATAAAAAGTAAAAAAAAAACTACAATAGGAAAATTTTGAAATCTACTTAGTGCTTTTTAACCTCGTAAGTTAGGCACAAAAAATAAGAAGTCAATAACTCTTCAATATAAATAGCTGTTTCACCGACGCCAGGTCATGGTCTTGACGTTCGGCCATTCTATAATTATGACGCCTGCATAGAGGTTTATAATTTAGTTTTTCCCCCGGAAACATTGTTGGATGCTATTATTAATAATCATCAAGCAAATCGCCATCTTATACTAACCTGATGAGGCTGACTGCTTGGTCAAGTAATTCATTCGCTGTGTTTTCGGGCGAAGAAAAAAAACGCAAAAGAATTCAAAAACATAAAAGAGGTACACACACACAACACTGCCTGTGTGTCTTTCTTCCTTGTCGCTTTTGTCTATTGCGCTGTGTTCTTTGTAATTTTTACCAACACGTCCAATCTTCTACAATCCGTGTTTGCATCGTTTGCATCTCTCTGTTCAAACTGTATTCGTATTGTCATGTTTGAATAACCATCGTTGCCACTGTTTGTGCAACAGTTGCGTGCTCTCCAGGAAGACCAATAAGTAAACCAACTATACCGATTAGCGATGTGAAAAGAACGTGGGTGACTCGAAAAACTGCAGACTCTATTATGAGAGAGCATAATCAGAAACACAAATTCTCACCAAGATTTGTTATGTGTAATGTGAATTCTCTTGTTTGAGCATTTTCTGGGAGAGCGAGACATGAGAGCATCAATTCTGAAAGTGAAAGAATTCTCGCGTTTCCAAAAGTATCACGGCTTTTATAGCGGTATAAAACGAAATGTTATAGCGAGAAAACAGAAAGCGTGGTTTCCTATTTTGAATCCACGCGTGCACGTTTACAATCGAAGCAGAGCTTTGAAGCAAGAGATGGGAAAGTGCTTGAGCAAAGGCGTCTTCTCATGTTGGCGCTCCGCCAGACTCGAGGAATTTGCGGAATGCAACGAAAGAATATCCGAACAACGAAATGCAGCCGATGTTTGCTAAGCGTGTACATGAGGCACGGAGACAAGTGATAGAAACCGGCAAACATTGCTTCCAAATAGTCCCGCGAGCACGCCGGCTCTTTCCACAGGATCAACGTCATGGGAATTTCAATAGCTTCCTAGGAAGAGAAGTCTAGGCGTTATTCTGTCACGTATGTTGACAGAACGAGTGCGCTGAGGCGGCGTGTGGAGGAGAGGCTTTATGGGAGGTCGGGTGTCCGCGCATTTCAGCGACGAAATCGAAAGCGGTGGCCTGAGCCGCACGATGGAGCATTATACACGATGCGTCCTTTTTGTTATCAGGCATTGTCAGTTGTGCACGCTGTTTCGGCTGGAAAACAAGAATCCACTCTCCTTCATCGAAAACATTTTGCGCCAAGTTTCAGTGCATGTGTGGTTTGAACGCACAGGCCTACTTGTCTGTGCATATCTCGACGATGACTTTGCAAGCGTTTCAACGGCAAAATTGTTGAATATACTCAGACTCACTCATGAAAACACTTTGCGCATAGGGCTCATAAACTAGTCTCTCAGACTAGCCAAAACGTTCCTTAGTCGGACTCAAGTGACTGCGTTTTACGCACTTCTAATTAAGGATAGTTAAATGAAATTTATGCATCGCAGTAGCGAAAATATTTTGAAGCACGCACATTCTTCGTTAGAATTCTAAGCACCATTACGATGTGTTCTGTGCTTTATAACGAACCTTACGCGTGCTAATCAAAACATTGTTTTCTTTTTTTTTTACTTCAGGCGAAAAAAAATGAGTAGAACAATGATATGCATTTCACATGGTCGGCTGTAGAATCACGTCCTTGTCACGTGCGCCATCGCTAAAAGCGAGTGGCGGTCGATATGTAGATCACCATGCCCACTTTGTCGTCCGTCGCGGACATCCATGTCCACAAGTATCAGTGCCTCTTGTTCAAGCATGAGAGAGCGTGCATTTTTTTTTCGGCTATGCACGAAGCTCTATGCACGTGTACCTGAATGTGTGTGTTTCGCTGTCTCCGCCTTAGTGACGTTTGACAGCTGGGCACATTAGAAACGTAACATTAAAGTACACGTCACAGTTCGCTTCACCCCTCTCTTATTTCTAGGTACTACCTTTCTTGTTTTCTTAAAATTGTCACACACTCTTGAGGCTCCAAGTGGCGCTTAACCCAAGCAGCTCCGCGTTCTAAAAGAAGCTTTCGTCTCTTCAGATTACTGGCAGATGGTGCCATATCTCACGTAGGGCCTCCCGACAGAAGACTATAGTCTTTCGACGTTTCTGCAGAGAAGCGCGCATATACACGGGCAATTTTTTTCTAGAGTCGTGTTTCATAGATCTAAGAAAAATGTAGCCACAGGAAAAATATGCACGAAAATATTTGAAAAGAATTATTCACCTATAGTAGATTTCGTATACCGTGCTGTCTTTATCACATATGGGGTGAACGGAGTTGCTACCCACTCCAACAATTCTTGTAAATCAAAGTTTGTTTCGCTACTGGTCTTTGTGCACAAGAACATACCAAAATTTTGAATGTAATAAACATATTTTTTAACTAATAATATACTTTGTCCCCACGCAATCGCAACTTTTCAAGAGCTAATTAACTCGAATAATACTAGAAGCAAATATGTTCATCTCTTGTAGGTTAACCTTTATAATGTTAAAGGGACCCTACAGAGAAACAATAAGTTATTTTAGATTGATAAACTTCACTCAGAAACTTCTAACTTCATGAGTTATTTCTCATAAGTTGATTAATATAGGAAAAAATCAGTGCTGCAGAAGTAGCATTTTTATATTTCGTACTGTAATATCCACCCATGATGTAAAAAGTTCCACAATGTACTTTGTGTATTTTTACGACATTGGCTCACTAAAAGTTTTTGAAACTTTGTATGCTAAATCTTTGAAACCCACAGACTACAATGTATTATAATTTTATTGATTGAAAGCTACGTAGTACCCAGCACACGCCTTCAAAAGTTTTGACGGCGTGTACGGGAGTATCGTGTCCATGGTGTGCGACGGGTGCCTTCCGTACAGCAAGTAGAAAGGTGAAAAACCAGTCGTGCTCTGAGGGGCGGTGTTGTAGGCGTAGGTGACGAAGGGCAGTATATTATCCCAATTAGTGTGGTTGGCAGCAACGTACATAGAAAGCATGTCGCCAAGGGTGCGGTTAAAGCGTTCGGTGAGGCCATTCGTCTGTGGGTGGTAAGCAGTAGTTTTGCGGTGGACAGAATGGCACTCCGTCAGAATGGCTTCGACGACTTCCGACAAGAAGACACGGCCTCGATCGCTGAGAAGCTCTTGGGGTGGTCCGTGGCGCAGTATAAATTGATGCAGCAGGAAGGACGCAACATCGCGCGCAGTAGCCGCAGGGAGAGCGGCGGTTTCGGCGTATCGCGTTAAATGGTCAACGGCAACGATGGCCCAGCGGTTACCAGCCGACGTCAGAGGAAGTGGTCCATACAAATCAATACCTACGCGCCCAAAGGGACGGTCAGGGCAAGGTAACGGTTGTAGACTGGCGTGCAACATGTGGGCTGACGGTTTACGGCGTTGGCAAGTGAGGCAAGAGCGAACAACTGCTGCACATAGCGGTACATCCCGCGCCAGAAGTAGCGTTGTCGAATGCGATGGTAGGTTTTGAATACCCCAGAGTGCGCGCATTGCGGATCAGAATGGAAGGATTCACATATCTTTGACCGCAGACTGCGGGGTATCACGAGTAACCACTGCCGGCCGTCGGCGTCGTAATTGCGTCGGTGTAGGAGGCCGTCAAAAATGGCGAAATGGCGACCTTGAGGACGCAATGCACGCGTGGATGGCGTTGCGGATGGATCAGAGAGCATGTCGATGAGCGGGCCGATCCAATTGTCCTTTCGCTGTTCGGTAGCGATGGTGTCAACATCAATGGCAGAAACAGCAGCCAAGGATACTGAGCAGAGCACATCACCTTCAGGCAGAGGGGAGCGCGAGAGGGCGTCGGCGTCAGCATGCTGGCGTCCGTTGCGGTACAGCACGCGGATATCGTAGTCTTGTAAGCGAAGAGCCCAACGGGCGAGACGGCCTGAGGGATCCTTCAATGATGAAAGCCTGCATAGTGCATGATGGTCGGTGACGACATCGAATGGGCGACCATACAAATAAGGTCGAAACTTTGTAAGAGCCCAGACGATCGCCAGACACTCTTTTTCCGTGACGGTGTAGTTTTTCTCGGCTCTCGTGAGTGTACGGCTTGCATATGCTACGACATATTCAGGGAATCTGGGTTTTCGCTGCGCCAGGACAGCGCCGAGGCCTACTCCGCTGGCGTCCGTGTGCACCTCCGTTGGGGCTGTAGGGTCGTAGTGGCGTAGAAGGGGAGGCGACGTCAACAAATGGCGGAGCTTCGCGAACGCGTTGTCGCACTCGGATGACCACGAATTGAAGGGCCCGTTGCTTCCAAGGAGCTTCGTCAGCTGTGATATGATCGTGGCAAAATTTCGTATGAAGCGTCGGAAGTATGAGCACAGGCCCACAAAACTACGCAGTTCTTTGACAGATGCAGGTTTGGGGAATTCGGCCACAGCCTGAAGCTTGGCAGGATCAGGAAGAATGCCGTCTTTGGACACGACGTACCCCAGTATGGTGAGTTGCCGTGCTGCAAAGCGGCACTTTTTCAGATTTAGTTGTAAGCCGGCATTGCTCACACGTGCGAAAACTTCTTTCAGACGTTGGAGATGCGTGGAGAAATCCGGAGCAAAGACAATGACATCGTCGAGGTAACACAAGCACGTGTACCATTTCAGGTTGCGCAGAACGGTGTCCATCATGCGTTCAAAGGTCGCAGGTGCATTACATAGACCAAACGGCATGACGTTGAACTCGTACAAGCCGTCTGGCGTGACGAAGGCGGTCTTTGGTCGAGCGTCGTCAGCCATGGGTACTTGCCAGTACCCCGAGCGCAGATCGAGAGAAGAAAAAAAATCGGCTCCATGAAGGCTGTCAATCGCGTTATCGATGCGTGGCAGTGGATAAACATCCTTGCGAGTGATCTTATTGAGCCGTCTGTAGTCCACACAGAACCGCACAGAACCGTCTTTCTTCGCAACAAGAACAACAGGAGACGCCCATGGACTGTCGGAGGGCCGAATAATGTCGCGTCGGAGTATATCGTCAACCTGATCATTAATTACTCGACGTTCAGCAGGCGACACGCGATATGGACGTTGCCGTAAAGGTGGATGGGCACCAGTGTCGATGCGATGCGTAACAACGGACGTGCGACCGAGAGAACTTCGCCCGACATCGAAAGAAGAACGATATTCTTGTAACAGGTCCAGAAGTTGGGAACGCTGTACGGTCGTAAGGTTGTCAGCGATGGAGGGGCCAAATACATCAGCAGACGACGAATCAGAAGTGGAAACAGCATTGATGGTACACGACCTGGGAGCGCGCGTGTCATCGGGTACGTCCAGGACTTGTGCGTCGTCGACTGGTTCCACTCTGCCGAGACATTCCCCTCGAAGCAAGGTAACAGGGTACGGGGACGGGTTGGTTACAAAAACAGTAGTGTTGCCCTGGTTGACCTGCACGGTCGCGAAAGGTACTAGCAACCCTTTTCTGTTGCAAGCGCGGTCAGATGGCGAAACAAGTCCAATGGTGTCGGAGAGACCAGCGCAGTAGACAGACACAGCCGTCGTCGAGTTTGGAGGCACTGTTGTATCATCTTTCGTTAGAATCTTGCTCAGTGTCGGGGGACTGTCTTCTGGCGTCAAATGCGAGAAGGGTGAGAGCTCAATTTCGGCGGTGGCACAATGAATGACGGCGTCATGGCGGGAGAGAAAGTCCCATCCCAGGATGACGTCATGAGAGCATGCCTGAATGATGATGAACTGGGCGACATACAGAACGTCCTGGATGACAACGCGAGCTGTGCACCCTGCTGTAGGATGAATCTGGTGCAAACTTGCAGTACGGAGGGATAACCCAGAAAGTGGCGTCGTCACTTTTCGAAGTAAGCGGCAGAGTTTTTCGTCCATAACTGATACGGCAGCTCCAGTGTCAATAAGAGCCGATGCACAAACACCGTCCACAAGCACGTCAATGACATTCGAGGGGCTGCTCTGAGGGCTTTCACATTGCGATAGCGTCGCAGTCCTTGCCTCAGGGACTGCAACGACTAGTTTTCCCGCTCATGAGCTGCCGCACTTGGCCGCATGAGAGACAGGGAACGGCGTCGTGGAGACGGTGATCTTCGAGATGGACCTGGGCGAGATCGAGGTGGCATAGACGGCGGTTCTTCGCGATAAGGACGGCTGAGTTGGCCAGCAACAGGCGAAGAAATTGGAGCCGGCTGTACGCGATGGCAATAACGGGCCACGTGACCGGCGTAACCGCAGGCTAAGCAGATGGGCCGGTTGTCGGGTGTGCGCCATCTGTTCACCGGGGTAGGTCTCACCCATGTCGCAAGGGCTGATGGACGGAACGGTGGCTGCATGGTGGACTGAAGCTGAGGCTGAGGGGTTACGTCAACATACGTAGCAGGCATACCCGCTGCAAAGGACGGAGGTCGTGCAGCAGCTTCAGCGTGGGTCAGAGGGGCGGGTGCTTGAACGACTTGAGGCGGCCTGGCGACCACTTGCGCGTAACTCAGGGACGCAGGAGCCGGAGGCTGTTCGGGGTGGTAAGCAGGCATTACTTCCGCTATTTCCTGTTCAATCGCTCGGCGGATGGGAGGGAGAAGGGTAGTAGCCGATTGTTGAACAGCAGGTTGGTGGGAAAAGGGCAGGAGGGAGAACTGACGCGCGATTTCCTCACGGATAAAGGACTTCAGTTCTGCCATCAACGCCACTTGGTCACAACTGGCCTCCAAGCCAGCAAGCGTTGCAGCTCGTGGTGGGGAGCGTCGGGTCATCGAACACTGCCGGCGGAGCTCCTCGTAGCTCTGGCACAGTGTGATTACCTCAGCCACCGTGCCGGGGTTTTTGGCGAGCAGCATCGTGAAGGCATCATCGTCGATGCCTTTCATGATGTTTCGGATCTTGTCAGACTCGGACATGGTGTGATTGGATTTGTTACATATGTCCAGGGCATCTTCAATATAGCTGGTGAATGACTCACCAGCCTCCTGAGCACGTTCACGCAAGCGCTGCTCGGCTTGCAGCTTGCGAACAGCAGGGCGGCCGAAGACGTTGACGATTGCGGTCTTGAAATCGGACCAGGTGGCAAAATCGGACGCGTGGTTGTTGTACCACAAACTGGCGACACCGGCAAGGTAAAACACCAAGTTGGTCAGCTTGCCGTCCTCATCCTATTTGTTGGGGACGCTCACGCGCTCGTAAATGGCGAGCCAGTCCTCCACGCCAGTGCCATCAGCGCCCGTGAAGATGGGTGGATCGCGGATTCTGGGGACACCGGGACAAGGGGGTGGCATTAGAGGAGGCGTTTGCTGAGAAGCGTCGTGGTACATAGTAGATGGCAGGGTACGTGATCGTAGCTCCAAAGGCATAGACAGGGATCGCAGCACTCTCCACCAAATTGTTAAGGCGTTTATTAGCCGGCAACGAGCGAGAATATATAATGGCGACAGTCACAGCCAAGCACGGGCTCCCAGCGCGAGCGGCGTCCTTGTTGGGTAGCCCCACTAGAAGGTACTCAAGAGTTCGACCCATTTCATAGTTCGGAGGCTTCGCTACAATTCGACCCCGGGGTAATTGTAGCGAAGCCTCCGAACTATGAAACGGGTTGAACTCTTGAGTACCTTCTAGTGGGGCTACCCAACAAGGACGCCGCTCGCGGTGGGAGCTCGTGCTTGGCTGTGACTGTCGCCATTATATATTCTCGCTCGTTGCCGGCTAATAAATGCCTTAACAAAGCAAATAATTTATATCTTTGAAAAAAAGAACATGTTCGCACAACTGCACAAGGTTGAGTCACTAAAACAAATGGCCACCATCTTATGCGAAATGTGAAAAAGCTTGTGTAAAGGTATAAAGGTGATTCTCATGCGGTCTTACCTCCTTTGTATGGCTATTTTTACAGACAGCGATAAGAAAACAGCAATATGCACACCTGATGATTCCCCCCTTTCCCACTGTGTTGATGACAAGCGCAACATTATTTTAGCTACTACGTCTTTTTGAAAAAAAAAAATACAAATGGGATGTGGCGCCTCGTATGTATACAAAAATGTGAAAGATTGGGTCCTGCAGCAGCTTCATGTTGTACTGTGTAGTGGGGGCTCGCAAGTAAAAACAAGGAGCTCCAGGCAGAATCCTGAAGACCACTTGTTTATTTTCGCTGCTCAAGTAGCATGCGATTGTGCTCGCTCTGTGTTTTCCATTGCCAAAATCGCGTGTTGTTCGCTAAGCGGCCTCAGCGCCTCATTATTGTGAACTAACGAAGCCCACTGAAGAAAAATACAAGTTGAAGCTGCGTTATGAGTCGCTTTCTCAAAAAAACGTGGCGATTTTGCAGTCTGTTGCTGTCAGATGCGTCTGGCTAAAGGTAATTTTTGAACCTCTCAGTGCCATGAAATGAAACGGGCTCACGTGACGCAGTTTTTGCTGTTGTAACTACTTAATTATTGAGAAAGTTAGATACATCAGTTTATTGAGGTGGTTGCTTTTTTCATGCACTTTTTTGTTTCGAGGAAATGTTTTCCTCTCACTGTACTAGCTGTGATTAACCCGTAAGCCACATGAATAATCGTGCTTGATTAAATGAACTAGCTGCTGGTGAAGCTGCTGGTGAAGCGACTACTCCAACTTTGCGAGTGGTGGAGAAAGTGAAGTGAGGGAGATGACACGCGCCGAGCGGTGACAGGCTTGGGATTGAGTGACATCAACGCGCGCACACTGCGTGGGAAGGCGTGACCTACTGGGCACCGCACCAACGCCTGCGGCCAAGGAAGCGCGTTGCGGATGGAGAGACAGCGTTACACATCCTGGTCAAAGAGCTGTTTCGGATCTAATGAACAGGAGTAAGCGCGTAGGATTCCTCTGCGACGGCCAAGTTCGGTCAGTGAAGATTTCTAAATATTGCGTATTTATGTGCCGGTGATGAATTCCGAGAACTTCACAACTCTTCACGCTGACAAATGTTTGATGAAAAGACGTGAAGAAAGAGACACACTGGGTCTTGAAGTCATAGCAGCTGGCCCTATGGTCGGATTAATTTGAGATCTGCTCTACCATTTAAGTCAACAGTTTTCGTCCATTGAGAGTTTTGCCTGTAAAGAATGCATTGCCGCAGTAGTTCACTGTATACGGTGAAGCATATAAATAAACGTTTTTAAATAAGGAAGTATACGGCTCCTTCTTATTTATATGATAAGAGACCGAAATTTCCTTATGCCAACTTCTGAAGGTGCGAAGAATCATTTACAAGAAGCCTGCGCATTACTGAAAGAAAAAAAAAAACCTCTATTTAGGCCGGATCAGCGAAGAAGCCCAAATACCGCATTTTGAGTAAATACAGCATCTGTCGTGCCACGGTGTGGGACAGTGCACCTGCTCTGTTGCCTGCTGGCAGGACTTGAAATCAGAGGAAGGAGGCAGGGGGGAGGCTTGGGGGGTCAAGGGGGCCCAGCCCTGTTCATGTTTTATCGTGCAGTGTTAAAGAGCTCGTTTTGCAGAAGTTCTGGCGTGGGTGTCGGCATCAGCGTCGTTCGTGGTGAGCGAAAAATCAGCGCCTCGTTCGCGACCGAAAAATTGACAAACACACCAATAAAAGCAATAATATATAAATTTCCTGGTCTAAGTGAGGATTGAACCTGTGCCCTTTGCGTGTCAATTGCTGTTATACAGCACAGTCACGCGTCTTCTTGCAAATACAGTGAAGAGAACATCCTTTTCTTGAATATGCTTTGAAATTATCATTCTTACTTCACGTACATATGTGTCCTGTATGCAGTATCCAGAATACAACAAAAATAGTGTGTTATAACCGTAATATTGTGTGCTACAAGCTACATTGCCATCGGGAGTGAGAACAGTTAATTATCCTAACCATCTCGTGGTTTAAGGACGGCTACTCATTATTGAAGGCATCATCGTCGATGCCTTTCATGATGTTTCGGATCTTGTCAGACTCGGACATGGTGTGATTGGATTTGTTACATATGTCCAGGGCATCTTCAATATAGCTGGTGAATGACTCACCAGCCTCCTGAGCACGTTCACGCAAGCGCTGCTCGGCTTGCAGCTTGCGAACAGCAGGGCGGCCGAAGACGTTTGACGATTGCGGTCTTGAAATCGGACCAGGTGGCAAACTCGGACGCGTGGTTGTTGTACCACAAACTGGCGACACCGGCAAGGTAAAACCCCAAGTTGGTCAGCTTGCCGTCCTCATCTATTTGTTGGGGACGCTCACGCGCTCGTAAATGGCGAGCCAGTCCTCCACGCCAGTGCCATCAGCGCCCGTGAAGATGGGTGGATCGCGGATTCTGGGGACACCGGGACAAGGGGGTGGCATTAGAGGAGGCGTTTGCTGAGAAGCGTCGTGGTACATAGTAGATGGCAGGGTACGTGATCGTAGCTCCAAAGGCTAGACAGGGATCGCAGCACTCTCCACCAAATTGTTAAGGCGTTATTAGCCGGCAACGAGCGAGAATATATAATGGCGACAGTCACAGCCAAGGCACGGGCTCCCAGCGCGAGCGGCGTCCTTGTTGGGTAGCCCCACCTAGAAGGTACTCAAGAGTTCGACCCATTTCATAGTTCGGAGGCTTCGCTACAATTCGACCCCGGGGTAATTGTAGCGAAGCCTCCGAACTATGAAACGGGTTGAACTCTTGAGTACCTTCTAGTGGGGCTACCCAACAAGGACGCCGCTCGCGGTGGGAGCTCGTGCTTGGCTGTGACTGTCGCCATTATATATTCTCGCTCGTTGCCGGCTAATAAATGCCTTAACAAAGCAAATAATTTATATCTTTGAAAAAACGAACATGTTCGCACAACTGCACAGGTTGAGTCACTAAAACAAATGGCCACCATCTTATGCGAAATGTGAAAAAGCTTGTGTAAAGGTAAAAGGTGATTCTCATGCGGTCTTACCTCCTTTGTATGGCTATTTTTACAGACAGCGATAAGAAAACAGCAATATGCACACCTGATGATTCCCCCCTTTCCCACTGTGTTGATGACAAGCGCAACATTATTTTAGCTACTACGTCTTTTTGAAAAAAAAAAATACAAATGGGCTGTGGCGCCTCGTATGTATACAAAAATGTGAAAGATTGGGTCCTGCAGCAGCTTCATGTTGTACTGTGTAGTGGGGGCTCGCAAGTAAAAACAAGGAGCTCCAGGCAGAATCCTGAAGACCACTTGTTTATTTTCGCTGCTCAAGTAGCATGCGATTGTGCTCGCTCTGTGTTTTCCATTGCCAAAATCGCGTGTTGTTCGCTAAGCGGCCTCAGCGCCTCATTATTGTGAACTAACAAAGCCCACTGAAGAAAATACAAGTTGAAGCTGCGTTATGAGTCGCGTTCTCAAAAAAACGTGGCAATTTTGCAGTCTGTTGCTGTCAGATGCGTCTGGCTAAAGGTAATTTTTGAACCTCTCAGTGCCATGAAATGAAACGGGCTCACGTGACGCAGTTTTTGTTGTTGTAACTACCTAATTATTGAGAAAGTTAGATACATCAGTTTATTGAGGTGGTTGCTTTTTTCATGCACTTTTTTGTTTCGAGGAAATGTTTTCCTCTCACTGTACTAGCTGTGATTAACCCGTAAGCCACATGAATAATCGTGCTTGATTAAATGAACTAGCTGCTGGTGAAGCTGCTGGTGAAGCGACTACTCCAACTTTGCGAGTGGTGGAGAAAGTGAAGTGAGGGAGATGACACGCGCCGAGCGGTGACAGGCTTGGGATTGAGTGACATCAACGCGCGCACACTGCGTGGGAAGGCGTGACCTACTGGGCACCGCACCAACGCCTGCGGCCAAGGAAGCGCGTTGCGGATGGAGAGACAGCGTTACACATCCTGGTCAAAGAGCTGTTTCGGATCTAATGAACAGGAGTAAGCGCGTAGGATTCCTCTGCGACGGCCAAGTTCGGTCAGTGAAGATTTCTAAATATTGCGTATTTATGTGCCGGTGATGAATTCCGAGAACTTCACAACTCTTCACGCTGACAAATGTTTGATGAAAAGACGTGAAGAAAGAGACACACTGGGTCTTGAAGTCATAGCAGCTGGCCCTATGGTCGGATTAATTTGAGATCTGCTCTACCATTTAAGTCAACAGTTTTCGTCCATTGAGAGTTTTGCCTGTAAAGAATGCATTGCCGCAGTAGTTCACTGTATACGGTGAAGCATATAAATAAACGTTTTTAAATAAGGAAGTATACGGCTCCTTCTTATTTATATGATAAGAGACCGAAATTTCCTTATGCCAACTTTCTGAAGGTGCGAAGAATCATTTACAAGAAGCCTGCGCATTACTGAAAGAAAAAAAAAAACCTCTATTTAGGCCGGATCAGCGAAGAAGCCCAAATACCGCATTTTGAGTAAATACAGCATCTGTCGTGCCACGGTGTGGGACAGTGCACCTGCTCTGTTGCCTGCTGGCAGGACTTGAAATCAGAGGAAGGAGGCAGGGGGGAGGCTTGGGGGGTCAAGGGGGCCCAGCCCCTGTTCATGTTTTATCGTGCAGTGTTAAAGAGCTCGTTTTGCAGAAGTTCTGGCGTGGGTGTCGGCATCAGCGTCGTTCGTGGTGAGCGAAAAATCAGCGCCTCGTTCGCGACCGAAAAATTGACAAACACACCAATAAAAGCAATAATATATAAATTTCCTGGTCTCAGTGAGGATTGAACCTGTGCCCTTTGCGTGTCAATTAGCTGTTATACAGCACAGTCACGCGTCTTCTTGCAAATACAGTGAAGAGAACATCCTTTTCTTGAATATGCTTTGAAATTATCATTCTTACTTCACGTACATATGTGTCCTGTATGCAGTATCCAGAATACAACAAAAATAGTGTGTTATAACCGTAATATTGTGTGCTACAAGCTACATTGCCATCGGGAGTGAGAACAGGTAATTATCCTAACCATCTCGTGGTTTAAGGACGGCTACTCATTATTAAAGGCACACATGTTACTGTGCGCATTCTCTTAACACCACCTAAAAGTGCATAGGAAGTTCAGAAACATTTGGATCCAATAAACACTCTTGGTTGAAATCATGCTACTCACTTATATGTCAATGCTTCACTAACACAAGTCACTTTCAACTTTCTCAATTACATTGTAGCGATCCGCAATTTACTTCTAGAGTGCAACAGCATATCTCTATCGTGCTGAGCTCTTAAACGAAAAGCCTAGTTGTCTCGCAATATTTTAGTATGGGGCTTGATCTCTTCTTGGCAGGTCGACTCTGTCATACTGCTGCCCCTATTGGAGAAGCACTGGTATTGTTTTTTTTGGCTGTAGGGATGCGGCGTGTACAGAGAAATCGCATAATATATAATACAGAGCTATCTTCGCTCACACACGTGCGCATATATATATATATATATATATATATATATATATATATATATATATATATATATATATATATATATATATATATATATATATATATATATATATATATATATATGTGTGTATGTGTGTGTGTGTGTGTTTGTGTTGTTTGTCACCACCCTGTCTTCCAAGGTCACTAATGATTTACATTTTTTTAATCTAGTGAGGCTCTGATACAGACAATGTGAGCCACAAACTACAGACATGATGCACAAAAACTCTGTGCGCGTGTTTTTAGCACAGTCAATAGCCGGCATTCATAGAAGTGAACCACGACTCATTATCACTAATACGTTATATCTAAAGCAAAACATGACACAAGGTAAACGACGATATACGTTTAATTTCGCTGAGCCCCATGACCTATACTACAATACCACGCGTACCGTCAGCTCTACTTATTTATAAACGCGTTTATAGGCGCTTTTCAACACAGCGTAACTATATTCAGCTGTCCTAATAAACACTGAACCTCAATGAGAACTGACTCCTTCTCTAAAGGTGAGCCAGGTTTCCGGAAATTGAAATGTCAAAAACACAATGAGACGTGAAAAGTGCGCTTTTTTCATTCGGAGATCTCAGCTGGTGTTTTCACTTCAACTTTCGGTAGGTGATAACCGAAAAAAAAAAGATAAGGTGCGCCATAAATAACGAGTAAAAATAGCCGAGAGGACGTGTTTTACATGAGGGCACCTTTCTTCTCCGCTTACAGTCGAAGAAAATTCGACAAAAGCCGTGAATAGTCTCCTCCAAACACCGTTTGTCCTTTTCCCATACCATTGGGGCTCTGTCGGCCACTACTGTACAGTGCTCAACGTATAAAAAAGTGTGAAGACAATGCTAGAAAGGTTAGCACATAGGCGTAGTAAGTTTCAATTGAAAAAAACTCTTCAATAGCATAATCATACTGCGCCGTGTGTTGAGGAAAGGTGGCACAGCTCCGAGCCCACTGTATGCTTAGGCTTTTAAAAAACGCTAGAGTGAGGTCTGTTATTTGTCCAAATATTGTAGCACCCTTCTTGTGCGGGATGAGCAGCACTTAACCTACGCAAGTTTGGCACAATATGACGTGAATTCGTTCCAAAGAGGGTTGTCAGCGTCATCTTCTCTTGAGGTAAACGTTGGAAATTTGTGAAGTGCAATGAAGCAGAGGTGCATTCTAAAACGTTCCATAGCCGTATCATGAGTGCTACACAGGAGAGGCTTGGGATGAACATTTTTTGCTTTTCACGCTGGCTGGGCTTGCGATTCTGCATGGGGTCACAATACAGTTTTTTTCGTCATTCCCTGTCACCTACTGCATATAACTCTCATGCCTACAGCATCTTTGCATCGTCGATCCCACGAAACTAAACACGTGGATCACTTCGAACCGCACCACGAACCTCTTGTTCGTACGACACATCCAAACATCTAATTGAAAAAGCTCGCGATTATGATGAGTGCCCTGAAAAACTTCCCTGTTGGATCCTCAGCACTACGTGAGGGAGGCTTGTTCTCGACGTAGCTGCAGCCTCAATAAGACGCAAAAATATATAGTGGCGCTGACTTAAGGAGGCAAAATTACAAAATACACTTGAAGCATCAACATTGTATTTACACTCCTTTTATGTACACAACCTTGCGTCCCTATTTGTTTTACAAAGTGACGTGACGTCGGCAAAAAGTAGCAACAAAAAAAGCGAATGCCCGTAGTCTATATTAACTATAGGGCGTTACTCTACCACAAAGATACGGTAGCTGTTTGCATGTGCATTGAGCTTAGCTGGTGTACATTTATGAAGCGTGCAATACCACTTTGGAAACAGATATTGCATATTTTGCAAGTTTCAGCTTTTGATATTTCGAACATTTGATTTTCACAAACGCAACTGTGATTTACACCGAACCTTTGCTGCTAACGTTCGAGATGTGTATGTCAACAACACTGCTCCCGCAGTTCAAGACTGGATTGGACTGACAGCTGGAGGTCATGTATTAGCGTCAGTAGTCGTGTGAGCTCCTAACAATAAGCAAAAACTTTCATGTCATAATTCCAATTGATGAATTTCTGGCTTACTATGCAGAAAAAAAACCTAGAAACTTTGTAGAAGTTTTTGAAACTTCGAAAGCGTCTCCTATGTTCACAGTTGAAAGATCTGCACAAAGTCGTGAATGTCCCCTCGGATAAATAAATTAACACATTACCATACCTCAACTTCCTTGAACGAAGGTACTAAGCTATCGCACTGGGAAGTATTCGCTCCTTGCTCTCACAGAGCTATTTTCAAATGAGCGCAGCAGTCGGCTCGGAACAAAAAAAAAACACCTAGTTGATAAATACTTGCTTAAACATCCGGTCACCTCTTTGTCCTATAGTATTTGTGCTTTTACACAATAAACCTTTTGTGTAACAACTAGCGGCTGTCGCGGATCACGAATGACACGTGAGAGGCCACTCAGTAGCATCAATAAAACAAGACACTTGCCTATCAAAGGAGGGTTCATACACATATGAAACCAATGATAGTGCCCCTCGGATCAAATAGATGGCTTCTAGTTACAGGTGAAAGCAGGCGGTCGTCAAGATTGAGTATTATAGCGTGTACACCAACATCTGCGCTCCAAAATTGTAGGTCTACAATAAAAAAATAGAGACGTACTCCCCCTCCGGGCAAGCTATGCTCTAGCGAAGGTGCAGTGATAACGACCATATATGCAACATGCATGTCGTGATACAAGATGCGACGAGGTGCAGGAAAATGAGCACCGATCAACGGTGTTCATTCGATTGTGATTGGGAATTATCCTTAGTAGATTCCACAAGCACTATGGTCGGAAGGAAGAGCACGCAAACTTTGGGGATGAATGGTATTTCGAAGAGCTAGGTTCCGATACCCGCGAGATGGGCGGCAAGAATGGTGCAGTTATGGTATGCCCCCGCGCGTGGCCAATAGGTTTGACTTGTGGATGTGGCAGGCAGATATTGATGCAGTTGTGTTTTCTCTACAGACAAAAATATATTTCCAGGAAAGCACAACACTGATAGATGCCCGAGGAAGTGGCCGTTAGGGAGCAGGTACGAGAGGGTGGAGTAATAAAGTAAGTAGTCCGATTTGCAGCTTGACGTGCATATCCTTTGCTCAGCCATCTGTCCTTCTCTGCACTGTTCTTCATTTGATGTTCAGTCTGGTGCAGTAGATGGAATGAAGAAAACAAAGCACTATTTCGTTGTTGCGCAGTGGCTGGAGAAACTATTTCATGTGAACTGCATGGTTTTGCTGCTCTGAGCTTCTAAAAACAAGGCATTTCTGAACACTTGAACATCGGTTTAGTGGTTTCAAAGAAGACCTTTCATTTCTATCGTTTTAGGACTTAATGGTAGCTTTTTTATACCTAATAATACTCTAACCGTTATCTTAAACACCAACTTTTCAAATTATAGTGGTCTGCAAAAAAAAAGAATCAACAAATAGTATTGAATGAAGGGTGCAAATTTATTTCGAGGGCTAGTTGTTATGTTTGAGTAAACCTTAATGAAACATGTAGTAAAAAAAATCAGCCTGAAAAGACTGGAGGAAACACAAACATAAAAATAGAAACACGAGGTACAGCGCTCATATTCTGCCTTTTTCCCTTGGACACCATCTTCTTCCGGGATAATTTTTTTAACGGGCATTAATTACATCTCGACCACCTCTCAACCTCAATAAAAACTAGCCGATAATGACGCTAAGGGAGGTATTTCGGTTGTTTCCGGCAAGTATTGAACTTGCTACATTCCAATTGCGTGCCCACCGCTCTTAGGAAGTAAAAGACTGTAGTGGCCGTCTACTGATCCACTTTATCGGGTTTGATGTACATGCAAATCTGGCAGTGTTAACGAGCACACCTCCTAACCATGACTAGTATGTAGCAATTTTTTATTTGCGAAACGGCATGGCGTACCTCATAAACTTTTAAAGAGTGGACAGCTGACCAGGAAGTCCATGCGTACAGTCCGAAACCATCAAGGGTACTAGAACCAGAAACTTCGATGACTGAAAAATTAAGTATGGAGGGCTGCTTTCTCAGTTCGTAAGTTTTCTTATCGCCCACTTTGGTTTTGCCACACCGACAAGCACAATTTCGACACTATATTTTTTACAATGTCGCCAAAATCCTCTATACGTCTCTTGACTGCACTATCTTCTGGTGTTCATTTGAAAAAAGGAGTCTTTCAATGCCTATAGGGTCGCTATTTGTAAGCGAATTATTTACAAAAATTCATCGCAGTAATTTTGCTCCTGATGAGGCTGCACCAACTGCACCCGCTTCATGGTCGCTAGAAATGGTTGCATCGTTGTCATATACTGCAAATATTCAAATGACAGCATTACAGACTGTACGTTTGTGCCGTTTTCATGGAGAAAATTCTATGAATCCTAAGTCTTTAGTGGAGATTACGCTTTTTGGCCTGGTTGAATGTTTCTATAATCTGATATAGATGCAACGCTTGTTTTGTGGTCCCAAAATATCTATAGAAATGATGAAACTAAATATTTCCTCTGTTTAATCGCTCGCTGTTGCTTTATTTAGTTACGTTATATATATATATATATATATATATCATCACAGTGACAAAAAGAGCATAACGTGGCGTTGCACTGCTCAAAAACTAATAGTAAGTGCATCCCTGCCTAAAGGTTATTATGTTCGCTGAAAAATCAACGCACAGCTTTTGTTCTAGCTATATAAAGAATGACACAGATGAAGAAATATGTTAATCGTACAGCCATTGTGGCCTAGGTTATTTGTCTTTACTTAAGAAGAACAATCTTACCCAGGAAGTGTGGAAGTTTTATAGCTCAATCGCTGCAATCTTTGTCACAACCCTTACAAGGATACCACCAACCATTTTGTGCCGAATCTTTTCTGCTTAAATTTGGGTTATCTTAAAAATAAGAGAGAAAACCAAATAAGAGAAACGCAGGGAGGTTAACAGAAAATTGGGGCATCTGGTTCACCACCCTGCACTAAGGGCAAGGGGAATGGGGAAGAAAGATGAGAAAGAAAGCGAAAAGCAAAATTGACGCGTGAAAAAGAAAAACAAAACGCCAGGCCTGCGCCGAAGGCGCAGTACAAACACCGTGAAATCTGGAAAAGCGGCCTTTCAGAGCCTTTTCAAAACACTCATTGGGTAACTACTGCAAGCACACTTGCTTGAAACCCACGGCTGCATTATTAATAATTTTTTGGGCAGTGGGCCGGCATTTGCTATGCAATTTTTTGTCATTCTTCTGAGAAGCGTGATATCTGCTAAACACCTGTAAGGAATTTTGTGCCAATTGTTCATGCAGTGGCTGATGACGATGAGGAATTATGGCTGAAGGGGGTATGCGCCACAGTTAATAGGGGAACAAGAAGAGTCTTTCGTAATGTGTTAGAACATTGGACAGCCCAGTTGTTACGCTATTCGCATTGTGCGACGACCTGTTGTTCTTTCACTGTTTTAAAACGCTTTATAAGTCGTATTAACGCGATTCCTTTCCCGACATCAAGCCTGCCTGAAGCAAGTTTGCCAAAAATTCGCAAGCACCAGCATAGCTCAGTAGTAGAATACTGGGATAGCACCCATTGAACTTGACATAGTGGGGTTGGAGCCTCACTATGTCATTGGTGCTTTTTTTTCTCTAATTTCGCGCAATGTGGTTACGGACATCGGCAGCGACAGCACCGGCGGCGGCGGCGGGGGCGGACAACCGCGCATGAGCCGAGTTGTGATCTCCTAACAGCTTTCACTGTGAAAGGGAGCGGAGGTGCTATAACGTTTTCAATAGGCCACTATCGCGCAAAATGTTCAATAAATGTAGAAGTTTGTCTACAAGTTAAAATTTGTCGTGAAGGCTGTAAGACAATATCTACAGTATTTGAGCGATGTGAATGACGACCTTTATATACACTGTCTTGATAAGTAGGCTTTAACGTGCTGTTGTATATCAGTTAAAGTATCCTAATATTTCAGTTGATAGGGCATTAAAGGCGCAATTTGTGTCCGTGAGAAGGCAAAGTGTACGGTCAAAGTATACGGTAACGAGCCAACTCAGTAACATGATCAGTATTACCGAATGAATAGCAGTTCTGGTGTAGAGGGTGATAAGAAGACAGCAACGAAAAGAATTACATCACGTTGTTCTTTCGTGTCCTTTATCCTGTCTTCCTAGAGACACCTCATTTCTGTTCGAGCTTCAGCAAGAATACTACCAATATAGGCTGCTCTAATTCTGTGGATAACCCTCTTTGAAATAAATAAAGTGTCTTCTTTCTATCACTCTTTCTCCGTCGATATAGACAGCCCTAATGCTTGTTTTTGGCCATTTTTCACATGTTTTTCAGTGTGGTGCTACACGTAGTTTCTGATCCAGCAGCTCTTAATGGTCACTTCATTCATGTAATTTGAGAGAACTGAGATATTGTTTCTTACCTCAGAGTTCTATTCTTTCTTTGCCATTGTTTCTGAGAAGCGGCGAGGTTGAGTTAGACGTGTCAAAAACAAGCGACGTCATCTCATTGTTTGTATTACAGTGCATATCATAGAAAAATGTCCAACCCTATCTGTGTAAAACTCTACAAGAAGAATGTGCGAAAACAAACTTCAGTTGAGCTCGTTATTGTAGCTAGCACATCTTTTATCTTATGTGCTTATTTAGGGGGACAATCTCTAATGATAACTGTAACAATGCGTGGATATTTGTAGCTCCCCTATCAGGGACCAAACTTATACTACATAGATATTTTGCCAAACATAATAATAAAAATAAGAAGATTTCACTACGTAGCTCTGGGCTCGGCTACAGCAAAACTGTTGGGCACATGCTCGTTCAGACTTGTCTGAGTATTAAGTCCTCATCCGTCTCTTTCCCACTTCTTGCTACAATAGATTGTACATAAATATGCTTACTTTAATCATTTTCTTTTTTAGTCTCTGTCTTCGTATCCCTTTATGCATGTAAGCAAGCCTTAGCCGTAAGAACACTACTCAAAACATAGCGCGCATGTGCCACAGAATTCGGCAAACTCTAGTACTCATATTGACGCAAGGTAGGCTGGCAACTATAGTGGCCAGCCTTTGAGGAGGATAATGAAGTAGTTCTGGGGGCACGTGCTCTGGCGTTTGTGCTTTTTGCCTTCGGTCAAAAAAGTGAATGCCCTGTTTTTGTGCCTGCGTCCCTGTGACTTCATGACATTTTCTGGTGGAAGTGCGGGGTACAGTAGTTGATACGGTCCCCAGAAAGCAACCCTGACGCTAGCCCATCAAGTAGCTCAGCCGAGCTTACCCCTGTGCACGTACGTTCGAGCCGTCGCCTCCAGGGACTTGAGCCAGAGCACGGTTTGCTGCCTGAACGTCAGAGGGCTATGAACCAAACACCACCTAACGTCATCGCGCCAGCACCAGCGCACCTGGTTGCCAACCAGCCCAACACGCCGAAGACATTTCACGGAGCCGATTTCGAAGACGCCTACTGGCTCGAGCATTTCGACTGGGTCGCCGTCATCAACGATTACACCCCTGAGCGTAAGCTACGCTATGTGTACTGCTTTCTCTAAGACTCCGCGAAAACGTAGTTTGAGAACCATGAAGAAACGCTTACGTCATGGGATGAGTTTCACCGGCAGTTCATCTAGGCCTTTGTCCGAGAGGACAGGAAAGGGACAGCGGAGCGGGCTATAGAGGCAAGGGTTCAAGGCTCTAACGAAAGGGTGACGACTTACATAGAGGACATGGTTCAGGCATGCGGAGCCCTCTATGGCCGAATCCAAGAAAGGTTGCCACCTAATGCGTGGGGTTAAAGAAAAGTCTTTTGCCGGCTTGATTTGAAACCCGCCTGCGACACTTGCGGAGTTCCATGAGGAAGCCACTGCCATGAAGAGGGCCCTTCAACAGCGTGCCAGGCAGTATAACTTGGGTCAACATCCAAGTGAGCTCACTTCTGTCAGTCTCGGCAATCACATCAGCGCGTTGCGAGAGCTCATCAGAGCTCGTATTAAGGAGGAGCTACAACAGATGCAGGTGACTGCTTCACCTGTAGAGCAGCTCTCCATTTTGGAGACGGTACGCGCCGAGATATGGCAAGCCGTTCACGCTCCCCCACAGTCCGCAGCGCCACAACAGAGGCACTGCGTTGAATTGAGCTACGCGGAAGCAGTGCGACGTCCTTCATCGTGCAGTTTACCCAGCGTGTTTTACCCCAATGATTAACGCGCTCAGCAAATGAAGGTAGGCTTCCACCATCGCAGCCCGCCGTTGATCGCCGAAGCACGACCGAGAAAGAGTGACATCTGGCGTACACCCAACTACAGGCCCCTTTGTTTCCACTGCGGGGAAGCCGGACACGTTTACCGAACATGTCCATACCACCGTGTGGGTCTCCGTGGATTTTTACCTAATGAACCTAAATCCTAATTCACGGATTTACGTATCTCGGAAAATTTGTAGTACGGCCCAGTTGCTCGAGGGACCTAATTCTCGGACTGCACTTTCTGCACGATAACGGAGTCGTGATTGACTTGCAAGAGTCGTAGGTGACGTTTTGTATGGCACCCGCTTTAGTGCGCAACCCTCACGACAGTTACGTCAATGCTTTGCAAATTGTTGACGATGACGTCACGTTACCGCTGAAGAGTAGAGTGTAGACCTTGGTTGCCTGCGACGTTTTCAATGAATTTCAATGACTATGAAGGTATTACTTAGGCAAATATCCCGCTGCTGCTCAAACGAAACATTTGTATAGCTCAAACGAAACATCTCCCTTGTTCGGTTAGACAAGAAATGCTCTCGAGTCCTGCTGACCAACTTCAGCAATGAGTTTCAGCACGTCTCTCGAGGCGCCCCTGTCTTTCCTCAGTGAAATTGCTGACTTTTTCGATGTCAGCGCATTGGATACGACTTCACCGCTTGCAAAATCTTGTGCTGACCTGGGCAGCCGCATTCACGTAAATTTAGACTTGCCAGATTCCCGAAAAGAGCGGCTGCTGAACCTTGTGATGGAATGCTCGGACTGCTTCTCCTTAGCATCTAAAGTTCAACGTACTATCGCTACAAAACACCGCATTGTTACCGAACAGTCGGCGCGGCCTGTTCGCCAACATTTATACCGTGTGTCCCCGAAGGAAAGAGAGGTGATTAAGCGTCAAGTACAAAAAATGCTGAATGATGACGTCATTCAAACCTCGACCAGTCCGTGCGCGTCACCTGTTGTCCTAGTAAAGAAAAAAGACAACACGCTACGCCTCTGCGTCGACTACCAACGGCTCAACAATGTCACAAAACGCGACGTTTACCCAGTGCCACGGATTTATGGCGCCGCAGACCATCTACGCCATGCCCAGTTCTTTACATTATTAAATCTCAAGTCAGGGTACTTGCAAATTGAAGTTGACGAGGGCAACCGTGAAAAAGCCATGTTCGTGATTACCGACCGGCTCTACGAAGCTAAAGCGCTGCCTTTCGGTCTCTGTTCTGCTCCCGCCTCATTTCAACGCACGATGTACACTGTACTTGCTGTACTGAAAAGGTAGACGTGTCTGGTATACTTGGTGATGTCGTGTTTTCAGGCACGCGTTTGACGAACATCTTTCAAGGCTAAAAAGTGTCCTCACTGCAATAAGGAGAGCAAACTTTGCCCGAATATTACTGCTTTGGCTATCAGCAACTTGAGTTTCTCGGCCACGTGGAGAGCCCGGGGGGTGTTCGACAAGGTCCGGGGAAGTTTGCTGCCGTTGCCGGTTTCCCTCATCCTGGATACAAGAAGGCTCCTCAGCGATTCCTCGGACACTGTGCCTACTACCACCGTTTTGTGGAAAGATTTTCGAAAATTGCAGAACCTCTTACAAGACTGACACGGCCAGATGTAACCTTCGTATGGAAGGAAGAACAACAACAAGCCTTCGTAGAGCTACGCAATCGACTGCTGACAGCTCCAGTGCTGGCACAATTTGACGATACTGCCGACACTGAGATTCACACTGATGCCAGCAACGTAGGAATAGGACCCGTTCTAGTTCAATGGCAGGACGGCGCAGAGCGTGTGGCCACTTACGCGAGCCGCAGTCTCACGCAATCGGAGGCTAACTACTCTACCACCGAAAAAGAGTGCCTAGCAGTCGTTTGGGTCATTAGGAAGTTTCGACCCTACCTATACGGCCGGCCATTTTGAGCGGTCAGTGACCACCATTCGCTGTGCTGGCTTGCCAATCTACGGGATTCATCAGGCCCCCTGGCCAGCTGGAGCCTCCGCCTTCAAGAGTACGACATAACGGTGGTTTACCGAACAGGACATAGGCATACAGATGCTGACTGCCTGTCTCGTGCTCCTATTTTCCGATGTCATCTGACACTGAACAAGATTTACCGTTTCTCGGCATCGTCGATGTGGTCCGGATGGCTGAGCTTTAACGTGAGGACACTGAGCTACTACCTGTCATTCAGCATCTTCAAGGAGAAGACGTTATCGTCCCACGCCGGCTCTCACGTGGATTAACATCGTATTGCCTGCGGAACAACGTTCCCAACAAGAGAAATCTTGAGAGCAGCCAGGAAACCTTTCTCCTCGCCGTTACAACGGCACTGCGTGAGGAAGTTCTGCAGGCGTGCAACGACTATCCTTCTGCTGGTCACTTAGGCTTTGCTAGGACATTAGCGCGCATCCGACAAATGTGCTACTGGCCACAGCTGTATTCTTCCGTTCAGCGCTATGGCCGCACCTGCCATGTCTGTGAGAGGCGTAAAGTTCCACCCGAAAAACCCACCGGCTTCCTCCAACATTTAGATCGACCTCGAGCACTGTTTCAGCAAGTGGGAATGCATCTTTTTGGTCCATTCCCTATGTAATTCTCAGAAAATAAGTGGATAATTGTCGCAACCAACTATCTGAATCGCTATGCAGAAACCAATGCTGTGTCTAGTGGAACTGCAGTTGAAGTCACCAGACTTTTTGTCCACGACATTGTTTTGCGTCATGGTGCACCTGCTGTTCTCATAACCGATCGAGGAGCAGCATTGACGGCAGTTATTGCAACAAGTCACCAAGCTGACTCACACCAACCACTGAAAAACAACAGCTTATCATCCCTAAACGAACGGCTTGACGGAGCTGTTAAACAAAACACTGACCGACATACTATCTACGTATGTTGATGTAGAGCACAAAACGTGGGATAAAAATTTGCCGTACATCATGTTTGCTTATAATACCGCTGTGCAAGCGACCTCAGACCTAACACCATTCGAGCTTTTTTTATGGCTGTTGCGTCACAACACCGTTAGACGCTATGCTTTCCGTAAACCGGGACACCAGCGGAAATTACAGCGTTGACGACTTCGTTGAGAAAACCGAGGAAGCCCGCCAACTTCCACGGAACCACATTCGCACGCAGCAAGATATCGACGCTCGCCGTTGCAACCAAGGCCGAAGGAACATCCACTGTAAACCAGGTTACTATGTATGGGTGTGGACACCAGTTCGACATCGTGGGCTTTCGGAGAAGCTAGTGCGACGCTACTTTGGCCCTTACAAAGTTGTGCGCTGCCTCAGTGACGTGAAATACGAGGTAGTTCCTCAAAGCTTGGATACCAGTTTAAGCCGAAGACGTCCACGTCCAGAAGTAGTTCATGTAGCACGGATGAAACCGTACACCTCCCGCGAGTTATGAGCATTTCAAACTTTTTCTTAATATCCACAACAGCGCGGGCTTATGTTTTTTGTTTGTTGTTGACGTGAGCAGTTTTTTTTTTTCATGGCCATCTTTAGCATCTTAGTCAATCGACCGGGATGCTCGCTCTTGAACTGAGGAAATTGATGAAAGGTATTCTGGCAACTACAGTGGCCAGCCTCTGAGCAGGATAACGAAGTAGTTCTGTGGGCGCGTGCTCTGGTGTTCGTGCTTTTGGCCTTTGGTCACGAAAGTGAACGCCGTGTTTTTGTGCCTGCGTCCTTGTGCCTTTGTGACAATATCATCGGCCATCTATAAGTACCAAGAAGAACTATAGACGGGGAACACGGATTAGTCGTCGCACTTCGCGCATCTCTTGTTAAATATCTGTACCAAGTGCTTGGGCAGTTTCTGGTGACGTGCCAGTTCAGGGGGTGATCATTTTCTGTCTGAGACACACTGCAGTGCTGTACCCTAACAGCTATACTGTAAAATCACCAGGCCTGCGCTGAACACGCCGCGCAGTCACAGCGAAAGCTGGAAGAGCTGTCTTTTGAGAACCCGTAGTAAAGTCCCTTCACGCAACTACACTTGCAATGTTACATTACCTATACATCGACATAATTGGTGGGAAAGGGGAATGCATCCACTATGTCATTATTATTCTTTCTGCGGAGAAACGCGGTACCCACTACGCATCAGTAAGGCATTTTGTGCCCTTTGTTTATGCCATGGCTGGAGACAGAATTTGGGTCGACCGCTTGTCACGAGTTGGATGCAGTGGATGATTGGTATGTGAGGTTTAACGTCCTAAAGTCATCATTTAATTATGAAAGATGCCATACTGCAGGGCCCTGCAAATTTTGACCACCTGGGGTTCTTTAATGATCACTCAAATATGAGCAAAGAGGCCTACAGCATTTTCACCTCCATCGAAAATGCAGCCGCCGCCGCCGGGATTTGAGACAATGCGGGATTTGAGACAATGCGCATGAGACAATGCGCCTAGTGAAAGGAACGAGAACTTTAGCCTGTCAGCTCTAGTTTGGTTCATCCAGACATTGAACCAACAGTTTCGGCCGAGATGAACGGGGTGGCAGAGAAGAGCGCGTTTTGCCATTCGTGTGGGTACGTCTTCAGTACACGGTTCTTGTGAGTTAATTTTTTTTTTCGCAAAGATACTGGTACAAAATTACCATCAGCATTTATTTTATTTTGCCTCTTTGGGGAGGGGGGTGTTGACGCGACAGAGCCCTATTGACTCACAATCGAATATTATGCTAATGAACACGTGCCTCCCATTTGTCTCGTAAGCCGAGCATCATAATACAAATATTAAAAGAAAAGCGGCGCACAAAAAGACGGAGACAAAGAAGAGAACCACACACAGCGCTGCACTCACATCTGAAAGTTTAGTCCGAGCAACAAGAATTTAAAAAGTAATAGCCGCGCATGACAAGTGAGGTACAACGAGAATAAATGATACGCTCATCAATAAAAGTGAACTCTTTTTTGTGCAATGTAACCGAGGTCTGGCTTACGCAAGCATCACGTGACTTGTTAATATGATAGGCTTCAGACACCTCGCGGGTGAATTGATCGTGGTGCATAAAACTAATAACAGTGTTAGATAGACCAGGTGTGCACCCACACGTGGCACAATGCGAAGCCAAATTTATTCTCGTTGTACATCACTTGTCATGCGCGGCTATTACTTTTTAAATTCTTGTTGCTCGGATTAAACTTTCAGTTGTGAGTGCAGCGCTGTGTGTGGTTCTCTTCTTTGTCTCCATCTTTTTGTGCGCCGCTTTTCTTTTAATATGAATATACACCAACTCGCCCAACTTTCTATTCTGTTACCATAATACGAAAAACCATGAGCTGTGAAGAACAGTGGCTACCCAGTACCGCCTTGTAGGAAACGACGCTTCTATACGAGAACCAAGTTTGTGGAAAAAGATGGAAGCAAAAGCGAGGTGAAAGAAGCAGCGGGCTTTTGATGCTTGGAAATTGGTGAGGGAACTTACGTGGATTGCTGTAGGGGTGCATATATTTGAACACTCACGAACAATCAAGAGGTGAAGAGAAAAGCCATAGAAAGAGTACTCCACAAAAAGTGTTAAAGCATGTACGAGACAACACATGACAACGCAAGAAAGTTGGAGATGGTGGAGATCGAGAGGATTAAGCCGGGCTCTTAAGAAGGTTCCTTTTATAGTGTAACGTAATGACAGCTCGATCGCTATGTGCCGGTGTAAAAAAAAATTACCCGCAATCGCTCTTTCAGGGGCGAAGCTTTTTATAGCGGCACTTGTTCGTCCCTCGTAGCCATTGTAGTGTATAAAAAGTATAACATTTTGACCTCCAAGGTGGTGCCGGTGAAAGATTTCTTCTGTGTGTTGTTGAAGCCATGGCTGCCAATGAAGAATGAGAGACAGGAGCATTCGGCTTTTAGTTAACGCGCACGCTGCAATCCCCATTAGCAGCCATTCGCATGTACATTGAGCACTATCTGAGAAGAAAGGGTTGCTACGTTATACTCGCTGGGTGTAACCTCCTTAGTTTTAGAAAGCTTTAGCGAGCGTTGAGCCGCAGTGCCATGAATACAATGAACTAGTATATACCATGAATCAACTCGACGTGGTTAAAGGTGGGAAGTAGATACGAAGCTCAAGCCGTAATAAAGTGTGCGTGTGGCACCTCTCGTTTAGTCCTTGGAATCTCCGCTGAATGGCGGTGTTTCAATATGGGGAATATATGATGTGTTGAGACGTTTATTGGCGGACACTTGTCGACGATGCTTGACAGCCACGGTCAATGGGGGTACCGACTCTCTGCACGAGCTGCTCTTCTTTTTGATAAAAAGGGCAACCCACTAGAAGGCGCTGAAGAGGACGACCCACTGTTAGAAGGCTTCGCCACAACTACCCCGGGTACGAAGAGGGAGCCGCCTGGCGACCTAACAGCTGGTTACTATGAGCGGGTCGTGGTAGGCTTTGAGGCGCTCCACGTTGACAATGTCGCGCCCTCGACGGCGCATGTCCAAAGATGGTTCGATGGGTTCGATCAAGTAATTTACAGGGGAAGTGCGTTCGACGACACGGTAGGGGCCTTCGTATTTGGGCAATAGTTTTGAAGATAGGCCAGTTGAAGTGGTAGGGATCGAGAGCCAGACGAGCGCTCCAGGGAGGAACGTGGGCGCAGTAGTGCTGGTGTCAGCGTGAATGCCTTTTTGCCGCTCTTGATCATGCGCTGTAAAGGTCCTTGCAAGCTCTCGACACTCTTCAGCAAGCTTGGCTGTAGTAGAAATAGGCGCCCACTCGGACGGATGTGGCTTGTACGGAAGTATAGTGTCGATGGTGTGCGACGGGTGCCTTCCATATAATAAAAAGAAAGGTGAAAAGCCAGTAGTGCTTTGAGGGGCGGTGTTATATGCGTAGGTTACGAAGGGTAGAATGTCATCCCAATTTGTGTGATCGGCGGCGACGTACTTGGAGAGCATGTCGCCGAGCGTACGGTTGAAGCGTTCCGTGAGGCCATTCGTCTGCGGGTGGTAAGCAGCAGTTTTGCGGTGAACAACGTTGCACTCTTTGAGAATGGCTTCGACGACTTCAGACAGGAAGACGCGGCCTCGATCACTGAGCAGTTCCTGAGGTGGACCGTGTCGCAGCATGAATCGTTGGAGCAGGAAGAAGGCCACATCGCTCGCTGTAGCCGCGGGGAGAGCGGCAGTTTCGGCGTATCGCGTGAGGTGGTCCACAGCAACAATGGCCCAGCGGTTACCAGCCGACGTTAGTGGAAGTGGCCCATACAAATCGATGCCAACGCGCCCAAACGGCCTGGCAGGGCAAGGTAGAGGTTGCAGACCTACCGGCGACAGGTGCGTTGAAGTTTTGCGGCGCTGACATTCTATGCAGGAGCGAACGAATTTCTGCACATAGCGGTACATGCCGCGCCAAAAGTACCGTTGGCGAATGCACTGGTAAGTCTTCGATACCCCGGAGTGCGCACATTGCGGATCAGTATGAAAAAATTCCCATATGTCAGAGCGCAGACTGCGGGGTATGACTAGTAGCCACTGGCGGCCGTCACCGTTGTAATTGCTTCGGTGGAGAAGGTCGTCGCGAACGGCGAAATGGTGGGCTTGACAACGCAACGCGCGAGTGGATGGAGTGGATGGATCAGTCAGCAAGTCTATCAGTGAGGCAATCTATTGATCCTTGCGCTGTTCAGTAGCAACAGCATGAATGCTAATGGAAGAAACGGCAAGGTGAGACGCTGAGTCGTGGGCATTGTCGTCAGGCAAGGGAGAGCGCGACAGGGCGTCGGCGTCAGCATGTTGACTTCCGTTGCGGTACAGCACGCGGATGTCGTAGTCTTGCAGGCGAAGTGCCCACCGGGCGAGACGGCCTGAGGGATCTTTCAATGATGACAACCAGCATAGCGCGTGATGGTAGGTGACTACATCAAATGGGCGACCATATAAATAAGGTCGGAACTTGGTAAGGGCCCAGACGATTGCCAGACATTCTTTCTCAGTGACGGTGTGATTAGTCTCGGCTTTTGTAAGCGTACGGCTTGCATACGCCACGACATATTCCGGGAACCCTGGTTTGCGCTGCGCAAGGACAGCGCCGAGACCGACACCACTGGCGTCCGTGTGTACCTCTGTAGGGGCAGTAGGGTCGTAGTGGCGGAGTATGGGAGGCGACGTCAACAAACGACGGAGCGTTGTGAATGCATCGTCACACTGTGATGACCACGAATGGAGAGGCCCGTTACTACCGAGGAGCTTTGTCAGCGGCGATACGATAGACGCGAAGTTTCGGATGAAGCGCCGAAAGTAGGAACACAGTCCTATGAAACTGCGCAGTTCCTTAACAGATGTCGGCTTGGGGAACTCGGTTACGGCCCGAAGCTTGGCTGGATCAGGGAGAATTCCGTCCTTGGACACGACGTAGCCGAGTATTGTCAACTGCCGAGCTGCAAATCGGCATTTCTTTAGGTTAATATGCAGACTGGCGTCACTCAGACGCGTTAAAACATGCCGCAGGCATTGAAGGTGCGTGGAGAAGTCCGCAGCGAAAACGACGACGTCATCGAGGTAGCACAGGCACGTGTGCCATTTCAGGTCATGCAGAACGGTATCCATCATGCGCTCAAAGGTGGTGGGCGCATTGCAAAGCCCAAACGGCATGACGTTGAATTCGTACAAGCCGTCGGTAGTGACGAAAGGGGTCTTCGGTCGAGCGTCCTCAGCCATAGGTACTTGCCAGTACCCTGAGCGCAAATCTAGAGATGAAAAGAATTCGGCTCCTTGCAGGCTGTCAATCGTGTCATCCACACGCGGTAGTGGGTACACGTCCTCACGAGTGATCTTGTTGAGACGTCGGTAGTCTACACAGAACCGCACAGAACCGTCCTTCTTCGCGACGAGAACGACAGGACACGCCAAGGGGCTGTTAGAGGGTCGAAAAACATCGCGGCGTAGCATGTCGTCCAATTGCTCGTTGATTACACGGCGTTCTGTGGGAGATACGCGATATGGACGTTGCCGTAGTGGTAGTTGTGCGCCTGTGTCAATGCGATGCGTAACAGTGGATGTGCGGCCGAGAGAAGGTTGAGCGACATCGAGAGAAGAGCGGAATTCTTCCAACAGGGCCAGAAGCTGGGAGTGCTGGACCTGCGTAAGGTTGTCGGCAATGGAAGGACCGAATACATCAGCGGATGATGAAACAGATGTAGAAACAGCACTAAGCGTATTGGAGCTTCGGCAGTGCGTGTCATCAGGTTGATCCATGACTTGTGCGTCTTCGATGGGTTCCACGCTGCCGAGACATTCCCCTCGCACCAACGTAACACTGTACGGGGATGAGTTCAGAACAAAAATGGTGGTGCTGCCGCGAGTTACTTGCACGGTCGCGAAAGGAACCAGCAAACCTTTTCTGGTGAAAACACGGTGAGATGGTGAGAGGAGTGCAGTGGTGTCGGAAAGACTTGCGCAGTAGACCGACACCACCGCGGACGAGTTTGCAGGCACTTGCGTGTCGTCCCTGACGAGTAATTTGCTTGCAGCAGATGGACTGTCGGCCGGCGTCAAAGAAGAGAATGGTTTCAGCTCTATTTCTGCTGGTGCGCAATGAATGACGGCGTCGTGGCGGGAGAGAACATCCCATCCTATGATGACGTCGTGAGAGCATGGAGGAATGATGAGGAATTCGACGGCATACATCACGTCCTGAATCAAGAGGCGGGCTGTACACATCGCTGTAGGATGAATGCTTTGGGCGCTGGCTGTACGGAGGGAGCGCCCGGAAAGTGGCGTGGTCACTTTGCGCAGTAGTCGGCTAAGCTTTGCGTCCATGACGGATACGGCGGCTCCAGTATCTACAAGGGCAGATGCACGAACACCATCCACAAGCACGTCTATCACGTTCGATGGTCTTTGCTGAGGGCTTCCGCAGTTCGACAGCGTCGCAGCCCTTGCCTCGTGGACTGCGACGACTAGTTTTTCTGGTCACCCTCTAGTGGACGTGGCCGCATCGGCCGGCGACAGTGAGCGACGTCGCGGAGAATGTGAACGGCGGGTAGATGGAGTGGGGCGGGACGACGGTGACGTAGGTGGCGGTTGGTCATAAAAGCGGCTCGACTGGCTGGGAAAATTGGAGGCCACCTGCGGTCGCTGCACACGATTGCAGTAGCGTGCTACGTGACCGACGCAACCACAAGCAAAGCAGATGGGGCGATTGTCCGCAGTGCGCCATCGGTTCGCGGGTCCCATCCATGTCGAAGAACGCGATGGGCGAGCCGGCTGCTGATATAACTGCATAGTGGGCGGCACACGGGGCACGTGGATGACGTCGGTATAAGTAGGCGGCACAGTTTCGCCGAAGGCCTGGGGTCTGGCGATGGTTTCGGTGTAACCAAGGGGGCCAGTCACAGGAATCGGGGGGGGGGGGGTGGCCTGGCGACAACTTGGGCGTAACTGAGTGGTGTAGATACTGGAGGTGGCTGGTGATATTCTGGAACGACCTCCGCGATTTCCTGTTGAATGGCTCGGCGGAGGGGAGGCAGAAGTGTGCTTGACGACAGTTCAGCACGTAGCGGGGAAGCAAATGCTAGTAAAGAGACCTGGCGGGCAACTTCCTCACGCACGAATGACTTGATTTCAGCAAGCAAGGCGGTGTGGTCAGGAAGTGTTGATAAGGCCGAGAGATCAGCGTCACGTGAGGGTGGTCGACGGGTCATCGAGTGCTGTCGTCGCAGCTCCTCGTAACTTTGGCAAAGTGTAATGATCTCTGCCACAGTGCGAGGGTTCTTGGCCAGGAGCATGGTGAAGGCATCGTCGGCGATGCCTTTTAGAACATGGGTAATTCTGTCGGCCTCTGACATGCTCGCGTCCACTTTCTTGCACAAGTCAAGGATGTTCTCTATGTAGCTTGTGAAGGACTCACCGGTCTGCTGTGCTCGTTCACGTAACCGCTGTTCGGCTTGGAGCTTACGAACGGCAGGACGCCCGAACACGTGGACGACGGCGGTTTTAAAAGCGGACCAAGTGGGGAAATCGGATGCGTGGTTGTTGTACCACATGCCGGCCACACCCGCGAGGTAGAAAACCAGGTTGCCAAGTTTACCTGCCTCGTCCCAACGATTGGGGACGCTGACGCGTTCGTACATAGCAAGCCAGTCCTCGACGTCGGTGCCATCCGCGCCGGTAAAAACAGGAGGGTCGCGGATGCGGGGGACACCGGAACATGGCGTCGGCGCAGGAGGAAGCGTTTGCTGTGCGGCGTCTTGGTGCATGGTAGAAGGCACGGTGCGGGATCGAAGCTCCAGGGGCATCAAATGCTAACCGAAGGTGTTAGAAGGGCACAGCACTCTCCACCAAATTGTTGAGACGTTTATTGGCGGACACTTGTCGACGATGCTTGACAGCCACGGTCAATGCGGGTACCGACTCTCTGCACGAGCTGCTCTTCTTTTTGATAAAAAGGGCAACCCACTAGAAGGCGCTGAAGAGGACGACCCACTGTTCGAAGGCTTCGCCACAGATGAAACAATGCGATATCGTTGTAGTTAGAGTGTTCAATAGATGGACGAGCGGACACACAGACAGATGCATGGATGGACGCATAAACGGAGGCAGGGGCGGATGCATGAACGAACGCAGGGACGGACGGACGAACAGACGCACGCACGAACGGGTGGATGGACGCATGGACGGTCACGCAGACGGACGCATGGATGGACGGAAGCAAGAACGAATGGACGGACGAATGCTTCGCCCCACTCTCCATCATTCATTCCGTGGATATGCTGCCATTTTATGTATATTGGAAAACACGGACATTCATATGTTCGGACTGATGTGAGCTTCCCACATATCTCTTGAGAGGTTGTATTAATGTATGTTTCCCTCACATCGTTGCTTAGTTCTGAATATCACCGCTAAACTTCAGTGTATCAAAAACAGCGTATTCTACAGTACCATGCACAGTTACGGTGAACACGGCCCAGTCGTGGCCGCGCTCCGAGGAGTGCCAGTGTGCAGGTGGGGCCACGACGCATGCGCACACGGACACACGGGAGATGCTTTAAGCCGTTGGCTACATCGCTTGAGTGTGCCGTTGCGTAGTGGGCAAGCGCCGTTCTTGATTGTTTGCAGTACAGCAAAAATGGCACATTTGTATGCGCTTGCGTCGATTCGATCTGAAGGGCTACCGCGCCGGATGCACTGGTGTAGCACACAGTGTTGACACGCTGAACCATGCTCACATTAACAGTGGGCCATACTGTACATGTTTCTTGTTTCATTTTGCGTCACGAACTATTCACCAGTGCCATCAAAACACGTTCGTTGAAATACAGAGGAAAAAAAATCATGGCATTTTTACTGCTGTAAACCCTAAAAAGTGCTTAGCATAGACAGAACGAAGCACCAAGGTATCCGCGTGCGTGGACTTTGAACTGCTCGCTTCACGAGAGCGTCGATGACACCAATGTTTCATGCAAGCTTGCATAGTCTCCCCGGCAGGAGTAGAACCTTGTAAGAGAGATTCGCAAAGTCTTCGTGCGACATGTGTGCTACTTCTTGCTGCAATTCCTCAACTTCGTGCTTGTTACTGGAGTTTGATGTGCCCGTGATCTGCAGCGTTTCCTGTTAATCTGCTACTTCCATCCGTGGTCTCCGAGGCGGCGCACCCCCACCCCGTAAGGGCTCAATCTCGGAGGCAATCTTCCATCAATATGTAGCAAAAGCGCCACACGGATGAATCGTAAGGGTAAGGGCATCCGATCGCTCGGCGAAGCGATGGCGATCTCTTTACCTGCGCCGAAGGCCTATGTAGATATTTTAGACCTTCTTACTATTTTTGTCAATTATGGTGATTACTTCTAGATTTCTTTATTATTACGGTGAATTATGGTATTTCGTATAAATATTGTACATTTTCACCCTTTTTGGAGGATTCTTGCGTTTTTATGGCCTTTATTGAGCCCCTTTGTGCGGCCACATAATATGTATGAATGTGTGACTGTAGTAAGAGTGAAGCCGACACTGAAAGTGTAACCGGAAAGTAGGAAAGAACCGACGACAACGAAAATGTGCGCGTGAACAGATGAACGTGGTGCACGTGAGCTGGCGGTTCTAACGTGCTGGAGAATGCGGCAGCTGGCAAGAGCAGTTCGTTCGACGTGAGAGATTGAAGGAGTCCGAATTGATGCACCTGGCCAGCCAGGACGAGTGAGTGTTCTTGGCCCAGCGTAGCAGTAGCAGCGCTGGTCGCGCGGTGAAAGAGCGAGCAGCCTGGGCAAAAAGCTGGTCCCGTTCCAGTGGCGGAGATTGTGGTCTCGATGCCACGTTCACAACCAGCGAAGATCGTGGTCATGGTGCCACGTACGAGCGGGTTCACCGCAACACAGAGCTTAAAGCGTGGCCTTGGTGCTATGTCGGGCGCAACGTGGTCTGCGTGTTCAGAAACGAGCAGTTTAACATCTCCTCGTGCCTCTCCGCACAACCTCATTGTGCATGCTGGTACGAATTCGTCATCAACCTACCCTTCATGTGTGTGTCGTCGACATCCTCATGGTTCATGTGAATGACGTCGGACGAACTTAGACACCGGGACGCGCCCACAGTCTCGTGTATGCAGGCTTTAAAAGTGTAAAGTTTCAGACTTGGCACTGCTTGCATTGTATAGCCGTTGATAGGGTGTGTATTGTGTGTCAAATCAATAAATGTTTCTTGTCCATGTCTTGATTGTCCGTGTCTGAGGGCCCCAAACCACCAAACTGAAAAACCACGCCCCGCAAGTGTTCCACATTCAAAAACGAAGACGGATCAATGATATACTTTCAGATTACCTAGTTTGATCACTTGTTTTCCATCAGCCTGTTCTTTTAATCAACGAAGCTGCTTGCTCCATAAAATGGTTGTTGACTCTACAGAGGCGTATTCACTAGAGTCTACGTGTCTTTTTTAGGTTATTTTGTCAAACTTTTTATAGAGATGGCTTGCATATATGGCTCAGGTGAACAGAGTCGATGACACATCGTTTTTGTTTCAATTGTATTATCTCATCTTTTAGGATTTTCCCCCTAGACGTAATGAGTTTACTTTTGCGGAAAAAAAAACTATAGATGAAGGAGTCCAACTGATGAAACTTACTCGGTGAGAGATAAAATTGATGTTGAGTTTCCTTTTTCATTTATAATCGCTGTGAGCTTACTTTTTGTTTGTTCTCGCTATATTCTTTTATTGTTGGGTGTGAATACTTGTGCGCTTTCTTATTCAAGTTGAAACAGTCTGTCTAACTTCAGATGTGGCTGTGGATCTGATAAAAATGTGGCGATATTACTAATATCCAACACAGTCCCTGGAGGCCCACGTTGATGAGACGTTTGCTCACTCTCTGAATGCGAAAAGAGTGTGTTCGCGAAAGAGATGAAATAAATCCAACCTTTAGGCGCTGATATACGCAAAATAACTTGTAGCTCCCGTGACAACTTATTTTCTTGTGCCAGTAGTGGGACAAGAGAACTTGCTTATTTGTCCTTAGAGAATAGAGTCAACCAACGTGCAGCAACAGCGCTCCGTGACTTCAGAATCAAGGAGGAAAAGGCTGCAGTTTGAAAGCAAATTTCGACTGCAGGAATTCATACCCCGAATGCCAGTGAAGTTAGATATGGGAATGGTATTAAGAGACGCATTTCGTTTTTCGACACACTCGAATTGAAATCGCCAGTCGTTCCCTCCAGCCTCATGTGTTACTCATTCATACTAAATCAGGAATACGATAAGGAATCGACTGGTTAGAACTTCCGCAACGATGCATTGTTCGAAGCAATGTTGTACTTGCGAAATGAGCAGTTATTTTTAAAAGAAAACAATCATCAAGTGAGCTGACTGTGACAAAAATGTTTCCATGTAAGGTGATATGATTTCAAAATTTCAAGAGAAAAAACTGCTAGCTAGTTCAGGGCGTCTTTATTTCATCTTGTTGTCGCCTTTTAGTTGTTTCTGGTATGGATATCACGGTATAAGGAACCACACAAATTCTGATGTTTTTTTGCTGTTTCAGACTAGATTCTTTTTGTAAGAGAGAAGCCGAGTGGAAGCTCAGAGGGTATAACTGCTGCCATTTAGAAGATCACACTACAAAAAATAGAGTTACACAATTCATTTATAAACGACCACGAACCCACCACCTTTATTATTTATTTGTACTTCATGACAAAAAAAATGAAAAAAAGGTTGTTTCATCTGAGTATATCCATCTGTGATGGTAGTTCCTAAAACATGGGACGGCACTTCCTTATAATATTATAAACACTATTTACTTGCCCCAATTTTAACAAACACGGACTGTTTGTGTACATTAGAACATAATTATGCTTATATAGGCGCTCTAAGAATAGTGATAAAATACAAAGCATGAAAACTTTGCCACTACCCCTCCTAAAAGTGACGTACAAAACGTGCATAACTAAGCAATAGGATGAATAGATCTAGCAGGTTGCGCATAGCTTCAAATGCGGCTATTCGGAAGAGGATTAGTTGGCACCCACGTTGTATTATTCCTCCGTGCTCCCCCCTCCCCTCGCCAGTCGTAGCACTGTCAATGCTTACGGTGTAGTTATGGGCATAACGTCAAAGTAGCCGACAGTACCTAGAAATCAGATTACGGACTGTACGTGCGAGTACGAGTCTATGCCACAGAGGAATAATACAGAAATTGTTTCTCCAGGGTATAGTTTTCAAAAATTGACTTAACTTCAAATATGTTGTAGGAAACACCTTACGTGGTCATTTTTATGTGCATGGCTGATCGAAACCTCTTTTTATGAACTTTACAATAGGGAAATGGGCTGGTGACGGTGCTTCACTTGCGGTAGCATGTCGCGATCGAGATATGAGCCAAATGCCGTGATGGCTACTGAATGAGAAGACGCTGCCTTTTGAAAATGCCATTAGGGCACGCGCACCCGCTATCACGACGTCCATCGTCGATGTCCCTTTCGAAATGAGTATTAGGCACGCAGGAAGAAAAGAAGTTGGTATCTGTTTCTTTATATATAACTCGTTCTCAGACACATGAAGGCCCAGCTGCCTTTCTTTGCACCCTAGCGTGACTGTGATTCAGACAAGTCCAGTACAGTAGGCCTTTTGCTTTTCTCGTTTCATAAGCGGGAATGACATGATGGAAGCAATGAAGCGCTTCTGAAATAAGAATGGCTGCTCACCTGAAGTTGTTATTGGAAGCAACGCAGCACTATTGGAGATTTCATTACAATAAAGGAAGCTCTAATTCTCATGTTACTAAGGCAATTATGAAAAGGGGCAGAGCATAAAAGCGACACTATGGACTCGCTGCACAGCGTACTATAGAAAACACGCTGCGGATATTCATTCCACGTGCAGTAGCTTATCTTTTGAGCTCAGTTTTTTCCAACAAGACCTATATAGGATCTAGTAATCTGTTTCATTCTCGGAGACAAGCGAAAAGTCAGCGAGACTATAGAAGGTCCGTTGATGTCCGGTCAAAGTACAGATATTTTATTTATTTAGGTGGCTTGTAACTGCTTTAAAAGTGAACTTATAGAACACATCAGTGAGGCGGCTGAACAACAGTTAAGGAAAGCACCGCAAAATCTATATATATATATATATATATTATATATATATATATATAATAATAATATATATAAATAAATAATATAGTATATCTATATAGTATATTATATCTATAATTATGATATATATTATTAGGCCTGAGGAACCGGCAGCCGACAGCTCGACAGCTGAGATGAACGAACCAAGCTGATGATGCTACGTGACAACGATGAGGATGCATGAGCAACACATGTTAATGATGATAATGTACAGATGAAGAGGATTGGTATACTAAATGCCCACACTAATTCCCCCCACGTGAAAGCGGCCAGCCTGGCCGCGGCAAGTCAAGGGGACAAAGAACATCGCATGAAGGGCTTCATACGGGAGACATGGATGACCTCAGTAGTTCGATAACGGCGATCTGCTGGGGTTACAAGTGGCGTCACGCGATAATTCACTGGTGAAGTTTGTTCAAGAACTGTGTACGACCCGACAAACCGTGGCTGGAGTTTGTCGCACAAACCAGATGTACGAATAGGCGGCAAAAGGAGCATTTCATTTCCAGGTTGGAAGGATACAGAACGATGCAATTCATCATAAACTAGCTTTCTGTCTTGCTGTCGGGCTTCAGTGTTTATACGAGCACGTTGGCGGCACTGTGCGAGTCGTAAAACGTATTCCTCTGAAGAGGATAAAGATGAATCCGCTTGGCAGGTAAAGAAAGAGACATCCAGGAAAGAAGTAGGGGAGCATCCATAAACTAGGTAAAATGGTGAGTAGCCAGTTGTCCGCTGAGTAGCTGTATTGTAGGCGAAAGTGACGAATGGTAGAACTACATCCCAGTTCTTGTGGTCTGGTTGAATGTAGGCGGTGATCATGTCAGCAAGAGTGCGGTGGAATCGCTCAGTGAGGCCGTTAGTTTGGGGATGATAACTAGAGGCAGTCTTGTGAGTTGTGCCAGAAGCGCGAAGAAGTTGGTTCACTAATTGTGAAAGGAAGGCCCTTCCACAGTCACTGAGCAATACACGTGGAGCACCATGACGCAGTATAATGGCTCGGAGGATGAAATCGGCAATTTCAGAAGCTGAACCGGTAGTGACGGATGCCGTCTCGGCGTAGCGCGTCAAATGGTCAACGGCTGTTACTATCCATCGGTTTCCAGCAGCACTGACTGAAAGGGGGCCATAAAGATTGACGCCGACAACTTCGAATGGTGTGGCTGGGCACGGAAGAGGCTGTAGTGTACTGGCTGGAGCAGATGTGGATAGTTTTCTACATTGGCAGGTAGTGCAGGACCCAACGTACCGAGCTACACTAGTGGTAATACCTGGCCAATGAACCCGACTTCGAAGGCGATCGTAGGTTTTGTGGTAACCAAGGTGACCAGCCATCGGATGGTCATGAAGTGCTTTGAGGACTTCGGACCGAAGCGATCGGGGTAGAACGGGAACCCAGCGCTGACCATCAGGATGGTAAATTTTGTGGTACAGCACGGAGTTGGTCAGCTTAAACTGCGAGAGTTGGCGACGGAGCCTCGCATTAGGTGGACGGGAACTGCCAGTGAGGTAGCCTATAGTACGTCGACCATATGGGTCAGCCAGCTGTCGAGAAGAAAAATCATGCGGGTCATCCGAAGGCAGCTGGTCCATAGAGGCGAGAGGGGAAACCGCCGTAGACGTGGACTCCGCGGGTGTGTTGTGCAAAGTGATTGCGGAAACGCTGAGGGGAGCCGCTGGTAGTGGGCAGCAAGAAAGAGCATCGGCGTCGCTATGCTTTCTGCCACAATGTCAAAATCATACTCTCGTAGGCGTAGAATGCAGCGGCCGAGGCGTCCCGACAAGTTCTTGAGTGTCGAAAGCCAACATAAAGCGTGGAGGCCGGTCACAATGGTGAAATGTCGGCCGTGAAGATAGGGACAAAATTTCTGCACTGACCAAACAATGACGAGGCACTCCTTCTCGGTGATCGTGTAGTTCCTCTCGGATTCAGAGAGGACACGGCTGGCGTGCGCAACGACTCGTCTCGCGAAGAGTTGTCGCGCTGCAGGAGCACGGCTCCTAAACCGTGGCTGCTAGCGTCTGTATGGAGGAAGGTCGGTGCACCATCGTGAAAATGAGAAAGTACAGGATCGGTCGTGAGGGCACTCTTCAACCTGTCGAAAACCGATTCACATTACTTAGACCACTGAAAGGGCGTACCAGAAGCAAGTAGCTTATGGAGTGGTGCAGCTATGGAGGCAAAGTTTTGTATGAATCGCCGAAAGTAAGAGGCGAGACCAAGGAAACTTCGCAAATCTTTCGGCTTGTCAGGTCGAGGGAAGCGAAGCACCGCCGAAGTTTTCTCGGAGTCTGGACGAATTCCGTCCTTGCTCACAACATGACCGAGGACCTTGATAGATCTGCTGGCGAAATAGCAGTTCTTGGTGTTAATTTGAAGACCAGCGCCCGCAAGGCAAGTCAGGACCTCGTCCAAGTGTTGCAGATGTTGAGGAAACATCAATGAAAAGACAACAATGTCATCGAGGTAACATAGGCAAGTCTTCCATTTCAGGCCACGCAGCACGGTGTCAATCAAGTGCTCAAAAGTTGCGGGCGCATTGCATAGACCAAACGGCATAACATTGAATTTGTATAGGCCGTCCGGGGCTGCGAAGGCAGTTTTTACTTTGTCATCTTCGTGCGTAGGGATTCGCCAATAGCCGGAACGCAAGTCGAGGCTTGAAAAGAATTCAGCACCTTGTAAGGAATCGAGGGCGTCGTCGATACGTGGCATGGGGTATACGTCCTTCCTAGTGATCTTATTGAGTGCTTGGTAATCGACGCAAAATCGTACGGAACCGTCTTTTTTTACGCACCAGAACCACTGGAGACGACCAAGGACAGGTTGAGGGCCGGATTATCTCCCGTCGCAGCATATCGTCTACGTTTTCCTCAATGATTTTTCGTTCGGCTAGGGAGACGCGGTACGGACGACGATGCACATGGATGTTCCGTCGGTCTGAATACCATGTGCTGTAGCAGTTGTCGGACCCAGGCTTGATGAATAAACGTCAAAAGAGTTTGCGTGCTTTTGCAACAAATCAAGCAGCTGCTGCTTCGGCGGGTCTGTCAAGTCCTTGTTGATGGCTGCTGTAAAGGCCGAGGAAGCAGCATGATCTCCAGGATGGCCTTTAGAGGAGGAAGGGGTAAATGGCACGACGCACACAGGCTCCAGATCGGCAACGCAGGCGACAGTAGTGCCCCGCGGCAGTAAAATTTTATCTCGTGTGGCGTTCGTAGCAGCGAGGACAGCTGATCCATTGTTGAAGCGAGCCACACCTGATGCGAGAGCTATGCCTGTATTAGGGCAACGTGGCGATGGAGTGACCAAAATGTCACCAGAGTCGACGTCGTTGGACAAAACTGTGACTAGTTGATGTTCGTTCGGGGGTAACTCGATGTCTAAAGCAGCGATGAGTCGAAGTGGCCTGTAGGTTTCGTCACTAAGCAAGTGGTCTGTGTCAGTAAGATGGACGACACGTTGTGCACAACAAATAGCCGCGGAAGCAGATGAAAGAAAGTCCCAGCCTAAAATGAGTTCGTGGGAGCACGGGGATAGCAAAGCGAATTGTATAGCCGTTGATAGGGTGTGTATTGTGTGTCAAATCAATAAATGTTTCTTGTCCATGTCTTGATTGTCCATGTCTGAGGGCCCCAAACCACCAAACTGACAAACCACGCCCCTCAAGTGTTCCACATTCAAAAACAAAGAAGGATCAATGATATACTTTCAGATTACCAAGTTTGATCACTTGTTTTCCACCAGCCTGTTCTTTTAATCAACGAAGCTGCTTGCTCCATCAAATGGTTGTTGACTCTTCAGAGGCGTATTTATTAGAGTCTACGTGTCTTTTTTAGGTTATTTTGTCAATTTTTTTATAGAGATGGCTTGCATATATGGCTCAGGTGAACACAGTCGATGCCACATCGTTTTTGTTTGAATTCTATTGTATCATCTTTTAGGCTTTTCCCCGTAGACGTAATGAGTTTACTTTTGCAAAAAAAATAAACTATAGATGAAGGAGTTCAACTAATGAAACTTACTCGGTGAGAGATAAAATTGATGTGGAGTTTCCTCTTTCATTTATAATATCTGTAAGCTTACTTTTTGTTTGTTCTCGCTATATTATTTTGTTGTTGGGTGTGAATACTTGTGCGCTTTCTTATTCAAGTTGAAACAGTCTGTCTAACTTCAGATGTGGCTGTAGATCAGATAAGAATGCGGCGATATTACTAATATCCAACACAGTCCCTGGAGGCCCACGTTGATGACACGTTTGCTCACTCTCTGAATGCGAAAAGAGTGTGTTCGCGAAAGAGATGAAATAAATCCAATCTTTAGACGCTGATATACGCAAAATAACTTGTAGCTCCCGTGACAACTTATTTTCTTCTGCCAATATTGGGACAAGAGAACGTGCTTATTTGTCCTTAGAGAATAGAGTCAAGCAACGTGCCGCAACAGTGCTTCGTGACTTCAGAATCAAGGAGGAAAAGGCTAGAATTTGGAAGCAAGTTTCGACTGCCGGAATTCATACCCCGAATGCCAGTGAAGTTAGATATGGGAATGGTATTAAGAGACGCATTTCGTTTTTTGACACATTCGGATTGAAATCGCCAGTCGTTCCCTCCAGCCTCATGTGTAACTCATTCATACTAAATCAGGAATACGATAAGGAATCGACTGGTTAGAACTTCCGCAACGATGCATTGTTCGAAGCATTGTTGTACTTGCGAAATGAGCAGTTTTTTAAAAAAACAATCATGAAGTGAGCTGATTGTGACAAAAATGTTTCCATGTAGGGTGATATGATTTCAAAATTTCAAGACAAGAAACTGCTAGCTAGTCCAGGGCATCATTATTTCATCTTGTGGTCACCCTTTAGTTGTTTCTCGTATGGATATCACTGTATAAGGAACCACACAAATTCTGATGTTTTTTTGCTGTTTCAGACTAGATCCTTTTTGTAAGAGAGAAGCCGAGTGGAAGCTCAGAGGGTATGACTGCTGCCTTTTAGAAGATTACACTACGAAAAATAGAGTTACACAATTCTTTTACAAACGACCACGAACGCGCCACCTTTATTATTTATTTGTACTTTGTGACAAAAAAAGGAAAAAAAAAGGTTCTTTCATTTGAGTATATCCATCTGTGATGGTAGTTCCTAAAAAAATGGGACGGCACATCCTTATAATATTATAAACACTATTTAGTTGCTCCAATTTTAACAAGCACGGACTGTTTGTTTGTGTACATTAGAACATAATTATGCTTATATATGCGCTCTAAGATTGGCGATAAAATACAAAACATGAATACTTTGCCACTACCCCTCCTGAAAGTGACGTCCAAAACATGCATATCTAAGCAATAGGATGAATAGATCTAGCAGGTTGCGCATAGCTTCAATTGCGGCTACTCGGAAGAGGATTAGATGGCACCCACGTTGTATTATTCCTCCGTGCTCCCCCCTCCCCCCGCCGGTCGTAGCACTGTCAATGCTTATGGTGTTGTTATAGGCATAAACGTCAAGTAGCCGACAGTACCTAGAAACAGATTACGGACTGTACGTTCGAGGTCCGAGTCTATGCCCACAGGAATAATACAGAAATTGTTTCTCCAGGGTATAGTTTTCAAAGTTTGACTTAACTTCAAATATGCTGTAGGAAACACCTTACGTGGTCATTTTTTATGTGCATGGCTGATCGAAACCTCTGTTTATGAACTTTACAATAGGGAAATGGGCTGGTGCGGTGCTTCACTTACGGTAGCATGTCGCGATCAAGATATGAGCCTAATGCCGTGATGGCTACTGAATGAGAAGACGCTGCCTTTTGAAAATGTCATTATGGCACGCGCACTTGCTATCGCGACGTTCATCGTCAACGTCCCTTTCGAAATGAGTATTAGGCACGCAGGAAGAAAGAAGTTGCTATCTGTTTCTTTATATATAACTCGTTCTCAGACACATGAAGGCCCGGCTGCCTTTCTTTGCACCCTAGCGTGACTGTGATTCAGACAAGTCCAGTACAGTACGCCTTTTGCATTTCTCGTTTCATAAGCAGAAATGACATGATGAAAGCAATGAAGCACTTCTGAAATAAGATTAGCTGCTGGTCTGAAGTTGTTATTCGAAGCAACGCAGGAATATTGGAGATTTCATTATACTAAAGGAAGCGCTAATTCTCATGTTACTAAGGCAATTATGAAAGGGGCAGAGCTTAAAAGCAACACTATGGACTCTCTGCACAGCGTACTATAGAAAAGACGCTGTGGATATTCATTCCACGTGCAGTAGCTTATCTCTTGAGCCCAGTTTCTTCCAACAAGACCTATATAGGATCTAGTAATCTGTTTCATTCTCGGAGACCAGCGAAACGTCGGCGAGACTATATAAGGTCCGTTGATGTCCGGTCAAAGTACAGATATTTTATTTATATTAGGTGTCTTGTAACTGCTTTAAAAAGGTGAACTTATCGAACACATCTGTGAGGCGGCTGAACAAGAGGTTAAGAAAAGCACCGCAAATATATATATATATATATATATATTATATATATATATAATATCCAAACTTTTGCTTCGTTCTTAGCCTAATACAAAGTTACCTTTTATTTGCAACTTTGTAGAAGCTACATCAACAGGGAGCTATCTACTTACTTATAAGTATCATGTTTATCACATCGAAAATCATTTATATCCCGCCATATCAACAGCTTCTGCTGAGAAAGGCACAAGCCGCTGCAGCAGACACCAAGCGTGACGTCTCATAGAAATAGACATATTGTAAAATTAAGTTAGACGTATTAGGCGATGCGCCACAGATTTTATGGCGCTTTTTGAAAAAGGATCTTAACAGCGCATGCGTTCTGGGATACTAGGAATCCCCCGTCATACAGGCTGATTGATCAAGGTATTAAGAATAAAATGAAACGTGTAAAACTTTTGCGTCCACTATGGTCGTAACCTTGGATAAAGTGTGCTCCAGCTGATGGTCAGTACATCCTGCATATCACCGCATTAGACCGCCAACGAAAGGTACATCGATCTCGTAGGCTGTGCGAGAAGTTTCAATCGAAAAAATACACCGCCTCATCATCCGCCAATGCGCAGCGGGTAGAAGCGTATTCCAGTGCTATTCACCGCGTGTGTACCGGAGGTTTTCTGCATCCTAGATTGGGAAGAGTTAGGGATAAGAGTGAATAGAGAGTTTCTTAGAAATCTGCGATTTGCTCGTGACCTTGCCTTAATCAGTAACTCAGGAGATGAATTACAGCGCATGATTACTGAACTCGAAACGAAAAGCAGAAAAGTAGGGCTGAAAATAATATGCACAAAACTAAACAATGTGCAACCGTCTCGGCAGAAAAGAGCACTTTGCGAAAGATGGAGAGACGCTTGAATTTGTATAGGAATCAATTATTCATTTACCCTCAGGGTAAATAACATTACAGAGGGGAGGGGTTATTTAAAAAATAAGCGTTTAAGTTATGCAACAATTGTATAAATGTGCACAATATGTAAAGAATATTAGTATAAATAACACAATAATTAACCCAACAATATTATACATTGGCATCTGTAAAGGGCAACAAAGAAAAGAAAATATATTAACGCAATGAAGGAGTAAAGTAAAAATACGACCATGCATAATGTAAATGAAAGATAGCATTTGCATTATGAAGACTAAATGTTAAAAAATACTATAATGTTGCTTCTAAAGCATGCTTGAATAAATTGGAGTCACTAATTCATACCATTAGTGCGGGAAGGCCATTCTTTTGTTGTGTGCGGTACGAATGAATTCAAGAATGAGTGAGCTCTACATGGTGAAATTCCGACTTTATGTATATGTTCTAGTCCATTAGAAACGTGCTGCGAAGGACTGATTAGTTCATTATGCAATTGTGGATGATGGTAAAGCTTATGAAAAAGAACTAGGCGATAGAATATGTCTACTTAGGATAGGCAGTAACCGTGATCTAACCGAATGGTAGTCTGCCACTAACCCTCAAGAGGAAGGTATATACCAGCTGCATCGTGCCAGTACTTAGCGAAGGAGTAGGAACCTGGAGGCTTACAAAAGGAGTTAAGCTGAAATTGAGGGCGACGCAGTAAGCGATGGAAAGGAAAATGGTGGGCGGAGCCTTAAAAGACAAGAAGAGAGCAGAGAGGTTAAGGTTACAAACCAGGCTGAAAGATATCATTGTTGAAATCAAGAAGAAATGAACTAGGGCCGGGCAGCGGACGCGTAGCACGTAGGCAGGATAACCGCTGATGATTAGGCGTAACTGACTGGATTCCCAGAGAAGGTAAACGCACGAAGGAAAGACAGAAAGTTAGGTGAGCCGTTGACATTAAAAAATTTGCATCTATAACGTGGCAACAGAAAGCACAAGACCGGGTTGACTGGCAAATCATGGGAGAGGCCTTTGCCCCGCTGTGGGCGTAGTCAGGCTGATGACGATGATGATAGTCACGTTGATCGTTCAATGGCTAGATATATTTCAAACAAAAAATACAGTTTAAAAACCGTCGAAATCATGTCTCGCTGATTGTCGCTGAGGTTCATAAATATACATTTTTGTGCGCCGTGCATGAAGCAGCTTTTAAAAGTCTTTGTGTAGAACAAAAAAAAAATGAACCTTTACCGGAATGGTCGGTGAGCTATTGCTCTCTGTGGCCAGAATTTATGATTAGGGAAACCATGCCAGATGTCTCAACATCGCACGCCATGGTAATCGATCAAGAAACTCTAGTGCACATTTACCAACACTCGAAAGAAATTGAAAAAATTCCTCGTCTATGTTGAACACAGCCTTCCGGTCGGCAGAGAATGTGTACAAGTATTACAAACCCACTTACTTGAAATTGACAATCTATAGGTTAGTCGTAGCTCACGCGGCACTTTCAAGCAACACAACATCATCAATAAAGTACGCTCCATTCTTTTATTATAAAAATTATGCACTTTTATTTGCAGTAAAGTACGTAGTCAACAAAAAAAACAGTTGAATCTCTAAATTACAAAACTGCTATGCAAAAATAGTACAAATATAATGACGAACCTCACTCCTTGCAGTTTCATGCACTCAGATCACCTTATAACTTATACCTGAATAGAATATCGGAAAGTGTAACCAAACAGAAAGAGAAATAGAGCAGAGGATAGAAGGCAGAGAGCTTCACGTGGGACGCTGATTGAGATTGCAACTTCTGTAGTGCACGCTAAACAACGCAGGCAAGCTGGATGAAGTGTTTCAGTCCGGCTATAAACAGATACGGAAACCAACGAACGAAGAAAAATAAGGAAGAAAATTAAATGCTGAATGTGGAAATGAATACAGCCGTATGCAATCAAGCAACCCTATTAAGAAAATAAATATCTCTATTCGCAGATGCTGCATGATCGGCCTCACGAATGACATACAGGCATTGCTGGTGTGCGGTTTTATAACAAGTTTCCGGAGTCGCATTCCTGCGTGAGATAGTAAGCATTCGATTTAGAGGCTGCGTCGCTTGCATAGGGGCTGGCTTTCAAATTGTAATGGTTGCCTTTGAATTTTTATTCTTGCTCTTTTCAGTAATGCTGTTTACGCATAGAAGCTGTGTCTCTGGCGGGCAATATGATCAATAGGATAAAAACACAAAGTGTTGGCTGAGAAGTTTTGAAGAAGAAACAAGATCGATAAAAGTCTTGAATGTGTCGTCATCATGAAAATTTCTTCTCATGTACTACATCTCGAGGTGTTACAAAATACCCACTTCTTGTGCATATTGTTGTCTTCAGTGAATAGCTTTGATGGCAACACTGCTGAAAAAGAGGCAAGCATTCGTTATACCACCTGATATGCAAAAAAAATCATTAGATCTCGTTTTTAGATCTCGTGTTAACCAACGTGCCTGACCTGTTCATGTCTCCACTTTGTTTGCCTCAATTAGGTGATCATTCTTTGCTCCATTTCACTATGGATGTTTGCGTTCCTCACCATGAAAATTATACTAAGCACATTAGACATTACGCTGCTGCCAATTTTGATGCCATCAATAGAGAAATTTGTTTATTTCTGGACAGCTATCTTGATGAATTCGAGGCTCGTTCCGTTATTTCGAACTGGATTTTGTTCAAAGAAAAAGTAGCATACCTGACTGAAGCGTTTGTTCCCCTGAGGCTAGTCACCACAAATAAGCATGCTCCCTGGTGTAGCCAATCTTTGAAAAGGTTGGCTAATAAGAAAAAAAAAAGGCTGTTTCGGTCCGCTAAAGTTTCTAACTCGCAGGCCAGATGGGATTCTTACTACGTTGCTAATGGGGAATATAGGAGGGCCACAAAAGCAGCAAAGGAAATCTACTTTAATGAGACACTCCCCAATATGTTAGTCAACAACCCGAGACAATTTTGGAGGGTGGTGAATAAAAAAGATACTCATGAAATAACACTTAAAACTTCGGACGGGGTAACCCATAAAGATGATTGCGCTGTTATTCTCTGTGACACCTTCGCGGCGGCTGTGTCAGGTCTCCTCAACAAAGGTTTAAACTCTGTTTGTCAAGCTAGTGGTTATCTCCCGATGGAAGCAATTTGTTTTGACACAGCAGGTGTACAAAAAATAATAGAAAATCTTAAAGTCTCGTCTTCCGCCGGAATTGACAACATTACTTCCAAGTTTTTAATCAACACTAAAGTCTACAGCGCCATAATCTTAACAAAAATATTTGAGCAATCTCTGGAAGCGGGCTGTCTTCCGGATGATTGGAGTGTGGGAAGAATTATTCCTTTCTTTAAGTCAGGTGATAAACTTTGTCCGGAAAATTACAGACCAGTATCAATCACTTCGATACTATGCAAAATAATGGAACACGTAATTTATTCGCAGCTTGTAAAATTTTTAGAGGGCAATTCTTTCTTTACAGATTCGCAGCATGGATTTCGTAAAAACTTTTCCTGTGAAACGCAACTAATATGTTCTATACATGATTTGCATTCTATTCTCGACATTGGCACACCCATTGACTGTATCTTTTTAGATTTCTCAAAAGCGTTTAACAAAGTACCTCATGATTTACTCATTTTAAAATTACGGAGCCTCAATATAGATGATAATGTCCTCGCGTGGGTGATTGCTTTTCTCAGTAACCGTTCCCAATTTGTAACTGTTAATAACTTTGATTCGCCCAGGGTCCCGGTTGGCTCTGGGGTCCCACAGGGCTCCGTGTTGGGACCATTGCTCTTTCTGGTCTATATAAATGATTTGCCTCTAAACATTACTTCTTCAGTGAGTCTTTTCGCAGATGACTGCGTAATTTATCGGGCAATTAAGGGACATTCAGACGTTCTAGATTTGCAGGCTGACATGGATCGGGTTCAGGAATGGTGTGAGACTTGGGGCATGGCGTTAAACGTTAACAAATGCAAGTACATGCATCTTAACCGACACAACACTAGTATCAGGTCGTATCATATTAATAATGTTCTTCTCGAAGTAGTAAATTCTTATAAGTATCTAGGTATCCACATAACTTCTACATTTTCTTGGAAGACACACATTGAATATATTGCAGGTAAAGCTAATAGCACGTTGGGTTACCTTCGAAGAAATTTTAATCAGGCACCCGTTTCCCTGAAACTCTTACTCTACAAAGTATTGGTACGTAGCAGATTAGAATATGCAGCATCTGTTTGGGACCCTGGTCATGACTCACTTATCTATGAATTAGAACGAGTGCAGAATCGGGCAGCGCGCTTCATCCTTTCAAATTACCATCGCACCTCGAGCGTCACATCAATGAAGACTACACTAGCATTACCCCTACTGTCTCTTCACCGGAAAGTGTCTCGGCTGTGTATATTCCATAAAATTTACTTCACCAATCCGTTACTCAGAAGCAGATTATTGGCCCAACCAACTTACGTTTCCACTCGCATTGATCATCGCCATAAAGTAGGACTTCCTTTAGCGCACACCAAGTGTTTTCATAATTCATTTGTGCCAAAAACATCTGTATGCTGGAATCATCGTCCTTGTGATATTGTTGGTATAAAAGATGCTGCTTTATTTAAAATTGCCGTCACTAATTTTATTTGTACGTAGCCTCAGTTCAACCCTGTAGCAAGCGACGATTGCAATTTTTCTGTTGTTGTATTCTGCTTTGTATGCTGTACATGTATGTATGTACCCACTCCCCTCTGTAATGCCCTCGGGCCTTGAGGGTAACTGAATAAATAAATCAATAAATTATCGAATAGTTAGAACATCAGATACTTGGTTCTGTTTAATGAAAGGCGAGAATCAAATATGCAATAAGAACAACACAAGCAAATATGAGTGCACAATTTTTTCTGCAATTTGCCTTCTACGCGTATATGCGTCCCCCCCCCCCGCCCCACCGTTCTCTCGTCATAGAAATAAATGCTGTCACTAACACTTGTGCGATAAACTGACTCCCATCTGAAGACATGCCATCACTCCACTTGTCGTATATCCTGGGTTATACTCATATCTCAACTGACAGGCGTTGCAATAAAGTTTGTTGCTCAGGGGTTAGAAAGGTAGGGATGATCGACAGGGACAAAGTCTGTCTTTTTTATGCATGTGGGCCCGTCAGAAAGGCAAAAAGCATGTCCACGTTTTCTATTTGTTTCTTTTTTGTTTTTTGTAGCTTAATGGTCTGAAGCTCAACGTCACCCCATCGACGGATAAGCGTCCATTCCTCCCTACGATACCAGTGCGACCTGAAACTGCACTGGTACTATCATAAGGTGACATGAAAAGAACAGGTGCATATGACATAGGGCAGGAGCGATATGAAATGCTCAAATAAATATATCTTTCCCGTCCATATGCGAGAAGAGCAACTTTGGCAATCGTATGAATAGGCCAATATTTTTTCTAAAACGAGGCCAACTGCCCTTCTATTTATATTGTCATATCGTGTCCCTTACTTTAACGGCCGTGAACTCGAGCGTCATATACGCCGATACCCACATATACAAGATTTGATTACGATGTAATTGTCGCTGTAGGACTGGATTCCAAGAGGAAAATTGGCGCAACAAGACAAAAGCGCCTGGGATTGGCCATTGCGCTGTATCTTCGTGGATTAAGGGACTTTGTTGAAGCAAAACAGATGTATTTTGGGTAATCATCAAGAAGCAGGTGATGCGTGCGTAAGAGACACTGTACAAACGATGAATATGCTTTTTCGACGACATATGCGCAGCAATCGTAATAGGGAGTATGATATAAAAAAGCTAGAAAAATACATTGAAACAAAAATAAAATAAAGAAAGAGCCAAAAAAACATGTCAAGTGCTCCAGGGAAATTTTTAGGCTAAGCTGTGAGTCATTTATTTGTTTTGGTTTAGACTATGATGGCTTAAGAAAGCCGATTGACACTGCATGTCTGCTCAATATCGCTTTGAAAATGCTATCAGCCCTCCCACAATATCTTATTTGATTCTTCTTGGAGGCCACACAAAATGTCTCCCTTATTATTTTTGTCACAACTCTTCTGCAATGAGCTTTTTAAGACATCAATGCAAATAGTGGCAAGAATGATTGTCCGACTTTTCCTCTTTCTGTACCCGACTGAGAAAAAAAATGAATCTTAAAGTAGAGTCAAATAAAGTAATGACCTTTGAGGTTTGCATGACAGAAGCATATTTAAAGAAAATAAATGCAGGTTAGAAAGCGGGTCATTTATACTGGGACTCTTTTATGTAAAACTCTAGGTTGAGAACCCGTCAAAATATTTTAAACCTTCATGGCACAAATATCGACAGCCTTTAATGCCATCTTGTTGAAGGGTGGCAAGTACATCAATCAGCTTATCAAGCAATTCACACAGCGTTCGTGAATACTAGCAGAGCAAGCTCAAACCTTGTCAACACGCTCATCAGCGAAGATGTGAATTGCTGCAACCTCCTCTACGCATTCGCTTAGGATTCACAATGTTCCTATCTGCTTTGGAACAAGTCATCATAACAGACCCCTTGTACAAAATTATGCAATTACATGGGCTTTTAAATTCTGCGAAGAATAAGCAGACAAAATAAAACGACAATTTAGCGGGCCATACTTCACTTAATCTAAACAGACTACCTCAAGTTCAGTGTTTACCATATTTGTATTGCATTTATCAGATTTTTAGTATATGTAACTACCACATATTTAGCCGACTGTACTTCTATTTAGCATTCTATTTGCACAGCTTTGCTGTTCGTAGATTCAAAAACATTTCCTTCTTGCTGTTTTAATTATGATGCTACTCCCCCTCATATAATGTTTCAATTAGAACTTGTGATTTTTCTAAGTAAATAAATACATAAATAAATATTTAGGGTGCATATTTCAATAAACAGACCCAAAAGGTGCTGAGCAGGCATTTCTTTAAGATAGCTACGACATGTTTGGTGTGTGTGCCCCTGCAGCTGCCCAGACCAACGCACTACGTAGTGTATAATATATTAGAACCTTGTACAGTGGCACACACTCACGGTGGGGGATTAGCCGAGGACCAGGTAGTTTTCATAATGAATGCCTAATTATTTCAATAGATGTCGTCCGGTTAAAGATGAAAGAAGTAGTAAGAAAATAAAATGGCAAATACTACCAATACTTGAGTAAAACATAGGTAGTAACTCTGAGCTGCGAAGTATCAGAAACATAATTAGAAGCTTAAATGCAATTTAAAAAATAGTGTGAGTTGGCTTTATGAATCGGAACACCTGCAACGCGGCTCGAAATCACACCCCGCTATTAAAAGAACCAATTATTTGAAGATCACGTTCTTCGTCAAAAATTGCTCGATTTCCCATGTATTCACCTCACTCTACTCAAAGGCGACAGCGACCTTTTCATCTTTTTTCTATGTTCATGCATTAAGCCTCCCATGCCCGCCTCCGAAAGACTTTTGTGACTAACGTAGTTTTGCAACTCATTCATGATCGGAAGCATTGTAAGCTTTCTGCCCTTCCCTTTATTTCACGCTGCTTCCGGGATAGGCCGTCCTTTTCACCAAGCAACGATGGCATATGGTGACGTCACACTACATGACGTTACAATGAGGTCACGATTGTGTTACTGTGTCGTCACGAATCCAAGAATTCATGATGACGTCATACTGTGACGTGTTCGTTTGATGATTTTTGCACCACTCGTGTTGATGCCACCTGCATCAGACGCCAACGTAGGATACCGATGTGGGACGCCGACGCAGTCCGGTGGTCAATTTCCTCCTCAATTTTCGCCTCTGAAGAGGCATCAAGGGTTCTCGCTTCAATAAAGCAAGAGATGAATAGACAGGTGAAACCACTTGAACGATCTATTCTGCGTGTGTGAAAGAGGAGAATGGAGCAAGTAGATATCGACCACGACAAGTGCAGTCCGAAGCTTCGACGCGACAGTGCGTTAAAATGCAAGCCTAATAAAAAAATAAATACGATCAATAACCGGCCGTCTGCGTTGGTAGATGACGCAGAGCGCGCCACTAGATGTGATCGAGATGTGCCGTGACACTCCCAGTACTATATCGACTGCTGACTGCGGCATCATTCATACACTATGGACGTCCGTTTGAGCGTATGTTGAAAGGGCTTTTTCGTAAAAATTACATCTTAAAGCACATGATCTTCTGCTCATTTATCTCTTATAATTGTGTATACGCCAATGAAAACAGACTGTAGCCATTCTAAACGCGTAAATAAGACTCTAGATGAGTGTGAGTCAGGACATGTGCTCCACATGCAGCCATCTCAAAGTTAAGGTATAAATGTAGCAGATAAATATATAAAAGTACACTTGCGGAGACGAATACGTTTCACGAAAATAACCGCACCACCTTATCGATCATATGACCAGAGATAAGTCCATACCAATACCACGCAAAGGTATTTCTAATAGGGTTTTTCGTAATGTGTTAAACCGCCTGCAGGTCAAAAATAAATGGTCTATTGTTTCCAGTTCATCACAGTATGCGCACAGTGGCGAAGGTGCCTGAGCAGACCTGTGTTTATAGAAATTTAGATTCGGTACCCGGCAACGCAGCCCTGTGATAGCTACTTCTTGTTTTCGAGTGCGGCAAAAGTCTCTTCGCCAGGGATATAATAAATGGCGATATTCTGTAGAGTTTGTTAGTGCTGAACCTTTAAAGACTTGCATAAGCGTACGTCTGCGGAATCGAGCAGCAGTCACATAAGCGGATAATGGACATAGCGGTAGAATTGGTTCGCTGATTGACGACTTAGCTAAGGCATCGGCTATTTCATTCAGAAACAAACTACGTAGTATATAGTATAGTAGAACCTTGTACAGTGGCACACACGCACGGTGGGGGATTAGCCAAGGACCAGGTAGTTTTCAGAATGAATGCCTAATTATTTAAATAAATGTCATCCAGTTAAAGGTGAAAGAACTAGTAAGAAAACAAAATTGCAAATACTACCAATACTTTAGTAAAACATAGGTAGTAACTCTGAGCTGCGTAATATGAGAAATATAATTAGAAGCTTAAATGCAATATAAAAAACAGTGTGAGTTGGCTTTATGAAATGGAACACTTGCAACTCGGCTCGAAACCACACCCCGCTATTAAAAGAAGCAATTATTTGAAGATCACTTTCTTCGTCAAAACTCGCTGGATTTCCCATGTATTCACCTCAGTCTACTCAACGGGACAGCGACCTTTTCATCTTTTTTCTATGTTCATGCATTAAGCCTCCCATGCCCGCCTCCGAACGACTTTTGTGACTAACGTAGTTTTGCAACTCATCTATGATTGGAAGCATCGTAAGCTTTCTGCCCTTGCCCTTAATTCACGCTGCTTCCGGGATAGGCCGTCCTTTTCAACAAGCAACTATGGCATATGGTGACGTCAAAATACATGACGTTACAATGAGGTCACGATTGTGTAACTGTGTCGTCACGAATCCAAGAATTCATGATGACGTAATACTGTGACGTGTTCTTTTGATGATTTTTGCACCACTCGTGTTGATGCCACCTGCATCAGACGCCAACGTAGGATACCGATGTGGGACGCCGACGCAGTCCGGTGGTCAATTTCCTCCTCAATTTTCGCCTCTGAAGAGGCATCAAGAGTTCTCGCTTCAATAAAGCAAGAGATGAATAGAGAGGTGAAAGCACTTGAACGATCTATTCTGCGTATGTGAAAGAGGAGAATGGAGCAAGTAGATATCGAGCACGACAAGTGCAATCCGAAGCTTCGACGCGACAGTGCGTTAAAATGCAAGCCTAATAAAAAAATCAAGACGATCAATAACAGGCCGTCTGCGTTGGTAGATGACGCAGAGCGCGCCACTAGATGTGATCGAGATGTGCCGTGACACTCCCAGTACTATATCGACTGCTGACTGCGGGATCATTCATACACTATGGACGTCCGTTTGAGCGTATGTTGAAAGGGCTTTTTCGGAAAAATTACATCTTAAAGCACATGATCTTCTGCTCATTTATCTCTTATAATTGTGTATACGCCCATGAAAACAGACTGTAGCCATTCTAAACGCGTAAATAGGACTCTAGATGAGTGTGAGTCAGGACACGTGCTCCACATGCAGCCATCTCAAAGCTAAGGTATAAATGTAGCAAAGAAATATATAAAAGTAGACTTGCGGAGACGAATACGTTTCGCGAAAATAACCGTTACACCTTATCGATCATATGACCATAAAAAGCGATTAATATATGCGTCACGCGAGGACTAGACCTGGTCAATTTCCTGAAGTTTCTGGTGCTTAATATGGTAAAGTCTCCGTTCAACCCTTTCTATTTCTGAATCCGTTTAGCTAGCCTTAGTACTGTTAAGGCCGAAAAATTGCAGACAATGTCCCAATGGTTCTCAAACACCCACTTTCTTCGACGAATTGATCGACATCTTGAGTTTTCCGGAGAGAAATCGACTACTATAATTACGAACTCCACAGCATTCCTAGTAGTACTGTAATTTATAGCAGACAAACCACTCTAGAAACCCCTAACTTGGTCAACGAACCTGGAAGACACTATGTATGTAAGGTTTGATATGCACGTGCTTTATTGTACTTTCTGTAGAGCTAACGGGGTAAGGGGAGGAATGCTTATGTACCTAAAGTTGTTGCATCTATATATCATATACTGCTAGGAAAGGTTGTGTCTATATTGTTACCTAATACGTAGAATTTAATTACTTAAAAACATTAATTTAGCATGCGCGTGTTCACCACAATATTCAAGAAAATTGAGATATGAAGCTTGGTTTTACTGTTCTCGAATGTATCAATATTAGGTCAATAAACGCTATTCAAAATAAGGTATGAGGTTTGAAAGCAAAATGCTTCTATATGGGTGATAAGTCACAATATACGGCGCCAGGCTTTGAAAACACACCAAAATCACCAAAATCAATTATTCGGCGTCATGATCACACTCATAATATGATGTATCTGATGTCGTCAACGCATGCCATGATCACGTGGTCATAACTAAACCGACCCTCAAGGTAGTGAAGCATCACATCAGGTAGAAAAGCTATTCAGGAAGCAGGAAGGAGGAGGGGCTGGGACACGGAAATTCAGTCGACACCGTCAATGTAATGTAGTCATAGTCTTGTAAGAGCTTTGCCCTTCTCTGGTCGGCACAACGTTGCAATAAAAGAATGCAACTTTGTTTTATATGTGATTTTGGTATATGCAGCATTCTAGGTGGCCGTTTTTGTCTATTGCGGCGATAAATATTGACGAAAAGGGTTGATACCTGTTGGAACATTGACGTTAACAAATTTCACCCAATTTCGCATTTTATTGCACTTTCGTGTGTGAGTGCCCTTTTTTTTAAAATCCCGTGTTTTTGGACGTCTTATATTTTCTCCATACACACCTATATTTTATGTTCAAATGAGACACCTGCCATTAGCAGCAATTTTTATAAAGTAAGAAGCCTGAACTTGTTCTATAGAACAGCAAGCTCGCAGTCGCATGACATTGGCTCCATGGCTCAACTATTTGATGAGGAATAAGAACGCGAAGTGGCTGTGTTTAACAGAAAAGAAGCTTCTGCAATGACACATTAAATACTCAATCGTAGTCCTTAGCTAAGCGTAACGGCCACTTGTTGATTTTTTGCAAAATCTATGCCACTCCTACATGTAGCAAGTCCTCACATATGTTAGAGGCAGAACTTATTGTAACTATGTTTGCATATGAGCCAATGTTTCTTTACGTACTGTGCACTACTAACATATTAGTGGTCCATTTATTCAAAAGTCCTTGCGTAATCAGAATGTTGCCGTGAACAGCTAGGCGTGCAGTCAACCGTTGTACCCGCTCGACTGAAGCTTCGTGCAAAATAGCGTGTGCTGAGATTTCAGTACTTAATACAGAGGCGCCGCAGAGTGCCCGTGTGTTGTGAACGGGTGGGTTTAGTTTCCCACATCACTGTTGTGATGTGGCGCAGCCAGCGCCTATTGTTCGTTGGCTATTGTTGTTCGCAGCTGGCCAGTCGAAGCTGGTCGCAATGCAAGCGGAAATTACGACACGGAGGTGTGAAGTGCGAACAGGCTTCCCGTAGAGGCCAACACCCGGTCTTTTCATACAATACCAAAAGGAGTCCAAAGCGTAGTTCAGGTAGTTCAACAACAGCAATTGTCGTGCATTGCACCATATAGTTTATTTACTTGTTTTCATTTGCCACCACTGAAATGACACATAATGAAAACACCTAATGAGTATTTCGTCAAAAGCGAGTGCAAAATCACTGCAAAAGAAAAGTGTGAAGCTAACGCAACAGGAACGACGCAGTTGCCACTCACGTAGCAAAGCTTGATGTGCTGCCGACAACACATTTTAATTACGCTAACACCAACGCCGAAGCTTTTATACTGTGTCTCCGAAACAGCACAACTAGACGCTATATAACACAGCCAAAAAACATACCAAATATGCAGCATAATACAAATAATTGTTTATTTTCATATGCACGTCGACCGAGAAGTTGTTTTGCCTGATATGTGACTATCTATGCCTGGTGAAACACAGCTGCTCGACCAAAGCATGAGGGCTTCAGGGGCCAGGCTAACTGCACCTGCTATAAGATCACCGCTACTAATACTACCTCAAATCGCAGAACTAAAGTGGGAAAAGGGGAATACTATAAGAAATAAGAAGAGATTGGAGGCGAGAATTTGATATGTACTGTCACCACTAAAGTGTTTGCTGTGACACCAACATGTACTGGCTTCTATGTATACGTTTGGGTCGATTGATCGGGTCGTGACCAGAGCACTCCACGTGGAAGTGCCCTCTTGAGACGTTTATCTTTCTTTCCCGTGTGGCTGGCGGCGCCATCATGCTAACGCAGCGAAGTCTAAGTGAAACAGGCAAGGAACACTAAGTCCACGATACGACACGCACGACTGCTGAAGCATTCCATGCACATACTCGACGGGCAACCGGAAGGCGCCAGACGTGCGATACAGCGTATCGATCGCTATTGCAGTCGGGCTCGTAACGGGAATCCACAATGCTATAGTCTCTCGTGCACTGCCCACACATAGCGTCTCGTCGCCAGCGACCTCTCGGTCAAGGAGAAGGCTCACGCGAGCTCCATACTGACACGGCACACGTGCGGGGAGTATAGAGCCCATTCTCTTCACCTCGTTGTCTAAGTGACCGCCATTATGTGGACTGCAGACCCGAAATCATCCTGGACCGAGCCCGTCTCCCCCCTGGAGCCACTCGAGGCGCACGTTAGAAGAAGTGCCAGTCACCCTTTCTCTTTCGTTATATCATCAGTGGTGCGCGTGCCTTTATGGTTTCGAGGCCTTTATCGCGTGCTGGCTCATGCCGGACCACTCTCCCGAAAATGCCACCCAAACGGCTTTCGTTCCTTACTTTGAAAAAGAAAGCAGCTTGGTCCGGGATCCATGGTCGTCCCATATGTTTCACTGTGCGCTCACTATCCGCTTTACGATAATTCCGCGCGTTAGATGGTTGGCTTTGCTCTTATGGACCCCCTCTAGGTGCGTACATTCGGTTTCCTTCTTTTCTGTCGACGCAGTAGTGCAAGAACTACATCCAGAGCAGAGGAACAAGAGAAGAAAGTGAGTGAAGGACGCTACCTCATTCGGTTACAAAAACAGTTGCTTCTCGAAGGTCGACAAAACCCGGCCTCTTGTGACGCACCTAGTCGACAATCTTTCCTCCTGCGTGCCTTTCATGGGATCCCACCTGGCTAGAAATGACCATTTTTTCTGCATTGAGTTTTTCCCACGCTTCTTCTCCGCGTTCTCAATTTCTCATAGTGTTTACTCTTGTATACGCTTCAGCTCTTGGTCAGCCATTTATAGTGGGATCCATTTAGCTCCGCATTGTCATGAAATTGGTGCCACGTTTTCCTTTTATCCCCCATTGCATATGAATGAAGCATTCCGACCATTTATATTGACATTTTTTTCTTTATTGAACAAAATGAAAAATTCGTGATGGACAGCGATGAAAGCTTACATTTATCTGTTCCGCAACTATATCCGTTTTTCCTCTGTCTTCTCTCTAGAATAAAAAACTGGGTGCACGTAGAATCGTGCTATAAATAGACAATCTAGAATGCTGTATATACGAGATAGCAGGTTGGTAAATCCATAATGACGTAGGCCATGCTCCTCTTGATTTTGCTACCGCGTTTACGGTGAACTCCTTTTTGCGACTGTACAAGCAAGAGTAAGTGGCCACAGTCTCGAAAGCTAGTTCCGTAGTTGCCCCACCGCAGTGCTCTAGTGGCTAAGGTACTCAGTTGCTGACCCGAAGGTTGCGGGATCGAATCCCGGCTGCGGCGGCTGCATTTCCGATGGAGGCGGAAATGTTGTAGGCCAGTGTGTTCAGATTTGGGTGCACGTTAAAGAACCCCGAGTGGTCGAAATTTCCGGAGCCCTCCACTACAGCGTCTCTCATAATCATAAGGTGGTTTTGGGACGTTAAACCCCACATATCAATCAATCATTAGTTTCGCAGTTCTTCTTTCACGCATATTTTAGGGGCGAAGCTTCCTTAAGCCATGGGTCGTGCGTTCGCGATGTATGTAGCTGTCGTAGCGCGTCGTAGTAGTGGGTAGCCACCTCCCCAGCCGGACTCGAGGAGCGGCACGCGCGCACTCATTTGAATTCAAGAGAAAACGAGCGCACAATAATCATAAATAAAAATCACAGCATATCCACGGAGCGAATGATGATAAGCGGAGTGAAGCTTCCGTCTGCCCGTTCGTGCTTCCATCTGTGCGTCCATTCATGCGTCCGTCCGTCCATTCATACGTCCGTCCGTCCATCCATGCGTCCGTTCGTGAGTCACTTCCATCTGTCTGTCTGTCTGTTCGTTCGCCCATCCATCCATACGTCCGCGTGTCTATCATTCGTCCGTCCATCTGCTAGTCTGTCTGTCCACCCGTGCGTCCATCTAGCGAACACTGCAAGTAACGCCATCTCCCATTTCACATACCCTGTGGCACATACCCGCTCTAGAGCGGGTATGGGCCCCCGGTGGTTACGTACTACTACATACATACAAGGAATGGACAGACCCACGCCTTAAAGAGCTTCGCCCCTAAAAGATAGTAGTTTCTAATGAAATAACCTACAGAGAGGAGTATCGGTGACTTATACTTCAATAAAATTTGCCTTGAATATTATGCTTACTAAAAAATTGATAGTAGATATGTGGCGTTTAACGTCCAAAACCACTATAGGATTATGAGAGACGCCGTAGTGAAAGGCTCAAGAAATTTCGACTACCTGGGGTCCTTTAACGTGTACCTAATTCTGACCACACGGGGCTTCAGCATTTCCACTTCCATCGGAAATGCAGCCGCCTCAGCCAGAATTCAATCCCGTGACCTGTGAGTAGAGCAGCCGAGTACCTTAGCCACTATACCACCGCGGCGGGGCGCTTACTAAACAAAACTAGTATCAGAAAAATGCACTTCGAGCACTATCATACCAGAAAGGATTGCCACGTTAAACTCGCTGGGCGTAAGCTCCTTAATTTTACCAAGGTTTATAGAGGGTTAGATTTACTGTATATACTATTTTTAGGTACAGTAAGCCTAGCGAGGGTTGGGCCACAGTGCCATGTGTTAGAGGCAGCGAAAGGTGGGACGTAGACAGAAAGCGCAGGCCGTAAGAAAGTGCGTGCGTTCCGCTCCTCTAGTCCGGCCATGCCACCTTTTAGTTTAGTCCTTGGAATGTCCGCTTGACGGTGGTACTTGTATATGATGAATATATGATGAAAAGATGTTATACGGCAGTACTTGGAGCGTTCACTATATGGACGGACGGATGGATCAACGCACGGAAGGAGAGAAAGATAGATGCACGGACGGACGCATGGATGAATGAATGGAAGAACGAATGGACGCACGAACGGACAGAAGCAAGAACGAACGGACAGATGGAAGTGCGGACAGGTTGACGGAAGCTTCGCCCCACTCATCATTATGCACTCCGTGGATATGCTGTGGTTTTTAAAGACGACAGTCTTTCTTGAGGACCTTCGGCGGAAAAATTATGGTCTGTCTGTCTGTGCATTTGTCTGTTTGTCTGCATTTAAGGATACTTCAAACCACGGATTTCATTCCCAGCGTCCACCAATATTGCTCAAGATTCAGCGTTTATACACTTGTGCGATTGTCAATTAAAACAATCATTGCGCATATATGAGGCACCGTAAAAACACGTCGATGGTTTTTATGTGTACCTTTATACTAGAGAAGGTAACCACAAGTATTTTGTGTGGCTGCACAAGCACGTTCGCTAACGGCATTTTTTTATGTGTCACGTCCCTGAAACCAATCACAAATTCTAGTATGCGCAACGGCCGTTCTCTCTGCAATGATTCAAAAGGACAGAAAATTTGAAAACAATAGATTGCACTTCTCTCCCAAACACTGGAAGGCTAGGCCTCGCTGCTAAAGCATAAAGTTTGACAATCGGGCACCCGACTTATTGCGCTGTTAGAAAGGTGCGTTAAACATTTCTGACTTTATTTCTTACTCATCCCCAATTGCACTTGACGCTTTGTGCATATTAAGTGGTGCCACACTTGCTGATAATGCAAACACTAAAGGCTGTATGCAGCAGAGCTTTGTTCCTCTACCTGTACTTAAACAAGAAAATAATCTACTTCGAAAGCTTATGCGAGACCTTACAGCGGCCAGTGGAACCAGTACAAAGAAGGCGGCTGAGGAGTGATGTGGTGCGAACGACACAAAAAACTCCCTGATAGATACTACATAATGCAGGAATTAAATGCAGGCTCCCGTGAGGAGATATACAGTAAGTTGAAGGGTAAATGAGAGAGAAGCTAGAGAGTGAAAGCCTAGGCAGAGGGGGATCAGTTAGGTGCCCATCAACTCTCCTTCATCCTAGCCATTCGCTATATTATGTGAGTCGTTGTAATATGTTTTGTGCAGGTCATAAGAAAGTTGGAGACTTCATTGAGCTAATAGCCGGTTCATAGCAAAAGTACATCATTTTTATCAACATTCAAAAAACAAATTAAGGCTATATGCATTTTTCGCTCAATTACAATTACAATTCTCCATATGATGATATCGGTCAAGTGGCAGCGCTTTGATGTGGAATAGAAATTTAATAATTCGGTCTGACAACGACACACGTCCAGTTAATCCAAAGTGATTGAAACCACTCGCTTCTGGGTATGTTCTCAGCACGGTTTGCATAGGCGTAAACACAGAGTCAGATGTAGGACGCACGGCGTGGTGTAGATAAAATAGGTCGATTGCAATATTATTCTCAAGAGAGCATACACTAAAAGCGAGAAGGTTTTTTTCATTCCTATAGTTGTTTATGCCCATAAAAAGCTTTTGAAGCTTCTCGCTGGAAGGTATACAAGCATACCTTATTTCTTAAGACGCACAGTTCAGCAATGCTATCAATCAATGCCATGCATTATGTGATACTTAATGCATGCCACACGCGCACATTCTTTAGAATGCTGCCATTCAAGGCAAAAAATCAAAGAAATAAAAGTAAGACAAGTAACGAAAAAAAAACGTCTTCAGATTGCTTATATTTGCTTCCTGTATTACAGATGATTTTAACTGCTTTTCTCTTATCGAGTGATAGGAATCGATTGTGTCGGCTACGAGGACAATGTCTGTTGAACGAACTTTTGTCCTTCCTTTCTGGCCATGTTTCCGGTCCTGCTATTTATTTTCCTCTTTGACGATACAAGTCTTTCCGAAGGTGTTCGTTGCCACTATAGACTTGTTACGGTCAGCAGTATCTTCATTCTTGAATGGAAAAGACGGAGGCATCATCTGACGCCCTAGATAATCTACAATCACCAAATACAGCTGCAAGAAAGGCTATAATCAACTGTCTGACAATGATCACTCGATGATATCAGGAATGAAAGAGGAAAATGAAGAGGTACGGTTTGTTTTATATCAGCGAAGCAACACCTATACGAATGAGAATACTTTGCGCGGAATTACAGAGACATCAAGAAAACAGCGAGAAAGAGCAGCAGATCCGATAAACGCGGCAGAACATTATTCATAACAGTTCGAGGGCCCTGAAACACTACTTTTGTTTAGGTGCGTATTCTCATATCTCTGCCCGCCTATAGTGGCACCATCCTGTTGTTTCTATCCGAACCCTTTGCATTAAGCCAAGAAAAATTTGCTGTTCTATCTCGATGATCCATTTGTCTTCGACGTTGGCACATTCTGTTCACGTTACGGCTCAAGTGCAGAATGACATCTTTGTTCAGTGTCGTGAAAGGACATACTTGGGATGGTTTCTCCTATAAATATGTCCATAGCACACTCCTCGCACTTCCTTGAGGTACCCTAATTCCAGAGGGTGAACAAACAACCAAAGATAATAGAAGTCAGGAAAAGGAGACTGGAGACTACCAAGATAAAACTAACTTGTCCTCCCGGAGACCACATTTTTACAGACATGTTACAGGATGAACTTTCTAAAGAACATGTATTCTTGACAGCTTGCGCAAATGCAACGTTTTTTTTCTTTTTTAACTTGCATTTACTAAAATATTGATGGCAATATACAGTAGTTACACCAAAATCACTGTTCTTCGTAAGTTTTACACTACACATAGCATAAAAATAATACTGGTTTATACTGCTCAGATTTGGGTGCACGTTAAAGAACCCCAGGTGGTCGAAATTTCTGGAGCCCTTCACTTCGACATCTCTCATAATCATATGGTGGTTTTAGGACGTTAAACCCCACTTATCAATAAATAATTTCAGTTTATTGAAAAAGTGTCATCAATTCTTTCCAATGAGCTTGTAAATGTTGTAGGCCCGTGTGCTCAGATTTGGGTGCACGTTAAAGAACCCCAGGTGGTCTAAATTTCCGGAGCCCTCCACTACGGCGTCTCTCATAATCATATAGTGGTTTTGGGACGTTAAACCCCACATATCAATCAATCAATCGTTAGTTTACTCGTAAGTGTGAGTGCATTTTAAATAAAAGTGGTGTCAGAGCGACTCTTTTTCATGGCACGCATACCATCAGCTTTACGACTGCATGATATCGGTGTCAAATGAAACACTGATAGTGATAAGGACGCATAAAGATTTACTAAAGCGTCAATCGATGCACTATCAGTATTGATGCAACGTGTTATTGTGCTACATGAATACGTGAAAACCATGGCACTTTCCTGAGCAGCTTCTTTTTTCACGTGTCCGATGCATTAAAAGGTTTCGTTTTTTTTTAAAAAGGCATAAGTCAGGTGACCTGTTATGATGGTTCTTTGCTCGAGGTTATTAAGCCTATAGCCTTGCCAGAGCACGCACACACACACAAACACACACACGCACACGCACACACACACACACACACACACACATTGCAGAATGGTAGTCATTCTCTTTTTATTTCTAATAGTGTAGGTATATAAGCTCTTCATTTTACCGTGCAGATTGAACAGGAATTATCAACATGAGTTCGCATGCGCTCTCGTTGTCTCTATTCTGATTGTCATCTTCTCCTTCGCTACCACAACACACGCGCAAATTTCTAAGGTGTAAGATGCAATAACTCTGATAGACAAGGGAACAAGAATGGAGAGAGAAAGAGAAATATTGAGATAGAGGGGCGAATTTGTTGCCAAAGGGAGATTAAAACTCGCACCTCCACGATCTGAAGTCGAGCTTTCTCATCAGTAACGTCTCCAGGCGGGCCGGCAGAGCACACTATAGCCTCATATAGTACAGTGCAGCTAATTGATGAGAAATGGAAATAAGGGCGCGGAGAGATTAGATGCTGAGGAGGAGGGCGTGAAAAGGACTTCATAGAAAAAGACAAAGAAGAAATACAAGAAAGAGAAAGATATAAAGTTATGGAAAGAAAAAACACAAAAAAGATAGATTGCGAACAAAAGTCTGCTGTGAGAACGAGACTTAGAAAAAAAAACTGACGAAAAGGAAGACAAGAAAATGAAAAAAATGCAAAAAAGATATAGACAGGGCGGAAAAAGAATAGATTGAAGCAGAAACAAAACATATCATAAAAAAACTACATCATGTATAGTTATCTATAGTACAGTGTAACAGGGGTGAGAAGGCGAAAGGTGGAAGGGGTGAGAAGGCGAAAGGTGGAACTGGTTAGCTGCGCCCCAGCTCTGCCCTGAACCAGCATGCCCAACTTATCAAGCGGGGCTAATTTTAAAGCCGATACTCTTCCTTGGAATACCTCAACGAATAAGTTTGTTTTGTCGGCGGCAGGCCTGTCTGTCGCGCGACTGTCACAAACCAGTACTCAAGAGGGCGCGCGCCCATGATTTCTAACGACTACGTGAAAGCCAGGCGCCGATCAGCCGCGTCAGAAGTTGGCGCAACGAAGAAACAAGCATCGGAAACCACCGCGCGCACATCTCCTCTCTTCCACGAACAGGCCACCGACAACCACCTTCGGATCAAACAACGAGCGAATTCTGGATTCATCTGAAAGCAAGGGAAGTATGAACAGCAGCATTTAAGGCGCGTTCACACTTGGCCACGAAAAATGCGAAAGCGGCTGAAACTCTTCGGAAACTGGCTCGCTTCGCGCCCAAGTGGCCGGAAAACCACGCTGCGTGGCCGGCGCACAAAAATAGGAGCGAGACTGATTTTCCGCCACGCGAAAGCGGATCGGGTTTCCGCTTCACGGATTTGGCTGCGCTAGATCAAACCACGTGACCTAACCAGCCGGCTGCACATTCAACAAGGCAGCAAAGGCGTCGGTGGTGGCTCGAATCGGCTCAAATCGCAAACTACCCGAGCAGTGCGACAAAGCTTGACAGCCTCAACATGGATGTGTTCATCGAGAGTTTGGTTTGAATTACGATCGCCGAAAAGTCTGGAATCAAACAGTGCAGCAGCAGCAAGTCGGCATTCCCCAACGTGTCTTGCGTTTGTGTACAGCCAGCTGAATACACCACCGCTGCTTCCAGTGCGTTCGCTCGTGTTGTTTCTGCTGGCTTATCTGCCGAAACAAAGTTTGAAAAGGTGTGAGCTGTTTTTTTTTTCACTTTTTTTTCGTGAATGACTAAAACTAGGTACGAACAGTACTCCAAAAGTACACAAAATTCAATTTATTTTCAAGGTATTGACGGCAGCAGCGGTGGCAGAACGAATGTGAACATTTTCGATGCGCGCGGTCATGGTTTTCCGGCCGCTCTGGCGTTTTCGTTTCTCTTCACTTTTCAAGTCTGAACCCAACCCCGGGGGGGGGGGGGGGGCGTAAACTACGTGAACGATCAACTTTTCTCTAACTTCGGTTGTGCTAAACGCCTATGAAAAGCCGGCTCGAGAACTGAGGACGATCGGATATAAGCAAGTGGCGAAGGGAAGTGAGCAGGTGACGAAGTGTGTGATTCCACCTCGATGTGAAGACCTGTCCTGCAGTGGCAGCGTGTGAGCGGCCGATGGTGACGCCGGCAAACAATTTTTGTTGCTTAAATGTGGTCTATCAGGAAGAATCGAGCGACAACAAATTAAGAGTAGTCAAGTTTTGAAGAGCGTTTCTTAGAAGAAAAACCTTGGACGCAGTGTGACGGCAACCAGCGCTGAAGTTTGAGTGAGTGTCCCTTCGAAAAGAAGCATTCAGGCACTGTTCAAATAATTTTGGGCTGAATACATTCAACAAACATTCTAGCCTAGCCCTGCCGCGGTGGTCTAGTGGATAAGGTACTCGGCTGCTGACTCGCAGGTTGCGGGATCGAATCCCGGCTGTGGCGGCTGCATTTCCGAAGGAGGCGGAAATGTTGTAGGCCCGTGTGCTCAGATTTGGGTGTACGTTAAAGAACCCCAGGTGGTCAAAATTTTCAAAGCCTCCTATACGACGTCTCTCATATTCATATCGTGGTTTTGGGACGTTAAACCCAACCGCACATATCATTCAATCAAACATTCTAGCCTATAAGTGTGCTTGGCTAATTAATCCATGAGATTGCATTGTAGTTCGAGGGATTGGATGCGCCCGTTGTTTTAAAAGTATCAGAGTGTCCCTTGAATTGAACTGCATTTGATAACTGACGTGTGTGCATGTTTGTACGTTTTTTGTACTGCCTTATCTGAAAATTAAGTTTGATTTGTTGTCAGCTCTGAGCTCTGACTATTTTTGGACTCCTACCGGCATTTGCTAGCCCACGAAAGGGACAAACACTAAATTGTCCGTGCTTTCGTGGTGAGTTTCGGAAGGCCGATACGTCGGCTCTTGGAATCAGCCCGATGATTGTCTCCCTATTAACGAGAACTGTGACAATCATCTAGCCCCCTGGTGAAAAGTTAAGCATTTCCTCAACGTTCAGCCATCTTTATCTGCTGGCTGCGTTGAAAAAGCAAGTATTACACACATTTGAAGCAAACGTCGAATTATAAGTACTACGTAGTATGTTCCTTTATTTTGAAAATGCATAGATACGCAACTGCAAAGACTGAAGTGCTTATTACACTGCACTAACAAAGCGACGCTATCAACGAAAAGGCGGGTGTTTCCCACGCTTCGCTAAAATGACACGGTGCTGCCACCAAGCAGTTGCTCTGCGTTCTAGAAAAACTATTATTTCTTAAAGTTACTGCCAGATAGCATTCCTATCTCACGCAGTTCCTGAAGACAGAAAAGAATCGTCTATTGACGACCTTTGGCAGCGAGACAGCAGATAAGGGGCGATTTTTTTTCCTTGTTTGTCTCACTCGCTCTTAGGTGTGCGCTTTAACTATAATTAGCAAAGAGGTCTACCCACAGTGGGTTCAAGTCATACATTCTCCCCGGTGATACATTAGGAGCCCCTTCTGTATTGTAAGTGCACTGCGCTAGGCTAGTAGTGTAACTAAAGCACAAACACAATCGGCTAAGTCAACACAATTTGAAGGCTGCGATCCCAGCCCCTTGCAGTGACTTGAATAGACCACTTGGAAACGGCTGTTCATTATGAACGAAGCACGTCTAAATAACGCGTCAACGTACCTTCCAAATCAACAAATAAACACCAAAAACACGGCGACGGTTAAATGCTCGAGCTGTGAAGAAAGGAAAACATTGGCGAGATGGTTCGTGCATACTCGATTAGCGTGCTTCTCAGATGCAAAGCTTCAGAAGCGGCCCTAACCTTGCGTGAAGGCTCGCCCGAATTTTCAATAAATTATGGTGCTGCTTCAGTTTTTGTTCTCTCAAGTTTCATTCACGGATATTTAGAGCGTACGCCAAAAGATAACAATTTTTTAAGCACGTCGTTACTCTTCAAACCCATTGCTGTCTTTTCGTGCGCAAGCACAATGCGTACTATAGTCTCATTAGCTTTTTCAGAGCTCTCGTCGTTTTGTTGCTGTCATCGTTGTTATTGAAGTTCCGTTTTATTTGTGTTTTGTTTTATTCTCATAATACTGTTACTTATTTTCTTTCAAATATCATTGATTGATATGTGGGATTTAACGTCCCAAAACCACCGTATGATTATGAAAGACACCGTAGTGGAGGGCTCCGGAAATTTCGGCGGTCTTGGGTTCTTTAACATGCACCCAAATCTGAACACGCAGGCCTACAGCATTTTTGCCTCCATTTTTCAAATATGAGTCACTCCTCTCGTGTGTGCATATATGTGTGTGAGAGAGAAAGAGAAAAATCAGTTTATTTGTTCATTACTGGCAAACAAGAAACTAGAGTTGTTGGGTGCACAACATAATATGAAATATTTGTATAAATATTTTGGAGTACCACTTTGCTCTCCTATATGTCATATCCTGTTGTTTCTCAAAACAGAACCAAACAACAACAAAAAAACGCCAAGTGGTTATCGAATCTACGTTTACTTTAGTGCACATTGCCTGCGCTTCAAAAGATAGAAAATTACACCAGAAAGATATTGCTTTTCATCCCAGGCTTTAACGCTTCTCTAATATTAGCATTCCCGACGCAATGATACAGCAGGTAACTTTTTATAAGCGTAATATTTATTACTCTTCTTATAAGAGCACTTCACCTTAATCGCGTACATATTATACTTTCAAAATTCTCAGACCTAGAAGCTTGGCGTGCAAAAAGGATGATGGTAAAAAGGAAATGCCTTTATTAAAGACTACAGTCTTTCCTGCGATACTTAAAGCAGGGAAGCTTATTGCATACTAGTAAAAGACTTTAGGGTAAGTACAACTATCCTGGGACGCATATACACAGAACAGAGGCCCGATGTAACTTACAGCACTGATGTTTAATGGAAGAAGGTCAAGGGCTGAGATGGAAAAATACAGAAATTTACCTGCATGGTGGGAGATCGGTGACGTATACAGACAACATTACTTTTGTGTCGGTGAGTGTGAAGTTTGATGCCATTTGTTTTCATTTTCCATCCGATATTCACTGTCCTATGTGAGAAAGCAAATGACCCCAGTTTGTTTTTGCCCCATAAAGCTGGCGCGGAATAAAGCAATGTTTTTGCGGACGCTTACAAAAATCCCATTCTAAGAGACCACGTTGTGTTACGTGTTTCTGTAAGAACTGTTTTCATATTTTATTTCTTCAATAGCTCTTCACAGAGGGCTCTTCAATGGCTCTTCACAACGGCTCTTCACAGACCAACGCCTAACTGTATGAATGACTGAAAGATAGAATTCCCTTTTTTTAACAAACTGAGTTGACTTTTTGTTACATCTACACGCATGTGCACAGACACTGCCATTTTGTTGCGATAGCATTTATATGAACAGTCTCGGCTGGTTCTTACCGTCGCCAACAATGCCATCATGCGCCCTATATGTATACGTATATAGGAAAATTCGAGAAAGAAAAAAAAACGCCCACGCTTTGCCCCCCAGCTCGTCTCGATGTGCCAACGTGCGCTTATCTCCCACGCGTAATTTACACCACGCATAGGGGCGCGGGGGGTGTTAGGTGCTTGCGCACTCGCGCTTGATGATGATGATGATGGTAGATTTTAGTGGCGCAAGGGCAACTCAGGCCAAAGAGCGCCAAACACACGGTTTTTGGTCGATTTGATTATAAAAAGTCTACTCAGGGTGGCAAGAGTAAAAGAGTAGTGTATAGAACTTAAACTTAGGTGTAGTGACTATGTGTGATGGGTTTAAAACGGGCTACGCTTATGGGTTTTACAAAGTCATGCCGTGTCGTCAACAGTCCTTGTCAAGACAAGGAGTGCGTGCTGCATGACATTTGATAAAAAAAAGTCTCAGCGGTTCCCTCAGGATTGAGAGGAGGCTGAGATTAGTGAGAATATGTTATGGAATGTAGGAAGCCTACACTAGCTAAAAACTTTAAGACTACTTTTGGGGGAAACAAGGGATCGTCTCCAAGAAAAAATTGTGGATGAGGCGGAATGTGACATTTGTACAGCTTTGAAAAGTGACACAGTCTCTCTGGTTCGAGGTACGGACAGGTAATTAGAACGTGAACGACAGACAGCTCATCACCACATTTTGCACAATGTGGTGCTGGAGAATTCTTTAAAAGGTGCGAGTGTGTTGCATGTGTATGACCGATCCTGAGTCTGCACAGTGCAACCTCTTGGTGCCTGTTACGTTTTTCAGTCAGATATCTTCCTGTTCTTGGCTTTACTAAGTGCAGTTTGTTTGCGTTTGCTGCATTCCATTCTTCTTGCCATTGTCTACGCATTTGGGATATAATGAGTGGCCTCAGGTCCTCATACGGGATGATGTTTACGTCAACTGATGGGCGGAGTGCTGCTGACTTCGCAAGTTTGTCCGCTATCTCATTGCCAGCAATGTTGCAGTGTCCCGGAATCCAGCATAGCGTGATTTTGAGCTTAGATTTGCGGGCTGACATGATGCATTTTCGAAGTGTATTAGTAACTGGGTTTTTGAGTATCTTAGTGGAGGACAGCGCAGTCACAGCACTGAGAGAATCTGTGTATATGATCGAGGCTGGCTCTTTCTCCTTTAAAATGTGCGTTACAGCTAAAAGTATGCCATAGCATTCTGCAGTAAATATACTGGTATGTTCGTTCATTGTTCTAGATTCAGAGAAAGCGGGACTGTGTGCCGCACATGCGACTGCGGAGGACTTGGAGGCATCAGTATAATATTCAGCACACCTGTATTTGGCCTGCAGGTACTTGAAGTGTTGATCGATCGCGACTGGGTGGCCATTTTTTCCTACCTCTAGGAATGACAAGTCACAATCGATAGCCTGCATTTCCCATGGCACAACAGTGTCCTTGTGAGAGGTTAGTTGAAGACTGGAGACCGGTATGTGCATATTTCCAAGGTGTGAGGCCACTCTGAGGGGATACGGTGGCGTAGCTGATGGTCGCCTCAAAAACAGGGGGGCGTTCGATGTATCCTGCAATAGCGCACGAGCTGGGTGGTCGATATGGGAAAGCACCTTGGTGGCATACGTGACACTTGTAAACTGACGTCGCCGTTCTAGTGACCACCGGTCTGTCTCAACATACAGGCTGGCTGTTGGGCTGGTCCGGAAAGCACCGCTGGCCAGCCGAAGCCCAAGATGGTGCACTGGGTCAAGCATCTTCAATGCAGATCTTGAAGCTGACTCGTAAACCACCGAGCCGTAATCGATACGTGATAGCACTACACTGTTGAGAAGGTTCAGCAGACAGTCACGGTCTGTGCCCCATGACTGATGTGAGAGAATCTTGAGCAGGTTTAAGGCTTTCAAGCATTTAAGTCGTAGCTGTTTGATATGTGCAACAAAGCTGAGCTTTTCATCAACCACAACACCTAAAAATTTGTGATCTTTTTTGGTAGTTATGGTTTGTCTGTTAATTGAAATATTGGGGGGTGGCCTTATGCCACGTAGTTTTGAGAAGAGTACGCAAACAGTCTTGTCACAGTTAAACTTAAACCCATTTTTGTCTGCCCAGCTTGACAGCTTGTTTACTGCCAACTGAATCTGACGTTCACATGTGGCTAGGTTGCATGATTTGAAGCTGATCTGAATGTCATCCACATATACAGAGTAGGAGATTGTTCTAGGCATAATGGTGCTTATGGAGTTCATTTTTACGATGAATAGTGTGCAGCTAAGAACACCACCCTGGGGGACGCCATTTTCTTGCGTAAACCACTTCGATAAGGCATTACCAACACGAACCACAAATGTACGGTCAGAAAGGTAGCTTTCAATAGTATTCAGCATGTTTCCCGACACTCCAAAAGATCGCAGGTCACGGAGAATGCCATAACGCGATGTCGTGTCGTAAGCTTTCTCTAAGTCGAAAAATACAGATAGGCAGTGCTGTTTATGAATGAAGGCATCCCTGACATAGGATTCAAATGCTACCAGTTGGTCAGTTGTCGACCGGCCAGACCTGAATCCAGCTTGATGACGATCAAGGAGGCCATTGTATTCAAGGTAATACATAAGGCGGCGATTCACCATTTTTTCGAACACCTTGTCCCAAACAGCTGGTCAGCGCTATAGGCCTGTAACTAGCAGCAAGTGTGGCTTCTTTTCCTTGTTTAAGGATGGGTATGATAACTGCCTTTTTCCAGGTCATGGGCAGACGCCCAGAGGACCATACACTGTTGAAAAGAATGAGGATGACGTCAAGCGTTTCTTCGTGTAGGTGTTTCAGCATGCCGTAAGTAATCCTGTCCGAGCCAGCTGCTGAGCTGCCGCACTTTGCCAGTGCTGCCTTTAGTTCACCTATAGTAAAGGGGGCATTGTACCCTCCCGCCGATGGCCTGTCATCACGAATAGGTTTACGTTCCTCGGCAAGTTTGTATCGCCTAAAGGAGTCTGTATAATGTGCTGAGCTGAAAATATACTCGAAGTGTTGGCCTAAGGCATCTGCCTGGTGTTCAAGTGTATCACCAGCAGTACTAACAAGGGGCATCGAATGAGTGCTGTGCCCTTGGAGTGCTCTTACTCTGTTATAGACCTTATGTGTGTCAGTGTAAGAGTTCACGGAATGAGAGGAAGGATTGCCAGCTCTGTCGTTTAGACTCTCGTCGGACACGTCTACCGTTTGCTTTTGCACGCTTAAAATTCACCAAGTTTTCGACTGTAGGATACCTGCGGAATTTCGACCATGCTTTGTTTTGATTGTCACGAGCATTTTTGCACTCAGAGTTCCACCAAGGTCGTCTTTTGTTCCGTGTATTGTTAGATGTATGTGGGATGGATTGCTCTGCGGCCTGTACAATGTGTAGTGTGACCAACGCTTCAGATTCATCGATGCCTAGGGTTTCAATTGATGAGCGCGATAGTTTTGAGAGTTTTCGAAATTTCGTCCAGTTCGCACCCTGTTCTCGAAACCTGGTTACATTCACAGTCATTGTACTCGTATTTCCTTTGTATTTTAGACAAACAGGAAAATGATCACTTCCATAGAGGTTATGAATTACAGCCCATTCAGTGGTTGCCAAGAGTGAAGGAGATCCGATAGCAAGATCTATTGCTGTGTATGAGTAGTGCGCTGCGTTAAAGTATGTTGGCTCTTTTTTATTAAATATACAGGAACCGGAGGACAACAGAAAGTTTTCGATTAAGGAGCCTCGAGAATCCGTTCTTCTACATCCCCATAAAGGGTGGTGCGCGTTAAAATCTCCGACCAACAGAAATGGATGCGCAAGCTGGTCGATGAGCGTTTCAAATTCTTTAGTAGAGAGTTGGTGGTCTGGAGGGATGTATAGTGAACACACGGTTGTTACTCGTCCAAAAATTAGGGTTCGTATTGCCACTGCTTCTAAGTCAGTAACCAGAGTGAGGCTTTGAGACGGAACTGCTTTCTGCACCACGATAGCGACACCACCAGATGAATGGGAAGTGCCCTTTCTGTCCTTTCGGTATACCACATATCTTTTCAAAAGGCTAGTGTGTGTAGGTTTTAGGTGTGTTTCCTGTAAGCAAAGTATGTTTGGTTGGTGTTGTGCAAATATTTCATAGATGTCGTCTAAGTTCTTAAGTAAGCCTCGGCAATTCCATTGGATAATATTTTCGGCAGCCATTTTTATGAATGAGGAAAAGAGCGTGACTTATTCACACTTCGCTGCCTTTATTAGGAGGCTTAACTGGCGGGTGTCTTTTCCCTCTGAGGCGATCTATGGAGCCCCGCCTCACTTGGGAGGATTCCGTCAGCATCTTAGACGCTGAGGATCCTGGTGTCACTTCCATTGCCTCCGGTGGACCCTCGGAAGCTAATGGAGGTTTGTCAGAAGAGACAGGTGTCTCAGTTGTCTGTGTGGTCCCTGGGGTCTGATGAAGTTCGACCTCCGGGACGTGAAAGGTTGGTGCAGCCTGTGGCTGCTTGGTGGGGGGCAGAGATGTGCACGCATCAGCAAAGCTGTATTGCGTGCCCACCGTCACTAGACGCCGCCCGGCCCCCCGGCGCGCTGCGTCAGCGTACGTTCTTCCGGAGAAGAGTGACACCTTCTTCCGGGCTTTAGAGAATGTTATGTTTTCCATTACTTTAATCTGGATGATTTCCTTTTCCTTTTTGAAAATTTCACATGTCCGCGAGTACGCTGCGTGCGGCCCGTGACAGTTAGGGCACTCTGTTTGCGTGGAAGTACAGCTCTCTGTTGGGTGCTCATGATCACCACATTTTGCACATGTTTGTTTTCCGCGACAGGTATTCGACCCATGTCCGTATTTCTGGCATTTGTAGCACCTTCTAGGGTTGGGTATATAGGGGCGGACCTTGCAGTGAAGGAACGCAGCTTTCACGAATTCTGGCAGAGTGGAGCGGTTGAATGTAAGTACTATAAGAGGCGTCACCACTTCTTCATTGTTTCGCCTGATGGTTATCCGGCGGATGGCGACTACGCCTTGCTCTCGAAAGCCTTCAAGGAGGTCAGCTTCAGTTTCTCGCATCAGATCACGTTGTGAAATGACGCCTTGAACAGTGTTAAGGCTGCGATGGGAGATGGGTGACAGACACATTCAGGTGGGCAAACTGCTTCTGTTTAAGGAGAGTGTTTGCATGCTCTTTCTGGCTTACTTCAACAAGAAGGTCACCGGATGACAGTTTCTTTGCGTCGTACTTTTTGCCTATTAAGTTAGCAAGGGTTTTAGCTATCAGGAAAACCGACAGTCCTGCAACAGAGACGTTATCTGCCAGAGAGTGTATGACTAGGAAGCGTGGGAAGTGCTCACAATCGCTTCCGGTTCGTTTGGAGCTTTCATCGGTGCGGTTCCTTTTCAGGGACCGATCATTGAGGGGGGGGGGGAAAGATTTTGCCATGTGGTGGACTTCATGTTCGGCGGCGATGGTGACCACCCACCACCGAGCACAACAGGGGGACGCTACAAGGTAGAACACTTGAAGGCGCCAGTCATACATTGCCGCTGTAACCAGATATAACTACCCAAGGTTGGGTAACTACACAAGGTTAACCCTTGCCGCCAGGAAATTTGGAAGTAAACAGAAGAGAGTAGAAGACAGGACAGATAGATAGTGAGAAATAAAGGCACTCGCGCTTATACTTCCGTGGGGAGAATCGTGTGGCTTGACCTTTCACCGGAATGATTGAGTTAGTTGCCTGTGCCAGAAAGGTCAACTTCGCTCGCTGAGGAAGCACCGTTTTCGAAAAAGCGCGCGTTTCAAACACAGCGAAGTAATCACTGGAACACTCGTTAGTTCGCACTCATATCTGTATTTATGATTACGCTTCGCGCGTTGTTTTTGTTTAAGCAGTGCCTTAAGCGTCAAGTTGTAGACGTTGTTTGTTCACTCTCGTCTTGTGTGTGTTGTTTTCGCTTGTCAATTGAGCGTGAGCAGCGCGCTTCACGTTTCAATTTACTAGCCGTTCTCCACGTTACATTGCAAGTTAGTGCTATCGTATTAATTGCTTTGGCCTTGCGGAGAAACTGTGACTTTTATCGCGTCAATGTTCCTTTAGACACCTTTCATTTTTCAGATAAGTTTGACACGTGTTGTTGTTTTTGGTGCAGTTTATAGCGAAGCGTGGAGGTCTGTCGAACATGCGATCAAGATTTAGTAAAATGGTTTCTGTCACAACACCAAAAATATATGGCGCCCCTTTATAATGACAATATCTTTATTGTATGTAGAACCACATCGTTTGACCGAAATTCTAAGACGTCTGGTTTATATAATATATTTAAACACTAATGAAACTTGCAATTGTGTACATTTAGACAGCAATGTAGAAACGTTTTTTTTTTCGCCGATTAGGGTAGGCAGTGTCTACACAAAGAATCAGGCCCGTAACTAAGGGGGTTGAGGGGGTTCTGACCCCCCCCCCCCCCGAAATTGTTTTGATGCTTTAACTTTTCGGGTGATACTAAAATATTTACACGCCTTCACAGCGACCACCAGCTGCCAAAGTTACACTGCAACTTTCCTGGCAATGCTTCCCTCTTCTTCCTTTCTTCAGACCTACCCTTTTACCAGAACACCCCAGCTCTCCCTCCCCCGCACGCGCATCTGTCTTATTTGTACAGCTTTGCACTTCGCCCTCGCGTTCCTTCGAGTCTTTTTTTTTTCGTCTTTCACACCGTAGCAGCTCCTTTATTGATTCCAGATGCTTTCCTTGTGCATTGCCACTGGAGAATTGATCCGTCTGTGCGGACCGCACGTGTCGGCTTTGGGTTCCTACGAAAAGCGCGTCGACTTCTGTGAAGGTAAACAGTTCGACAGCAACGGCAACACCAACACGACGTGCGCAAATTTGCCAGGGAACGAAACCCTAAGCGAAAAACTCAGCGGCGTATTCCGAGGACGCAGGCTGCAGGGCAAATTTTTCTCAAACTGGAGTTTTCTCCACCGAAACGAATCATCGAAGATGACATCTACTGAAAGACTGGCATATCCGAGCAACTTCGAACAACCTTAACCACACGCAAGGAAATCTACCTATTCTGTACACAGAAGGTATATGCGCCTCCCTACAAAGCGCACAAAGCGAGGATACAGCCGGCACACATTCCGGCACCAGCCGTCATTTTTCACAGAAGAAAAAAAAACGCCGCCAAGCTGGGCTGCACGCAGGAGTACAGAGGCTGACGTCACAGCCTACAAAGTGCATTTTTGGGGGGTCACGGCTATTTAATTAGCGCAGCCCAGAGAGAATTATGCAGGCGCCCAGGGAGTCGTCTGCGAAAAGGTGACTTTTTCACAGGAACGGAGCAACACCTCCTTTCTGCACTGTACCACAGGAGTGCAAATGTCTCGGCAGTTCATTCTTGGGGGTTCACGTATATTAAGGGGAGTATGCAGTGCCCATGGAGTCTTCTGTGAAAAAGTCTTCAAGTAGCGTTAATCCAGTTTGCTGGAGCAATAATACAATAGTACAATACTATTGTACTATTGTATTATACAGGAGCACAATAATGGACCTGCATGCACACCAGCTATAGCGGCGTTCAGAAAATAGATGCACCACGCGGAAGCCGGCACGTTCATCACACTTCTACATTCTAGCCACTGTAAAGTGGATAAGAGAGGAAGAAAACATCGCCTGTTGTTCACGCCAGGCAGTCGAAGCAGTCGCAAACGTCTTTTTGGAGCCACTGACCACTTCTGTGTGCGTGCACAGAATTGCGGCTGCAAAATGAAAAGACACTCTGCAACAACGAAGCAAAGGAGTCTTGCGTCTTACTTCAAGAAAGTTCGAACCGATGAAGCGGACGGAGAAGAACCGCCTCCTTCGAAGGATAAAACTTCGCCCTCCTCAGCACTGGTGGAAAGCCAAGCACGTCCGAACTTCCGTAGCGACTCAGGAGAATGCACCGGTTTATATGAACCACCTGAGAACGAACACAAGCAGGACACCCATGCGCCGCCGGGAAATGATGGTGGCCGCAGTGCAACTCAAAGTGATCTTTGTTCTACAGTCAACGCTGGGCAAATTGACGCCTTTACCACTGGGCAATGCCCAAGGAAGGTGAGTGGCATGGCACCTACACATTCTGGTTCGCCTCCCCTCTGTGCGACGAGTGCGAATATTTTCGACTTGGGACTGTTTGTCTCAAAAAGCAATAATGTAAATGATCCAGAGACGATGGAGAAGTTGCTTCTCAATCCGTGGACCCCTCCGGCTAACTATGATTATCCAGCCTGTTGCGAACGACGGACCGATCCCGCCGAAGCCACCACTGTTGCGAAAGACGGCGACGCCAACACGGCCCCGGAGGCGCCACTGCTTTCAACTCCGCCGGGAAGGTCACCAGCCGTTTGGTAGCGTATGTTTATCAGCTCGCGACTGCTTCTGCGCAGAGCTGATAAGACGAGCGGACGAGACGACGGTGAGTTAAACAAGGTTTATGTACAGCATATTTACAGAGGCGTTACAATTTCGGCACGGGGGCCAACAGAGACTCGAAGAGCCGAACTCTCCTCTCTAACACATAGGTCAGCCTTTCGCCTAAGACCGCTGACTCACACACATGTCGGCACTCCGACACGGGGCCGCCTCTCACATAGGACCGCCGATCACGACACGCCGCAGGGCTTCTTTTATTTACACCGGGTCCAACCAAAGTGTCCAATCAGAAGCGCCGCGGGTCGTCAGGGCAGATTCCGCCAATGGGGGTCGCCGCGCCATGCGTCAGACCACCAGGCACGAGAACGCCGGCTCGCTGTCACGTGCGCCGATGACTCAATGCACGTGGGCGAGAGAGGCGCCGCGCGTGTTCACGCCGTTGAGACGTTCGCGTCGGGCAGACGGCGGGCTGGCCTTGACCCAGATTGCCTTTTTCAGAGGCACGGTCGTTTGACGAGGACTCGCTGGCATAACAGCACCCCCGCCGCCAGACAATGCACCGGAAAGACGAGCTGCTTCCACGGGGCTCGGATGTCAGGTGCGCTCGTTCGCCTGGTCCCTCCAGGTTCGCCTCCAGGGCCATGGGGAGAATACAGCTCCAGACTGGTCCGGGAACACATCCCATTTTGACGACGGATCCCAGCTTCACTGGCTTGTCGCCACAACTTGCTGACCAGCTTCACTCGTCTCTTCTGACCATCTTCGGGTTCAGCACTTGTCGATGGTTCTGCAACTTGCTAAGAACGGTTCGACAACAGACAACACACGACACAAGCAAGGGCCCTCGGTCACCCAACAGAACACCAGACAAAGTATAGAACAACAAATACCTATCTACGTGTCTATCGGAATTTCGTTCCCTCTACATCAAGAGGCACATGTGGGACAAAAGACTCCTAAAGTAAGAACTTGAATTTTTCACAATTACAACCCCGCAACGAATTAGAATACCACATAAAGTTGGCCCCTTGAGATCACTCTGAACGAAAGCGCTCAGCCCAGGTCGTGATGAGGTCAAAATTTTGCCCCGAATCGCCAGCCAGAAACCGAAGGGTTGAGAAGTTACTAGCTGGAACGCACTGCTCAATGCACCTGCATTAGCGTTTACTTTTCCTTTATTTTTTTTTGATAGCGAACGTCAAAGTTGCGCTGTGGAGCAACATGCTCCACTTCAGTAACCGGCCACTTTTAGGCGACGATACCTATGCGGCACCAAGAGCGGCTCACACTTTCGACGTTGCACAGGGGAACAACGATACGGCTTGCTACTGATTGACTCCTCACCGCTTAGCTCGATATCGTGTTCGATCACCGTCGTGTCTCCGGGACGGTCCGACAACACATACCCAAACTCGGAAACAATCTTTCTCAGGTCCTCTTTCTCAGGTCCTCCTTCACTTAAGATAGGCTCTAGGTTTATCTGCTCCCGGATTACTTTCGATCCCCTTCGATCACCTCACTAGAACTCAAATTTTCTGCTTCCTCTTCCTCTGAAGCCTTCAACAGCTGATTTACGACCGCTTGATGTTGAACATTGGGTTTTATCAAGTTGTAAATTTTGTTCTGCCGCCTTCCTACTTGCACCTCATAAGTTGTATCGCAAGGCTTCGATAATACTTTGGCGGGCCCTTCCCAATCAACCTCAAGCTTGTTCCTTTTTGGTGGCTGCAGCCGCATTACCTGATTATCAACTTCAAAAGCGCGCTTCTTCCCGATTTCTCGTAGTGCTCCTTCGACAGCACTTTTGCCGCGTTTTTCTGGCTTTCCACGAGCGCTTCAATTTGGCTTTCCACTAGCGCTTCAATCGAGAGATCCTCACTCTGCCCTCGAATGAGCGTCTCTCGATCAACTCTCGGCAGCTCGCTCCAACTTTCCGCTACAGGCGAGAGCGTTGCAACCCTCTCGCTCTGACTCAATGGCGCCACGTCGTCTCCCCCAGCGCATACCGCGCCGGCCGCTCCCGCGATGGGCCGCTCGCGTGACTGCTCACATGACTCATGCGGAAAATTTCCTTTCTGGGGTTCCGTCGACCCGCCGACAAGGTCACTTGAGAGTTCACCGCATGGAACCAAGTCAAGCTTCCGCGAAAGCTTTCGCGCTTGCGATCGCGTGGGAGCCATGCACGCTAAGTTGGGGAAGAACGATTTGCCCTGCTCTTTGAGAAGCTGCTCCGAGTTGTTGGAGGAAAAGATAAGAAAAACGACCATTCAGCGCGGCAGACACAGCCGCTTCGGTGCAAAGCTTACCGAACGGGCCTTCAATGACAACGGTGGCGATTGGTAAGCGAACACTCTGCTCCTCGGCGACTTGCCTGATCCACGCGCATTCTCCTGTGAAGTCATCCGGAGACACCAATGAAGGATGGACAACGTCCATGGTTGCCGCTGAGTCTCTAAGTGCTCGGCACGTTTTCTCATTGACCCTAATTTCTTGGAGATACGGCTCCAACAACCGCATGTTTTTTTCTGATTCTCGGATCGTTGCGAAGGCAAACTTTTCCTGACAGTTTCTCGCGATGTGCCCTTCCTTTTTACAGTTGTAGCAGATTAGCGGCTTCCGTTTGTTTTCCGATTCAGATGCCTGTGTGGTAGAAACCTCACTCGATTTCTCGGCTTCTGTTTGCCCTTCCCCTACACTGTCCTTCGTAAGAGACGGGTCCTTTTTGAAATTACGGTGCGGAACGGGTTTCCATTGATCAGGTTTCCTTGAAAAGCCCTCTTTCCTTTCATCCTTTTCAACGCGCGCTGCCCTGCTATGCAACTTTCGGCGAGTATAATACTCCTCAGCTAACTCAGCTGCCTTATTTAACTGTACTTCCCCAAGTCTGTCCTGCAGCCAAAGTTTGACATCCTCCTCGATGCAGCGGTAGAATTGCTCCAATGCAACGCATTCCACCACTTTATCGCGGTCGTCATAAACACCTTCGCCCTTGAGCCATTCAATCAAATCGGCTTTAAGACGAAACGCGAAGTCAACGTGTGACTCATTCCCCTTTTCAGCATACCGGAACCTTTGCCTGAAAGCCTCGGGTGACAACTTATAACGTCTCAAGAGCACTTCCTTAACCTCGTCATAGCTCTCAAACGCTTCCCTCGACAAGCAAGTTATCGCGTCGGACACTTCGCCGGGAAGAAGAGCTAGCAGGTTCCGCGCCCAAAGAGACCGCTCCAAAGCGTTTCGCTCACAGACGTGTTCAAACTTGACGAGATACTTCGCCATGTCCTCGCCTACTACGAACGGTGGCAGTTGGTCCCGAATTCTGAAACCGCTGACCTGAATCGTCGGAGAAGCTACGCTAGGCGCCTGCGAACACTGTAGGATTGCCAATTCTAGTCGTTTCAACTCGAGACGCTCCTGTCTCTCGGCCTCCTCGCGACGTTCGCGCCTTTCAGCCTCCTCACGTTCGCGAGCTTCTACTTCTCGCCTTTCAGCCTCCTCACGGCGTGCTTTAATATCCACCCAGGCCTCATCGACTTCCTCAGCCGACACTCCCTCATCCTTCATGATCTCAAGGATCGCTTGCTTTCGTTTCGCACGGCCCAAAGTAATGCCGAGTTCCTCACAAATTTCGATGAGTTCCTTCACTTTAAGGTTCTCCATCGTTCACACTAGCCTCTTGCTGTTTCCCCTGTTAAGAATCTACTTGCCGTACCCACTATAAGCCTACTAGCAAGACGCGCAAGCAATTTTTCACCCTCCCGTGTTTACCACCTCCGCATTAACTTTGGTTTCAAAGCACTTCAACTTGGCTTGAAACGATCAAAGCTCACTTCAATGCTTCACACAGCCCTTTCTCTAAACTACTACAACCTGAGCTAGAGTAGTCTGGTGAACTGAGGGGAAAACATCAGGCACTCACCGCATCGATGTCGCTGACGCCGGCCGATCCCGCAGCTGCCAACCACTGTTGCGAACGACGGACCGATCCCGCCGAAGCCACCACTGTTGCGAAAGACGGCGACGCCAACACGGCCCCGGAGGCGCCACTGCTTTCAACTCCGCCGGGAAGGTCACCAGCCGTTTGGTAGCGTATGTTTATCAGCTCGCGACTGCTTCTGCGCAGAGCTGATAAGACGAGCGGACGAGACGACGGTGAGTTAAACAAGGTTTATGTACAGCATATTTACAGAGGCGTTACAATTTCGGCACGGGGGCCAACAGAGACTCGAAGAGCCGAACTCTCCTCTCTAACACATAGGTCAGTCTTTCGCCTAAGACCGCTGACTCACACACATGTCGGCACTCCGACACGGGGACGCCTCTCACATAGGACCGCCGATCACGACACGCCGCAGGGCTTCTTTTATTTACACCGGGTCCAACCAAAGTGTCCAATCAGAAGCGCCGCGGGTCGTCAGGGCAGATTCCGCCAATGGGGGTCGCCGCGCCATGCGTCAGACCACCAGGCACGAGAACGCCGGCTCGCTGTCACGTGCGCCGATGACTCAATGCACGTGGGCGAGAGAGGCGCCGCGCGTGTTCACGCCGTTGAGACGTTCGCGTCGGGCAGACGGCGGGCTGGCCTTGACCCAGATTGCCTTTTTCAGAGGCACGGTCGTTTGACGAGGACTCGCTGGCATAACAAGCCACAGGGAAAAGGAATCTGAAGTTCCAACCTCACTGGGTAGATCGTTACCCATGGCTTGTTTATTCAGAGAAGCTTCAAGGAGCATCATGCAAATACTGCGTAGTGTTCGCAAGCGAGTGTGCAGGAAAAGGGGAGCACCAGCGCTTGGGCTGTTTTGTAAGTAAGGAGTTCACCAATTACAAGATAGCCATGGACGCCTTTAAGAGCCACGCATCCAGCAGTTATCACGCCATGTCAACAACGCTATCGGAGAACTTTTGAGCAGTCTGGTCCCGCTCACAGCATGACATCTTAACACAACTTAACCACGGCCTTAAAAAGCAGGCGGAAGAAAACCGCAAGAACTTGCTGCCAATAATAGAAACAATCCTTTTATGTGGCAGGCAAGAAGTACCGCTTCGCGGCACAGACGACTCTGGTCCGATAAATATGTCTGAAGTGCTGCCATTCAAAAATGATGGAAATTTCCGCGCACTGCTTAGGATGAGAGCAAAATGTGGAGATGCCGCCTTGAGAGCTCACATGGAAACATCTCCGGCGAATGCGCTGTACACGAGCCCAAAAATTCAAAATGAGTTGATCACCCTCTGTAGTAAAATCATACAAAGAAAGATAGTGGAAAACGTCAACTCAGGTTCGTGGTTTTCAGTTCTAGCTGACGAGGCCACTGATATATCTCGCACCGCCCACATTTCCCTATGTGTAAGGTACGTTGGACACGACACGTCGGGAGTGCCCATTCTTAAAGAAGATTTTGTAGATTTCGTTCCCGTGTACGATCTCACTGGCAAGGCGCTGGCGAGCACAATCTTGAACAGCCTTAGAGATCATGGCTTTGACCTGAACCTACTTTGCGGGCAAGGATACGACGGCGCGGCATCAATGAGCGGCCACCTTAACGGTGTTCAAGCCTTCATTCGTCAAACAGCGCCCAAAGCGTTGTACGTGCATTGTAGCGCCCACTCGTTGAACCTTGCTCTGCTTCACGCATGCAAACTCCCCAGCATCCGCAACTGTTTGGGAACTGTATCCTCAACCTGTACGTTTGTGAGAGCTTCGCCACAGAGGACGAACCAACTGCGAGACAAAGTAGAAGATTTAACACAAAAAAAAAAGAAAATCAGTTCTCTCCTTTTGCCAAACAAGGTGAGTAGAGAGTCACGATGCACTTCAGCGTTTCCTTGAACTGTACGTGCCTATTGTGCAATTCCTCGAATATTTGGAAGAAGAGGCCGCGCCATCTGATACTTCATCAAAAACTTCTAAACTGCTCTATGCCATTACGAAGCCCGAGTTTGTCGTTTCGCTTCAGATCTGTAGCGACCTCTTCTCTTTGACACTGCCACTTTGCAAGTTTCTTCAAAAAATTGACTGTGACTTGGCTCAAGCGTGCGATCACGTAAAGAATGTTATAGACATTCTTTCCACAAAAAGGGCCAGTGCGGAAACGGAATTTAATAAGATTTTTCTGAAGTCGCTGTCTTTGCTGAAGATCACAAATGTTTAGATGGACCTACCACGCATCACTGGAAGGCAGATGCAAAGAAGCAACGTACCTTCTGCTACTCCCGAAGAGTACTACCGGAAGAATGTGCATTTGCCTTTGCTGGCTGACTTCGAAAATCAATTAAGAGACCGGTTCGATGCCCATAAGAAGGTCGTGGTTGGCCTTAACATGCTGCTGCCGAAATTCTGCGCATCGGCTAGCCTTTCTGATATTGATGATGCAGTGCAGTTTTACCTTGGCGACATTCCTTCGGCTAATGTCATCGAAGCAGAGTTCGCACTGTGGCTGAACATATGCTGCTAGATCGAAGCAAAGAACCGCCCAGCTTGTGCTTTACAGGCCTTAGAGGTGTGCAACCGTGACTTTTTTTCCGAACATCCACAGCCTACTTTCTATCCTGGCGACTTTACCCGTGTCGACGTTGACCCCGGAACGGACTTTTTCCACACTGAGAAGGCTGAAGAGCTGCCTTCGAAATCATATGAACAACGACAGATTGACCGGACTAGCACTGCCCAGCATCCATCGATAACTTCAAGTGACCCCAGAACAAGTCCTCACAGAGTTTTGCAAGTTGCCGAGAAGGAAAAACTTCCTCGTTTAAACTTCCTTCTATGTTTCAAGAGTCAATTAAAAGCTAAACCCAGCTAGCCCAAGCTTCAACCCTTCTATCATTTCGCAATTACGAGGAAACTATCCAGCAAGCAGAATGTACGAACGGTAACAAGAAGATCAGAATGTCGGGCGACTTGTTTGTTTGCTTGCATACATGCTGTCACGGACTGCCATTTTTGCGACCCGGCGAAACGGCAAATTAACGGGCGCCGCACTCCCCCGCTGACCGGTGGAACCGTTCGCTCATGAAAAGTCTGGCCTTTAGTGCAGGAATGTACTGAATGGGGTGTTCTTCTCCAAACGTTAGTCGCCAATGTTTGATCCTTTGTACCTACGGTGGTGTCGGCAGGGTCGTCAAAGGCCGCGATGCACCCCAAACTAGCTGTAGACTGCAAGACCCACCGGCTGAAACCAAGGAAACTGACCATTCCCATGGGCAAAACTGCTTGTGGACGAGCCGTATGAGAGAACCCCAACAGGTTGTCACTCTCGCTCAGTTGAGGACCCTCTCCTAATTAAAATGGGACGTGGTCAATATATTTTAGGGTGGAGTTTCTAACAATGAAACGTGCATGATTGGACCCATGTAGAGGTCTCTTTTCCCCCAGGACGAGAATCAGGGGACACGGAGGTCGATTTAAGAGCAGGACTTCGCCTTGCTAAGCAGTCTAGTTGCTGACCAACGTGGTGTAGAAGGAGATCAAGAAGTATCCCTTAAGTGGTTGTGGCTCCGTGTCGGCTGGCCACCTAAACTTAGCCATTCGTCTAGTTGTGACGCGAAATTAACGTCTGTAACGTAGGCATCGGTACTTGAATCTCGAGTAAGCTCAGCCTGCCCGAGATCGGCTTCAAGCACAGCCTCTTGAAAACACCAGTGCTGCAACATCGCCGACATCGCAGTTGTGCCAGAACTCTCTCTGACTTTTCGCATCCGATCGTCGTGGACTCAACGCTGCCGGTCATCACAGGTATCCCTTCACCTGTTTATACCTTCGGACTTTCTCATCTGTAGTTTTATTGTTGGTTAGTTTTGTGTATTTTGTAATACTTCTCTCTTGTAAGCTGATTTATTGATTTTATATGTATTTTGTTAGTTGGTATTAAGTGTTGTACTAGATTCCTCTGCAGTGCTGCAATATCACTAGAGTTTTGTTTTTCCTCACATACGTCTCTGATCTCTTCACTGTCTCTGCTTACGTACGGAACGACCTAACCTGGTGCCATTCTCGTCGCCGACTTCGCGCTGGCGACGCTAGAGTAGCAGCTTGTAACACATACGTACCGTTTTTGTACCGCGGTTACATTGTGTTACTTCATCAGAAGCCGTTGGTCGCGGTGTTCCCGGCTCTGGTGGTGTTATTGTTCAAACTTATTTCTTGCTTTAACCAGAATTTGAGGTTGACATGCCAATTTTTTTATTTGGGGACAAATAATTGAATAGTACCATCGAATTATTACAAGTAAGCGATGTACTTGTTTTATTCACGAAAATAAGGCAGTATAAATCTTTAAAAATGGCGGCCGTGAAAAAAATTCCTGGGTACGGCCCTGCAAAGAATTTTTTACTGACAATGGGCTGCGCTGAAGCGTCTGAATGCGATTGCGGAATTGTAGATGAAGACACACATCCCCTTCTCTAATTCTCGCAACAGGAAACATCAAGACGCTATCATATCTCATCGTTAATTGTATTACATCGCAGCCGCCCCGCCGCTGTGGTATAGTGGCTAAGGTACTCGGCTGCCGACCCGTAGGTCGCGAGATCGAATCCCGGCTGCGGCGGCTGCATTTTCCGATGGAGGCGGAAATGTTGTAGGCCCGTGTGCTCAGATTTGGGTACACGTTAAAGAACCCCAGGTGGTCAAAATTTTCGGAGCCCTCTACTACGGCGTCTCTCATAATCATATGGTGGTTTTAGGGACGTTAAACCCCGCATATCAATCAATCATTACATCGCAGATGACTAAGTTTAACGAAAACGTTTGGGCCCTTGGTCAGCAACGCAATCTGCTGCAAGCTGCGCCGAGAACTCAAGTGTCTACCTGCCTGCTACATTTTTTGCCTCAATTAACCTTTTCCTTGCACTGAATTTCAGTAGAACTTCGAAACGGCTCAGCGCGTGTTGACGCTCAGATATGTTATCTGTATTTGTAGCAGTAGGAAAGGTTCTTCATTGTGGATTGTCACAGCATGCATCCTGCCAGCGCCAACTGTCATGCCGATTAGAAACGTGGCACGGAAGCAGGACCAAAAAACCAAAATGAAAATCTATAGATTAACAGGAATAAAGGTAAACAAAAGGAAATACGACGAGAGGAAAAGACTTTCGAACATTAATCACTAGAGCAGAGAGAAACGCGGCTGTTCCGCGTGAATTATAAACGGTGCTTGGCTCCGTGAATTGAAGCGTGCACGCCGAGTATGTGATGGAGACTGCGTAGGCATCCTTCTAATGCGCAACTGTTGGTGACACAATAGGACAGCCTGGTAATTCCCCCAACACGCGCAGTGGGGAAGCGATACTGGCTTGCGTAAGGCTGCGCTCTTCCCCTGCCACGGGACCTCCTCTTCGCTGTGTTACATTCTTTCTCTTCTCTCATTGCTGTGTGCCACAAATGGAGCTAGAATAGATCCCATCAAACTGAGTGCCAGCCGCGACACGCGTGCCCCAGCTTGTTTGCTTGGCTGATGCCACTCCTATACTGTCGGTCTGCCACTATCGGGTTCGAGAAGCTTCCGTGGAGCACTTGGGTAGGAGTGAGCAGGAGTCCGCGAGTAGAAAAACTCTGAAACCCCGATGCTGCGCGTGACAGAACGTGGTGTATGCGCTAACTCAATGCGCCCATTGTAATGAGGCTACGCTGGCTACCCTCCTAACCACCTGTCATACGGAAGGATCGCGCGGTTGGCTCTGGCATCTGTTGGTTTAGGGTGGCCTGACAGTGGTTTGGAGGCGGTGGTGGGGAAGTATGACGTAGCAAAGAAAGTGAGAGAGAATGTAGGGACGTCGCTTTCATCGTGTTCCTGAACTTCTAGTTTGTTCTGAGATTAAAGCTAGCAGTGCTTCTGGCACGAGTCAGACTGTACGGGGAAGGTGATCTTTCCTAAACAACAACTTAGTGAAGAACAAATTCACTTATGCAGGCCTTTTGCATTTATTGCTTTTGGTATACGACATTAGGACCGTATCACACAGCTATATATATTCAACATTACTTTTAAATAGTTAAAGCGTTGCACTGTTCTCCTATATCACAAATTACAAACTACGACAGTGAAACATTTCAATGCATCTGTATATAAAATGCATGATACTTTCCTTGTTGTAGAGAAAGGCAAGTTATGAAAACCAGCAGAGAATGCGGATTTCAATGTTTGAAATGACGCAGTAATAGTAGACATCTCAACGTTTTTCTCGACATTCTCGTATTGCCATTATTGCATTCACAAACGCCAATACACGTATAAATATATCAAGCAATGCAGAAAATAACATTTAAGAAATAAATGAAAAGCAAAGAGTGACACAAGCTCTAGCACAATTAAACCTAACGACAAAGCCTTAATATGGTGTTGCTCTGAGATCTAATAGCTCTACATTGCATGAGAATTCAGATTATTGTAACGAGGAGAATCACAGCCGACTGACTTTGTTGTACATGGAAAACATTGATTCTAGTGGTGTCACTGTCAGCACACTATAATAAGTCATCGGTCATTTGACGACCACTCAACATCGAATCAAGAGAAAGATTTTCTACACATCCTATTGAATCATACCGTTAAACAAAATACCCCACTTATAATACCAAATGATTATTGTGGGTCACCTTTCAAATTGGCATAATATTTCTTAAGTATACTTCATTTCTGCCAAAAATAAAGTAGAGTGATTCCAGGAAATGTTCACGCGGACGTCATGGCAAGGCAGAACAATACCAGCCACATCTTTTTCTTACTCTCTGCACCGAGAATTATAATAATTTCTGAGGGTAAATACGGGGCACAACGGCCGGTTAAAGAAAACACTCCGAGACTATCAGGACATCGGAAGTGTTGAACCAGTTTGATGAAAAACTTATTCGCTGCTTTTACGCTGTAAATTAGGTGAGGACCAAGGGGCGTTTTGTTGCAGACATTCATTCGCACAGTCTTTTTCTTTGAGTGCACTGGGCGATAACACAAGCTTCCACTAAAATTATCTGGTGTTTTACACAACAAAATCACCATACTATTAGGCGAAATGCTGCGTAGTGGGCACAGCTGAAGTATTGACCATCTGGTGTTGTTCGACATGCACCACTATCACAAAGGAAATGCTTTATTTGATGGACTACATGACGCTTTTCGTGACTGATAGTCAGAGGTAAATAGTTGCATGCAGCAGGAGAATAAACCATGATTTCTGTTGTAGCAAAACTGCCATTTGGGCTGGTTGGTAGCGGTTAATTATTGAAGATAGAAGTGGCACGTTGTACGTAACACAGACTGGAGGAGTGAACAACAACACAAGAACACACTCGCAACTTCACAATTTTCGTAAGATATATATGCGTTGAACTTTCATTGAACTTTCAGTTGCGAGTGTGTGCTTGTGTTGTTCTTTCCTCTAGTCCACGTTACGTACCGCACCCAACTTCATTCTTGCATGATTCGTTTCTTTGGCAAACGCCGCGCAAGATTTCGAAAAGCCTGGTCTTGAGAGCTCCACTTTTCTCCATGCTTACTGCACGCTTACTCGTTTTTTTACTTTTTTTCACGGTATCAGATATGACAGAGGAAAGTGAAAGATAGGTATTTCCTTTTTTTCATCTTAAATCATCGAGACTGGAGTGCTGAAAGTGACCTTCTGAAGGTTTCACAAAGTTACTCGTACCTTTATACCAACGTTCGGTGTTTTAATAAAGCAGTTCCTATTTTTCCGTGTGCTATTGTATTCAGGTGAAACTGCGCTATATATATCGCGTATGCTGCCAGACGATTTTTACAAATGCTCTCTCATTCTGTTTCATTTATTTCACTTTGTTTCAAATACCGTTGCGTAGATGGAGACGGTAAGTTATGACCATTACTCAAGGAAATTCGATGAGCATAAGGCGGAATCTGAAATACTCTGCTTCTTCATAACTGCAATATATTCGAACGTTTGTTTTAAGCGTCGTTGCGTAGTAGTTGATTTAGCGCAGTCGGCAAACCAAGTGACGGCTGTACAGTCCTTTGGACGACAGAAATATAAGAATAAAATAACACAAGGCAACTATGAAGTACGGCTCACACACTGAATTGACTTGGCTGGCCACATTTCATCCAGAGAGTAAGAGGTGGAATTCTTTCCACTACCAATCTTCAATTTCTGACGCAACACGTTGAAAAACGTTTGGTTGTCGACTGAGTTAAAGTGTGAGATTGGGCTACTGGGTGTTCTATTATTGAACTGCTCAGCGCAAGAAAAAATAGACAATGCACATGAAAAAGACGATGACCAGGTTATCGACTGGCTTACTCTGGGTGACACGTGTGATGAAGAATATGTCTGACTCCTTAAAAAGGGACTATGTTTTTCCTACTCCCATATTAGCTCAAATGCACAGAGCAAACTACTACTGAGCTGCTCTTGCAGTTCGTTAAATCAAAATGAGCATAACAGCCTTGAAAAAGTGAGATAAGAAGCTTTCCAGAACTAGATTATCGAAACCGTTCAGTAGGTAAAAGACGCAAACGGGCTGACGAGTTTAAGAAATGCTAGAGAAGCCGTAGACGGTTCAGCATAGCATTGCTACACATCATATTATGTCGAATAACTCTTGTATGATGTAAGTGTAAGTTTGACGGCTTGTTTTCTTTGTTGGATGCAATAATAATCGGAACTTACAGACAATGATGACAAGGTAAGTATAGGGGATGGTATTAAAAGTAATTGTAATATAAATGTGTAGATAGAAACGTGGCTGCAAAGATAACTTGCCACTAGAAGGGACCAAATCCTCAACATTTGAAAATCACGTCCAATGCTCTATCATTGAGTTATCGCAGTGGCCACCCCTCCGTCCACTTTGTAAGGTATATATGCGCATTTAAACGCGGAAGCATCAGTTATCGCTGTGGTAGATCAGTTGGTTCCAAGGTATGAGGTTCAGTCCGCGCCCGCGGCAAGTGATCTTTTCGTCCACCTTTCTTTATTTACATTTAAATCACATTTACTACTAAAACAATCTACTACACTAAGGCATTATTGCCTGTTAGTTTCCTTTTTACTTATACTTGATCCCGCTTTGCCTCCTGGTAGGGCAGGCTACCCCATTTTACTTTCAGTTATTTTTATAGATAGAAAGTCAAACAAGTATAGACACACCCACAGACACACACACACACGCACGCACGTACCAAAGAAATAGCAATAAAGAAAGAGAACAATAAAATAAGCAAGCAACTATAACAGGGGAGATAAATGTTCTGCACATTCATGTCTTTGTATTTTTTAGCAACTATCAGTGTTACACGCACTGAGTTTTCGTTGTCAGAGCAACGATGCACCATTAGTGGATGTATTGGGGTCTGTAACTGCGTGTGCTGAACTGAATGAACGATTGAAAAATTGCAGAGAATGTAAGCTAGCCACTCATCCAGAACCTAAATTTCTAAGAAATGAGGGTGCAGCCAAGTAAACGTGGGTGTAGGCCCTGCAGGAAGCCCGTCTGGGTCGCCTTGTGTCCTTGCTGTCAAAGCCTATGTCGTGCACGACGCAGGGAGTCAATGATGAAGACGGCAACGTGGCGGGAGGTTGCTGGTCCGCCAACACGACCTAAGCTGAAGTCGTGCGTACTTTCGATGAATGAGAGTGTTTCCGCGCAGATTGAGCGTTCGATGGGAGCTCGTTACCCAGATGGCTATCTCCTATAGGCCTGGGAAAAGAATCGCCGAGAAGTGAAGAAGACAATAATCAACAAATGCGAAAGGGACAGACAAGGTGAGAATAAAGAAATAGCGGATGGCGGTCAAACATTGTCTGCATGACATTTCACATCGTTTGAAAAAAGTAGCATTAAGTTAAAGCATGCCGGTTGTTTTTCAGCTGAAACCAAACTGTAGAAGACTTTCTCCGCAGTAGAAAGCTTAACCAGAAGGGTAAAACGCAAGTAAAAACGAATAGATGTAACATAAAGCAAGGCAGGAGGTATGTTGGGTGAAAAAAACGATGTGTGCGGGATCGCTTCACATATTGAAAAGAATACGTTTATGTTGTCCAAACAGGTCGTTGCATAAATGTGCGCCTCTCGTGTTTCTTGAGGAAGACGGGTTTGTGTGAACGCCTCTGACTTGCGGTGAAGTTCTACACGCTGAAGTGAATTTACTGTCCGTCTCTACCCTATTTCGTTTCCTTCTCTTCCCTATTTTTCATCTTCCTTGTCTCTTTACATGATTCCCCAGTGTAGGGTAGCCAACCGGATGTCTGTCTTGTTAACCTCCCTGCCTTTCTCCCTTTTGTTGCTTCCTTACATCCTTCGTGAATATGAGAGTTCATTTAAGGACCCCCATACTCGCACTTAGCAATGCACTGTAAGGAGTGCCCTTGGCAGCCGAAACTTTCGCGTGCATGTTAACATCATGTAAACAAGTTGACGTGTTTTTTAAGGCATTACGCATATATGGTGTAATTTCGCAACACAATTTCGAGCACCCGCATGTTTGTGTGGTAGAATCCTAGGGCTGCCACGGAGAGGACCTGTGTTCAAACTGCAGATTTTTCTTATTAATGAAAGTGAAAGCGGTTACGAAAACCAGTGGCGGTGGCATACAAACACAGCGCCAACAAACAGTCCGTCATATGATCTTCTCGCAGCTCTCAATTTAAAAGGAAAATTCACGCGAAAAGTGTGTAATTTTGCACTCTTGCAGCGAGAATGCATTGATTATAATTTACGATCATTGAGAAATGGTAGAAGTAACACCCCATACTCTTCTCGGTAACTGTAATGGTAACGACTTCATGTTGTAAAAGGTAAAGTCAGTAACATGTTCTCTTCGGAGTAACGTTACTCTGTAGCGGTTTTTTTTCTGTAACGTTTACAACACTGCATATTTGCGATAGACAGGAAGGTTTAGTTGCAAATCTAATTATCCGTCCTTCTTTCACAACCCTTTTGTGGCTCAGACATGCGTGACTTCTGACGATAGCGTTGTACAGAATAGCCAGTAGAGCGTTTGACTTTTTAGACGAATAGAAAATCGAAATATCTACCCTCTATACGTCCCAACAGTGGCACAGAAGTTGCAATACCAGTTTATTTAGGGTATAGTTGTGAATACTTAAACTCCACAAACGGCTTGAATTGTTTGTAAATCTGATGCCGGGTACTGCGTACTTTTGAGCTTTCAACATAGAGTCTCGTGAGGCTGCTTAGTTAGTCGTATGCCAGCGGTCTCCACGAACCAGGAATTACTATAAAATTACACCAGTACTTTACTAATGCTTTCAATTGATTTTGCAGGAGCACAAGTATACACAAAATTCCAGATACTAAGATCTTCGGGTGAATGCTCAAAGGATGTGAGCCAGCTGCTCAGCATATAGAACGCACTCAGCAAGCCCGATAGCTGAAACAGACACGAAAATGCCGGAATGCTCAAATAGAAAATCTTAAACATCTTCAGGCAGGGTGTGAGCCAGCATGAGCCTACACCATGGTACAAACACGTTTGTGTTGCGTCGGTGTCCATAAAAATACAACCGCCAAAGCTACCTTTAGGAAGAAAAATATTATTCCAAATAAACATTAGTGCACTTACTGGTAGAAATTAGCTTCTAAATAGGAACTTACTGAAGCAGTGTAATGAGAAGCATAAATAATGAGCTCTCCCTCTCAACGCATTTTGTGGTATGATTTATCGTCCTTGGGGGCTCATTTTTACAGCATATCGTAGGACAGGCAAATTGCGTTCGAGGATGGCTAGACTAGAAATCGATCGCGAGATTAGAAAAAGATGCGAGTAAGAAACTACGGAATTAGAGGGAAGCCTTTCAACAGCAGAGATTGAAACAACGGCTAGCGGGACCTCAGGTATGGAAGGACCATGCATTATGGAAAGAAGCAACTGAAGCTCACGCCGGCCTAGAGATTAAAAATAGATGGAAACAAAGGCGTGGGCGGAACGAGTTGCATGATTACGGCAGCTGTCAGTGTTTCCCTATAGCAGAGAATATGCATACAGTGTAGGATTGGGTAAGATGATATAAACAGAAATGTACGAAATGCATTGCCGTAATGCCGTGAAGTTGGGAAAGATATTAGCAATGCCGGAAACACCAAGCTACGGCGTTGCGCATATACGTGTCTGTGGTGTATCATTGCTGCAAGAACCACACTGATTTGTACAGAGGCAAGAAAAATGATACCATTGCAAGTGTGTGTGTGTGGGGAGGGGGGGGCGGATGTGTGCTACGCCATGCATATGTTACACCTGGGAAGCAATCGAATGCCTCAACGCAGTTCTGCCCTCGTGTAGAGAGAGATTGTTAACGAAGTGCATCCTTAAGTATATGAACCCTACACAATACACGCGTCAAGGCACCTGCGAAATGAGCCTTCTAGTCGCTCCCACCCTCCGCTTTCATGGAGGTGGTCTCGGCTGAAGCATGTATGCTTTGGAGAAGCGGGGTTCTGACCGCTCTTCCCGCACCTCCTTCGCAATTTGCCGAAAACCTTATAAGGAGGGTTCGGGTCGCGGGTCGGCGCGCATAGTTTGCACGCTCTCTTCTTGCCCCGGGGTGCTTCTCATCTTTTATTTATTCTGATTTATGGAGCCTAATACAAGAAGGGTAGCTCTACCGTCTCGCCAGTCCCATCTACCTCCCGTTTACATTGCCAGCGCAGAGTACGGGCTTGCTTCCCGCCATTCGTGCTGGGCGGCTAGCCCCTTCTTGCTTGCCACCGTATCGAATAGAAAGAGGACCACTAGCGTGCTAGGTGCTTCCGTGCCCCCGTCCGCCCTAATGCCAGTGCGTAATTCTTCTTTCCGAAACAAATAGCTCCTGGTCAAGCCTGAACCCGGACGAAACGTTACCACAGCGTTCTCGGTATGGGGCGTGGTGTTGAAAACACCGAGATTTAGAACCACGAAGGCACGTAGACGGCTAACTTAGGCACTTGGTGCTTAATGATACAGAATAAATCTGAATGTTAAATATTATTTGCTTCCACTAGGAGGAAAGCGCCACATGAACATTAATTATATTCAGTTCATTAATACGCCTGAATAATGTGATGCTAGACGAGTTGCGGGGCAAACCTTTGTGCAACGCCTATTTCCCAGTGGCTTGCAAAAAAAGAAAATTTTGATGCACTTTGCATGCAATCTTCTGCAGTGCCGTTGGTTTATTCCAAGTAAATATTCCATGTAGTGAAGCAGCCAGGCTTAACGTACCCTTTTCTCTAAAAGTCATGAAAATAAAACGAGAAGCAGAATTATCTCGCTTCCATTCAAACATGTTACTGCAGGAAACAGATCACAGCATGGAACGGCTTTGTTAGAAGTTAAGCGAACGTTAACGAAGCGCGTTTGTGAAATAACTTGAAGAACAGTAGGTGGGAGAAAGCCCGCCTTTGTGGAGCCTGGTAGAAATCTTTGTGTCTTTCATTCGGTGTTTGTGCTAGACAAGAGAAACATTTCCTTGGTTTTCCGCTGATAACTACCCTTTCAGCTTGCGAAGTTTATAACCTAACAATGGGTTGATAAAAAACTCAGTTTCTTCTTTTGTTCGCGGGACACTGTACAATGCTCTTACAGCCACGCTTATTTTACAAATCTTTTAATAAAATGTTGTAGTTATGAGCACAGTTGTTTTGATGAGGTTCGCAAAACAGGTAACATATATAGATGCACAAGTGTTCGATGCCACTTTCATCATGTTGGCTTGTCTCTACATCTAGATTCACTCGAATTAGTTAATTTGTGAAGGAACGAATGAAAGAACGAATAAATATATGTATCTACCCCCCCCCCCCCCCGTACCATGGCGGTATAGTTGAGTGCAAGTTTTAGACCACAGTGCTGCGCAACACACTGCATCGCTGTGTCTTCTGCCAGGTTCAGAGCCAAGTTGGAAAGCGGGTTCAGCGGCAGCACCCCTTTTCTACACGCAGTTTCCCCCGTTCGCTCGCTCGCTTTAACCGCGAGCGTATCAAAACACGGCAGACAGCGCACATGTGTTATCTCTGCAACTGATGCAAAGTGCCACATGATGGAAAAGACTATAATTGTACAAAAGAAGAATTTAAGTGATCATATCATGGCTAGGGTACTTCTACGGCTATTGCCGAAATCACACCTTGCACGTGATATGACAAGATATGCTCCATTTTGACGAGTGTCCGCTTCTGATACAGTGGGTATTGAGTTCAACAGCCAGTGTCGATTTGCGAATAATCCACGCATTCTTTCGATGACCAGGCATTCATATTCGTGAAATCCTCTTACCCTCGTTTACCGATTTGGGTCTACAGCAGCTTAGGATATGACACTAGAACAAACTGACGTAGATAGATAGATAGATAGATAGATAGATAGATAGATAGATAGATAGATAGATAGATAGATAGATAGATAGATAGATAGATAGATAGATAGATAGATAGATAGATAGATAGATAGATAGATAGATAGAAACTTTAAAAGTATTATTGGCTATAGCTATGACATCGTTGACGCTTAGTAAATGTCGGTAAAACGTTTTTGTCGTTCAAAATAATAGCAATCTTCATAGGTTAAAGCTCAGCAATGTTTCAAAGAAAAAGTTGTAGTTTCAAAAATTATTACCGTACCGGTATAGCACTGCTGCAAAAATGGTTCTAATATTACCTGGAAACCATTCCAGCAGTATCCGATTTGTGTTCCTACTTATTTCGGTTGTAGCGTTCACTATTCACACACTGATAATAATAATTGTTAAGGTTTCACGTCTGAGAACCCTTAGGGACACAAAATTAGAAGGCTCCGGCGATTTTGACCGTTTGGTCAGGCTCTTTATTATGCGATTATATGTATGCGGACCTCTACGATTTAGCCTGCATGTGAGTGCGGTGAAATGCTTTATAGATACAATAAAACAATATTTACATGCATTGATAGGGAATATCAACGCTCTCTCACAGATTTTGGTAATACTTACGAGTAACCTCACGATTAGTGTGTAATATGGTTGCTTAGTTCGTTCATACATAAGTTCGTTATCAATAATTTAGCAAGTCACACAGCTTTTATTTTGTTATTTGCTGTCATGGGCAATATGGGTGTTTTTTCCGTACCGGTGCTTTGCAATATTCTGTAATTTTGTAACTTATATTTGTTTTTTCCTCGATGAAGGGGCCCGTCAAACTGGGACAAGCACCTCTTTTCACTTACACAGAAACCCGTAAACTGTGATTTCATGCACTTGCCATATGGCTGAAAAAACTCACTCAAATATGCAACAATCCTAATGTTGGATGCTGAAACAAGGTGACGAACGTTGAAGCATTACAGGCTTGGCTAACCTCTTCATCTTCATTAGAGCGAAGAACATCCACGTTAGGTAATCTGATATTCGTCGAGCAGAAGTGATGACTACCGATTGTTTCACACATGATCGATTATACTACCACGTTACATGAAGATAAAATGAAGTGGTTTCGTTTTCTTTACATCAATTGTCTCGTTGACGTAAGTGGACGGTGTATGTATTCACACACACAAGAAAAACTTGTCTTCACAATGGTCTTATGGGGATGAGCCGACGAGAACATTATTGCGATGACCATGAGTGGTAAGACACGTGATGCAACCTGTATACGCATTCTGCTTGCTAAGTTGACATATTATTGTTGAAAAAAAAAACACGGGAAAGAAAGATACTGTGAAAGCAAGCTCGTATTACAACGGTTGTGCCTGCGCCCAGTCCAGATGCTGCAAAAGATGTAGTGCCCGATAGGAGATACGCTACTCTGTTGCTTCACTAGCTCGGCAACACCGCGAAGCGGAAATGGCATCCATTATTCTTTGTAACTACATCAGAGACAGCGACCAGACGCCACGACACCATCAGTAGTTGTGAAACAGAGACATGAAAATCGAGCATGAGTTATTACCAACAATCTTTTGACAGCTTGCCGCAAGGTGCCTTTTGAGCAACACTCGGTGACTTATTACGCTCTTCGTGACGCCCACTAAAGTAGAAGATAGCTACACAGTTTTTGCCAATTTGTTTTGTTTTTCCGCAAATGAAACCACTCAGAAAATTCATATTACCCATCGCGTCCTAGCTCTACAGTTTTGCTGTGTTTATAATTTTTTGCGCATCGCATTTTTACAGCAATTTATAGAAATCTCTGCACAGGCCTTTCTTTCCTTATGTTCTCTTCTAACGACCTTACATCCCAAATGTTCTCTTCTAACGACCTTACATCCCAAATGGCCGTACATCCCAAATACCCGGTGGTGCAGTAACTGCCAGTGATACGAGCACAGATCTCGGGCATGCAGGCAAAGTTGACGTGTGCTAAATGCAGCTCCAGTGAACATGCATCTGACGTTTGCGACTCATATCCACATTGTGTGAACTATGATGAAAGTCACCCAGCCTGCTCTAGAATATATCCTAAATGGAAGATCTAAGAAGACATAATCTCCCTAAAAGTTAAAGATAACGTTTCATTGCGATTGCCAGTTTGCACAAAAATTATGCAATGCAATATCAACTCGCTGAACGCTTGATTCTTCTAAGCATGATTTCATGAAGCAAGGAACCGTATCTCATATCTTAATCACACCAGCTCTGCCGAGGTAGAGAAATGTGGGTAGCGTCACAAATATCTGGGTAGTCTACTACGGTCACCGACAGTGGCGCGGCAGTCACATTGTGCACCACTCAGGCGGCCGCTGCTAGTGCTCTGTCATCAACATCGAAGGCGAGTCTGTAGCCCTCTGTCCAACAGACCCAAAAGTAAAATCGAATTCCAAGAGTGGAGACGCGAACTCGGTACCTTATCCTCGACCTTACACCACCTGAGAGGCCATGGAAACCGATCGACGAACATCAGCTGCGTCGACACCCAAACATAGCACTCTTTGCAGTGCTTTAAGAAAGGAAAACATTCCAAGTCTGATCCGCCAAATGGATCGGTAACCTGAATGGTTACCCACCCTTTCACATATATACCTTTAGCACGTGCACCTGAACATCGCCTTCGATGCAGAGAGATTGACGTCGCAGAATTTTTTGTAGAAGAATTGCCGGTGATCTCCAATTTCACAGTATCAAGAATGGGAACATTTGACAACCCACCGCCCTCACGTGATCCCCGTATGGAATGCCAGTTTTCTATGGATGAGCTAGAGGCGGCACTGGCACTGTGCAGACGTTCTTCAGCACCCGGACCTGACGGCATTACTTATCGTGCCCTTTGTAATCTTGGAGACGAAGCTCGGAAGGCACTCTTACGCCTATACAATGACTCCTGGCAGACTGGTACGGTTCCCCAGACATGGAAGTCAAGTCGCCTCATTCCACTTCGAAAGGCTGGTAAATCTCCTTGGATATTGCCTCATACCGTCCTATCGCACTTGCCAGTTGTGTGGGAAAAACGATGGAACGAATGATTCTAACACAAATGGAGTGGTATTTAGAGCACTACGAAATCTATCCATTATCCATGACCGGATTCAGGCGCAGCCATTCGTCAATCGACAACGTTGTTGATCTGGTGACATATGTTCAACACCAGAAAGCCTGTAAGAGACTGTGCGCCGCTCTGTTTCTAGACGTTAAGGGGGCTTACGACAATGTCACCCATGAAGCCATCCTTAGTAGCTTCGGAAACAGTAGGTCTTGGTGGCAAGATATATAAGTAGGTGTACAGCTAAGCTTACATCTGAGATCACTTTTACGTGATGACAGCGAATGGCCCAACAACTGATTATTACAGCAGCCGAGGAGTTCCTCAGGGAAGAGTGCTATGCCCTACACTTTTCAACCTACGAATCCGTCGCTCAAGATAAAGCTACCATCACAACTTTCCCGCTCCGATGTGACACTGTTATGCCGCCTTTGGTTGGGTGTTGCATTTACAAAGGTTTACTCCTTTCGCATTGGTATGGCAGACACTCCTACATGCGACTACTGCGGAGCTAAAGAGACCATCGAGCATGTCCTGTGCAGCTGCGCTTGCTACGACACACAGCGATGCCAGCTCCGGATGGTTTTGAATCAACTTGACCCCGGACCATTTTGTGTGCAGAAGATACTAGGACATTGGGCATCTGCCTTAGTTGTGCAGAAAGCGACTAAAGCACTGCTACTTTACTTAAAGTCAACAAACTTGAGCGACCGCCTGTAGACTGTGTGTGCTCCCCGAGTGTGCTCGTGATTGTGTGTACCTTCTCATCTCTCTGCAACCTCTTTTCTCCCCTTCATCCCTTCCCCAGTGCAGGGTAGCAAACCGGATGGGCGTCTGGTTAACCTCCCTGCCTTTCTTTGCATCTAGTCGAGCAGCTACCTAGCACTGTAGAACTTTCTGTCTACGCTGATGGAATCTGCATTTGGACATCAGGTGGGACAAGGCCTCTTCTTTGCGCCCGCCTTCACAAGGCTGCTACAACGACGTCATGCTACCTTCGTAAACAAGGCCTCGAGGTCTCCTGCGGAAAATGTGCAGTGGTAGCGTTCACGCGGAAACCAATGTCTGCTTACAGCATATCAATTATTGAAGATTACGTATCGTTCAGCGGAAGCCACAGGTTCTTGGGAGTCATAACAGACAAAAACCTTTCGTGGACTCCACACGTGAACAATGTGAAGAAGCGGCTAATCGCAACATGCCACATGTTCAAATTCCTTGCAGGCAAGAATTGGGAGTGCTCATACCATTCATTCTACAACTGTACAGAGTGCTGTTTATTCGGATTCTTACGGTACAGCTCACCTGCAATATCTAACACCGGCAAGACCAACCTGCGCGCAATTCAGAGCATTCGAGCCCAAGCACTTAAGATATGCCTTGGATTACCCCGCAGTGCTTCAACGGCTGAAACCATTGCCAACGCTCAAGATCACTCAATCAAGACGCATATTATTACCGAGACAATGCGCATGCACCTCAGGCATTATGCCAGGACCCCTTCTCGACCACCTGGCGAGCCTAGCTGCTGAAAGGCCCCGCACGACATTACGGCACTACTGTCTACAAGCATCGTTCATCGTTTACTGAGACGTACGCACCTGCATCAAAGCCACTGCTCCCTCCTTGGAGCTTGAGCCGACCGCGAGTTCACTTAATGATTCCAGGAATGAGGAGAAAATCGGAACTTACCGACACATGCCCTGAAACAAATGAGTATATTCCTACTGGAACAAAACTACAGTAACCACGTGCACATTTACATCGGATGGCTCTACTATGCCGTCTAGTTCAGGTGGAGCAGTGGTTATACCATCACAAGGGGTAACTCGGTGTTTTAAGACTTCATGCGTGACAATGTAAACGACGGCAGAACTCGAGGCTCTGCGCAATGCACTAGAACTCATCAATTCAGAAGAAAGACCAGGTAAATGGGCTGTATTTTCTGACTCAAAACCAGTGTTACAGTGCCTGATATCAGTTCTCCGACGCGGATGCCATGACCAGTTAACCTACCAAACCGTGAAACTTCACTGCCTTTTAATACAAAAAGGCCACGACATCGTCTTTCAGTGGTTACCTGGCAATGTGCTATAGGCGGCAATGATTCTGCAGAGCATGCTGCTCGAACGTCACATAAAGAAGCGAACAGCGTTTCGATTCCGCTTTCAAGAGCGAATGCGGCGAGGCAGATTCGTCAACTGGCTCGCAGTCTCACACTGACTGAGTGGAACACACCAAGCATACGACGTACAAGACTGCACGAGCTCGACCCTTCACTACAACTCCGTCCTCCACCCGGCCTGCATCGACGTGCAGCTTCGCTTCTCTATTGCCTTTGGCTGGGAGTTGCTTTCACGAAAGCTTATACCACGTTAATCGGAATTACTGACAGTGTGGCGTGCGATGTTCGCGGCACCGACGAAAATAGCGAACACCTGCTGTGCCATTGTCCTCGATTTGTCTCAGATAGACAAGTACTTGCCAACGCAATGCGACGTCTGGATGGTCGGCCTCTTTCTGTGCAGGTGCTATTACAGCAACGTCCACATGCCTCGACAGCCCACAAGGCAGTGAAAGCCCTGCTGTGTTTCCTGAAAAAGACAGGCTTGTGTGAACGCCTTTGACATGCGGTAGAGTTCTACACGCTGCAGTGAAATTACTGTCAGTCGCTCCCCCACTTTTTTCTTTCCCCTCTCTTCCCTCTTTCTCGTCTTTCTTGTCCCCTTCCCTAATCCCCCAGTGTAGGGTAGCCAACCGGATGTCTTTCTGGTTAACCTCCCTGCCTTCTCCCTTTTGTTGCTGCCTCCTCCTCCACCTGAACAAAGAACACATACATTTTCCTCAATATGTTCACACAAATGATGAAGCGAAATGCCAGGGGCCTGTTTCGTAACCTAGATGATATTAAAACCTTACTAAATGGTTAACAGCCAAGAGAGTTCTGTGGTCAATAAACTTAATTAAAATCAACTCAGGTGAAATTCTCAATCAATGCGTGGTATTTCGTGAAGACCGAGATAGTGGCAATTCCTTGTCAGGAGCTGTGACAATCATTCCACAAAATACCCCAACGCGTCGTCACAATACGCTACGAAGCTCTCTAGAAGTTGTGGTCATTCGGGTCATTCTATTCAACTATTTTGTAACTATATGCTTCATCTACATATCCGCCGTCGAACAAAAAATTGAGTTCCAAAGCTAATTGATCAGCTTCCAGAAGCGTATGTTGTAACCGTAGATTTTCATGCTCACAGTGCTTTATGCCATAATACTAGATGTTATGCCAGAAATTGCGTTATAGGAGTTTTCTTCTTTCATCTGGTGCCTGTCTGTTCAGTGAGCCAGAGCCAACATAGTACAGTACCACAGCCAATACATATTGATGCATAGATTTAGCCATTGGGTCACCATCACTCCTACCCAACCTATATTAAAAAGTTATTGATATTTAATATGAAAGTGAGCACTTTCTGACTCTGTTAGAAACAAGACAATGGAATGACAGACCAGCTTACTCCAAATATTGAAAATTTCATGGTGCAAACATGGTTGTATCTAGAGGTTTATGTACACCACACCTCAATAAGGTGGGTAATCTGGGCGTTGAAGAGATCGCTAGCTATATCTCCCAATATGCCCTCCCTTGTGCTGAAAAGTGCATATGGCAGCCTCACGGTAACTAGGTCAAAGCATAGCCATGATGAAATAATGAGTTCGAAATAGCAAAAAATACGCCAAATCAAGCCTGGAGTATCTTGAATATTTTTTCTCGCTACCCAATAATAGCAAACTTGATAAACTTCGAAAGCTGTGAACCAAATGACAGGCGTCTCCGCCTAGTAGCCATGTAGGAATGCTGGACACACTACATACTCTAAACATGCTCTAACACTAACACAGATGCTAGCAAAGGGTATAACATGGAGAGAATTGAACACGCTCTGAAGAATACAGGAAGCGTAAAGCAGTGAAGAGAAAACTTGGCATAGGCCAAAATCGGATGTATGCATTAAGGGACAAAAAGGCAAAATAACTACCAGTATGAATAGAATGGTTGAATAGCGGTGGAGTTTTACAGAGATCTGTATAGTAGCCGGGAGAACCATGACCTTACTATAAGAACTAGCAGTAACCCTGTTGGCACACCACCACTAATGATAGAAGAAGTCAGAAAAGCCATGGAGAACATGCAAAGATGCAAACTTCTGGTGAGGATCAGGTTACATTAGATCTGCTGAAGGATGGAGGACCGTGTGTGTTAGAAAACTAGCCACCTTGTTTACAAGGTGTCTCCTGACGGAAAAAGCACCAGAATCTTGTAAAATTCTAACATCATGTCAATGCATAAGAAAGGAGATGACAAAGACTTGAAGAATTACAGGCCAATCAGCTTGCTTTCCATCGTATACAAGCTATTTAGAAGGGTAATCGCTAACAGAATTAAGACAACATTAGAATTCAATAAACCAAAGGAAGAAGCAGGATATCGAACAGGCTATTCAACAATCGACCGTATTCATACTATCAATCAGGTAATAGACAAATGCTCCGAATACAGTCAACCACCATACATAGCGTACATAGATTACGAGAAGGCGTTGGATTCAGTAGAAACATCAGCAGTCATGCAGAAACTGCGGAATAAGCGCGTCTACGAAGCATATATAAATATCCTGGACAAAATCTACAGGGAATCAACTGCTACCATAGTGCTTAATAAAGAAAGCAACAGAATACAAATCAAGAAGGGTGTAAGGCAGGGGGATACAATCTCCCCAATATATTTACTGCGTGCTCACAAGAGGTTTTCAGAGGATTAAAATAAGAAGAGTTAGGCATAAGACTTAATGAAGAGTACCTTAATAATCTGTGCTTCGCTGATGACAATTCGTTGCTGAGTAACTCAGAGGCCGAATTAAAACTCTTGATTATGGAGTTAGACAAGGAGAGCTGAAAGGTAGGTCTTAAAGTTAATCTGCAGAAAACAAAAGTAGTGTACAACAGCCCCATTGGAGATAAGCGCTTCGACATAGGTTATAGTGCACTAGAAGTTGTAAAAGACTATCGCCCGTATTCTTGAACGCCCCTTCAATCAACGCTTCACCTTCACTTGAGAAAGCCGACGGGAGCGCCGTCTCTAGACACGGCAAGTCACTGCATATCAGCGATAATCTCCTGCGATTCTTGAGTAGCGCAGCATCATTTTCAGCCGAGCGGAGGCGCAGTGCTCAAATCTGTCAAGTCAAGATTGAAAGTCGTGTCGAGGAGCGTTTCAGAATACGGGGGTATGTCTACTTAGGACAGGTAATCACCGCGTACTCGAGCAACCAGATTTAAGTAACTAGAAGAATAAAAATGAGGTGGAGCACATTTGGCAAGTGCTCTCAAATATTGAAAGGCACATTTCCACTATCTCTCAATAGGAAGGTATATAAAAGCTGCACGTTGCCAGTACTTAGCTACGGAGCAAAGACCTGGAGACTTAAAAAAAAAACGGTTCAGCTTAATTGAGGGCAATGCAGCGAACAATGGAAAGTAAAATGGTAGGTGTAACCTTAAGAGACAAAACGAGAGCAGAGCGGATCAGGATAGAAACCGGGGTTAAGGATATCATAGTTTAAATCAAGAAGAGGAAAAGGACATGGGCTGGACATGTGGCGTGTAGACAGGATAACCGCTGGTCATTAAGGGTAACTAACTGGATTCGGAGGAAGGCAAGCGGGTTAGTGGAAGGCAGAAAGTTAGATGGGCAGATGAGATTACGAAATTTGTGGGTATAAAATGGCAGCAGCAAGCACACGGCCGAGTTGACTGGCGGTACATGGGAACAGCCTTGGTCATGCAGTGGACGTAGTCAGGCTGATGATGATGATGATAATAATGATAATCATGATGATGGTGATGATGATGATGATGATGATGATGATGATGATGGCGGCGGTTGCATAAACTTAATAGACAGTGCCCAAACGCTTCCCAATGTTGAATGACTGCGGTGATATAATACATAAACCAGCAAACACTCTTGGCGAAATTTTCGAGAAAGTATCAAATTTAAAAAACCATACCGCTAATCTCATACGCTACAAAAGCACAGCTGAACGCTTGCCTCTGCACCCGCACAAGTGTGTATCAGATAAATACAATTAAACACTAGCCCTACTAGAACTAAAGTTTGACCTAGGTCCTTGTGTAAGTCCTGCCCCTGGTGTGTACAATATTACCTATGAAATGATAGAAAATCTTCCTGACGAAATCCTGATCTGCCTTTTAGCACTTGGCCACAAGATTTTAATACTTGCGAGATACCCACTGCTTGGACAGAGGCAATAGTGCTACCCGTCTTCAAATACGGCAAGCATCCCACCTCCGTGAATAGCTACAGGCCTATTGGACTCACAAGCTGCCTACTCAAAGTGGTTAAAGAAATCAGCAACCACCGTTTCATCTAATATTTAAAATACAACGGTATATAGGAGCCGTGCAAATCTGGCTTTCACACAGCTGGGTCCACAGCTGATAATCTTCAGCGTTTCGAGACACATATACGCGAAGAATTTGTTCACAACCAGTACTGTCTTTCTGTTTTCTTGCATCTTGAGGCAGCGTAAAGTAGCGGCTGTCGATACAGAATCCTGCAAGACTTATCGTCCTTCTAAATATGCAGCAGGTTGATTAACATCCTCTAAGAGTTACTGTGTAACAGGAGGTTTCGTGTAAGAATGAGCAGTGCGTTATCAGCGCACATTTTTTCAAGAAAATGTAATTCCGCAATGAGGCAGTAAGATATGCACACGATTTATAGTTAATATGCACTCTCTTCGCTCCGTAGTTCTACCTTTGAAATTGTATTCAGTCTATGTGAATGATATCCAAGTAGTTTTAAATAATGTAACTTGACTAGAAGCGAACGCCAGATACACTTAGTCGTTAGCCGCTTTGAGAAATTGGCTGATGAAATTGGCTTTAAGTATAACACACACAAGACTACTAAATTATCTGTGTAATTTTTTATCGTAAGCTCACCTTCATCCAACAAACGCACAGTTGAAGATAACATGCCTCAAGACCACGAACCTTTTAAGGGAGACAGACGGACACTGCATTATATCTCTGTATAAAAGCATGATTTTGTAACGCATAAACTTCCTATGCATACTATATAAGTTAGCTTCAAAGACAGTACTTGAACTGGTGGACCCTGTATACTACTTATGCATCCGGCTGGTACTTATTGCTTTCTCTACCAGCCATGTTGGAACCTTGTGAGATGCTGGGTCGATGAACGACGGATCCAATCATGAAAACATAAATGTTTATTTGATCTATAGGAAAGAAGCATCAGATCGAGCATGCTGACGCTACGCTCGGATAAAATAAAGGGGCGATGATGCAACCGAGCTTGGCAGCTTGGATTTTCTATAGCCACCGGTGGTGACGTAAACCTCTGGTGAAGCTGTGGTGGCAATGTCCCTTATCGGAAGCATGTCGCAGCAAGTGGCCGTGTCACGCCAGGCTGAGTAGTAATGACACGGAGCCTGTGCAGGTTTGTGCGCAGTGGTCACCTCAGCCTTTATGCAGAGTGTTATCAGTGGCCGCTGGACTATTAGCGCACATATATAAGACTCAATTATGCAGAGAGAATGATGTCCCTGAAGCAGCACTCATGCGAAGCACTATTGAAAGCGGTGTCGACAATAAGCTATACCAACACCATCCTTCTATTGCCCAGGTGTTTCAATTGTCAATAGGAGTAGTAGAGCAGCAGTAGAAAAACCTTCAATCCGTTTTGATGATTTACAGAGAAGTTATCACGCTAAAGTCATCCTCCTCGGCAGCACTGTCCGGCCATTTGTGACTGATGCTTCAATGACTTGAAAAAAAAAAAACTTGTCCAAGTGCGTATGTAGCACATTTCTTGACCTTTGAATGCAAATATTGTTCAGCCGTTTTCATCTGTGCAGGCTCAAAGACTCAAACATCTGTATCTTGTGCAGCGTACGGCCAAACTTCTCCGACTCCAAAACCTTGCATACCGATACCAGCACTTTCACGACTGAAGCCCATGATATCCTGCTTAATAACCAGTAGATTATGCAACACCAGATACAAATATCTGCAGTGTACACAGACTTTTGAAGTGTTGAAGTGCAGTTACAGACCTGTGTTGTGGCAAGTACAGTAAGAACCCAATTTTTAAATGCGAAGCATTTCTTAGCGAACTTCAGCGACTTTGAGCGTATCTATCTATCTATCTATCCATCTATCCATCTATCTATCTATCTATCTATCTATCTATCTATCTATCTATCTATCTATCTATCTATCTATCTATCTATCTATCTATCTATCTAACTATCTATCTATCTATCTATCTATCTAGCCGCCTACGACTTTTGGGTCTCCTGGCCATTTCAATAATGGTATCGATATCAGACTTGGCATGGCATAACTTGACTGTATGAAGAACGTATTTCACTAGTCATAACATGAAAAAAATGGCAGCATATCCACCGAGTGAATGATGGGGAGTGGGGCGAAGCATTCATCCGTCCATTCGTTCTTGCTTCTGTCCGTTCCTGCGTACGTCTGTGTAACCGTCCATGCGTCCATTCACCCGTCCGTTCGCGCGTCTGTTCGTGCGTCCGCACCTGCATTCGTCCATGCATCCGCGCGTGCGTCCGTTCATGCGTTCATCCATGCATCTGTCTGTGTGTCCATTCGTCCATCTATTCAGCAGTACAAGTACCACCATCTCGCATCTCTTCATCATATATTCTCCATATAGAAGCATTGCCATCCAGCGGACATTTCAAGGACTAAACGGGAGGTGGTATATGCACACTTTCTTACGGCTTGCGCTTCGGGTTTAGTTCCCACCTTTAATCACCTCGAGTTCATGGTATATACTAGTTCACTGTATTCACGGCTATGCGGCCCAACGCTCGCTAAACCTTTCTAAAACCAAGGAGGTTACACCCAGCGAGTATAACGTAGCAAACCTTTCTTGTCAGATCGTGCTCAATGTACAAGCCAATAGCTGCTAATGGGAATCGCAGCGTGCGCCTTACCTAAAGGCCAAATGCTCCTGTCTCTCATTCCCCCTTAGCAGCCATTAACATGTGCATTGAGCACTATCTTTTTATTGTTCAACAACGCAGAGAAGAAATCTCTCACCGGAACCACCTTGGAGGTCAAAATCGTAAGGACCGCTATTTCGGGTATGTGCCACTGGTGGTTACGTGCTACGAGAGACGTACAAACCACGCCATTAGGGGTTTCGCCCCTAAAACATAATATGTATCTCATAAATGTCATGATTTACATTTCCTGGTCCTACAGCTCTTGCAGTGATTTCATTCGCAAGGCATGTTGCAATACTGGTATGGTATGGCATGATTGCATGGCGGACACAAGCGACAGACCCTAACATAAAAATCATGATATGTGTGTCATGTAACAACATGACTACATGCCACACTCATGATGCGCTCGTGGCCGTTTCGCTAGCGTCACATATACCAAATTTGGTATTACAGTACGTGAATGGATGACGAAGGTATGTGCCTGGTGCAAACATGATAATTATCAGATGCGTGCCATGTATCAACATGACTGCCTGCCCCGCTCAATATGCGCTGGCGGCCGTTTCGATAGCTTCACTTATACCAAATTTGGTATTACGGGACAAGAATGGATGACGAAGTTATGATACTGGTGCCAACATTATAAACATGAAATGCGTGTCATGTAACAACATGACTACATGCTACACTTATCATGAGATCGCGGCCGTTTCACTAGTTCACGTGTACCAAACTCGGTATTACGTGACGCGAACGGACCAAATAGGTAAATGACACATCTAAACATAATAATCACGACATGCGTGTCATGTAACATGACTACATGTCACACTGATGATGCGCTCGCAGCCGTTTTACTAGCTTCACATATGCCAAATTTGGTACTGCTTGACGCCAATGGATGACGAAGGTATGTGACGGGTGCCAACATGATATTTGTGAGATGCGTGTCATGTGAGAACATGACCACATGCCACAGTCAAGCTGCCAATACATTTCGACGTGACGCTGTGCGCGTGCTCGCCGGTGTTCTTTTCGTCGCGTCACGGCGGCGTTGCCACGCCAGGGCCGGTCCTGTCATGTACTCGCAGGCGCATGCCGCGCTGCGTTGCTTTGACGCATGCGCGTTTGAACGCGTCCGGCGTCCCTCCCTCACCAGAAGAAGGAGACGCAGTGTTGTCTGTGTAACGCATCGGCACGAAATGCAGCACGTTGCATTTGGCGCCGGTTGCCGTCTGGCCGCGCCGAGGTATGCTGGCTGAACCTGGCGTCAGAATATAGAGTGCTCGCGTTTGGTTTACGTAGTGTCGCGGTGCCCAGCGTGCGGGTGCGTCAGCGCTATATTGGAGTATCTTCATGATGTGCTCGCAGCGGTTTTGCTAGCTCAACATATACGGAATTTTGTGTTACATGACATCAATGGATGAAGAAATACATGACTGGTGCAAACATGATAATCCTGACACGCATGTCATGTAAGAACATGACAACATATCATGGCCATTTAGCTAGCTGCACATATACTAAATTTGGTATCACGTGACGTGAATAGATGACGAAGGTAAACGACACATCAAAACATGGTAATCATGACACGAAAGTCATGTACGGCATCATTTACCTCCACCTCGTAACGTTGTGCTAATCTTTACGGGATATATCAACATTTCTCATTCATGCTTCGCACATCTTCGATTCCCACTGTACGTGGGATCTGCCAATTTTTTAAAAGGCTTCCTAATGAAATCCATGAAACCTAAACCATTTTATTTGTTGTTGAGTGCCAGGTCATTTTTGGATTTCGAGACATAAAATAGTGGGCAAGGATGCACAAGAAGCACGTAGTCTGCAAACAAGGAATACAAGCTCTGCTCGGGCTGTAGATCTAAAACTTGTTGTACGTACAGAGCTGCGCCGACACTGGAGAGCTGCATCGGGCAAACCAGTCGACAACAAACTGCACCTAATAAATCCTCAGGTAAGGAAAGTGATCCAACAGTTACTAAATAGATTCTCTGAAGTCACCCTAGAAGGACTCACAATAGGCCACACTTATGCCACACATAAGCACCTTTTGACAGGTGTCGACTAACCTGTGTAGAAAGTGTAACTCTGCACAGGTGAGTCTACATTGTGTAAGGAGTGTAACCATTTTGCATATCCTCAATAATTATCCTGGGCTTCACCAAGCGTGGCCAACTCATTTTTGGGGAGCTCTACTGATATCGATATCCACTTCCTCACTGGCCATTCTTAACACTGGATGTAAAGTGGCGCCTGAAGGGTCTTCTAGATTATCCTATGAGAGTTTATTTTTAGCAATGGTATTGTTCCATCCAAGCCACCAGGCTGAGCCTCATGTTTGAAGTACCTCCTGTGAAAAAAGTATGTCTGAGCCTTTGCAGTCTTTGCTCAGACAAAGACTTGAGCAGTGGGGGTCTAAAACATTGCTGACGTTTTTACCATCAAGAACTCCAGCCAAATAATTCAGTCCTATAATAAAGTTACATTCATTTACGCTGTGCGATTTTCTTATATTTCACAGATATGCCCGTGCTCAGGATTTTTTTTTTACTTTCGAGGCTTATAATGTAAAACGACATAATACTTGTACTGGCACTCTTTGCCTTACATGCCCTTGCGCCAATCAAACTTAATATAATAATAATATTAATGTACTGTTGAGCTTGCATCATTACAACTTTACGGTGCTCTCGTAAGGCCGCTTCAGTTTGATGCTATTTGAAAAAAAAATTGACGCCGTATCTGCATGAATTCTGCAAATGTCATCTAAAGACGATAGTCTTACGTGTGGAGAGAGTGAAAGAGACATTTGTTTTGTGCAAGAAAATTGGTGAATGGTATTCCGGAGGCACTGCGTTAGTGCCTCGAGCGTGCAGCGGAGGCAAACGAGCGCATCACGTCACGTCACACGTGAGACATGAGCGCCATCTGGCAGCTTTTTTTTTCAGAAAACAAAGCGTGTGACCCTGAGACGGGCGTGCTCAGAGATGATAAGAAGTAGAACGCAAGGCGACGGGTAGGTGCCACCACCGTGTCGTCTTAGCAAAGCGTTGAAAACACTCGCTTCTTCGTACAAGCGTTGCATGGTCAGCGCAGCGGGATAAACGCTACGGTCCACAGAATTACTTATTTATGCCTTTTCGAGTAAAAGACGCACATGCAGAATATATACGCGTTGTTATGGTGCCCCAGACATGCGCAATACTTGCTTTTTAATTGACGATTGGACAAGCATGAACGCTTAATTTCGAGCAACATTGGTGGGCGCTGCGGATCGGGTCGCCTGTTCAGGGTATCGGCTGGTGCTGTTTAGAATACCCGGTTCGCGGTAAGGGGGTACAAGCGGACAATTGCACAGACAGACAGACCAAAGTTTTGGCGTCGAAGGTCGCCAAGAAAGACTATCGTCTTCAAAAGGCAGTCAACGTGGTGAAATCCCGTACCTTACTCCTAGCATCATCATATGCGAATCTGATTCCCTCTGATAAAAATGCAGCGAATAGCCGCATTGTAGTATTGGAATATGCATTTTATTATGAGAATAATAAATTGATGTCCACCGCATACTCCATAACGACCTACGTTATAACTTCGGGTGTTACCCAGACTGACGTTGAATCTGCACGGCAACTGGCTCCTAATTGATTTGATTGATTTGTGGGGTTTAACGTCCCAAAACCACCATTTGATTATGCCTCCCTAATAGTAGCCGTTCAGATTAGTTATGACAGTCGAAAACTTTGGTATTAAGACCGAATAGTCAGCTTCATTAGCGCTCATATCCATAAAACAGTCGGGACGTATTGCCACACCATCTGGGCAAACTCTTTCCCCTCCTTCTCTTCCGCCACTGCCATGCGTTGCATGGCACGTTGGGTAATTAGTAGCAGAAGCCAGTATTCATTAAAGAAGCGCCGTTAGATGGGGTGGCAACTTTGATTGCCGATTTGCCGACGGCTTATTAGGAATGCTTTCGAAGGCCCAAATAGTGGTAGGGCGATGGTGGAAAAAGGCCCAGCCCTACATACAGCTGCCCTCACCGCTACCTTCTGCGCAAACTGCCAACCTCGGCAATGAAAGCAGGAAAGAAAGGAGGCTGAAAGGTGGATGGAAGAAGCATGTGCGTCCTTACAGAACACCCAGCGTATAGAGATGTGGAAGCGAGTAGCCTTCGAAGCACCTTTCATTACTAATCCAGACGCCTAATGAACTTTTTCTCCGCCTTAATGCCTTAGCGTATGGCTCAGAGGCGTTGGTGTTCACGAAGAGGAAGCAGAGGATGAGGAGGCTGACAAGCTATCAACTCTGTGAAGTTTACTGCGGCCGTCCTCAACTTATTGATTTTCGGTAACTGCCGTCCAAAGCACGTAGCGTATCTTGGAATATCCTTAAACTATTTTAGTATCAATTGAGAACGTCGTTTGCCTAACCCCCATGTTTTCCTATTCTGCAAAAGACACTAAAATCATGTTTGTAGCAGGATGACAACCTAACTTGAACCGCTAGCGCAACAATGAAGCAGCGCAGGGAAGTTTATGAAGGAAATAGCGATTAAGACTTCAACATATGCCAACATGTACAGTCAGCCAAATCTTTATCTATCGTGCATAAGTGCAAGTTTTTTTTCTCTGTATCGTTGCCATACGACTGATAAAGGTTCAGTTGAAATAGGGACAAGTGTATGCCCATAAAGCACATGTTCACGAAGCAATCAATCTTTTGTAACTTCGTTCCATAACATGGCGCTGGCAGACAAAAAAGTAGCTGAAGTTTTGGCCGACTGTTTTTACCCTGGAACATTTTCTGAACTAACCAATATATGGCTCCATTCCAAAGAGTTTAATACCTCATGGACACACTGCTACAAAAAAAAAAAATTAGATCTCATCAAGTACGAGTATATTTACAGAAATCTGTCACAAGCAGTAAGCGCCTTTTCTCTTCTTTTGTACTAGCGTGTGCGCTGAATGGAAAGCATCGGTCGATGACAACGGGGCAAGTCTGTTCGTCAGAGCACGTCATTACTTGACAATTTTTGCCATTGTAATCGGCCATGGGCCGTTTACTTTGGGTATTGCTTGAGCAATTGGGTGCAGGCATAATTCATTATTTCATTTTGCCCCAGACATACAGATAAACTCTAAATACCGCACCTGCATAAGTGCGTTTTATTGCGTTAGCAGCAATTGTATATGCAGTCCCGACGGATTTTTGCTGTTTGCATCACCGTTGCCGTCGCGTCCCGTAAGAATTCCGAATGGATGAGCTTACTCAGCACATCGTGCTTTCTACCCGCAGGTACTCTCGAGCGGAGACGTCGAAATGGGCTGAAGCTTCGATTAAATGAGCCCGCCCATCTCCATCGGTCGGACGGCACATGCGATAGCGTTTCCCCCTGCCTCTGTTAAACAAGCCGTCGAATGCTCAAGCGGAGAGGAAATGCGCCGCCCCTCGTTATCAAGCATAAAAAAAATGGCCCGTGTCTGCATGTTAATCTGCAAATGTCGTCAAAAGACGACAGTCTTGCGTCTAGGGAGATTGAACAAAACGTTTACTTGATGGTCTGTGCAAGAAAATCGGTGAATGGTATTCTGGAGGCGCTGCGTTACAGTGCCTCGAGCGTGCAGCGTAGGCGAACGAGCGCACCAAGTCACGCCACACGTGAAACATGAGCGCTATCTGGCAGTTATCTTGCAAAACGAAACGCGCGGCTCTGAGACGGGCATGGGTGATAAGGTGAAGAACGCAACCCGATGGGTAGGTGCCACCAATGTATTGTCTTAGCAAAGCGTTGGAAACACTTGCCTTTTCGTGCAAGCATTGCATAGTCAGCGCCACGTGATAAACGCTACGGTCCTCACAATAACTTATGTACGCCTTTTCTAATAAAGGACGCACATACAGAACATATACGTGTTGTTATGGTGCCTCAGATATGCGCGATAATCGCTTTTTAATTGACAATCGCATAAGTATGAACGCTGAATCGAGCAACATTGGTGGGCGCTGAGGATGGGGTCGGCCGTTTGGGGTATCCGCTGTGCCGTTTGAAGTGCCCGGTACCGTTAAGAGTGGACAGACAGACAGACAGACAGACAGACAGACAGACAGACAGACAGACAGACATACAGACAGACAGACAGACAGACAGACAGACCAAAATTTTTGCGTCGAAGGTCCCCAAGAAATACTATCGTCTTTAAAAGACGGGAATGAGCGTGGAGGGGGTAGCTCGGACAGCAGTGGTGCGCCTAGACTTTACGGGCCCGGTTGCCACCACTGGTGCACTCCCTATCTCGCTATCTTGGCAGACATCAGGGGGCGGCTCTTATGCTCTTCTATCTGCTTCATTCTCAACGTGATGAGGCTGTGTGAAAATTGTCTCTTGAGCAGGGACATTCTCTCACAGCAGCGTTTTGTAGAGTAGGGTGAGATCGGATTCAAAAGAGTTAGCTGCGAGCCTCCCTTCGTATAGCATAAAAATTCGTTGCTATTGTATTCATTGCATCAACCTTGCGGTGAAACTGTGACTTTTTCGCACGTGATCACCGTTTGTTGCTAGTGTTATTATATGATAAATATGCACATGGTTGCTTGCCACCCTGATGAAGTTTGCGGACCAGTTCAATTGCTCACTTAAAGGAAATTGCTCAGTGAATAGAATGAAGGCAAGGTTTCATGTTTTAGGTTAATGCTTGCACGCTAATTATCGAAGCAAACTTTTGAAGCAAGAGATCGAAAGAGGCTGGAGCAAGAAGCGTCTTCGCATATAAAGCACAATGCCAGACTTGACGAATTTGTGAATTTGCGATGAAAGAATATCCGAACAACCGGACGTTGCGGCCTGTTTATTTATTTATTTATTTATTTATTTATTTATTTATTTATTTATTTATTTATTTATAGAATACTGCGGACAAAAAGTCCAAGCAGGGTGAGCATACATGAAACGCACTAAATAACAGAATGAAACAAGGTTGCAAAGCGTTTTTTACACAATTTCTTTGCTATAAGACAGAGGGGTTATGACTTTTAAAAAAAAGTAACAATTGAACAACAAGATGATAATACAATTCAAGGAAGTTATGGAAGAAGAGTATTTACACAAATGGTCAAGGGCGTTGAGGAAATGCTTCGGTTAGTTTATTCAAATCATCTATTGTTTGTGGGAAGAAGGAGTACCGAAAAGTATCAGTCCTTGCGAAGATTGGCGTTAGGGAATGAGGATAGTGGTGTCGAGTGGGTCTGCTTAACAAGGGGGATACGTATGCTGCGGTGTCTAAAGGTAGCCTGTGGTTCACTATGTCTGAAAGAAACTGTAGCCGACTTCTTTTTCTTCGAATTTGTAATAGTTCTATACCATTTGCCGTTAGTATTGCAGTGGGGGAGTCGGTTGACATAAATTTACTACATATGAATCGTACTGCTTTTCTTTGAATTCTTTCTAGGTTTTGAACGGAAATTCTTGTGTGGGGATACCAAACTATGGAGGCGTACTCAAGTTTAGGCCTAATTAAGGAAAAGTAGGAGAGGAGTTTAACACTAGGCGGAGCAGTCTTGAGCTTGTGGCGGAGAAGGCATAATTTACGTAAAGCGGCAGAGCAGATGTTATTTATGTGCAAATTCTAGGATAAGGTACTTGTTAACGTTAAGCCTAAGTATTTATAGGAGGCTACTTTAAGTAAAGGTGCTTCAGCTAAATTGTATGTGTAGTCTAATTGTACATTTTGCGCGTTATGGGGAGATACACACATTTGTTTGCCTTAAGAAGCATTCCCCATTGTTCACACCATTATGATACATTGCCCAAGTTAGTATTAAGATCACATTTGTCGCTAATGCAGGTTACATCTATAAGGCGTACTCAACACGTGTCCTCACTCAGCACGTGTCCTCACTGGACTTGCAGTCCAGTGAGGACACGTGCTTTTCGAAAAGAACTGAAATGGCCAGAACTTCAGCAGCTTTCCACCAACCAAACCATGTCGGCGTTATAAGATGGCGTACGTTGAGAGAATGAATGCTGAGATTGCTTATGGTAGGATTTATTGGAGGTCTGGCATTTCAACGGCCAACTTTCAAACCCAGCCCAAGATTTATGATGGGGCTATACTCAATGTGTCCTTTAGCCCCCAATTCTGCACGCCCTAATGGCTGGAAAACAAGCAGGCGCATTTATTTGTAGAAAGTCCTGTGCATGATGTTCAAACTTCACGCGAAATTCAAACGTGCTGACCTACTGTTTAAGTTGTCTCGAGGAAGAATGTAGTGTTGGGCAAACAGCAACTATTTTTACCAAATGTGCACGTTCGCGAGAGACGTATTAACTCATCGCTGCTGGATTGCCTGTACCACAGCCTTGATTTTCTTTGCTAATACTACCGCTATTTTCAAACAAAGCATATTCTGCCAGCCATAAATCAAGCCTGCCGATCCTAGAGTTGTCTCTTCTGCGGCGTTGGCACACAAAACTCCAGAAATTAGAAAGTGTTTATTGGAATAAATCTTGTTTGCTCATTCACTTAAATAACATTGGTCGACAATGTTTGAGTGAAACATGGCATATCTATAAAAGTTTAGTTCGCTCATACACTAGAATATACACTTGGGAAAGGTGCAAGATAAGTGGGATCATAAAAACGACTACGTTCGAGTAACATTACTCACCCGTCATAACAAATACGAAGTGGAAGTAATGTAGGTACGTATATTTCTTTATACCTACAATAAAAGAAACGCATGATCAGTCCAACACGACCATATTGAATAAACAACGTCGATTTCAAAGTAAAATACTGTGACACTTCATTTTCCTTAATTTCTTGGTATCATGACTTACTGCCGGTTTCTTTTTTGTTACAGCAGGCTTACAAAAGGCATGGTACATTTCTATCAGGACAGTGTTCTAACGATATCAATCGCGGGTCAGGACTTTTCGAGGCATCCATCAGTCAAGAAAAGACTGATTAGCAAGTTAGGTGTTGCTTGCATTTGATTAACAGAAGATGGAATGAAACTTGTTTAAAGGTGCCTAATCTATCTCACTGACCTCACATATTTTGATCTAGCCACGAGTTAGGGATGCAGTGTGACACTGATCTGTCATGTGTGTTTAGAAAAAAATGTTTAACGATTTCGAGTACTTCGTACTCAACTTTGGGAGAGCATTGGGCCGTCTCAATAGAAGTCTACAACTGCTAAAGACTTTGATTTTTCAACATTTTTCATTCATGCAGCGTATTACCAATAGGCCCGGCCTGCGTCGGGTACCACCAGTGTTGATTGGTCTTCTCGCGTAGAGCAGAAACATTGGTACACGTTTTTGCTCGTGTTCCTGCTCAATTCAATTTGTAACTCAATGCAACAAATTGAACAAACGGCCCACCGCTGCCAGTACAAAGAGAACTTTTCTAGCAGCCCAATGTTCCTCTTTTCTACGCTTACCCGACCAGACAAAATGCGTCGAAACAGACAAGTCCTGGTTAGAGGAGACAGCAGTGCGAGTAAACGGAGGTTTGGAAATTACGTGACCACGAAAGAAAGGCATGACTTCACGATGACTCAGCTGCTGGACTCTGAAAAATGGGTTAAAGATACATGCCTACGCCCAGGCGTTAAAGGCTGGCGTTCACCAACACTCTCCCATGCGGTGCCATCTTTCTCTTTTTCTGCGCCTCAAGCTTAGGGCTAAACAAGTACGGTTGTTTAACGGTTTATCTCTCTCTCTTTTACTCGTTTTGAGAAATTGATTACAAGGTTATTTGACATTAGAGGTGTGAATAGGAGTTTGATAAGACGACACATGGAAAAAATAAATCGCCATTACAGCAAAATACTCAATTAATAGGACCGCCAGTTGTTATACTTTTAACTTTTAGTTGTTTTGATTGCATGATTAAAAGTTCTTTAGGAAAAAAAAGTGGCGCCATTATCAGTTTTTTTCTTTTTTTTTTCACCACACTAATAGTTGAATTTGTGTTACAGACTATCTTTTTCTGCTCTTTTAGCATTTTTATTGTGGCTCCCTTTTTGCGGCTCTCTCTTCATGTGAAATTTTGGTCAGCGCTGCAAATATTTAAAAACAATTATGAGCGTCTGTTTTTTTTTTCAGGCACACTCGTTACAGGTGTCATGGTAATTTTTAAAGATTAGATGCGTGGGACCACTAGGTGTGCAGATGGGGAAAAAAGTGATGCTGTTGTTTGAAGAAGTGCTTTCGTAATCAATCAAGTAACATGTTTTCTGTTATCTCGTGGTAATCTTGTTAACAAGAGGAGAGCTTCGTGCATTTTGCATATCTTAATTTTTGTGTTTTTTTGCTTTCATATGCCATGGCGGTCTGACACCTCAGGTTTTGCGCAAAGATGAATATTCTTGTACTTAGCTGGGATAATTGTTTAATTAAGGTAATCTTAATATGATAGGCGCATTGTTTTGTCAATAGTAGGATCACACTTTGCTACTATTTTTCTGGGCGACTAGGCGCTTCTCAATAATAATGCTGTTAATGTACCCTTCAGAAGTTATTTGTATATTTTAAGATGTCCGCACGTGCTCGCAATACTGATCTTTCTAGCTTTTAGACGTTTACATATTTACCTACTAGAGATAACTCACATACGAGCATGTTTGTGAGATTGTTCTTGTGTTAACTGCAGTCACTGCCCCAGATTTGCTTGACGGAGGCGCATATCAGGGCTGCTCTAGAATGTCATACATTGACGCCCAGTTCAAGTAGACATGTTTAGGAATCCGAACTACGTTTCGCGAAGACTGAGATGATGAAATAGGCCCGAAACAGCTGAAACTAGGGGACAGATGATCGTACGCAAAAGCAATATTGCAGTTGTTTGCCGAAAGTGTGGTAGCAGAGGAAGGTACCATTTACATGTTCACAACTGAAAAATAGCAGACAATAGCCGAAATGCAATGAATAGTGATGTTGGCCTTCGTCGGTGCAATAGCTCTGAACACACATTTCAATCACCGTTCATTTGTGGATAATAGCACAGCTTGGTGGAGAAAATGGTCACTGGTATATGACTGTGACCACGATTTAGTTTTTCTTTTGTGTGGAAGCGCTTGGTATACACAATATTCATGTTACTGGACTAAAGATACTGGTCATAAGAACTTCATTTGGTGTATCTACGATGACCTCGAAACCTATAAGGGGTAAAGATATGTCTAATGAAATAAACATTAAAATGTTTCTAGAAAGAAAGCATATTAGCCTCCAAAATGAGGGAAGGAAGGTGAATAGCCGATTGTTTCGACAGAGATTTTTTACAGCAAAAGCTGTTATTAGATCACAACAAGGGCTGCATGCACCGTAGTCTTCCGCAGCCACCCCACCGGCAGGTCTCTTTAACCATTACACATAAAATAAAAAATCTTAGTAAACAAAAATACAAAGAACACAACGGAAATTAAACTCGGGTCCACTGCGTGGCAGCGAAGTATTCTTCCACTGGGTTCCGGCTATGCTTGAAACTTCGTTCGACAGGGAGCCTAGAAAGATTATATGCCAGCAAAAGGAATTGTGTTGATATAAGTAGTAAAGAGTTTTGGAACTAGCAAGTAAACACCAGGCATCACACAAAGCAAATTTTGTAACGAGTGGGTCGTCAAATGCTCCAACCCAATACAAAGATTAAGCAGTATACTTAATCGTCGTCAACATCAGCATCTCTAAATTGCACACGATCTCTTACAAAGGTGTAGTGGATTCCACATCTCTCTGAAGAATTACTAAGGAATGACATAGTGAATGCCTACTTACTACACAATACTATGATCGATGACATCCTGGGTACTCGGCAAGTCTGATTGTAGCCGTTGCTCCAAAAGTGCTTAAAAAGGCTTTGAAAGGCCACTTTTTAAATTTCGCTGTGACTGTACTGCGCGTTTCACGCAGGCCTGGTCGTTTTTTTGTTTCTCTGACACGACAAATCGACACGACACATTATCTCGACACGACAATTATCGGCACGACAAATTATGTTCTAGGCAGCTGACGAATACATGATCCCTTCACTAAATGGTGACTCCCGCGACTATCGTTTTCTTTTTCAAAAAGTTTTATCACAACTGACACTATACTCTTATAGACCTCTTTCTGGTTTCCCGCACAAACACGCTGGATGTTGGGCTAAATGACAACCACAGGAACTGCATACTGGCTGAAGACAGAACACGAGTGCCGCATAATACTAATTATCGAGCACTAAAGAGATGAGGTTTCGATCCTGGACATGGTTAAGTGTCTGCTCAACCACATCTGCCACAAACAGTGATTCTGCCCCAGTACTTGCAAGCACTGCCACCTTAATATCTTTCCCGAGTTTTCTCTCCCTCACTGTGGTCCGCATCTACAGCTAGAGACTGTCGGCTCTTAGGGAACAACGCTTCCCTTTCCGCACTATCTTCATTGTTCGCTTCACCACCCATCACACGCATAGAAAGGAAAGACGCGTTAGTGCTCGTGACACCGCCTGGACGCACGGTTAACAGCTTCACGTGTAGCGACACCATGCCGAGCTGTTCTCCGAAGCCCGTCTGCAGCAAAAACAAGGCAGCGCTCTTCCGGGCTGCTAAGCCTAGATTGTGTACCGCGGCAAGGCGTCTTGTCTCGCCCTGCTCCTACCTTTTGCTTTAGCACGCTGACGCTTCCACGCACTCTGCTTCAGTCGTCTCAGTGGCAATAATGACTGCGCTGTAATTAAAGGAGGGCCCCAAGACGGAAGCAATGGTACGCCTGAGTGCAAACGCTTCCGCGTTCTATTATTAGCGTTACATTTTTTTGCTCTTTCATACGAGGGAGACGGTAGAAAAAGTGTGAAGATTCCAGCTTCTTCTACGAGTGAGTGGCTCCGATGTACTCCCTGCAGGTGCGACGATTAGCGCACGTTTTCCTTGCCTCAGTTCTTTTGGTGCATTGCGCAAAAGCGGTTAATGAATGACCGTTTCAACTCTGGCACCAACTCTGGCATCATTACACTTAAGGGGAATGATCAAAGCCTACCAAGTTTCAAAGTAATCCTAGGTTTGCTGGGGGTGAGCACAGTACAAGATTATAATAAGGAAATCGGCTTTCTAAAGCTGCTTTCAAACTAACATCATTACCATTAGCTCATAGAAGATAGAGAAAGCTATCTCTTACCCACACACGCACGCACACACACTTTTTCCATAGCAAACAGGTGAAGACAAATTTTTTCATTCTGTCCTTGTTGATTTGATGATGATTTGTTATATTCGTTCTTTCTGCTTGTCCCGTCGCTTCAGCGGGTGCATGCTGACCTGCAGGTCACGGGATCGATTCCCGGCGGCGGGGGCTGCATTTTCAATGGAAGCGAAAATGCTGTAGGCCCGTGTGTATGGTAAAGAACCTATAGGCGGTGAAATTTCGCGGAGCCCTCCGCTACGTCGTGTCTCATAATCGTATGGTGGTTTTGGGACGTTAAACTCACATATCAATCATCGTCATTCTTTCCACCAGTTTTTCCAAGAGCAGCCAAAAGTTTTTATCCACATGACGTTCTAATATTGACATAGTTTTTTATAAATATCAAAAGGCGACTTACGTACAAGCAAAATTTACGGCCTGCATGGCCGAAACATGTAAATACATTGCCACTCGCATGGCCGTGCGTACTGTGAAGGAAGAAACATATATCACTTTCCCTTATTAAAGATTAACCTATCATTTTTCTATATGGCTCGTTTCTTCCGAGCTTCTATCGGTGTGTGCAATTACAATTAGTGTCAGCAGCATTTATTCCGCTTTTTTGTGTGTATACACGCGACAATTTCAAGGAAACAAAACGATCAGGTTACTTTCTCACAATCACAGTGGCCCGGAGGTGGTTGATTGGAACCTTCGAATTTAGCCAGTTTCCCAATCGGAAAAGAGTAATTCCCTCTTTCTCGGCCACGCCTTTTTGTTTATTTTCTTATTTCTAGACTCTATTATCTCGATCGACCACGAAGCACACTCGAAACCACCATCCGACGACGGTTCAGCTTCTCTTCAGTTACGATTTCCTTTATTTTCTCTTCTCCTGCTTTCTACTGAAAGTACGCTGTGCTCTGGTTTCCCGAACGTTCTACAGCGTCTCATGTGCTTCCATATATTCCCTTATAATAATGGTAAATATTGTATTTTGTTTCTGATAAGAAAAATGTAAGGTAGCAGGCATGAAATGAAATGGCGTGTCCTTTTCAAGATAGCCTGGGGGAACATGGGTGCTGCTTTACCATTTATAAATATGGGTCTTATACACCCCCACAGTTTGTGTGGATATGCCCGTCGTTCCTTTCCAACTGAAGTGTTTCCTTTTCTTTTTACTTTTTTACTGGCTGGAATCATTGTAGCAAAGTTACCTGTATGACCTTGTGTAACACTAGCTGTTCAAAATATCCCGTATTAATCTGATGAAGCAGTATAGTATTAGAAAAATTTCAAGCGATGAGTTTGAAAAGTTTGATAGTGTCGTACGGGTCTTCGCTAAACTCCCGCCTATTTGTTCAGTCAGTTTACAGGGGGCTTCTACATTGTGCTAACGGCTGGTCTGTGGCACGCTGCTTTTCTTTAATGATGCTAGTTTGTGGATGGAAAAATAACTTTATTAAGGTCCTTCGGCGTGTGCGTTTAGCGCGAAGCGGGCCGCTCACACGTTGGGACAGAGAGAGATTGCCCCTCTGCCTCATCGCGGGCTCGATGGACAGCCACAAGCTGTGCTTAAACGTCTGAGCTGCGTAGACTTCCGTACCACTTTTTCTTGGTGATCCTTGCTCCTGGTTCCAGTAGCGACCCCAGAGCGTGTAAGCTAGCCTAGCTGTATTTTCACAAAAATGACACGCACCATGATGGTGTGCTTCCGGAAACATTTTGTGCAGGAAGGCCGGGCGTGGGTATGTGCTCGTCTGAAGCTACTTATACGTGACCTCTTGTGCTTCATTGAGTGATTTGTGTGGTAGCGACATAGTTCTTTTGATTATTGTAAGAGTCAGTGGATGCCCGAGCAAAATATACCGACTAGCTGAATAGACGCACAAAAATAATTATCGTTCATGAGTCCTCAATCAACAAAGCTTTAGTAAACAGCCCTTTACGATGAGAAAATTGTGGAGGCTGCGGCTGAGCTGTCCACCTGAGAACCAACATTACAACCAAATAAATATTCAAAATCGACGAAGGGATGCTGACCTGGGCATCGTGTCGAGTGAGACGTCATCTTATAAACTCTGCTCTTACACTATTTGACGACAAATAAGTAGATTTCGGACTCAATAACACCAATGTGAATTTCGAAATACAGAACAAGGACTTTCATCTGGCAAACAACTGCCTTTTGCTCTTTTTATCTTTTCCACATCTTTTGCAATAACCATTTGTAATGATATACATGAGATGCTAATGAATATTTAACGTCGCCTTTTTGTCATCGTTTTCTTCTGGTTCAATTCTACCTTATACTACTGTGAATGCTGATCCGTGAATGTTTTTTGTGCAGTGCTCTACGTACGCAAATGGCTATGGGGTGCCAGGCTATTTTCAGCTGACAGACGACTATCAATCAGTTGGTTTAAATGTTTTTCGTTCACGCTTTCGTGGTCCCATCAACCTTTTCATCTTGAGTGAAGCTGCTCGTGTACTGCTTATAAAATTTAAACTCGTTATATAAAGGTTCTGTATAACTAGTTGAACGGAATAAGAGCAGTTGCAATGAGGCCTTATGAGTAAACCTACGCTATCGCAGCAATGAAGCCTACCACATCATTTCAAACCAAACCCAACAGACACCAACTCTGGCAGTGCCCTGTGTTACGGGTTGAAGACGTTGCATCGTCCTAGTGGGATGCTGCGCTGCGCAGTCCGGAAGGAAAAACACAACTATGAGCACTCCAACTGACAGGGGACGTGGAAGAAGGGCTAGGCCTATCTCTCCCAACAAGGAAGCGGCCCGCTACGTGCTAGTTCACGCCCCGACGGACATAATTGATTTTAAAGACGATAGTCTTTCTTGGGGACCTTCGACGGAAAAATTTTAGTCTGACTCTGTCTGTCTGTCTGTCTGTCTGTCTGTCTGTCTGTCTGTCTGTCTGTCTGTCTGTACATTTGCCTGTTTGTTCGCCCTAGCGATACCTCAAACGGCACCAAACAGTGAACCCCATCCGCAGCGCCCACCAATATTGCTGAAGGTTTAGCGTTCATAATTGCGCGATTCTCAACTAAAAAAGGAAATATTGCGCATATCTGAGGCGCCATAGCAACATGTTTATGTTTTTCATGTCTGCCTTTATACTAGAAGAGGCACACACAAGTAACCTTAAGGGCTGTAGCGTTTAACGCGCTGCGCTGACAGTGCAACGCGATGCTCAAGAAGGTGTTTCCAACGCTTTGCTACGATGGTACGGTAGTGGCACCTGCCCGTCGCTTTGCATTCTACACCTTGATCACCTCCGTGTCTGGCGCGCATCTTTCACCGTGGTCGCGCACGCCTTCGATTTTGAAATAGCTGCCAGATGACGCTCGTGTCTAGCGTGCCTAGTTATGCTTGTTCTCCTCCGTTACACGCTCGAGGCACTCTAACGCAGCGCTTCAGAATACCATTCACCGATTTTCTTGCGCAGAACATCAAACAAATGTTTTGTTCACTCTCTCCAGATGCAAGACTATCGTCTTTCGACGACATTTACAGTGTAACATCTAGATTCGGGCCAATTGTTTTCATAGCATATCAACAGGCAACAAGAATAGCCACTACCGCTAATAGGCTGCCTAAATAACACCAGAGAAGCCCGCCAATTCCTGCTATGTGTAAAGGCAGCAGTGACTGTATTTATGGGATGTCGAAGAACCTTATCTTGACAAAAATACGAAAAATGTTTTTTTTTTTGCTAACGTGCATGGCGTGAAGTCAGGGGAGTGGCTGACTATACATGGAATCAAGTATCCTATCTGAAAACGTCAACCAGCCAGCCCATAATTTATGCAGAAAGTGGCAAGAGGGAAGGGCGAGAATATATAAAGCAAGCTTCAATTTGTAGCATTCTGCGGAAACTCGTGGAAAGCAAAAGGAGAGGTAGAACTGGAGAAATTAAAAAAAATAATTTATTGTTTGAATTATAAAAAGAACACCATTTCACAAAATATGAATTTCTGCTGCAGCTAGTCCCTCGTATATGTATATAGGGTTTAAATAAAGCATACTTATTATTTTTTCTTCTCATCCTTCAACATTCTTCTTGGTACTCCTGAATGCTCAGTAAACACTGCTAAGCAGAGGCAGAAACATTCGATGGCAAGATAAGTCTGAAGCTTTGCACCTTTTCAAAAACGAGAGAAAATAAAATTCAGAAAACAAAGTAACACTCAACAGGTGCGCTAGAAAGTGCTAAAAACTGTTATATGACCTACTTTTAAAAAGCATACCTGAAACACTTCTTGCATTGAGTATCAAAGCGTATTTCTCTGCCACAGACCCCATGTTTTCATGAATGCATAATTCGTTGGGCCACTGTTTCTTTCGCTGTTGTTGTTTTTGCTTTATAGCTGTTCTTGGCGCAACTGTGCTTCCGTTCATATGAAAAACTCTAACGTACGGTTTGATAGATGCCTACATCCTAAACAAGACCTCAATTTTCATGCTTTTAATGATAACTAAAGAGTGTGGCAGGAGAAATATATGACAGATCAATATATATTGACTAGTGTGCTTTAGCCTAACGCGCAAAAGAGATCCACCCCCATCCTCTCACCGCCCTGCCTCAATTAAACTATTGTTTACATCTCGCAAGCTTAAACATCACAATGGGCTCGCACCAAGCTTAAACTACAATCGCTGCACTTCCTAAAATGGTAGCCTCAAATCACTGTGAGGGCGGTTCTCTTTCTCAGTAACATGAGCCACCTTTTGTTCTTTGACCTTCTCTTGTACAGAATGTTATTTGCATAAGAATGCGCCGACGAGTGCTCTACCAAGTCTCCAACGCCTCACTTCTAAACAGAGTAAAAGTGATCTTGTTTGGCTGAACACGGTGCCCTCTTTTCGTGGGCACACAGTGACTCCTTTATCCAGGGCATCTGCGTAAAGAGCGTTGCTACAACTAAACGCGAAAGTTCGTGACTGGAACTTATGAAGTGAATACCGCAAAACACTCTTGTCCTCCGAACCCGCCGATTTCGTATTCAGGGAGGGATGTTTCCTACCAGACGCAACACTTGCTGCTACTCAAGGCGTTAAATATCAGTGAGATGCATTCTTATTTTACCGTATGCACGCCTTTGCAGTTTGTCATCGTTTCTAAAGGTAACTTAGTGAAAGAGAACGATTAGGTAAAAACATTGCACTAAAAGACGAAAAATAAGATATAGTGTGTTTGTTCTCGCTCATGAGAGCATGACCTCTGATAAGGGTAACGAGGTTTCTTGACGCGGCCACTATTAATAATTATCTGTAGCAAGAATATAATGCGGCCTCTGTTTCATACTTGGAGCACTCCAAGGAGCAGGCAGGGGGCTCAATGCAGAAGAGCCAAATCATTCAGTAGAAGGGCCTGGTTTTACTATCGACAGCGAAGCACGTGTGATGTGTATTGGCAACGTATGTAAGCAGTACTGAGAATTGAATGTACTGCACCTTGCTCCTTGCTTTGTCTTTGTTATTTAAAGTCGTGGACGATAATTTCAGTCTAAATAGCTGTAAAGGAAAGCCATAGTAAAACAAGACTGCAAACCGTCTTACTATGCATTTTTGCGCCTGGTGGTGTTCAGCCATACGAGCCCCTCTCACCCCAGAATGTCAGCAAGGAACTTTATTCTTTCTCAACTACGAGGGCCACGCCTTGTGTCTGGGGTTATCTCAGTAAAAACAGCTGTAAGATGAACACCACGGTAAAATAAGGTTACAAACCATCTAGCTATGCAGTTCTTGCGCTCGGTAGTGTTGAGCTATGCTTCAACACCTCGCACCCAACGCAACCACTAAGGAGCCATTTGCTCTCTCAACTACGAGGGCCACGCCACGTGTCTGTGGTTTCGGGCGTATTTTGACAGACGTCAGCATAATCTGCTCTCAAAGCGCCTATGAGAATAGTGCCGTTTTCGTTAACAACCGAACAGAGGAGCACACTTGGCTCGCGTAGACACCTTTGCTGGAATGCTTGTGCAAGCGTTAAGCAGAACTATCACTGCATGTCCTCATTATTATTGGCACTGGTAAACAAATGAGCAAGCAATTATTCAATGGGTTGTTAATAGAAGCGCAGTGATAAAGGACTTCACATGAAGATCCAGCCATCAATTTTCGGGATTAGCGCATGGATACAGGCCGCTTAAAAATGCCGCCGGTGTATATTTCTGTAAGCCATTTGAGGAGCCTTTCCAGCCTCTTCTTCAATCCTTGCTGGACCCTGTGGAACAACCAACTATGAGAGAGGATCTGTCTGGCTTCTGCACTATGGCTATCAATCTCTACAACGTGCTTTAACTGTTTATCGTGTTGCTGAGTCAGTGCTTGTTTGAGAAACTTGCGAAACATAGTTGCCCAACAATGTGATGATGCCACCGCAAAGATTCAAGGCATTTTCTGGGATGCACCACTGGCTTTAGGAAAATTAAAATTTATGGCGCATAGGTAGTTGAGGATTAACGCACTCGTCTTTTTGTGAACAAGAATTGACTGCTTGACCTGCTCCCTTGTTTATACTAGTGCAGTTTAAGACTTCCTGTGCTACGGGCTTGAAATATCGCTTGCTTCATGTGCGATCAATGGTATTATCGGATCGCACTGGGGAGATGACTGTGACTTTTTTATCAGTGAACTTGAATGCTGACTGCTCTACTTGTGCGCAGGGAAACGTTTTTCGACTTGTCTCAGCGCTGTAAACGTGAACCACTTCACTTCACTTTTCACTTCACTTTTATTTCCTTAAAGACCCCCTGTAGGGGTATTACATAAGGGGTGGTGCATAACAAAAAAAAAGAGAACTATACAACGGTGTTTTTAATGGCTTCTGCAAACATAGATGGGTTAGTGATGGCACAGATGGCGTGAGGAAGGCCATTCCAGTCTTTTGCTGCTCTTACGAAAAAGGAGGCTTGGAATACAGTGGTCCGGGTACGTGGTAATGCGACTTGTAACGGATGACCAGTGCGATGGGATATGTGCGGAGGGGGCGTGATGTACGGTGGATGATTCAGTGAACTGAAATAAAACATATGAAAAAGAGAGAGGGTGGCACACCGTCGGCGTGAAACAAGGGTTTCTAGACCTGATTCCGCCTTTAGAGATGAGATGCTGATATCGTACGAATATGCAGAATGAATGAACCTGGTAGCCCGATTTTGAAGTGATTCGAGTTCACTTATGATGTATGATTGATGAGGGCTCCAGATGGAAGATGCATACTCGAGTTTGGACCTGATAAATGATTTGTATGCAAGCGTCTTGACGTGAGGCGGAGTATGGCGTAAGTGTCGTCTGAGAAACCCGAGTGATTTATTAGCAGACGAGATGATGTTAGTAGTGTGATGACGCCAAGACAGGTCATGAGCCAAGGTGATGCCGAGGTATTTGAATGATTGAACTGATTGTATGGGAACATTAGTGATGGAATAGGTAAACTCAAAAGGGTTACGGTGGCGAGAAAAAGAAACAAGCTTACATTTATTAGGATTTAAGTTCATTAACCAACGATCACACCATGTTTGTATGTTGTTAAGATCATGCTGAATTAGTGTTTGGTCATGAATGTTGGTTACTGATCGGTAGATTACGCAGTCATCGGCAAACATACGAAAGTTACATGATACATGCAATGGTAGGTCGTTAATGTAAATTAAAAAGAGTAGAGGCCCTAAGACAGACCCTTGCGGGACACCTGAGGTTACAGGTAGTCGGTTAGATGAGTGATTATTAACAAACACAAATTGGGAACGATTAGTCAGGAAAGATGTTATCCATGCAAGTACATTAGGATCTAGATTTAACAGAGATAATTTAAGAATTAGGCGTTTGTGAGGGACAGTGTCAAATGCTTTGGCGAAATCCAGGAAAAGAGCATCGGTCTGAATGTTGCAGTCAAGGTTAGAATGTAAGTCGTGAATGAAAATGGCCAGCTGCGTTTCACAAGAATAACCCCTTCGGAACCCGTGTTGAGAAGGATGAAAAAAGTGCATTGAGTCCAAGAAGTTGATGATATGGGAGTAGATGACATGTTCCATGATTTTGCAGGGGATACTTGTTAAGGATATGGGACGGTAATTTAGTGGAGAATCTCTGTTACCTGATTTGTAGACTGGAACGACCTTGCCTACTTTCCAGTCTGCTGGCAGAATGCTTGATGATAATGACTGCGAAAATAACAATGTAAGGTATGCGGCAACCACATGTTTAACATTTATGAGAAGTTTTGAATTAATGTCATCCACACCTGCAGAAGAAGAAAGCTTAATCTTTTCTATAATCGAAATGATGCCGTCCGTAGAAAATGCAATCGGGGGCATAGACTCGGTGCTGCGCGCAGGTGAAGAAAAATCGGGAACTGAACTCTCATTCGTAAAAACAGAGAAAAAGGCCTCGTTAAAAAGGTTCGCGCATTCATTGTTGTCGACTATATCGCCATGCGCATTTGAAAGACCAGCGGTGCGCATCTCCTGAGGGTTTATCACCTCCCAGAATTTGCGAGGGCTGGTTGTAAGCATTTTGGGCAGCTCTTCATGAAAGAACACGTGCTTGGCGTTTCGAATGGTTCTAAGATAATCATCTTCCGCGGCGTAATATTTTTCCCATAAGGACAGAAGTTTAGACTGTTTGGCTGATCGGAAGAGGCGTTTTTTCTTGTTTCTTAGTTTGTGAAGTGAACGTGAAAACCATGGCTTGTTTCGGTTTGCGGTAAACGTTATTTTTGGGATAAATTTCTCGACAAGAGTGGCTAACTTATCTCTAAATATAATCCAATTCTCATCCACAGAGCGTGTATGGCTTATTCTCTCGAAATCAGGAAGAAAAGATATCAATTCATTATTGATGGCACTATAATTGCCCTTGTCGTAAAGACGGATTGTTTTGGTGACAAGATCGCGTATTACAGGTCGAAACGCAAAGGCCGCATGGATTACCTTGTGGTCACTGACGGCACGCAGATATGTAATTGATGATAAGCTCTCTTGATGACTAGTTAGTATTAGATCTAAGATGCTGGAATTGCTCTCTGTAACGCGCGTTGGTTGGGATACAAGTTGGGTTAGATTGCAATTCAGGCAGAAATCTATGAAGTCCCTTGCGGGCTCACTGCCCACAGCTGACGGGACGCTACTACTCCAATCTATTTGAGGGAAATTAAAATCGCCGAAAAGCAGTATCTCTGCTTGCGGATACTGTTTCCCAAGGTCACTCAGGTTGTTGTTGAGCTTATATGCGAAATCTGGGTCACTGTTCGGGGGCCTATAACAAACGCCTACAAGGACAGTATGAGGGCGAGCACGGCAAACGACCCAAAGAATTTCAAGTTCAGGAGAGTTGGTCCTGGCCACCGAGCACGATAACTGTTGGTGCACAGCCATCAGAACCCCGCCCCCACGTGCGCCTGTACGGTCCTTACGATAAAGTTGAAATCCAGGTAGGTGATCTAGCACTTCTGCATCGGTTATATCATTTGTCAGCCAAGTCTCGGTTATCACCAATACGTTACTGCTTGATGACAAAACAAGCTCAGAAAAAGTTATGCGTTTCGGAAAAAAAACTGCGCGCGTTAGCAAAGACTACCGAAAGTGACAGGCCAGATTGAGGTGTGGGGGTGTGCCCGGCAGATTTGCGCCGAGGAAATTGCTACGACGCTTCCCTTACAGTTTGCGATTGCTCATCGTAGACGTAGCGCTTGTGACCCATTAGCAGTGTCTTGTACGTGATGGAAAAAGGCAGCGACTTGGTTTTAGCAAAGGCAATCAATTGCCGACGGACGTTTTGCACACGACGTGAAAAATCTTCACCAACACTAAAAGTGGTTCCTTTAAATTTCCGTCCATTAGAAAGAATCTCTCCTTTTGTTTTATGGAATGCGAATTTAACTATTATGGGGCGATGGTGGTTAGTACCCTTGCGGCGACCCAGACGATGCGCGCGCTCAATTTCCTTCGGATCGATGGAAATACCTAGACGATCACGGCAGTGCTTGATGACAAGTTGTTCAACTTGGACAAGTGCTTCCGATCCAGTTGATTCAGGAAGGCCATAAAATATGAGGTTATTGCGCCGAGAATGATTCTCGGCTTCATCCACGCGCGCTTCAAGCTTGCGCAGAAGGTCACTCGCGCGAGCGGTGTCTCTTCTGAGCGCTTCCACATCAGTACGTAAGGAAATAATATTTTGACAGTGCCCTTCCAGATCAGTCATGCGTCTACTGAGATCTGCTATAGATTTATCTGTTGATAGCAAATGGGACTTAAGGTCCTGTACCTGACTTATTAATTCCGTCTGACCGGCAGACAATTTCTGCAGTTCAGTTAGTACAGCATTAGAAGCAGGACCCGGATTGCTTTCAATATCGCCCGACATCATCAACAAGGCACGAATAACACGAGAACACTCAAGTGCAACAAGAACGCAGCAGTGTGGGCTCGGCAGCTGAAACAGCAGGTAATTACTAGACTTCTTAGCGAGAAGACTGTAAGTTTTACTAACCTGCATGACAAGAGTGAAAGGATTAGCGGTCTGCGTTGGTGCACAGCCGCCGAGCCCACACAGCGCCGCCGGCAAAGGCCGCTCTTTTGTAGTCGACACAGGCATCGATGCCGATGCTGATAGCGTCGACCAGGTTTTGTCGAGGACCATGTAGCTGACCGGTGGCGCCGGAAGGGATCTGTTGCGTGAGGTGAAATCCAGTGGTTCCAAGTACGTTGCGGTTGACAAGCTTGTGTCGAAGACCAAGAGGGCGTGACAGGTAAGCGTGCCACTTTCGCTGGAACGATGTTGATACTGCAACGGTGTGGTCAAGGAAGCTGGCAGGAAAACGGAAAGCAGTATGCGCAGGAATGCGCACTGAAACACCTGCATGACAAGAGTGAAAGGATTAGCGGTCTGCGTTGGTGCACAGCCGCCGAGCCCACACAGCGCCGCCGGCAAAGGCCGCTCTTTTGTAGTCGACACAGGCATCGATGCCGATGCTGATAGCGTCGACCAGGTTTTGTCGAGGACCATGTAGCTGACCGGTGGCGCCGGAAGGGATCTGTTGCGTGAGGTGAAATCCAGTGGTTCCAAGTACGTTGCGGTTGACAAGCTTGTGTCGAAGACCAAGAGGGCGTGACAGGTAAGCGTGCCACTTTCGCTGGAACGATGTTGATACTGCAACGGTGTGGTCAAGGAAGCTGGCAGGAAAACGGAAAGCAGTATGCGCAGGAATGCGCACTGAAACACCTGCATGACAAGAGTGAAAGGATTAGCGGTCTGCGTTGGTGCACAGCCGCCGAGCCCACCAACCAATTCCTGTGATGACGCACACACACAATAAATGATGTTGTCGCAATAAAAAAACAAAATTGGCTGGCATGAAAATCTACATGAATTTGGAAACATTGGGACACCTTTGCTGGAATGCTTGTGCAAGCGTTAAGCAGAACTATCACTGCATGTCCTCTTTATCATCGGTACTGGTAAGCAATTAAGTAAGGATTTATTAAATGGGTAGATAATAGGAGCGCAGTGATGAAGGACAAACATGCCAGTAATACCAAAGGGACTTAAATATCACATTAAGCTCCAGCTATCAATTTTGGGATTAGCGTATGGATACAGGCCACTTAAAAATACCGCCGGTGGATACGTCTGTAAGCCATTTGAGTAGCCTTTCCAGCCTCTTCCTCAATCCTTGCTGGACCCTGTGGAACAACCAACTATCAGAGAGGATCTGTCTGGCTTCTGCACTATCCCTATCAATCTCAACAATGTGCTTTAACTGTTTATCGTCTTTCTGAGTTGGTGCTTGTTTGAGAAACTTGCGAAACATAGTTAGTTGCCAAACAACGTGATGATGCCACCGCAAAGATTCATCAAGACCACTTCTGGGATGCACCACTGGCTTTAGGAAAATTAAAATTTATGGCGCATAGGTAGTTGAGGATTAACGCACTCGTCTTTTTGTGAACAAGAATTGACTGCTTTACCCACTGCCTAGTTTATACTAGAGCAGTTTAAGACTTCCTGTGCTACGGGCTTGAAATATCGGTTGCTTGATGTGCGATAAATGGTATTATTGGAGCGCACTGGGGGGATGACTGTGACTTTTTTATCAGTGAACTTGAATGCTGACTGCCCTACTTGGACGCAGGGAAACGTTTTTCGACTTGTCTCAGCGCTGTAAACGTGAACCATTTCCTGTGATGGCGCACACACACAATAAATGATGTCGCAAATAAAAAAAAACAAAAATTGGCTGGCATGAAAAATCTACATAAATTCGGAAACATTGCACACCATTGAGTAACTTAGTTTTGCCTGTTTCGTCACATGTGCTTCATGCCTGCTCACGGAAAAAAAAATGAAGTGCTACGATGAATTGATCACATCTAAAACTGCTTGGTCAGTGAAACTCTTAAAAGTGCAGCTCACTCAGGTTATTATTTAAAATTTTTCATCACCACTTGAACAAATATTCACCTAGTTCAAACAAAAATATGTTGCTCCAATGGTTAAGTCACAATACAGCAACTGATACGGTTCCGTCTATTAATAAACATGCACTGTTCGCAACATCAGCACGTGGTGAGCCCTCTAATTTACAACCGGCTTGCTTCGCATTCCTGCGTGTGTTCGGAAGTAATTATTGAAACAGAGAATGCCCTTAGACGTGGGAACTTTGGCAAAGGGGGCTTTTCACAACGGCACTGTTTACAAAGAAGACTCTCGAACTCAAGGGGGTTTAGTTTGTTGAGCCAATAAAGGGGGCTTCCAGTTTTCAGCCTAATCCTCTAACAAGCCGCTTATTTCCCCACATGGTACATAGCTACACCCAGCGGGGTTGCGACAGTGTTCCTCGACTGTGTCTTGGAGATACAGCTGCAGGTTCAATTACGTAAGCTACATTTCATCAAGAGGCTAGTAATACTTCCTATCTGCTTCAAATCTTTTTACCCATGTCAAGTCCCTTCCTATGTCGTACAAACAAATTAGCACCTCATTAACATCTGCAAGCTTAACAAGAACGCTGCGACGCGTGCCCTGGATTACTTTGCTGCGAGCCGAGAATTGCTTGGCGCTTTCACCAAGATAATACTTTATTAAGCTTGGGTAGTGTAGAACCCAAAGCTACGCGGCATTATAGCGTCAATGAAACAGTTTCAGGACACTGCGAGGCGTTCGTGTTAAACTTGTTCTTGACTGTATTTTGCCTGTATTTATAATTAAATCTATCAAGGTATGACAGAGAAATCAATTTGCGAAATGAGAATTCAGTTTACAGCGTATATACGTCAAGTTTATCACCTACTCACAAGGTATTTTACTGTGGTGAAACCTTCATTTAAATACAAATATACTTTTCGGTGCAGCTTTTTTTTTCGCAGCAAAACTACCTAGCAACTTGATCCTTGTAAGTGGATCGCAGAAAACTATCATCTTCTTTACAGGTATGGGAATGTGTGGTGGACCAGAGAACTATCATTATCATAAATGAGCATGATTTAATGAAATTGGCTAAACTCCGCTTCTCACCACTTATCCACAAAAAATTACGAAAGCAAAAGTTTGCCCAACAAATGGCTGCTAAGCCATGCCAGCCAGACTAAGACTCCAAATACGTACTACGAGAGAATATAAGAAAGCGGTAAAGCACCCAGCAGACCCGGGTGCGAGCCCCATTGTGCCTTTGGTGCTAGGTATACCAGCAAGTCACGCGCACCGGTGTAGTTTAATAGTTAAATACTGGGCTGGCACGCCGCATACCTGGGTTTCAAGCCCCACTATGTCTCTGATGCAAACTTTTTTTTTCTAATTTCAAGCGGTGTGGTTACGCACACCGATGGCAGCGGACAACTGCGCGTGACCCGAGTTGTGATCTCATAACAGCTTGCGCTGTAAAAATAGGAAGAATTATTTCTGAGCACTTAGTTCTCCTGGCCAGCCCCGTGAAATTCGTGTCGATTCTTGATGAAGCCCCCTAATCTCAGTGGTGTTTTCTGCTAGCTTCTGGGCACACAGAGCGAACTTTTCATGTTTGCGCGTGCACCGCGTATCCTACCTAAAGGTTTTCTCCCGCACATTCTTAAGCAGAGGTAAGTAGTTCAAGTCATCGATGTGACTGTTCACACGCTGGTCACTGATCGCATGCCATTGACCGGGATTTTTCATCTAGAGATGCCCATTCCACAAATGGCAGCAGCAAGGATTAAACGCGGAGCAATAATCTTGTCACTGTATTAGTATTAATTGAAAAATATTGAAAAAAACACAGCTGGACAGTAATGCTATTTCTCTGGGCCACCTTAATGAAGAAAGCGCGGGAGAAAACTATTTTTGTATAATGTGTGCTGCACTGCGCCAGCATTAAATGAGTTGCTTATCCTCAGAAGCTAGCGGAGAACATCGCTGAGAGTCGGGAGCTTCGTCAAGTAATGACATGGATTCTGCGGGGCTGCCAAGAGAAGTTAGTGCAGAAAAATAGTGTTTCATATCTTTTTTTTCTCGTAGGGAAGAGGTGACAATGAGCAAAGAAATATTTTATTGGAACCATCGTTATTGCCAAATAGAAAACAAAGTGTCCTTGTCACCTTCGTCCGCAAAATAAGCGGCATATAACTATATGTACTGTAAAAAAACAATAGACTTCTGCAGAATACAATAGACATTGATTTGATTGATATTTGGGGTACAAAGGCCAACTGTGGTGATTTTTTCGACCATTTCAGGCTAATGGTGGTTCTGTGTTACCTGATACACTCTTGTCACGCGCCCGATAGCTGTAATGCTCAGCAAGTTTGAGATTAATTTTTAGTAAGCAAACACGCGAAATACCGAAACCGAAACCCAACCGAGCACACACTCTACGTATGACGTAACGTTTGGTAGGAAGCTAGCACCGGATGTCGTACAAGGCATGCTGGCCCTGCCGGCAGGGTGTACGAAAGTGTGAATGCTGGGCCAAGCAGACGCTCAGAGTTAAGCTCGGAGCAGAGGTGAACGCGCCGTGCGTCAACAAACATGTCCGAGATTGACAGTGTATCAGAGCTGTCCGACAGTGGCGACTCTGCCGCAAATTATGCTGTTACGTCGCCGTTTCAGGGGTGAAGCTCCTTATGCCATGGGTTGTGCGTCCGCGTTTCATGTAGTAGTAGTAGTAGTAGTAGTAGTAGTAGTAGTAGTAGTAGTAGTAGTAGTAGTAGTAGTAGTAGTAGTAGTAGTAGTAGTAGCCATCTCTCATTTAAATCTTGGAATGTTCACTGGATCACGGTGCTTCCATGTGATGAATATATGATGAAAAGATGTGAGATGGCAGTACCTGGAGTGTTCACTAAGAGGACCGACAGACGTACAGACAGACAGACAGACAGACAGACAGACAGACAGACAGACGAATGAACGTACGGATGGACGGACGGACGGACGGGCGGATGGATGGACGCATGAACGGATAGATGCTGACCTACGTTGTCCTGATAGTACTCCGGCGAAAAATGATCGGAACACACGCGCGCTGTTTCGCTCGGTAACCAGTTATCTTGCCTGATCGCACTGATACACCTCTCATGGAGGGCACTGTCACGTGAAAAGGCGTGATAGCAAACACTCTGCGTCTTGTGTGAGTGGTTTATCGAGCCCACAAAGCAACAACAACTTCTCACTCACAGGGAACACTCAACCACAGGGAACAAAGAATCGCGCGCCAAACCAGCGCAATGCCGGCCAAACACCACGGAGGAAGGAAGAACACTGCCTAACACCACCACCGTCACTGTGTGGCCTGCACAGGAAACGCTGCAGCAACCAAAGTTAGCAATGCCACCGGCTGCGTCACTTCCACTGACATGCCAAAAATGACAACACACAGACAGTGTTGCAAATAATTCTGGCAAGCCAGGTCAGGCGTTTCAAGGGAACTTTTGAAATTTCTTTGTAAACAATCAAAGCATCTCTCAATCCTGTATTTTGGCATAAATGACGGTAATGAGCAAAACAACGTCGCCAGTGAATTTCACTGAGTTCTACTGACCGTGAAAAATCACCAAGTTGGCATTTAGCGTCCCAAAACCAATATATAATATATGAGAGACGCCATAGTGGAGGGCTCCGGAAATATCTACCAGCCGTGGTTCTTTAACGTGCATCCAAATCTGAGCATGCACGTGGGCCTACAGCATTTTTGCCTCCATCAAAAATTCAACGGCTGCAACCGGGATTCGATCACACTACCTGAGGGTCAACAAGGATGCAATAGACATCTGCCGGATACAACTATATCTTTACTGTAAAAGCGATGGCTTGAAATGAACTGTTAGAAAGAACATTAAAGGGCTGGCTAATATATATGACTTGCAGACAACCTCAAACATTTTTCTTGAATTTGGAGTCATCTGTTATCTTGACTTGAAAGCAAATATTTAAAACGAGAAAAAAAAATAAGATGAAGAGAAGAGCAGCACAAGAAATACTAGATTGAGTTGGTGGGTGTTTGACTTCTCACACAAGAAAAACAATGCAAAAAATAATCCGAATGGCTGGTACAGTAAAAAGAGGAAACCCAACTTCCTATAAATTCAAAATGAATTATGAGAAGCCAGTACTACGCTTCGCGGCGAGTACATTATATCATGGAGACGTGGAAGCCAGGCAGGTTTACTACAGAGTTGCGATTCAGGTGTCGCGAAACACGGAAGCGCGATGGCAAAAAACGTCAGAGAGGTTCAGCAGTAAGAAGAGAGCCATAAATTACACCAAACATTGCTTTTTTGAAAAAAAAAAGAAAAGAATTATTCTTTACCCTCTTCTTCCAAAAGAAATATTGCAAGGCATCACCGACCACCAGCCTCATATTTATCAACACCATTCTCGATTTCCTCTCAACAGATTTCTATTATATATAACGTTTACTTGTGAAACCCTTGTATACAAAATATGTCATGTTATTTCATTTCTTGTTCTTTGTGTACGTACATTTTCATGACTTAGTGAGACTGCTGTGGTGGACATGGTCGTTGCACTCCGCCAGCGAGAAACAGCTGTTGCGCGGGGCGAATGTGCTTGTCACAAACTACGCATAAGCATGCGTAGATTTTTCTAGTGAAGAGAGAAGGCGACGTTGTTGAGGAAATTTTGCCACATTGCAACGCTCCCCCCCTCCGTCCTCCAAATGACCCCCCCCCCCTCCCATAGAGTTCTTTGCAATCAGAACGCAGTGTAATGACGAAGGTGCAAGGAGGACAACTCCCACTTCCCACATGAAGTAGCCTACGAGCATACAACTCACTTGCGTATACTGGAATGTACAGTACTAGAGTCAGCGCACGAAGCTGTTGGTGCTTCCCACAGATGTAGTTTAACGTGCAGTACACATTCATGCAAAAATGGTCTTGCAAAAAGCTTGCGTTACATATTATTCAGGTAGATCCATTCATGAGGGTCACCGTTTAGTTGCTATTGCTTTTCGACGACATAATTAGCTGGGTTGTGCATTTTACTACTGCATTCCCGAGAAATTTATTAAATCTGTACCTTCCAATAATGTCGAACTCATACATGTAAGTTCTTTGTAAAATGAACCAAGCTTATTCCATCAATACCACGTCTTAATGCTATGAACCATTATGAAACGCACGTCCTCTTTATTTGAGCGTACTGTTATTATTAGCTATAATTTTCGCGCAGCCGTAATTTTTTCTGTTTTGCCTTCAACTCACGGTACGCGTATATTTGGCTGCATGTTAGTAAAAAAATGTTGCATGATTCCTACGCTTAGAGGATTGTTTGTGTATTAGTGTAACATTGTGTTGCTCGTCCCTCCCTTTTGTTCTGAATAATTTCACAACGAAACGAATAACACAGAAGCAATGTTCTGAGAAAAGAACAAGAACAAAATAAAACAGCAAAGTTCATCAAACTTAGGACTGTAAAATAAGCATGGGAAAGATTGAGCTCCGATCACATTAACGACAATTTATCGTAAACAATCTAACCTCCCTGTCCTTCCTCTTTCAATCCTCCTCCTCATCGTAAACAGCGAGAGAATGGCATCGACCACGTGGGTAAAGAACGCGTAATTGCACCAGTGCACTGATGCACCTAAGTGTCGCGGTAAAAGAGAGAAAGTTCGTGGGAAGAAAATACAAATGAAAGAGCTACTAATGGTTGTGATCGAAGGAAAACATTTCATGCTGGTGATTCGGATGAATAGCAGTGCCGCAGGGTAAACAAGAGGTGGAACACAGTCGAAAACGCGGCTCATAACGCCAGCGCAGGTTGACACAACTCGATCCATCAACGTCGCGAACGCGAGAACAAAGGCGACGACCAGCCGGTCTAGGAAGTTTCTGTCAGGGGAATCATAGGAGATCAAGAAAATGCAACGACAAACAGTACGAAAGGGGGCATGAACCACGGTGGCACAGCACCCAGCCACGCACGCAAATCATTCGTCTAACTTGTGAAAGGCGTACTCCCACAATGAGCCAGAAGGTCCGATCAATGAACATTAAGGACTCTTTGATATATGACACAAATCAATGAAGTGGACATCGGTTCAGTTAAATCTTGCGTATTTTGATGAGAATAGCTGGTGATTTTCTGTTGTTTGTTCTGTACGGCGCTTGTAACGCATATCTGACCTCGTTACGAAATACTTTCTTACAAGCCTATTCTCTCGTGTTTCGCGTTTTTCCTAGTAGTTCATTGAAGTAACTAAACATAGCCACAAGCCTTCGTGAATTCCATGGCGCACATAAAGTCACGGTGAATATCACGAAGCACATGCAACATCTACTCGCTTTACTTGGATGCAGCACTAAAGGTATGTGTAATAAACCTGATGTTCAATATAGCCCACCGGGGCGTAAAAATAACATTGGAGCTCTTTCAAGTCAAGTGTGGTTCTTGGCTCGCCACTGTTGAAAACTCGGCGGAGCTCTGCGAAGCGAATGGGAAGGATAGCCTTGTTGAGTATAGTGTACCAAGAACATAGAAAAAAAGATGGTGAAGAGAAAAAGAGAGGGGAGAGTAAGAAATAACATAGCAACGTATACTGTACTACATTGTGGAATGGGAAGTGAAGCTAAGGAAAAGAAAAGAGTACAGGGCAAAGTTTAGCATGACTATGCATATTGTAGTATTGAAAGGGGTGGAAAGTGTAAGTGAGGTTGAGGAGGAGCAACGTGAGGGAGGAGGAGCAAAACCTATTACAGTACTAAGTTCTCGATGTTTGCGCCGTTAGTTTGTAGCTTCCTGAAATATTGGGGCCGATACACTTAAAATTCTGAGCGTGTCGGCATGGATCTGGCATTGTCTGCTGCCGCTGCTGCCATGACGATTCATTCACTTGAGCGCCTGAGAGGGAGTTCTCTCTTTAACGCCACCGCCTCTCCATGTGCGGCGGATGGCACGTGTTGACTATGGAAACGCTTTATCACCCGGGAGAGACAACGCGTTGCAATGTAGTGCCGGTGGGAAATTTCTTTGTGCGTGGTGAATAATAAAGATTCGCAGCGTGCACATAAACTATCAGCGGATTGCATGCTTCACCCGTTGCCATGTTTCACGTTAATTAAGCTGAAATATCCGTCCTTACGTGCTAAGCCACTCGCCAGTTCTCGGACTGTCTTTGTCTTTGAGCGCGGCTGATAAGCAATAGCGTGTGATAAGCCAGGCCCATAGGTTTTTTTTTTTTTGGCCGGCATATAGGCCTTATCTCGTTTTCATTCACGCACACCGAATCAACTTGATGTCTGAATAGAAAAAGTGTGACCAGTCGAAGCGGCGAGTGAAGATCAAGAATAATGACGTCATTCTTTAAGAAATGTTCGTGCTGCACCAACATTGACGAATGTGACAGAATACCTTTCAGCGTGTGCCAGTAAACGCGCATCGCTGAAAGATACATTATGTGTCCCAGACGAATGTCGTCAAACACACAATACGTTTTCATATTCTGGAATTGGAAAACATGACACTACTTTGTGCAGAGCAAAATTTATATCTTAAAAGTAAAAGAACAAGGTACAAAGAAGTTGCTGTATGCAATAAAAGATGGTACTAACGTACAGCCGTCAGCATCTTTAACTTGCACTTGGCTCACTTGGACTGAAGTTGCAGCACCAAGCGTTTGAAATGATATGCTTGCTGCAGTTAATGATAGATGTATTGCGTGTCGGTTTCACTAGTAAATTCCTCTTTCTAGTATCTCTGACCGGCGGGTCGAATGCACTCACTTCGCATCCCGTTTTCATCAAATTTCGCTCGTGGCTACGTTATCGTGCGCACCAATGGCATTTGTTGTTTTATACTTCCACAATGAACCATTGTGCGCGACCTTTCGTGTTTGAATTCGCAGGTGCTCAAAAGGTATCATATGCAAAAAATCAGAGAAAACACACGTTCAAGGCGTTTGTAAAAGTCGAGCAATAAATTGCAAATGCACTGGCTTTGTTTATGCTGATTCAATAATTTTCAGACAGCGTGAATCGAACTGTTGACGCTGTTTGTGGTGTGCCTTCGTGCACGGTTCACGCTCCACAGAAGATGTGGTCTTAGAGCACAACATTTGTGCGGGTAACATTATCTGGGGTACTATATTCACGACTTGATTATAAGATAATATGGCAGCTTAAGATTTTATACGATAACCACATTAAAAAACCGCTTTGTTTGCGCTGCAGTGTATTCATGCGTCTTTATTGCTGAGAACACGCGTTAACATTGCGCTTGATAACGCATCTTCCGTGCAGCGTAAACTGAACAGAAAGTCACATTCTAAACTGCGAGAGAAGATCAATTGACACTGTGTGAAAGTTATAAAATTAGAACATGAACAACGCCACCGCATTTCAGATTTTTTTATTCTGCAAGTTTTACAAAGGCCATAAACATGGGTTTGCTTAGCTATTTATGCATGTGATTCATCGCTGCGAATTCAAATTCGTGAGGTGCGTAGGCAGTCGCACGCAGCGGTTCAATATCGAGATAAGCACACAACAACGAGCTGCATGGGTGCACGCGAGAACATAGCCACGAGCGAAATGTGGCAAAAACGGGTTGCGAAGTGAGTGCCTACAGCCAGCCAGTCAGGCAGGCTAGAAACAGAAATTTACTAGTGAAACCAACTACTGAAATTAAAAGTGTCTTATTAAGGACAATTTTTTTCTCACCTATTATTTCTTACTCTGTGGTATATATATTTTGTATGCATGTTTTTTGCCTAATTCAATCAAGTATTTTTTGTTGTTCAAAAACGGAAATGTTCGCATGTCATTGCAAGCTCGAGCACAAAAGGTAACAGTCACTATCGTACTCATAGTTGTGAAGCGTTATGTACACGTTTAAAACATACGTCATGTCGCATTACCTCCCTTTACATGGCTATATTGTGAGAGGTTGACATGAAAACAGCCAACCACACACATAAAAATTACCTCAAGTATTGGGTCAAAAAACTAACACTACTGCGTCGTTTTTTTTTTTGGAAAAATCAAATGGGAAGCGGCGCCACATAAAAATTTAAGCAAACAAAAAGCTACGAACCACAACGCAGTTTGATAGAGTACAGCTCAGTGCAGCCTTGCACAGGCAAACAAGAAGCTCAGGGCAGAGTCTTGACAGCCGTTGATTTCCGTTGCGCAAGTGGCACGTGATTGTGTTCATAGAAAGTGGTGAACGATTTATAATACTCGGTACTCTACCCTATGGAAGAGTTGAAAGCCATCCCGATGGCCTGCTTCCAGTCAGGATCTAACAGGCGGCGACTAGTGTGTATTTACAGCTCACCGCTGGCGTTGGCCAGCCTGGATTTGCTGGTATTGTGCTGGTTGTCTTTTAGGGGCGAAGCCCCTTAAAGCGTCACCCGTTCGTCCCTCGTAGTAGCGCGTAACATTTCTTACGCTTTGACCTGCAAGGTGGTGCCGGTGGGATATTTATCCTGTGCGTGGTTGAAGAATAAAAAATTCCCAGCGTGCGCGTTAACTAAAAGCGGAATTCTCCTGTTTCTCATTCCCTATTAGCAGCCATTGGCATGTATATGAGCACTATCTGACAAAAAAGGGTTGCTACGTTATACTCGCTGGGTGTAACCTCTTTGGTTTTAGAAAGGTTTAGCGAGCGTTGGGCCGCAGTGCCATGAATATAGTGAACTAGTATATACCAAGAACTGGAGGTGGTTAAAGGTGGGAAGTAGACACGAAGCGCAAGCCGTAAGAAAGTGTGCGTGTGCCAAAACCGAATTCTCCTGTCTCTCATTCCCCATTAGCAGCCACAGGCATGTACATTTAGCACTATCTGCCAAGAAAGGGTTGCTACTTTATACTCGCTGGGCGTAACCTGCTTAGTTTTAGAAAGGTTTTGCGAGCATTGGGCCACAGTGCTATGAGTACAGGAAACCAGTATATACCATGAACTCGAGGGGGTTAAAGGTGGGAAGTAGACACGAAGCGCAAGGCGTAAGAAAGTGTGCATGTGCCACCTCTCGTTTAGTCCTTGCAATGTCCACTGGATGGCGGTGCTTCTACATGCGGAATATATCATGAAAAGATGCGAGATGGTGGTACTTGGAGTGTTGACAAGGTAGACGAACAGGCACACAGATGCATGAACGGACGCATGGATGACTGCATGGATGGATGGATGCATGGGTTGACGCAGGGGTGGATGCATGGACGAACGCAGGGATGGACGCACGGATGGAGGTGTGGACGCACAGACAGGTGAATTGACGCACGGATGGTCACACAGACGGACGCATGGACGAACGGATAGTCCGCCCCTCTCTCCACCATTCGCCCCGTGAATATGCTGCCATTTTTTTCTTTTTTACTCAATCCCCACACTCACTTGATGTACGCCTAGCCAGCTGTGTGCCTAATTACTGTAAAGTAATGATGCCAGCCGAAGAAAGTACGAGGTGGATTTGCATTTTGTGGTGTTTCCCCACAAATACGGAGAGCTCCTTCGGTCTGTCACACTGAGACGCACGTGTTTAAAGTTGGTTTCTGAGTCCGAGAAATGGGTTTCTCTGCCTCCGTGACAGAGTTTTTGAAGTAATGATCATCTCACAGTTGAGAAAGCTGCCACCCAAAAAAATTGAGGGTGGTTCTCTTTTTGAAGCTATTTAGGTTTTTGAGAGCACGTTCTATACCTCTACTCTGCCCACTGTAGATATCAAGTAAGCCCCACAAGTAATTATGCTTTATTTAATACATTAGCAGCTCTTCTTTTTGTAGGTTTGTCCTACGGCATCTCTAGCGTTTATAACGCAAACATAGGATTGAAAAAAATTACAGCATATCCTCGGGGTGAATGATGGCGAGTAGAGCGAAGCTGGGTCCGCATGCTGCTACCACGGTGCTATAGCCTCCCGTTCTCGTACGCCGGGATCTTGTCGGCCTCGCCGTGCAGTTTCACGGCACGCTACTACCTCGCGCGCTCGCACATCGGGGTTTTATCTTCGAGCGCGAGCCGCCGCCACCACCACCTGCGCGCACGCCACTCTGCAGCCTTGTCCACTAGCCGACCTTTTGAACGCGCCCTCGTGTGCTGGAACGGCCTTTGTTTTACTACAACGTGCCTCCTAGTGTACAGCGCCGCCCACAAACACGCGATATCCAATGTCTTCATGTGACGTCATTTCTATTTTCTCACACGCTCGCGCATCGGATCTTCGAATGCGAGCCGCCGCCGTCTTGCGCGTGTCATACTTTTTATCGGCAAACCATAAATCGTCCGCTGGCCGCGTCCATCCGTCGTGTGTCTGTCTGTATGTTTGACCGATGGACAGACGGACGGACGCATGAACGAACGCACGGAAGCACAAATGGGTGCACGAGGGCAGATGGACGGATAGGCGGATGGGTGGGTGCATGGACGGATGCACGAATGGACAGACGCACGGATGAACAGATGAACGCTCGGACGGACGGGTGGACGCATAGAAGATTGCAAGGATGAATGCACGGACGGACGCATGGACGAACTCAGGGACGGATCGACGCACGGATGAACGGAACTACGGATGCATGGACGGACGCACGAATGAGTGGATGCACTCACGGACGGATGGATGGAAGCACAGATGAACAGAAGCAAGAACAAATGGACGGCCGGAAGCATGGATGCAATGATGGACGCTTCGCCCGACTCATCATCATTCACTCCATGGATATGCTGGGAATTTTATTATTTAACATACTACAAGTAACGTCCTATTGTATCGTACCACGTGCATTTATCAGAGTATTTGCATTTCGCCATATGTACAAGTACTGCCCTTTACGGTCAGTTCAAAAACTAACGAGAGGTAGCTTCATGCGATTACGACGGGACGCTCAGCCCACGCCTTAAGGAGTTTCAGCTCCTAATATGGCCGACTGCTTAGATCGCCTGCTGAATTACTGACTTTTCCGCACTTTCGATGGCAAGCAGTTTCACTGTGGTTGACGTCTGTCATCAGGAAAACCTGAATTTCTTCAAATGACCACTGCTTCATAGTTATTTATCAGTGAAACCATTGAGTTTATTTTTATGTATACTTAATTCAGGGCATTCAGAGCCAACTTCTTTCCGGCTAGTGGTGATAGGGGTACCTTCCTAATGATTCAAAGAAGCGTTATGCGGACATTAGAATAATGGAGACAGCCTAGTCCTGCTTCCAGGCGATTCACAGTGTCTAAGTAACACTATACTGCTGCTTAAACCTTGGTGCGCATTGCGCAGGCAAGGTGTCGTCACCCGCCATAAATGAGTAGACTGCTCAGATGATTTCATTTGAGATAGTGCTGAATAAATTCCCCTTTATAACTTCATTTTACCAGCCTGTCAGTATGAAACAGACATACGCGCGGAAAAACTAGCCGTACTATGATAGCAAGATTCGCACAGTGAAAAGTCCCAAAAAGTGCAAATATGTGTGTGCAGATAATTTCGAAAACTTCATCGCTATATGAACTACGTATAATACTGGTGTCACACTGGCATTTTCCATTGAGATCACGACAATCCTGATCAGTTCTCTTCATCGCGATCAACTTTATGACCGCTGCTACACAACCTCAAGCTAATCCGGTCCGAGCTCAAGTCAGATGAAATGCCCCAGATGGCATTTGCGTGTCGTAAAACATGCCACTGACAAAGCTCAACGTACGGTATATCTATAGAGCCCTTTATCAGCAATGTTATTTGTGCCAAAACCACTCGAACGTAAAAAATTACGGCATATTCACGGGGTGAATGATGATGAATGGGCGAAGCTCCGGAGGGATTCATCGGTAAACTGTGAATCTTCCGTGTAATTCGCCCAGTCGATCATCATGTAAAGACGTGAGAAACGCTGTGTGTGTATATACACAAATCAACTTTTATTTGTTCTTAGACGATAGATGGCTTGCGATGTCCCTTCATTATGACGGCTTTATGGTCTGTGAAATGAAGGGAGAGCGGTTCCTGTATAGGATCTCGCGTCTTTCATCAACTACAAGTACCGATTTCTAGTTCATAACATCTTGCATCTTTTCATCATCAGCTACAAGTACCACCATCTAGTAAACACTACAAGAACTAAACGAGAGGTGGCTACATACAGGAGACGCTACCGCCATCTAGTGAACACTGCAAGAACTAAACTAGAGGGGGCTACACACAGGGGACGGTACTGCCATCTAGTGAACACTGCAAGAACTAAACTAGAGGTGGCTACATACAGGCTACAGGGGACGCACAGCTCACGCCCTAAAGAGCTTCGCCCCTAAAACTTTGCATGCCACTACGATAGCGATTCATTCGATAAAATATTCCTAGCACTTACCCTTATTGCTGTGCGAGGCTCTTAACCTTCGCTTTTATTTCTGATGGCCCTCGCCCGTAACCATGTAGTCGCAGCGAAGCGTTAATCTCGTTGTACGTGCCATTGTTTAACTTCTGGCGCCTCAAGTATGTTCCAGGCACTCCTGCTATTGGTCAATTACTGTGAAGATCTTTTCATTCAACCATGAAGTGCGGGTACGTTGCGACGTAATCGATAGGCTTGCGACACTCATAACCAGTTTGCTTTGAGGTGCTCCAACAGCTCCAACGGAGCGAGAGTTGAACTAAGCGCTGAAGGCAACGATCGACTGCTTGTCGTCTGCTTCTCATGTATCAATACATGCGGTCGATGCGAATCGTAAAATATGCAATACTTTAGATATTGTACGTTTCATTTCAAAATTTGTTTTTTATAACGTCTAGCTGTTTTAAAGCGTTTTTATTGAACTATGCTCGATTTTCTTGCTTATTGTGTTTTCAACAAGTTCAGCTAAGGGATGACGACGACAGCAAAATCGCGACCTCTTAGGGAGATCGCAATGCACGAATCGCGATCGCCTTGATCAAGATAACGCCTGATCGTGATTTAGGGTGAACGGGTAGCAGCACCTAGTCCGGATCGTTCTAATCCGGATCGACCCTGATCGCAATAATTGTGCCCGTGTGACACCGCTAAAACTGATGAAAAGAAGAGACTGAAGGCACACGCTTGGTGAAGTCTTAACAACCACCTTCATTGTAGCATTACTTTGAAATCCATTCTTGTTTGTACAAAATCGTTTTGCACCTTGCCAGAGTTTTTCCTGTAAAGGGTGCACCACCGCAGTGGCATAAGTTCTGCAACAGAGAGAACCTTCAAACGAATGAAAATAAGGCAGGAAGTGTACACCTTCCCTATTTACGATATGTAATATACAGAAATTCACATATATCAAATGCCTGCAAATTTAAAAACACAGCAGGAAGCGTGCGTGTTACTGAACTGAAATAAGAAAGCCGGTCTTTCATCCTAGTCAGTGAAGAGCAGCAAGTGCGGTATTTTGACTGAAGGCAACGTCGGTCGTGGTACAATAGCAGGTTTGGGGTTGACCATGAAAAATGTAACCAAAGCAAAGTATGCCAGTTATCAATAAATGCTAATCAGATTCATGTACAGGCCTGCTTGTCTCGCAAGCTGACAACGGTTTGATATTCTCGTAAAAACTATGCGCAGACTGCTTGATCTATGAGCAGTTCGAAAATGAAGCGTAAACGCAGAATAGCGTATTCTGGCCACACATGAACAGTTTATTCTTAGAAACTGGGGAGGAGGGAAGCATGTGTTTTACTGCTTTAGTATGAAACCTGGGGAGGGGCAAATCATGTTAGTGTTTGGGAGCTACTTCTTCGGTGAAAAATTGGTGGGGCCCAGCCTGAAACATGGCGTGTAGGGAGTGTGCTTGTGCTCTACTAAGGTTTTCGGAAAACTGCTTCCGTATGCATATTGTCAAGCATTTCATAGGGTACCATACCTTACCATGCTTCGGTATGTAACTATATGTAACTTTACTGCATGCAGTGAATTGTGTTCCGGCAGCACTAGTGTCGTTGGCTATTAGTTGAGCTAACTCTCAACTTCATCTTAGCGAACAGATAACGGGTAGGGGAATTGAACTCGTTTTAGGGGCACATATACGTTTTTATGAAAAAAAATGAATACATGAAGCATCTTTTGTTACGCATGCACTTCATAACGCAACAATATGGCTCATCGTGGCGATATGAGACGCCGTAGCAAAGCCTCGTCACGCGATCTTGTGACTAAACTCATAAAACGCATGCGAAGCTCTCCTCAATGGTGATGTTCTCCGTGCCTCTATGACGCAGCACTCCCTGTCAGCGTTTATGGTGGGCCGTGACGAGATGATATACGTGACACGCCACAAAGCTAGACTCTAAAAAACCATCAACATCTACGCGTTGCGGAATGTCATCACGTTGATTTTTACTTGACGCCTTGCCCACTTTCTATGAAAAGATGATGACGAGCTCTCTCCATAGAGAGAGTGTGCGCAGCAGCGTCATAAAGCTACGCACTTGACACACTGCAAAGCGTGAGTGTAGTAAGGCCTTGAGGCACTTCGCCCCTAGAATGAATTGTGGCTTGATATAACTATGTTAAAGCATTCAAACCCGCTTTTATACCGGGTGTTCAAAATTAAGCTTTATGATTTTTTTAAAATTAGGCGCTCGAAGGCACGTGAGAACCACTTGTGCAAATAAGTTAAGCGGCCAGGGGGACAGAAAGTTAGATGATAATTATCGCTGTCAGCAGCCCAATTAACTAAAATTTAATAATTAACTTTTTACTGGCTGCGGTAAGTTGGCATGTTTATATTGAAAAAATGTAGGCAGTGGTGTTTGTACACAGTTTCAGTTGGAAGATTTTTTCTAGCACGCCTGTGTTCCGAGATATCCGGCTCCAAAGTTTAATTGTCTTTCGCACGATTACGTGAAAAAAGAGTGGTCTTGCCATTCTGCGATTTGAGTTAGCGTTTCCGCAGGTGAAAGGAAAACAAATAAAAAAGGAGGACCAATAAGGAAAAAAGACGAGCAAAAAAACACTAAGCAAACATGCCGTGGACAAACACGTTTTTCTTCCTGGCTTCCACTGGAGGGCACCTTCACAAAACCTGTGGCGGGTTTAATCCAAACCCCTTTTGTCCCTGTTTTTTTGACATTGTTGCTAAAAGGGCGAAACATAGTTTGGGAACATAGCCCCGGGCCGAAGTGGGTTTCAATGAAAGCAGCCTGCGGCAACGTTACCGTGGTCTCTATTTCATTGCAGAAGGACAGCCCAGTACTCAGCACGACGTAGACTTAGGTTTGTAGAAGCCAGAGTGAGGTCAGTCATTTGCACTGGTACGGCGAAGCTCCGTCCGTCCGTCCGTCCGTGCGTCCGTCCGTTTGTCCATCCGTCCGTCCGTCCGTCTGTCTGACTGTCTGTCTGTCTGTCTGTCTGTTTGTCTGTTGTCTGTCTGTCTGTCTGTCTGTCTGTCTGTCTGTCTGTCTGGTGTTGTTCCTCAGTGGTTCGTGAACCGGCTACCACCCGGAGCCCCACTAACTTTAAGAATAAATAAACATCGAATTAAGGTGGCTTGACCTTGGCAAGACATTTTTTTGTTTCTCTATTGTTATACATAAAACGAACAAGATGGCAGCTTCTTTTCTTGCCGTAATGGCTGGAAACGCGTCACTAAATTTTCGTTTTGTTAATAATACTTCGATTCTTTTTCTCCAAGAATATGATAGATAAGAATGTGAAATCTAACAGAGATGGGAGAGGGCAGATGTCAAAAATTTAAAAAATGAAATTTATTTAAAAGTAATACTTGCGCGGGGAGTAACGTTGTGTCTCGTAAAGATAAGCATAATGTCTTTTCTGCTACCGATTGTCGCCATACACGCATGCGTGTGCTTGCCTGATACACTGCTACTTTTAGCCAATGCACTCGTATTGTCTACGCAGCGTTGGATACATCCTTGCTTTACGCGCACTATTTTCGCATTGCACATGCTATTGAAACTATTGCGTCTGTTTGGCGCGGACGCCCGTTCTTGATGGTCGTTTCAGTAGCCTCCTTTTTATCGCAACATTCATTTCCGGAACCAGAAGTTTCGCCACCCTTCATTTCCTCTATCGTCACTGTCTGTTTCCGTTGTTCAGAATAGCTTTTACGCGAGGGCAGAGATGTGGAATTATACCTATAAAAAAATGCTATTTTTCTGCTCACGAACGAGCACTCTAGATGTGACTTTCATCTTTGTTTCCGGTTATCATTCGCAATTCGCTCTAACGGCACCAACAAACGCCGCTTGCCTGGCTACTCTTTCATGAAACGGTCGTTACCAACAGCTATAGTCTGAATAGAAGTTTTTCGAATATGCATCGCTGCGGTCTTGGCGCCTATCGGAGCCAGAATTGACACAAAAGTTGCAGACTCTCGAGCCGGCAAGGCACTTCAATATCGCGTGGTCATTTTTTTTTTCAGTTTGCATAAAGGTTAGCAATAAATACAGGATGACGTTCATTGAAAGTCTAGACTGTTGCTCCTTTTCAATGAGTGGCATACAAATATAACGAAGCACTGTTGTCTGAATGTATATGTGAATGCTATTCTTTATATTCGTATTTTTTTGTGATATTGCAATGAGGTTTGTGAAAAAAATGCTCTTAAGAGCAACGGCTTCTTTAAATGAGCCGCGCGATTCGGCTAAACTTTATTGAAGTGGAAGAAAAACAAGCGCTGCTATGGTTATTATCTATGTCATCGTATATTCGAAACGAAGTATTATATATACTTTTAGCGATGTATTTAGTAGAAAAAAGAAAGATCTCCATGAACAAGCCGCAGTCACTGATAACCAGTTAAATGTTTGACAATTACCCAAAAAATATCCCTTCCATGGCTACAATCAACTCTTTAGACGAACTGTTGTTTAAAACTCCACAGGCTCAAAAAAAAACCCTCAGCAATTGCCATTTTTTTAAATTTTCAGTGCTGCGAAATAATTTAGGCTTTTGAAATCCGAATGGGAGCCTTTATTTTCTTAGCAACCGTTATTAACATTGCAACGAACAGAGCGCGTATGCGGATTCTACCACAGACGAACGAGCAACATAAGGGAAAAAAACGATCTGGTTGCATGAGTGCATGAGCCGCATTGCTGCAAACATGCATTTTTATGCAATATAGTTTGGCTTCTATTGATTTCTTTGAATTTTGCTGCTTTACTAAGCGCTTGACACTTCTCTTAAAGTATAAAACTTGGTGTTTCAGTGTTCTTTAAATATTATAGTTTGTCATGCAGGATTTGCTTATCTGAAGTCGTCATTGCTAGAGGAGCGATGCTAACTAACTACTCCACGAAGGGCACTAATTATGGTTAAGGTTGCATAATGTTTGCCGCATCGACTTCATACACGGCTTTACTTGTATCAAGTAAAGCTCTAAAAAAGACAACCTGATGAAGCGACACATGTAAGCACTAGCTTGCCAAATCGAAGTTATTTTTCTTTTTTATTCCAAACATACGTTTTCTCTAAGAAGATAGCCTAACACGTAGTCTCTATAGTGATAACAAGAGAGGGAGAGAGAGAATAAACATCCTTATGTCATTATTCTTTAAGTATTTTCTTGGGGGTGGCCTCTCCCTTCCAGAAAATCATAGGCATTCACCGCGTCGACAGCTCTCTCCCCCAGCTAACGCTGATGTTTGAGGGTGGAGCTGGCTAAGGCTTGCTCCCAAAGCTCATGTGTGTGGTATGAGTTGGATGCACTAAGAGGTCAGCGTGTACAACCCCCTACCTTATGGTAAAGCGTGCCGTGTGCTCCACAAATGTGGCACTGTGGGGTGGGCATGTAGAGCGTAAAGTGATAATTTCTAGAAGGGCGGGGAAATCTGCTGGTTTGCAGTGCTCTTAGGATGCGTTCTTGAGCTATGGTAAGCATTCTGTGGGGATGGGAACATTCTTCTATGTATCCTGTTGTATGACGTTATGTTCTGATTTGAGACAAGAGGGTGATGATGCCAGGGTACTTCCCCACTGCCAGGAGCTCAGTTAGTGAATCCTCGAGCCATGAGATGCGCCATCTCGTTGCCTGAGATGTCTTGATACCCTGGTGCCCACGCGATCTTTATTCGTCTCTTAGGTCACCCCCTTTGTAATATTTGCCAGGACGCTTGATTAATTACGCCAGTATAGCAATTTCGGCGCGCTTGTTGACAGTCGGTTATGATCGTCTATGCGGTAGTCTGTACGATCGCCAAGGTAATGGCAAGTTCATCGGCGATGATAGGGTTGTCTTTTTGGATAGAGACGCTTGTCACTAGTTTTTTTTTTACCTACAATTACGGCCATCGGTCAATATTGAGGTTCTTCTGCCAGGTTACACGGAGTAACGGATGCGTCCGTGTAAGTGTCTAGTGGATCATTGCGGTACTTTTTCGTAATGGTTCAGACCTTGCAGCTCTTCTTCCTTCATTGTGAATCGGGCGCATGTTTCTTGGCAGTGATTTAAACAGGATCTAACTTCTTACGCACTTCGGTAGCATGGCCGTCGTTGTAGGTTGCGTGGTAAGAGAGAAGTATTTTTTGTGCAAGTGGCGTACCTAATACAGCCACTCTGAACTTAGGGAAGGAGCCCAAAAGCCCTTAACAGTCCCACCGATCACTTCTGAAGTCTCGGGACTCTTATCGAATTCGCTGTAGTGCCTAAAGCATAAATGCAAGCTCGTGGAAGATATAAATGCTGGCTAGCTCTGCTCCTCCTCTGCGTGCAAACGTACGTTTCATATTCAGTGCCTTAGGCAAGCCATGTCCTTCTTATAATTTTGTATGTGTTTATAGCTCAAAAAAGTTCATTCGGGGAGAGCATATTTTTCAGCAACAGTTATAGAACAACTGACAAACTTTTTATCACCGTTTGCAATGTTCATCTCACTCATATCACTTCAGCATTTGCTTCAATTAGTCCATTATAGTTTCAATTATTTTTGGAACATAGGTGTATTGCGTATCTCGGCATTTCGGAAGCACCTCCATTGTTGTTATTGCAGCATTGACGATGTAGGACTTTCTACTTTTCTGCGTGGTTCTTTCCCTTCCGTTGCGAGGCCTTGCTTACATTCACGCTTGTCTTAACTCTGCATACAAAGTTCTAGTGAACAGTAATGAGAGACTCTTCAGGTGTAAGAGGCATAGCTAGAAGAACATTCGTTTTCTTTGTTTTATGCTACCACTTTCGGAAGTAATGAGTGGATATTAAAACAAATCGTTCTGTGCTTGGTCTCGCATGCCTGTGGTTGATGCGAACATTATGCGGCAAGCTATACACTTTTCTCTCTGCTTATTCTTATTTTTAACTTTAACACTCATTCCATTTCGTCTATCTTTGTTCTCTCTCTCTCTCTATCTCTTTTTCGCTTTCTCGTTCTGTATATCTTTCCGTTGTTCTTTCTCGATTCTCTCTATATTTATTTCTGGCTCTCTCTTTCTATCTTTTGTTTGTCACGCTTTCTTCCTAATTCTTCTCTAAATATTTATTGGTCATTTTATATTTCCTTGTATTACAGCGAAAAGCTGTTATGAGATCAGAACGCGAGTCACATGTGGTGCCGTAGTTGTCCGCCGCCGCTGACGCCGGTGTCCGTAAGAGGTGAACAAGATCAAGCTTTTGTAAATGGTTCGAGCATTCGACGACCCACTCGTTTCACAATTTGTGATGTGTGACATCTGGTTGTTTCTTTGTTGTTATAAAACACTTAATCACTCATATCAATGTGATTCCTCTCCTAACACCAAGCCTACCTAAGGCGAGTTTGCAAAGAAGTTCCTAGTGTTTGTCAGGCTTCTGATGAAGTATTTTGTACGTAATTCACAATTACTGGTGATGATTTCATGCATTAAAAAAAACAAGAACCGGCGTGGCACAGTGGTAGAATACAGAGCTGGCACGCAGGGGACTCGTGTTTGAACCCCACCGTGTCCTTTTTGTTTTTTATAGTCAGTTGTTTTTTCTTCCTTTGTGTGATAGTGATGACGGACACCAGCGGTGGCGGTGGCGGCAGAAAACTACGGCGTCGCACGCGACCCATGTTTTGTTCGTATAACAGCTTTCGCTGTACTCGTTGCGCATTTCGCAGCAATTGACACCTGAATATTTCTTTTCCATTCCAAGTTGCTTCATTATTCATATTATTTCGACTCCTTTACCGATATCAAGCGTGCCTAAGCCGAGTTTGCAAAGGAGTTTCAAGCACCGGAATGGCTTAGTTCTATAATACTGGGCTGGCACGAAGAAGATTTGGGTTTCAATTCCATCGTGTCAATGCTGTTTCCTAATTAACCTCAGCTTTCTTTTCTTATTTAGTGTGATAGTGGTTGCGGACACCCGTGGTGGTGACAAATGCTCTTAAGAGCAACGGCTTCTGTAAATGAGCCGCTCGATTTGGCTATACTTTATTGAAGTGGAAGAAAAACAAGCGTTACTATGGTTCTTATCTATGTCATCGTATATTCGAAACGAAGTATTATATAGACTTTTTGCGAGCGATGTATTTAGTAGAAAAAAGAAAGATCTCAATGAACAAGCAGCAGTCCCTGATAACCAGTTTAATGTTAGACAATTACACGAAAATATCTCTTCTATGGCGCCAATCAACTCTTTAGACAAACAGTTGTTTAACACTCCACAGGCTCAAAACATCCCTCAGCAATTGCCATTTTTTATATTCAGTGCTGCGAAATAATTTATGGTTCTGAAATCCGAATGGGAACCTTAAATTTTTTAGCAACCGTTACTAACGTTGAAACGAACAGAACACGTATGTGGATTCTATCACAGATGAACGAGCAACGTAAGGGAAAAAACGATCTGGTTGCATGAGTGCATGAGCCACATTGCTGCAAACATGAATTTTTTATGCAATATAGTTTGGCTTCTATTGATTTCTTTATATTTTAATGCTATGCAAAGCGTTTGACACTTCTCTTAAAGAATATACCTTGGTGTTTTAGTGTTCTTTAAAATAATATAGTTTGTCATGCAGGATTTGCTTATCTGAAGTCGTCATTGCTAGAGGAGCGATGCCAACAAACTACTCCACGCAGTTGCACTAGTTATCGTTAAGGTTGCACGTTTGCCACATCGACTTCATACACGGCTTTACTTGAATCAAGTAAAGCTCTAAAAAAGACAACCTGATGCAGCGACACTTGTAAGCACTAGCTTGCCAAATCTAAGTTATTCTTCTTTTTAATTCCAAACATACGTTTTCTCTAAGAAGATAGCCTAACACTTAGTCTCTATAGTGATAACAAGAGAGGGAGAGAGAGAATAAACATCCTTATGTCATTATTCTTTGAAGTGTCCTCTTGTGGGTGGCCTCTCCCTTCCAGAAAACCATAGGCATTCGCCGCGTCGACAGCTCTCTCTCCCAGCTAACGCTGATGTTTGAGGGTGGAGCTGGCTAAGGCTTGCTCCCAAAGCTCATGTGTGTGGTATGGGTTGGATGCACTAAGAGGTCAGTGTGTACGACCCCCTACCTTCATGGTAAAGCGTGCCCTGTGCTCCACAAAAGTAGCACTGAGGGGAGGACATGTAGAGAGTAAAGTGATAATTTCTAGAAGGGTGGGAAAATCTGCTGGTTTGCAGTGCTCTTAGGATGCGTTCTTGAGCAACGGTAAGCATTCTGTGGGGATGGGAATATTCTTCTATGCGTCCTGTAGTATGAAGGTATGTTCTGATTTGAGACAAGAGGGTGATGATGCCAGGGTACTTCCGCACTGCCAGGAGCTCAGTTAGTGAATCCTCGAGCCGTGAGATGCGCCATCTCGTTGCGTGGGGTGTCTTGATGCCCTGGTGCCCACGCGACCTTTATTTGTCTCTTAGGTCACCCTCTTTGTAATATTTGCCAAGACTTTTGATTAATTACGCCAGTATAGTAATTTTGGTGTGCTTGTTGACAGTCGGTTATGATCGTGTATGGGGTAGTCTGTACGATCGCCAAAGTAATGGCAACTTCTTCGGTGATGATAGGGTTGTCTTTTGGGATAGAGACGCTTGTCACTAGTTTTTTTTTTTTTTACCTACGATGACGGTCAATATTGAAGTTCTCCTGCCACGTTACACGGAGTAACGGAGGCGTGCGTGTAAGTGTCTAGTGGATCATTGCGGTACTGTTTTGTAATGGTTCAGACCTTGCAGCTCTTCTTCTTTCATTGTGAATCGGGTGCATGTTTCTTGGCAGTAGTTTAAACAGGACCTAACTTCTTACGCACTTCGGTAGCATGGCCGTCGTTGTAGGTTGCATGGTAAGAGAGAAGTGTTTTTCGTGCGAGTATCGTACCTAATACAGCCCCTCTGAACTTATAGAAGTAGCCCAAAAGCCCATAACAGTCCCACCGGTCACTCATTAAGTCTCGGGACTCTTATCGAATTTGCTGTAGTGCCTAAAGCATCAATGCAAGCTCGTGGAAGATCTAAATGCTGGCTAGCTCTGCTCCTCCTCTGCGTGCGAACGTACGTTTCATATTCAGTGCCTTAGGCAAGCCATGTCCTTCTTATAATTTTGCAATTGTGTATAGCTCAAAAAAAGTTCATTCGGGGAGAGCATATCTTTCAGCAATAGGTATAGAACAACTGACAAACTTTTTATCACCGTTTGCAATGTTCATCTCACGCATATCACTTCGCATTTGTTTCAATTAGTCCATTATAGCTTTCAATGATTTTTGGAACGTAGGTAGTATTGCGTATCTCGGCATTTCGGAAGCACCTCACTGTTGTTATTGCAGCAATGACGATGTAGGACTTTCCATATTTTCTGCATGGTTCTTTCCCTTCCGTTGCGAGGCCTTGTTTATATTCACGCTTGTCTTAACTCTGCATACAAAGTGCTAGTGAACAGTAATGAGAGACTATTCAGGTGTAAGTGGCATAGCTAAAAGTACATTGGTTTTCTTTATTTTATGCTACCACTTCCAAAAGAAATTAGTGGATATTAAAACAAATCGTTCTGTGTTTGGTCTCGCATGCCTGTGGTTGGTGCGAACATTAGGCGGCATGCTATACTGCTATGTTTGTGTGTGTGTGTGTGTTGTAGTGTAGACGAACTCCTATCATGTATAAATGTATACTGCGAGTCTAACAAATAAGTTGAAAGAGCGTATATCGGAGATTATTGTTGTCTTCTCTACTTTCATTGATTTCCTTCCTCTGTTTCTTTTCCTATCCCGCTGGGTATTTTTATCTTCTTTTTCTCTGTGCTTATTTCTATTTTTAACTTTAAGACGCACACAATTTCGTCTATCTTTGGTCTATCTCTTTCTCTCTCTCTCTCTTTTCGCTTCCTCGTTTTGTATATCTACTCGTTGTTCTTTCTCTATTCTCTCTATATTTATTTTGGCTCTCTCTTTCTATTTTTTGTTTGTCTCGCTTTCTTCCTAATTCTTCTCTAAATATTTAATGGTCATTTTATATTTCCTTGCATTACAGCGAAAAGCTGTTATGAGATCAGAACGCGAGTCACGTGTGGTGCCGTAGTTGTCCGCCGCCGCTGACGCCGGTGTCCGTAATAGGTGAACAAGATCAAGCTTTTCTAAATGGTTCGAGCATTCGACGACCCACTCGTTGCATAATTTGTGATGTGTGACGTCTGGTTGTTTCTTTGTCGTTATAAAACACTTAATCACTCATATCGATGTGATTCCTCTCCTGACACCAAGCCTACCTAAGGCGACTTTGCAAAGAAGTTCCTAGTGTTTGCCAGGCTTCTGATGAAGTATTTTGTACGTAGTTCACAATTACTGGTGATGATTGCAGGCATTAGAGAAAAAAAAACAAGAACCGGCGTGGCTCAGTGGTAGAATACAGAGCTGGCACGCAGGAAGACTCGTGTTTGAATCCCACTGTGTCCTTTTTGTCTTTCTTATAGTCAGTTTTTTTTTCCTTGTGCGATAGTGGTGACGGACAGCAACGGTGGCGGTGGCGGCAGAAAACTACGGCGTCGCACGCGACCCATGTTTTGTTCGTATAACAGCTTTCGCTGTACTCGTTGCGCATTTCGCATCAATTGACACCTGATTATTCCTTTGCCATTCCAAATCGCTTCATTATTCATATTATTACGACTACTTCACCGATATCAAGCGTGTATAAGCCGAGTTTGCAAAGGAGTTGATGTACCGGAATGGCTCAGTTTGATAATACTGGTCTGGCACGAAGGAGATTTGGGTTTGAATTTATCGTGTCCTTGCTGTTTCCTAACTAACCTGAGCTTTCTTTTCTTATTTGGTACAATAGTGGTTGCGTACACCCACGTGGTGGTGGACGATTACAGCGTCGTACGTGACCCATGTTGCAATGTCATAACAGCTTTCGCTATAAAATGAGCCCTTATATTTACACTTTCTTTCAGCAGGATCTAATCACACGGTCTGGTCAGCTGTCAGTTCCTTTAACGTCGTGTTTAAGCAGCTCTTTTTAATCAGGCCATAAATTACTCGAAAACTTTCGTAAACAAGTAATCATAAAAATTACTGACGATGTTTTATCTGCAATGTTACCTATAAAGAATGAGTCGTATCTGAACAAAACACTGTGGGCGTGCCTCAAGGAACACCGTAAGGCTAAATTGCCCCTGTCGTAAGGACGATCCAATAGCGGCATGAAGCTTGATCCTCTAGGTGATCAAACGAACCACCGACCAGTTTTGCAAGACTCAGCAAAAAGTTAAGTTGAAGCGAAGCTCAGTGCTAAAGCCTGTCGTATAGTCAGAAGAGCCCGCGGAAAGTGCTTGCGCAGAGGTCATAAGCAAGGTAACAAAGAGGAGACATGCCTGGTAGCAGTTAGGCCTCCCATAACTATCGGGGTTCTGGACACCATCTTGAATTCAGATACAAGGTGCTCATTTTCAGATAATAGTGCTTGCGTAGCTTCAGCGAACATCTCTAAAGCAAAAACGAATCAGACGTGTTTGAATAAAACGGGTCAGGAGATAAGGTGCGCGTGAATCCAGACGTGAAACTTCCTACAGGAAAAAAAGGAGTAATAACGATTATCGGCATTGAATAAGAATAAAAGCGAAGTCAAAGAAGTGAAGTCCCTGTGGTATAGTTCAGCCACCGTTTCCTTGAAGTACCGCAAGAAACCTTTCAGTGAGGAGCCGCATCAGCAAATCGAGTTCAAACAATAAAGGTCTATCCCGTTGTATCTGAAGTGGTGCTGTTTAACGTCACTTTGAACAGCTTATGCGCTCGTATAGTACGCACTTTCTTTGATGGTTTAGTGCCAGAAGGCGCTGTGCTAGTTAAATCTTAACGATGCGTAGTAAAGCATAGCCAGAAAAGCAATGAATGCTGCTAAAGAAGAATACTGAAACATCGTGAAATAAAGTGAGGTGAATTACCATATCAGGTAAGGCTTCATCTAATCAAAATGAAACATTCTTTCGAAGACAATGTTGTGAAGAAGCTGGTTCTTCATTTGTGCTCTTGTTCCTCATTCCATGGCTCTTTAGGATTGAAGTGGGATCGGACATAGAGTCGACAGTTGAGACGCAGAAGGGCAAAAAAAAACCCCCTAAATGAGCAGTACGTAGGACTGTTGACTTAGGGTAAGCTCAACAAATGGTGAAATGCAGTAATTATTCAGGCACTTTGCTTACAAGCGAAAATGTCTGCAGTTCGTGAATAATGCCACATGCATATTGACATTTTCCGGGACGATGCGTGTATGTGCCTGACGAAGAGGACGAAGGGTTCTGTCCGCTCGGTCGCTCATGCTGATTTAGAGAGCCGAATACAGCTTGCCAGAAAAAGGAGACACTACATGGTCCTAATAACTCTTAATATAGCTGAAGCTTATGACAGCGTCGAACAACCAAATTTACTGAATTCGCTGCAGGACATAAATTTTCCGCAATATAATAATAAAATGATGTCGAAAAGTTTAGTATCAGGGGAATTACACTGTGTAAAATATGAATGACCTCAATTCAAAAATAAACGTGGACTTTCTCAACGGGCGTTTCCATCTTCAAATATTCAATGTTCTGATGCGCATTATTCCCACTGACCAAGACATGACACCACTGTCTACTTTAATGCAGATGATATATTCCGTTTTTTAAGGAAGACAGTGACATTTATTTTTACATCAAAAATTGCAAAGCTATATGTATTCCCTAGAAATTGGGCTGTGGTCGATTTTGTTGTCTCTAAACATCAGTTGTAGTGCTCTCCTGATGTTTTCACGCGCAGATTCTATTTTGATGTCTGTACTATATGAGCAGCAACTCATTCCCCAAGTTGCGTCTATCAATTATTTATATCGAATAATTCTAATGAATAACCTAACTGGAGCCTTCACCTTGAATATATAGCTGCAAAGGCTCAACGGGCTTCAGGCTTATTGCGCATCAGGGAATATGGACTATGTAGACACAACCTATTATTGTTATACAAAATGTACATGTTCAATACTATAACTCAGGTGCATATGAGTTTCAGGTGACCTGCTTACAAAGCAAAATCTTTAATTCTGTTGGAGTGAGAAGCGCTAAGTTTGTGTTTGAGTCTCTCCAGGTTCGTGTCTACTAATGTATTGTATCACGAACCTCGAATTCCAACTATTCTTTGTTGGCTCCGTATGCTGAGAGTATAAACTTTCTTAAAACTTTACAGCTTATCGGCTAGAAGTTCTGAATATGTCTTTATTAGTGGCTCCATTGATTTCTTTCTTGTTCATTGGCCACGATTTTGTACTCCCGGGAATATTTTTTTCCAAAGAAAACTATGAAGAATACAGGTAGACATTAGATCGGTAAATGATACTAATGAATGAAATCACAATATTACAATAAATTATGATAGAATCCCCCCTCCCTAATCTAAATTCAAATCCCTGAAATTTTTGAATAGCAGATTGAAAAATTACATAGTTCATGCAGAAACAAATACAATAATAGCTACAGACGTGCAGGAATGCCTCTGATTACCTCGACTGTTCATTCTCAGTGAGGCTGCCCGATTTCATTAGCCCGAACTTCGCTTGATGGTCCTATGACTTCGGCACTGCCAGAAATATATTAGTTAGTATTGATCAGATACAGAAAATTAAATCTTTGTACAGATATTGCGGAAAGTATTAATAAAGAACCGATAATCAGCATCTCAGATATTCCTGCCAACCTCAGTAGATTCAATCTAGAAAGTTCAAAATTATTTTGACCAAATTTTGGTGCCGTGTCTCCTCGTGAAACTTTCATTTACACAGAGCTGGTTCAACGATATCTTCTTTTTGCCTATTCTGTGAAGAAACAGAAACCATTAGGAATTATTTTATATCAGATCAAAACTACTCATAATAAGGAAAAGGTTTCTATTACTCCGTTTTTATACTACATTTAAATTTAACTACAGATAGTGTTCTTAGTTTCAGTGCCTCCGGCTTCGGACATTCTCACATGAACCTATTTCATGAAGTATGTAATTTTGATCAAGAGTCTAAACGCATGCAGATATAATATCTCCTTTGATATTGCCACCCGCACACAGTGGGTCGACGGTAAGAGCCCCGAAGGAAAAAGATCGCGTGCTTCTTCTCTGCTCGAGAGCCAGCCGTGACGGACGGAGCGTTCAGGAGTTAGCTACTCGGTGGATTATTAAAATACCCGGTACAACTGAAGCCTCGTGTCAATATATACGTGATAAATACTAGTGATATAATTGGTAGTATGAATACGATATTCATTCAATTTTGATGTGGTGAGCTAAAGACGGCTGTCTGGTCAGCTCTAAGTTTCAGTCTTCCAATGTAATATTAGCTCTCATTTTCTTTTATAGAGTCATTCCATTTTATTTATTTCTCAAAGAGATTTTCAATTTATTTTTATTTTTACATTTTAGTAATATGCTGACCATCATTGTATAGTGGAAACCACCGAATTTTCTAGGCCAATCATCCAGAGTGGGTATGCGGAAGTGCTCACAGACAACAACAACAACAACAACAACAACAACAACAAAAAACTAGCTGGCTCGATCCCTGGTTAACTGGTCACGTTGCTACTGCTGGTTGTAATATTTTTTGTATAGAGCCTTGTCGATTCAGCGTATCCTCTTTCAAGTAATATATTTGGTGGAGGTGGAGCGTTCCCAGTCCTCGCCACGAAGCTTTGCGGTGAACGCAGCGTTCAGACTCCAGCTATGGCTTCCAACGACAACAACCCATCATCGTCTGCACCTGGGGCGCCCATCCCTACGTACCTTCTGATACCCAACCCCCCGTGATCCCGGTACATTTTCCACGCAATCGGGCCTTGAAGTCAACTACTGGCTTCACATGCACAACTGCGTTATCAAGACTCATCGATGGGACCCTATCAGGGTCTCGAGTAGTGTACTTGCGAGGATGTGTAGGAATGAAACGGTAGTGTGAAGCTGCTTTTATTTGTGTGCTTCCACGTGCCACTACGAATTTGACAATTGTGTTATTATTGTGATGTATAAGTGCGAGTATCTGTATTCAGTGTTGAAATTTTGTATTCTTTCTCCCCCACTGTAATGCCCTTGGGCGCTGTGGGTACTATGATAAATAAATAAATAAATAAATGATGCTCCCGAAGGTAATCTTAACTAACGTATATACATTGTGTATACATATTATTAAAATTAGTGCTCATGTGTTTCATCATATTGTCGCGGTACAACGCGAATAAAACAGAGGTACACCTTGAGGCAACGAAAGCAGCGTGTTTTCAACAGCTGAGCCACAAGATCTTCTTCTTCGGTCTCGAGTGAAGCTAGAGGCCCACTACCTCGTGTCCACGAAATCCGCCATCATTGCTTTCGTCCACATGTAGACACGCGTCATTTGCTTCCCTCTCAAAGAGCATCGCCCCGATGCAAAGTCTGTAATGAAGTTTCTTTTTTCCACAAAAAAAGTCTCACATCACTCGCTGACGTAAGGCTTCATGCGGACTACGTGAACGAGTTCAGGATGGTGCTGGTGACGCCTTGTACTATGCGAACTGTCGGGAACAACTTCGTAAGTGACGTCACTCAGTCTTCGCAACACTAGGTAAGGTCCAAAGTATCTTCTTAAGAGCTTTTCGGAAAGTCCTCGTTTCCGTACCGGCGTCCAAACCCATACTTTGTCGCCAGTTTGGTAGACGACTGTTCTGCGGTGAGCATCGTAATGGCCTGCATTGTACTCTTGCTGCTGGCTGATGCGTAAACGTGCAAGTTGCCTAGCTTCTTCCGCGCGTTCGGTAAACCTGTGGGCATCCAAGACAATGTCGTCGCCTTCGTGCGGTAACATTGCATCTAACATGGTTCGTACTTCCCATCCATAAACGAGGCTGAACGGTGTCATGCGGGTCGTTTCTTGCTTGACCGTGTTGTATGCGAACGTTATGTATGGCAAGATTTGATCCCAATTTTTGTGTTCAACGTCTACGTACATTGAAAGCATGTCTTCAATGGTTTTGTTTAGACGCCTTGTCAGCCCGTTCGTTTGCGGGTGGTAGGCGGTGGTCTTACGATGCTTTGTTCCACTCAGCATCAAGACATGGTCCAAGAGAGCTGCCGTAAATGCGGTACCTCTGTCTGTGATTACGATGGTTGGTGCACCATGCCTCAGTACAATATTCTCAATAAAAAATCTTGCCACCTCCACTGCTGTACCTCTCTTCATAGCCTTTGTCTCTACATAACGGGTCAGATAATCTCTCGCGACGATAACCCATCGGTTGCCTGCAGTAGAAATAGGGAGTGGGCCCAAAATGTCCATGCCAATCTGGTGGAATGGAGTCATTGGGACCTGTAAGGGTTGCAGGAGGCCAGCTGGTTTAGTTGGTGGTGACTTGCGTCGCTGGCAGTCGAGACAGGTACGAACGTGGTTCTTCACGGCTGTGGTTAGTCTTGGCCAGTAATACCTTTGCTGTACCCAAGCCAACGTTCTTGTGTAACCCAAGTGGCAAGAGGTAACCTCGTTGTGGCATGCTTTCAGTACTTCGGTGTGCAGGGCTGCTAGGATGACGAGTAGATAGGCGGATCCCGTCGACGAAAAGTTTCTTTTGTAGAGTACTCCGCCCCGTAAACAAAACGATGACAACACTCTTGCGAAAACTCTTGGTGCCTTCAGAGAACTGCCACCAAGTAGGTAATTAAGCCAAGCAACTCAGCGTCGTCACGTTGTTGCTGCGCAATGGTGGTCGTGTCGAGGACACCGAGAAATGATGTTTCCTCCTCCTCGGGTAGGGTCGCCGACTCAATGGGTGAACGGAACAAACAGTCGGCGTCCATATGCCGCTTCTGTGAATTATGTACGACTGCCCTATCGAATTCCTGCAGCCTGGGACTCCAACGCGCTAATCGGCCGGTAGGGTATTTAAGATTTGTTAACCAACACAGTGAGTGGTGATCGCTAATTACTTTGAAGGGGCGACCATATAAATACGGACGAAATTTTGTAACCGCCCATACCACGGCGAGACATTTCTTCTCAGTCGTGGAGTAATTAGCCTTAGCGCGTGTTAACGTTCTGCTTGCGTAAGCGATTACCCTTTCTGTGCCATCTTGCTGCTGCACAAGCACAGCTCCCAGACCAACATTGCTAGCATCGGTGTGAAGCATCGTAGGGGCTCTCTCGTCGAAGTGGGCAAGGACTGGAGGTGTTTGTAATCACTGGCTAAGATCGTTAAAATTAGCTTCCTCTTCGTTATTCCACTCAAAGGTGACGTCTTCTCTCGTGAGGCGAGCTAACAGTGATGCTATGCGTGCGAAGTCTGTGATAAATTGTCGATAATATGCACACAGGCCGAGAAAGCGTCTGACAGCCTTTTTATCGGTCGGCAAAGGGAACTGCTCTACGGCTGCGATTTTTTCAGGATCGGGACGAACACCTGCATAACTGACGACGTGACCAAGAAATCGCAGCTCTTCGTAGCAAAAGTGGCACTTCTCAGTCTTCAACGTCAGGCCCGCGGACTGTAGGGCTCGTAAGACCACCTCAAGTCTCTCAAGGTGCTCGTCAAACATTGCGGAGAACACTATGACGTCGTCCAGATATACTAAGCATGTTTTTCACTTTAACCCAGAAAGCACAGTATCCATGAGTCTTTGAAAGGTAGCAGGCGCTGAGCACAAACCGAATGGCAAGACCTTAAATTCACACAACCCATCTGGTGTTACAAAAGCGGTCTTCTCGCGGTCTCTCGGTTCCACCTCGATTTGCCAATATCCACTCCGCAAATCCATTGAAGAGAAGTATCGAGCGTGTCGAAGTCTGTCGAGAGAGTCATCTATACGCGGTAGTGGAAATACGTCTTTCTTGGTCACCTGATTTAGCTTGCGGTAATCCACACAGAAGCGCAGGCTGCCGTCCTTTTTCTTAACGAGGACTACAGGTGACGCCCAGGGGCTCTGTGATTGCTGATTGACGTCATCTTCAAGCATTCTGTCTACCTGCTGTTGTATCGCTTCACGTTCTTTTGGAGCCACGTGATAAGAGTTTTGGTGAATAGGTCTCGCCGTTTCATTGGTAATTATTCGATGCCTGCTTAGAGGCGTGCGGCCAACTTTTGATGTTGTCGAAAAGCAGTCTTGAAATTTGGCAAGTAGCTCAAGCAGTCTGCGTCGGTCGTCTTTCGGCAAAGTAGTGCTAACGTCCAGAACAGGCGCTGAATCAAGATTTAGCGACTCATCGACTACCGCCAAGCAGCCTTCGGCATCTACGACATCGTCGAAGTAAGCGACAGCCGTGCCTTTAGGAAGGTGCCGGCGCTCAGCACTGAAATTGGTCAGCAGCAAGTCCGTGCGTCCAGCAGCAACTCTGACGATACCTCGTGTGACAGAAATACCGTGTGTGAAGAGCAGTGAGCTTATTTGGTCTGCAACTCCTTCGGCGTCAAACTGAGCAGCGACGGCCACCAAAACAAGCGTGAATGACCTAGGAGGGAGAACCACGTCGTCATCAGTAATACGCAGTTGGTTTGGTCGCGCCTCTGGATAATTGGGTAAGCCCGAACTGTTGCAAACCGTAATCAAGCTCTCTGGTATGCTGATGACGGCGCCATATTCCCGTAAAAAATCCATGCCGAGAATTACATCTCTGCAGCATGCGGCGATAACGACAAACGACGCAGTGAAAGGAGAACCTCTGATGCCAACTCTTGCGGTACATCTTCCAGAGGGCATCAGTAACTGGCCCCCTGCTGTTCTTATGTGAGGGCCCGTCCACGGCGTCTTCACTTTTCTGATGCTGTCAGCGAGGTCCTGACTGATAATAGAGAAGTCGGCACCAGTGTCGACTAAAATTGTCACTTTCTGACCGTCAAGAAGAACACTAAGGTCGGCAGTCACAATTTCATCGTTTTCACGGCTTATCGGCTGTACGACGTAATGCTGTGGGGGCTTCTTGTCGTCATATTTATGGCCTAAAACCTTGCCCCCGGAGGTCGCCGCCCTCAGTTTCCCCGTCGCGGGCTAGGTGACCTTCTTGTATTAAGATCCGCGTATGTGCGGCGGTGCGACAAAGGCGAACGCGCGGGGGACGGAGAGCGGGATTGACGTCTCAGACTAGGAGGGTGAGTAGGCGTGGTCTCCTCTGCAGTGGTACAGCCATCCTCAAAGTGAGAACGGGCTCCATAGAAAGGGGTGTCGTGACGGCGTGGTGTGTATTCGTCGTTGGTACGACCGTCAAACCAAGGTCGATGAGGACGGAATGAATCACCTCGATGCCAGCAATGACGGGCAATATGGCCTGCACCTCCGCAGTGAAAGCATAGTGGACGTCTGTTTACTGTGTGTCATGCATCAATTTTCCGGGTCGGTGGACGTCTGAGCATCTCCCCTGGCGTCGCTGTACATGGGGTGGCTGTGGACGGCTGGTTGTATGACCGTAGCGTGGGTGGTTGATGCAGTGTCTGCTCTTGCGGCGGAGACAAAGGGACCATGGGCACCTGGTGGTACTGCGTTGGCATAGCGGGTGGTGGACGTCGAAGAGCGGCAGCGTAGCTCATAGGACGCTGCTGAGTATCAGGACCAGTCGTAGACAATGCTTGGTGAATTTCGTCGCGTATGACTTCAGCGATCGACGCGATGGGATTATCAGCAACCGGAGTCCCTAACCTCTGCAGTTCTTCGCGAACTATCTCCCTAATCAACTCTCGTAAGGAGGTTTGATTCTCAGACGTCATGGCGTTGGCGCTGATTGGGACATTGCAGGACATGCAGTCATATTGCCTGCAGCGTTGATGAAGGGCCCGCTCGATAGCCGTAGCTTCCTTAATGAAGTCAACCACGGTACTTGGAGGGTTGCGCAGAAGCCCGGCGAAAAGCTGTTCCTTGACACCGCGCATGCGGTAACTCAACTTTTTATCTCCCGTCATGTGCGGCTTAGCTCGATGAAAGAGACAAGTCATGTCCTCGGCAAACATTGCAACGGTTTCGTTGGGTTTTTGATTTTGAACACGTATCTCCAATAACTGCTGCGCACGGTCCCCTCTATCGATATTGGCGAAGGTATCGACGAACTTCTGTCGAAAGTCAGGCCAAGCTGACAAATTGCTTTCTCTATTTTCATACCAAGTACGAGCACCGTCGTCAAGGTAGAAATAGACGCGAGAAAGCTTTTCCTGTTCCGACCACTGATTGACCTTGGCAACACGCTCCTAGTTGTCAAGCCAGTCGTGGACGTCTTCATGGGCACCGCCACTAAAGCGATCGGGAACGAGGGGTTGAAAGATGGCCACCTGAGATGGTAGCGTCGGAAAGCTGCCTTGGGGCACCTGTTGTGGGCTTGCGTTGACCATTGGTTGAGGTGTACGGTGCCTAGGAGGTTCCGGCGAGAGAGTGAGCTCTGGCGCGAGGCCTCGCAAACGTCGACTGGAGCAATGCACCAGAGTTGCTACCAGTGACAATGATTCTGGACTCGATGAACGGCTCCCAGCGGCCGTGTGGAGCATCAGACAAGGTTGCGGCCCAGCACCTCCACTAGTGTCGCGGTACAACGCGAATAAAACAGAGGTACACCTTGAGGCAACGAAAGCAGCGTGTTTTCAACAGCTGAGCCACAAGATCGTCTTCTTCGGTCTCGAGTGAAGCTAGAGGCCCACTACCTCTTGTCCACTAAATCCCCCATCATTGTATTCGTCAACATGTAGACAGGCGTCAATATGTTTGACTATTGACTGAGAAAAGGGAGGGATCAGGGGTGTGCTTCAAGGTTCAAATATTTTCAAAACACTAACAAAACATTCCAAGAAGGAATATTTCAAAAGTAATTATATATGTACGGTTAGAAAAAGTACCATGTAGGTGTGTGTCCTTTTTTTCCTATTTAACTTAATACGTGTACAGAAATATATTGAGCTGTTTTCTTCAAGGTTCCTCCACCGTCGTAGTATATCGAATGCGGAGCGTGGCGGCTGGCCCAAACATTTTGGGCAGGATTATGGCTGCGGTGGTCGCAATTTGATGGAGGTGAAATGCTAAAGGCTTGAGTACTGTGTGGTGGCAGTGTATTTAAAAGAACACTAGATGATCAAAATTACCAGATCCATTCAATACGGCATCCCTCGTTATAATATCGTCATTTTGTGAAGTAAAACTTAAAATACCATTAATATATATAGGTACGTATAAAACTATAACTGCGCAACAAAAAGTCTTGTATAAAAAATTTAGCGTTGGCACGAGAAAGCCTAACTGTCGTCGGAATGTAGATTTGTTCTGCTCGAGAACGTATGAAGCGATATCGCCTTCGTCTACGCACTTATTCCGCCCGCTTTACTTGTTCTACAATCACGCCCTCATAACAGTGCTAGAGATGTGTGGAACGTGCGCTAAATGTGCAAGGTGCGTGTATTGCAACAAAAGGGACAATCTGTCGCTGTAATACAGTGATCAAGAACCATTTCAAAACAAACTGCTAGTGATGCCTTTCGGCGCACTTCGAGAGTAATGTTAACGATGGACGTTGCAGGTGTGTGTCGAAATTATGACGCAACTGACAACGGGCTTGTATCCTTAAACAGAGATACAGCAAGAGGGAGAGACAGACAAAGAGGAAAAAGGACGCAAAGATGTTCAAGGTAGGCGTATTAGAGGCAGATATTGACATAGTGCTTACAATATTTTAACCTGGCGCCAACAAGCCTACGTTGCCACACTCGTAGATATAAACAGTAAGATTGCTTCTCGACGTCCAGGTGGAGGCTTGGCGCCGGCGAAAAGAACGTTGCGGAATTGTGCCGATTCAAAGTGCCGCCAAGATATGGCAGATGCATGCGTAAGCACATGGAGGCGCTGAGATCGGGCAGTCTCCAGCCATAATGATCCCTGCGATTGGCTCTTCCCGTGCAGATCAATAGGCTCTATTCACCTAGAGGGCGCGTCGGAAAGAGAAGGCGCTGCGCGCTCAACGCAAACTTTACCGCTTCATTAGGCGCGGCGGACGTTGTCGGGACGAGTCCTCATGGCTCAGATCCTGTGTACTGGAGTAGCGCCCTCGTAAGCGGTTGTTCGTGAGTTCCTGGTGTGTGTTTCGCAGGCTAATTCGGAAGTATGTTCCGCTAAAGCATAATGTTTAGTATTAACTTACTTTCAACTCTCAACTGTTTTTGCTAGAGGTATGATATCATGTCGATTTATTAGGCCATTACGCTTCCCATTCAGGGCGCGGGTGCCAGTGTAATCATATTGAAGTGATGTTAAGTGATACAGAGATATCCCGGGACTCAGCACAATTTCATTCCATTTCGGCGCTTCAGCTGCCGTGTAGAACGCACTTGGCGAATGTACACTGACGCGTTTCTAGCGCCCAGCTCAAATTGTACTTCTGTACAAACATTCAGCTGTTTGTTGTAGAAACCTGATATCTCGGTAACATTGTAGGTGGTAGTGTTAGGATAACCGGATAGGACATACCGCTATGCTTACGGGTTTCTATGTTGGTTTGTCCTGCTTCCCGATCAGGTAACAGTTTTCATGTTCTGAATTAAAAAAAAAGCCGCATTAGAGTGCACTCAGTAAAACACTGCTTACGGCGTGTGCTTCATAAAACAATAATTAGATATCTATAATGAGCGTAGGCAAGGTATCCACATTGTAAAAGAGTTGCCATAATTGCGAGTGAGTTTAAGTAGGTATTTAGGCTGTACAATTTCTTCTTGTTTTCTCCTGTCATCGCGTTTCTTTAGGCGTTTGCACTTTTTTGAGACATAGACGACAAAAAATTTTTATCGCTCGTTTGTGGTGAACCATTGGCCTGTAGCAACATAGAACTTCATATTATTGTACAATGTGACAAAGCACGCATTAAGACATATTGGGAAAAGCTCTATCCCGATACACTAAAGTACTTCACGCAGAACCACTGAAGCCATCACAGATGTTTCGATTAAATAACCATCTAATGAACCAATTCGATCAGCTTACGTTCATGACACGAACATCACCAAGACATTAGAAACGATGGTGGTCCAAACGCGATATATTTGCCGATGTTTTGCTTTCTGTTTCTAACGCGATTACCCTGGTTTTTTTTTTTCACCACGGTTTTGTGTCCACCACGAACCTTTAGATGGTCTCGATGCGCAGAGCGTAAGACTGGCTTACCAGCCCAAACCTTATTAAAACGACATTTCATACGTGCGTGTGCATCCTTGTCACTTCAAAGCTTTACTGCACAAACTCTTTCTCTCTCTCTCTCTCTCTCTCTCTATATATATATATATATATATATATGCATATATATATGTATGTGTGTTATATGTAGTTGCATATATAGTGGACCATTTGAAGGGCCCCTTCTCACCCGGTCATATTATAACCTATAGTGAGGCGCTGGAAGTGCAGAATGATGTGTGTGTCGGCATCTGCAATGGGAGTCACGGAACGCTTCCGTTGTAACAGCTTACTGAAATAGACTGTACAAGATATGACAACGAGGAAAGAGAATGAAATGTCTAAATGTCTCAGTGTTGTCTATCATAGTCACCTTGGCGGCGAAAGTAGTGATACACGCATTGGTAATACTTTTTGCGTGGTCTTTTTGCGCAGCACTTGTTGCTGACCGCGGTAAAAAAACACGGAAAATAGTATTAAGCCTCGCGGAAAGTAACGGTATAAAATCATTCCCTGGCAATCAACGGATCACCTGAACAGGGGATAAAAAGATCATAACACAGGAGTACTTGAGCGGATAGACCATTCATCCGGCGAGGTGCAAGGGCTGGAGCTAATGATTTCCCGGTAAAGTGTAAATTGGAAGACTAAATTTTATTTTACTGGTGCGATCTGTAGAAGATAAAAGTTAGCGGCATAGGGACTAATGCTATACCTGGTGCCATCAGTCATTCAAGGAATTAAATGATAAAGCACCTCGTTTATAGACGAAAAAAACGAGTGAGAACTTTAACACCCTTTGTCGCCTCATCCCCCCCCCCCCCCCCCACCCGCGGTGATATAGTGGCTAAGGCTGCTGAAGCATAGGTCGCGGGATCAAATCCCGGCCGCGGTGGCTGCTTTTCGGCGGAGGCCTAAATATTGTAGGCCCGTGTGCTCAGATTTGTGCGCGTGTTGAAGAACCCCAGCTGGTCAAAAATTTCAGAGCTCTCCACTACGGCGTTTCTCATAATCTTATGTTGGTTTTCGGTGGTTAAGCCCCACATATCAATCTAGATCCTTTTTCCTTAGAGTGAACGCTCTTTGCAACACCGTGTATTGTAGTTTACTCACAATAAGGAAGGCATGAAAACTCGGATGAGTGGTGTGCTTAAAACAAAACAAGAATGGTGATCATATGTTTTAGCTGGGTTGCGGCCCAAAGGGCCTTATTGGCTCTGCTACCGCACACGGATCGTTTACGATGGCTTGTGGTCGCATAATATGCGCGTACTCATTATTGTTCTGATTTTTGAAGGCTACACGTGTGCGTTCACCGACATATTTTACAGCAAAAGCTGTTATGAGGTCAGAACACGAATAACGTGCGGTGCCGCCGTGCCATCGCCGGTGTTCGTAACGAGTATCACAAGAAATAAAGAAAACTCAGTAACAAAAATTTACCAAGGACACAGTGGGATTTGAACACGGGTCCACTGCGTGCTGACACAGTATTCTACCTCTGAGCCATGCCTGTGCCTAATTTTAAAGAGCTCTCCTAAACAGGCTTGATGTCGGGAGAAGAATCACACTAACATGAGTAATAAGGTGTCTTAGAACATATCAGTATGGGTAATAAACAGTTTTAAAAACCTGATGTGATAATATTATTGTTACGAAATCTCCCAACGCATCGTACGTTCTACCCGTGCGTTATGACGCACTAACGGGGGCGACGAAAATAGCTGAAGCCGAAACCAATCATGCCTACTGATCTCGATCGCGCCGAGGTGCATGAAAGAAGATCTCCTGCATGCTCGTTAGGCTGGCCGTCGCATTTTCAAGCCAAAGAGAAATGTCCCACCCGTCTTTAACGAGCGTAAAAGATGCATGGGAAGGATTGGAAAAGCTACGGAGACTGTTGATTTTACGAGCGCGGTCATCGCGGGCGTACGCATTATCTCGCTATCTCGGCAGCAGTCAGCAGGCATCTCCACATGCTACGCTCTCAACGCGAACAGATGGTGCGAAAGGTGTGCCTGAAGCGGCTGTATTCTGTTGCACTAGGATTTTGTAGATAGCTCCATTGGATGACATTTAAAAAAAAGTTGTTTGCTAGCCGCATTTCTTATAACATTACAATTTTTCGCTATCGGATTTTTTGCTTCACCCTTGCTGTGAAACTGAGTTTTTCTTCTCTGAGCTCTCATTCATGTATTCAAGCAGCACACTGAACAAGTTATACATGTTGTCTTGAATAATTCTCGCAATGCCACGGGATACTGTAAGAGGACTTGAGATTATTGATTTACAAGTAGGGGAGCCATAAGGAAGCATGGGCCATTTCTTGTCGTATGTCAGTCTTTCTAAAGTGGGCTTGTGTGCACGAGATGAAAGGCTAGCGGCTTTCATCTTGAAATGATGACGCATTTTTACGGTCCGTACTTCTAATTATGGCAGACGTGAAGGTTCACGGCAAGCATTGCACTTGTCAGCTCAAGATGGTAAGACATTGTGAAGGGCCCTTTGAGTTGAAAAGAACAAATAATTACCGAACAATCTGCCTTGATTTCACCCTAAATGCAGAATGTGTACCACTTTACTTGCTTCTGTGCAGTTTTATTTATTTTCTTGTACCCACATCATCTTTGCATTTACAGAAAACCAGACGCCAGAGGAATTGAATTTTTCATCCCTTTTATCCCCTATGGATACATACAACATTACTACCATGTACAGCTGCTCAGCAGCGAAGATTCACTTACTCTAACCTACGTCAGTGCTGAAGCACTGTAAGAACGTCTGAAAGCGCGCGAAATTTCGATTGAATAAAAGCCGAAGTCACTGAAGCCAGTGCTTTTGTGTCGAAAAGAAAAACCATACGGATAAGCCAGTGCCAGGGGAAATCAAAATGTTAATCAAGTAACAAAGGGAAAAGTAGGGAGCTCGCCCTCTGCAATCTTTTTCCAACCTTCATTGCAACAATGCGCTAAGTTGAGAGGATTTCAGTGGGCATTGTCACCGAAGAACTGTTGCAAGTCAGTTCAACAGAAATAAATGGGCAACTCAAAAAGTTGGTATGCGCTATTCGTAGCTCATGTTTTCATAATGGTATTTTTCTCTTTCAATTATTCTTTCAGATAAGCAGCGAAAGCATGGGCTCCATTTGGACCCATGGAGCCGAGAGACATAATTGCTATTTCCGGTCGGATCTCATTTCGCAAGTAGTCAGAGCTTATGCATATCGAATATTTCGTAGAGCCTCTCGCAATCTGGAGTTCCCATAACTCGATAACTCGAAACCGTGCCACCGGCTCAGTGCTTTAAAAATACATGCAGAACCATAAGATCAATTCTTTACTGAAATATTTCAGCGTAGATGAGGAACAGTAGGTTTCGTAATCCGCATGATTCACTGCAATGCCATGAAGTTTATTGTATACTTAGACAATGCAGCCTGTTTCAATGCGATTACTTTGATACTCGTTCGTATTTTATGGCATTGTAACGGTGAAAATTTGATCAATTTGTTCTTTCTAAGTCAGTTGCTTTTTGTACGGAATTGCAGTTTTTTATAGTTAGCTGTATGTATTGCACAAAAAATTCTCCTGAAAGGTCACTCAAAACATATTGGTCAGTGTGTAGACTGATTGATACGTGGGGTTTAATGTCCCAAAACCACCGTATGATTATGAGAGACGCCGTAGTGGAGGGCTCCGGAAATTTCGACCACCTGGGGTTCTTTAACGTGCAGCCAAGTCTGAGCACACGGGCCTACAACATTTCCGCCTCCATCGGAAATGCAGCCGCCGCAGCCGGGATTCGAACCCGCGACCAGCGGGTCAGCAGCCGAGTACCTTAGCCACTAGACCACCACGCCGGGGCGTGGTCAGTTTGTTGAGTTGGACTGCAGCGATACTTGTTTGTATTATATTGTAGAAAGGATGAAGTAGTAAAACTGTCAAATATAATTTCCCTTGTCTTCACTGGAAGTACACCCGTCATATTGACGTGTCCTGCGGTAGAAAGAAGAGCAACCTTGCATGACGAGACACCATAAAACGATTGGACGCTGGGTCATGTTAATAAACACGTGTTTAACTACTGTTAGCATGTGTCGGTTGACTTCGCGTTATCAAACCCCACTATTTGGAAACATATATCTATTAGCTAACTCCGAGACAGGTGAACGTAACTTCTGCCTCGACATTTCACCTTATAATACTCCTTTATATTGTGAATTTGCTTATTTTATTGCTGAAGTTTTAAGTGCCTTGTTGGGCAGCACCATGAGCAAAACAAAGAAGGCGAATGAAGCATTAGACAAGCAGCATGATCTACGACTCTGATGATGCTATTTTGCTTCCCCATAACATTCATATGTGGCCTCATAGCAACGTAATTCTGATGTGAAATTTTGTCATTCAATTAATGTCGTTTTCTTGTCATAGATAGCTGATTTTAGCGTTCTGTGTCCTCTATTCTCCCCTATCCTGCCAATATCGCTCATTCACAATCGTAATCATGTACCACAACGCCCTGTCGTATAGAGTCATTTAACACTTCTGGAGCTCGCACATCGCCACGCGCAGTGCAGAAAACTTCAAAAGGGGAAGAATTGCGCAGTGGAGGACCTGAGAATGTCAATGTAATTTATTGCGTCTCTCTCGCATCACGGTGCCGTGAATCTTGGGAAAAGTCTGTCTAGACATTCCGATTGTACAAAGATGCATTACTGCGATTGTAAAATGGTTCCACAATATTATTACGTGACAATATACAAGCAGATTTAACCTTAAAGGGGGACAGAGTGCTGCTTGCTGCTCCGAATTTTTATTAAACTTTTGTTGCAGTTGTGAGCCAAGCTGTGACAAGAGCGATTCTTTTTTTTTCGAAGAAGGAATGCGCAAAAAAACACCAAACATGCACGCATAAAAGAGCAAAAACAAGCGCGCGCCTGCGCTTGTGTTCGCTTCTATTGTGTATGCGTAGCAGGTATCAATTTCGCACGGTTTCTTTGAAAATCATGGCTCGACAAATAGACCAACAGTACATATCAGGAAACACTTCTGTTTTGCTAAATTGTAGTAACAGTGTTAAAACTGGGTTATTATGGAGCGCAACCAACGCCGTTTACTACGATTTGAGAAGGATCCAGTCTGGAAGGCTGCGTTCAAAGCACATGAACGCGGGCAGTGCTCGGAGTATTCACTCACATCTAGCGTTGATTTCTACAGGGGTGAAAATGAATAAGTGAAGGGTGAGCTGTGTTGTTATGTGACAGCAAATTGCGGGAAATGGGACAAATAAGGGACAACTGCATGCGTAAGCTCAGCCTGCCAGATATCAAAAAGATGTAGCAGGAATAATGGTTTCGCAAGAGGAGATTTATGGAGACAGTGGCGTCCCACTGCACAGCTTTCTCTGACCGCTTCGTTCTGCAAACGCTGAACGTTGCTGCGAAATCGTATTTTATGGGTTTGAAAATGGTTTCGTGACTGCCCAGTAATATCACCTTTGGGAACATAGTAGTCCTGGAAACACTAATGCATTTCACGGCCCGTTCTATTTTTGAAAATTTGAAAAGTTATTTTTGAAAACTTAAAAGTTGTTTTGAAATTCAAAAAGTTGTTTTGAAAATGGAAAGGTTGTTTTTGAAAAGTATAAGCGCATCCTGACGCATGAATAAAATAAAAGTAGGTGGGCGCGAGAGTTGCACAATAGGTTTTACGTCATGATAAATACGTTCTTGGTACAAAAACACTGATCCATGTTTTCACGCTATAACAACTTTAGTGCTGTATTTTATAACTAAAACAATCATAATTGTCACACAGTAATCAGACATTTTAAAACGCATCATAGATGTCTGATCGAACGAAGTGTTTTTCATCTCTTTGTCAATATTGAGCGCTGGACCCTTGTACACAGTACAGTATATACATAAACAGAACTTATAAGTCTTGGTTTGTAGATTGACACCAATGAAACAATTTGCCGTCTTATGATTCAACAAAACAAAAACGAAGTGTCCCTTCTAGAAAATTTTTGAGCCAAACGGTGAATTCCAAGATTTTCTTTATTGTGAACTGCACAACTCATTCAAGCAAGCATGGTATTCTTTCGTTTAATAAATAAGGAAATCAGCGCTCAGAAATTGTGCATAAGAAACTGGACAATCAGAATGACAGCAGTAAAAGCAGCAAGAGGCACTCGCCCATCAAAAATGAACAGAACGTTTTATCTTCATTTTCTTGAAACACCAATATTGTACCGCACCTATATATATATATATATATATATATATATATATATATATATATATATATATATATATATATATATATATATATATATATAAAGCCGTGAGCTGGTTATTTTTTCATCCACTTTTCTTTCTTCTTATTCACATTCCTTTGGTTCTAATCACTTTCCCTGTACATTACTTGGCATTACTGTCTGTTAAATCTCATTAATATTGTGTCAAAACACGGAAAAACGAGCCCTTAGGTATACACTTCTTTCCCCTATTTATTATATATATATATATATATATATATATATATATATATATATATATATATATATACGGGCAGCCGAATAATTGTCCCTCTTATACAACCTAAACATGCCAAGTCTGCCAGTACGAGACCCTCGTTCAATGAAATAAGGGGGAGAAGTGCATACCTAAGGGCTCGTATTTCCGTGTTTTAACACAATATTAATGAGATATAACAGACAGTAATGCCAAGGAATGTACAGGGGAAGTTATTAAAACCAATGAAATGTAAATAAGAAGAAAGAAGAAAGAAAAGTGGATGAAAAAATTACCAGCTGTGAGCAGGAATCGAACCTACGACCTTCGAATAACGCGTTCGATGCTCTAACCACTGAGCTATCACAGCGGCCGTCCCTCCATCCACTTTTTGGGGTTTATATGTGAATTTTAGAAGTAGGAGTGACAGTCAGCGCCATCTATAAGCCAAACAACGAGTGTGAAAACACTCTTATTCGCATGTTTGGCGTCACGTATATATATATATATATATATATATATATATATATATATATATATATATATATATATATATATATATATATATATATATATATATATATATATATATATATATAGAAGTAGTGTTGATAACCGTGGCCTAACTAGCCTGCTTGACTATTAAAAGCCACTTCACTTACTCGTATCACGCCTTCGTTATTAAATGTGAAGCACTTCTTGGAGACCTTCTGTGACCTTGATGGTATCTAATTATCTATCTATCTTTCTACCTATCTAGCCGCTTATGTTTGGGCACTCTCGTGCTCATGCACTTAACTTGGCGTCAATCAAAATTAGCATGGGATTTGATTGATGTCTGGGGTTTAACGTCCCAAAATTAGCATGGGAGGGTAAGATGATTTGACAAATATGACGCACTGGTCAAGATAAATAATGTCACAATTCCGACGCGTACGTCGTCAAACACTTTCCGCCAGAGTGTGGCCCATACCTTCGGACGACTATGTGCCGCTGGTATGCGGGTATGTGCCACAAGTGATTGACACTTAGTATCTACCCAAGAACGATGAGAGTACACAAGGACAATTGTAACGCGAAAGCATTCAGAAATACCTGACATCAGTAGCATCAACCCGACGAATGCAAATAATAAATGTCAGGGTCCCAGCTGCAGTCAAACTCAAGCATTCTTCGTGGCAATGAATCATTTTATCAGAGCTACGCCACGGTCTCGGAAGTACTTTTCAAATAGACGCTACTCTTTGTAAAACGTCAATAGTGGTTGCAAGGCTGCCTACACAATTTTATAAACATTACATACGTACTTCTTTCGTACAGCCGTCACATAGAGTTAATGTAAGTTGTGGTAAGGTGACATGCGCTGACGTTAATCTATGTAGCAGTGTCCAGAGCCAGCATCCTCGTGAGCATCAGCACTTCATATCAACTTCTGGTGTTGCTAATATGCATGTTCCAGTTGGCATCGTTGCGCAAGTGCAAACAACTGGTCATATAAACATCTGCAACTCCAACATAGGTCTGTGCGTGCAACATTTGTACGTGTATTTAGCGTCATTTCATGACGTGTCACTCAACAAAAAATTGCAACATGGTCACCTTCCTCCGCAGGCTTCGCACAACATCAATGCTTAGGTACGTGTGATCTGCCGAATTTTTCGCCTATTATTACATATGAGTTATAATTCGCAAGATATCCCACAAACCTGTCATTTGTCTCGTCTTGCTTTTTTACTTCTCCTCTCCCACTCACAACCACCTAATCCCACTCTTTTTTCTAGTATTACCTCCACTAAATACGATGGTGAGGCAAAGGATTTGCAATCTATTTTACGACCATTCAATCCCAATTTACGGCCTATTGCGGCGAGTTTCTAATTTCTTGACTTTGACACGAACAGTGAAATTATGGCGCAACGCAGGCCATTATTGGTGCTCACTAGTTGCTGCTTCGACTGCATGCTGGTCAAGACTTACACAAATAAATGTAATAAAAAATCTCCTAAAAAGTGTGCCGCAGAGATTGTCTACAGGCAAAGACAGGCGCTGTGCGTCCTGAGCCGGAGCATGTTTTGGATTGACCGAAGAATTTGCGTGTCCAGGCTTCATACCGAATGGGATAGCGATCCCAAGAAAGCTTCATAGTTTGCCACGTGGCTAATAATGTCCGCGTAAAAAATCACCTAGGAAACGTCCGAAACAAAAACAAAACAGAAATCACTGCCTCATGATCGCCTAAATCACTATATAGAATACAAAGAACTGTGGGAAGTACAAGAAAAAAAGGGTGGAGACAAATCAAGTGCTGTCAGTTTGTGCTTGTCCTGTGCTTCGCGCTATTTTTCGCTTTAATGGGAACGTGTACCAAGTGGCGCAAAGTAGCACTGCAGTTCAAAACGTAAAAAAGCAATAAAAGACGACGAGAAATCAATAGCAATACATAAAATTCAATAGTGTCAGTAGTGAAGCAGTATAGCTTCGCTATTTAGCTTGCTCTCACGAAGAGGAACAGAATGAAGTTCTCTATTTTTTGCATTTTTGCACGCATTTACTTCATTTGTCACGTCACATGCACGAACATTCCGCTTCTTTGGATATATACTATAAACTTCAATTTGGTGAGCGCAAGTACTACTTACACACGACGTTTATTTCTCACGCCCTTTTTTCTTTTTTTTTTCACTCAGTAACTTCATGGTGTAAACAGTGACTTCCGCGCACCTCTGCATCAGTACACTGGCAACAAGGTTTCGTTGCAACCGGAAGGTTTGCAAGCGTTTCAGTTGACATTAAAAAGATCCGCGCTACGCAGATTAGCGGACGACAAAACAACAGAATGCAGCAGTATAATAATCGTAGGCGTTTAACGTCCCAAAACGTCCACATGAATAGAAGAACGTGCGTAGCGCAGGACTCCAGAAAGTTTTACCACATGGAGTTCTTTGACGTGCACCTGAATCTAAGCACACAGGCTCCAGATATTTCGGCCTCCATCGTAAATGCAGCCGCCACGGCCAAGATTCGATCCTGCGAGCTGCGGGTCAGCAGCCGAGTACCTTAGCCACTAACCACCGCAACAGTGCATGATTTCTTCGATGTTACGGGGAATAACCCTATTACCTCTGGTGCATACACACTTCAGGCATCATTCCTCATCTTTGTGAACCGCTGCATAAAAAATTGCTCTAAATTCCTCACAAGTGTGTAGCGAATACAATGCTTCTCTGAAGAATGACTAAAGATGGCATAGTGAATGCTGGCCTATTATACAAAAATTATGGTTATTTATGGCGTCGTGGGTGCTGGGTAGGTTAGCAGCGTAATTTAACAGATGCTCCATGCGTCGGCATAGCGAGGCTGGAGAGGGTGAGCGCAGGGGAAGAAAAAGAGGTTAGAGGACACAGACACGCAAGGGGGGGAGCGAGTGCAAGCAGGGGTTAGAAGACAAGTGGAGAGTGACGCACACAAAAAGTAGAGAGGGAAAGAGGAGAGTCGCGAATGCGTAGTCTGAGTGCGCATGCCGGCTGACGGGTAACATTCCCGCGAAGCGATATAGGCTCTGCATCTATAGAACTGCTTCGTAGCCTACCATGGTTAAGTACTCAAGCGCAGATGCGGAAGAGGCAGGTTTGTTGCTGGCTGCGACGGTTAATTTTTGGGTAAGACGAGATGGTAGCGGTTCGTATGCTAAAAAAAAGTTTGAGTGTCCACTAAGCTGACCAAAAGTCTTTACAGAAAATTCAAAGCGATTGATTTAGTGGCACTGAAGTGAAAGTAGCCTGAAGTGGCAGCCTGCGTGCACTGATACATGCTATTTTACGCATTTTTTTAACGAAAAGGCTGCCAGGTATTCTTTATTTGTACCTACGTGGAAAAGCTCTTTGGAGGAGGAAAATAAATTTTTTTTCTATTCCATTATTTGTTTAAACTCCCAGTGGTCCCGTATTAGACCCTGCGATCCCCACTACGCTGAAGTCATTGACTATACTTCTCGACGCGAGAAAATAGCGCAAGTGTCACATGAATGACATGATGGTCGTCAATTGGGCACTATGAAGGCAATATAGTCACTGTTAGAGTTTGCCTTATGAGTGGCTCTTTTACGTCGTCAGCTTGAAGCATAAGTTTACAAGAAATTACGGAAAACATAAAATGTAGACGTTGAGGACATCATCTCGCAGTACCCTCTCCACAACCGTTTTTCACGCGTAAAGACAAGATATTCGTTTGTTTTCTTTACTTTTCGCTCACTTAATAGCGTTAAACCAGACAGTGACCGCCACTCATTTGTTTCCGGTACTCTTCGCTCATATAACGGCATTAGGTCAGACAGTGAACAATGTTTCAAAGAGAAGAAATTTGTGAATAAAAATTGGTAGCTTACCTGCCAAACAGCTGGGCTTGTTTTGTGAGGAACGTGGTGCATCTTGTCTTGTAGTCACATCTGGCGATGTCCCAATCGAAGCTGCGGTTAATTCCGTCGGCCAAGTTGTAGCCACTCATGCAAGACGTTGGTTCATTGAGCAAAGTGTGAAGGTGCCATTCGCCCCGAAAGCAGCCATGATGATTTACTTCGGTCGTCCGGACCCCAGCGTGCGAGTGCTTGCTAGCTTCGCGCTGGGCTTGCCGCCTTCGTTAAGCTGACGTTTTCGAGAGAACACCAACAAACGAAGCCCCGAATTTTAAAACGTCCCTTTACTCAGCGCTTCACCTTGGCTTGAGAAAGTCGATGGGGGCACCGTCTCTTGGCAGAGCAAAGAACTGCGTATCAGTGATAATCTGCACCGGTTCTTCAAAAGCGCATGGTTATTTTTATTGAAGCAGTGGCACTGTGCTCAAATTTATGAAGTGAAGGGCTAAATTCAAGTCGAGGAGCGTTTGCGAATGTGGAAGTGAGAGAATCAAGTTTTCTGTCTTTTGAACAGGCATATATCGCTGTCTGTGCTGAAATCACGTGATGCGTCACCTTATCAGGCGACAGGATCGGTCGTATGTGGTCGCGATGAAACCGGGTTTTGTGGACTGGCATTCTGCATAAAAAGAGAAAGACACTGTCACTTCTTGCTTTTCTGAAACAAAACAGAGCGCATCAAAAAGCTGTTTTCTACGTAAGCGTATGCTGTGAAACGTTTTATGGGGAAAATATAATAACTAGAAAAGGTTAACGTGGGACGGCTATGAGGTGCGCCTTGGTTAAGGACTGTGGATTAACTTCACCGGATGGCGTTCTTTAAAATGCACAGAAATAAAAAAATGAGTGTGCATTGAATTCTGCCTGTCGAAGTACTTCCATCATGGCCCGAAATTGAAGCCACGCCCAAACAATTGCTAGGGGTTTGCGTGCCAAAAGCACGATATATTCATGAGGAACACTGTAGTTGCACGATCTGAAAATTTCGAGGATCTGATGTCTCTGAGAGCGCACCTAAATCTAAGTACACAAGCTAAAGCATTTTGCCACCACCGAAATGTGACGGCCATGAAAGGGCTTCGATCAGGCGACCTGACCACAATATTACTGTGGTGAATTAAAGCCGAATCCTCGATCATAGGAGAGCAATACCAGCTTTCACAAACGCACTTGGAATGAGGAAAAGAGAGAAAAAAAACGTTGCTGTCTTTTTTTTCTCTTTTGCTCCTTGCATGTGTCTGTGTTTCTGATGTTGCCCTGTAAACAGGTTCACGTCTAATATTGTTCAGGCAGTATGTCGGGCATTTTTTTTTCGTTTGTTTTCTGAGCTTGCTTCTTCAGTAACAATCAATGTCCGAGGAACCCCGAACAGCAGCAAGCACTTGCAATGGTATGGAAGACCATCGATAGATTGGTGCGCTGTTAAATGGTCTCTAACAGGGAGTCGCGACAAAACTCAGCCGCTCATGAAAATGACCGGCCACAGTGTGCCACTGCAAACCCTCTCGCGTGCGCCGTTCCCGGTCTTGATATTGGCTCGAACAACTCGGGCGGCCTTTACGCCCCCAAATACTGCACTGTGGTACACTTTATCATATGATATCACTTTATTTTGAGGCCACTTTGACAGGAAGGCGCTCAAAGACGGAAAGAAGCTTTGCAAAGCAGATGACGTAAGCGGGAGTGGCTGGAATATGCGCGCTTTGACCATCAAGGCAACCGCGGAAACTCCAGTGCTGGTTCCCTATAGCGCGCGCTGTATACAGTCATCAGCACTGACATGCGCGCGCATCCAGTGTGGAAGCATTACGCATATGTGCACTTGTCTATGGGGATAGCTGGACGGCGCACACTATACCACTACGAATGCCTTCTGTTGTGCTGTTTCGTTCGACACCGATAGTACATCGCAAAATTATTTCATAGGTTTCAAACGTGCTGTTGAGTCGCTTGCCTAATTTTTTGATTTGATTGATTGATATGTGGGGTTTAACGTCCCAAAACCACCATATGATTATGAGAGACGCCGTAGTGGAGGGCTCCGAAAATTTTTACCACCTGGGGTCCTTTAACGTGCACCTAAATCTGAGCACATGGGCCTACAACATTTCCGCCTCCATCGGAAATGCAGCCGCCGCAGCCGGGACTCGAACCCGCGACCTGCGGGTCAGCAGCCGAGTACCTTAGCCACTAGACCACCGCGGCGGGGCCTTCTTATAATATCGGCTAGTTTATTGGTGTCATATCTCTCTCATCATCAGTTACTATTTTTGAGGTCATTTCCAACAAAACCTTTCATTATGTATTTGCCGAAAATATCGGCTCTCGCTGCTAGCTATGCGAATTATTGAAACTGTCCAGCACAGCTTCTGTCAGATAATAAGCCCACAGTTTAACCACTGCCAGGTAAATACATTTTTTAGGCTTTGAATAATAGTATCTTAGTTACACCCAATGAATTTTCACAGCTATCGCAAAAATTGAAACAGTCTGTCGCAATCCTCTAGCCGTTGGGCACGTCACTTCACTTCACTTCACTTTTATTTCCTTAAAGACCCCCTGTAGGGGTATTACATAAGGGGTGGTGCATAACAAAAAAAAGAGAACTATACAACGGTGTTTTTAATGGCTTCTGCAAACATAGATGGGTTAGTGATGGCACAGATGGCGTGAGGAAGGCCATTCCAGTCTTTTGCTGCTCTTACGAAAAAGGAGGCTTGGAATACAGTGGTCCGGGTACGTGGTAATGCGACTTGTAACGGATGACCAGTGCGATGGGATATGTGCGGAGGGGGCGTGATGTACGGTGGATGATTCAGTGAACTGAAATAAAACATATGAAAAAGAGAGAGGGTGGCACACCGTCGGCGTGAAACAAGGGTTTCTAGACCTGATTCCGCCTTTAGAGATGAGATGCTGATATCGTACGAATATGCAGAATGAATGAACCTGGTAGCCCGATTTTGAAGTGATTCGAGTTCACTTATGATGTATGATTGATGAGGGCTCCAGATGGAAGATGCATACTCGAGTTTGGACCTGATAAATGATTTGTATGCAAGCGTCTTGACGTGAGGCGGAGTATGGCGTAAGTGTCGTCTGAGAAACCCGAGTGATTTATTAGCAGACGAGATGATGTTAGTAGTGTGATGACGCCAAGACAGGTCATGAGCCAAGGTGATGCCGAGGTATTTGAATGATTGAACTGATTGTATGGGAACATTAGTGATGGAATAGGTAAACTCAAAAGGGTTACGGTGGCGAGAAAAAGAAACAAGCTTACATTTATTAGGATTTAAGTTCATTAACCAACGATCACACCATGTTTGTATGTTGTTAAGATCATGCTGAATTAGTGTTTGGTCATGAATGTTGGTTACTGATCGGTAGATTACGCAGTCATCGGCAAACATACGAAAGTTACATGATACATGCAATGGTAGGTCGTTAATGTAAATTAAAAAGAGTAGAGGCCCTAAGACAGACCCTTGCGGGACACCTGAGGTTACAGGTAGTCGGTTAGATGAGTGATTATTAACAAACACAAATTGGGAACGATTAGTCAGGAAAGATGTTATCCATGCAAGTACATTAGGATCTAGATTTAACAGAGATAATTTAAGAATTAGGCGTTTGTGAGGGACAGTGTCAAATGCTTTGGCGAAATCCAGGAAAAGAGCATCGGTCTGAATGTTGCAGTCAAGGTTAGAATGTAAGTCGTGAATGAAAATGGCCAGCTGCGTTTCACAAGAATAACCCCTTCGGAACCCGTGTTGAGAAGGATGAAAAAAGTGCATTGAGTCCAAGAAGTTGATGATATGGGAGTAGATGACATGTTCCATGATTTTGCAGGGGATACTTGTTAAGGATATGGGACGGTAATTTAGTGGAGAATCTCTGTTACCTGATTTGTAGACTGGAACGACCTTGCCTACTTTCCAGTCTGCTGGCAGAATGCTTGATGATAATGACTGCGAAAATAACAATGTAAGGTATGCGGCAACCACATGTTTAACATTTATGAGAAGTTTTGAATTAATGTCATCCACACCTGCAGAAGAAGAAAGCTTAATCTTTTCTATAATCGAAATGATGCCGTCCGTAGAAAATGCAATCGGGGGCATAGACTCGGTGCTGCGCGCAGGTGAAGAAAAATCGGGAACTGAACTCTCATTCGTAAAAACAGAGAAAAAGGCCTCGTTAAAAAGGTTCGCGCATTCATTGTTGTCGACTATATCGCCATGCGCATTTGAAAGACCAGCGGTGCGCATCTCCTGAGGGTTTATCACCTCCCAGAATTTGCGAGGGCTGGTTGTAAGCATTTTGGGCAGCTCTTCATGAAAGAACACGTGCTTGGCGTTTCGAATGGTTCTAAGATAATCATCTTCCGCGGCGTAATATTTTTCCCATAAGGACAGAAGTTTAGACTGTTTGGCTGATCGGAAGAGGCGTTTTTTCTTGTTTCTTAGTTTGTGAAGTGAACGTGAAAACCATGGCTTGTTTCGGTTTGCGGTAAACGTTATTTTTGGGATAAATTTCTCGACAAGAGTGGCTAACTTATCTCTAAATATAATCCAATTCTCATCCACAGAGCGTGTATGGCTTATTCTCTCGAAATCAGGAAGAAAAGATATCAATTCATTATTGATGGCACTATAATTGCCCTTGTCGTAAAGACGGATTGTTTTGGTGACAAGATCGCGTATTACAGGTCGAAACGCAAAGGCCGCATGGATTACCTTGTGGTCACTGACGGCACGCAGATATGTAATTGATGATAAGCTCTCTTGATGACTAGTTAGTATTAGATCTAAGATGCTGGAATTGCTCTCTGTAACGCGCGTTGGTTGGGATACAAGTTGGGTTAGATTGCAATTCAGGCAGAAATCTATGAAGTCCCTTGCGGGCTCACTGCCCACAGCTGACGGGACGCTACTACTCCAATCTATTTGAGGGAAATTAAAATCGCCGAAAAGCAGTATCTCTGCTTGCGGATACTGTTTCCCAAGGTCACTCAGGTTGTTGTTGAGCTTATATGCGAAATCTGGGTCACTGTTCGGGGGCCTATAACAAACGCCTACAAGGACAGTATGAGGGCGAGCACGGCAAACGACCCAAAGAATTTCAAGTTCAGGAGAGTTGGTCCTGGCCACCGAGCACGATAACTGTTGGTGCACAGCCATCAGAACCCCGCCCCCACGTGCGCCTGTACGGTCCTTACGATAAAGTTGAAATCCAGGTAGGTGATCTAGCACTTCTGCATCGGTTATATCATTTGTCAGCCAAGTCTCGGTTATCACCAATACGTTACTGCTTGATGACAAACAAGCTCAGAAAAAGTTATGCGTTTCGGAAAAAAACTGCGCGCGTTAGCAAAGACTACCGAAAGTGACAGGCCAGATTGAGGTGTGGGGGTGTGCCCGGCAGATTTGCGCCGAGGAAATTGCTACGACGCTTCCCTTACAGTTTGCGATTGCTCATCGTAGACGTAGCGCTTGTGACCCATTAGCAGTGTCTTGTACGTGATGGAAAAAGGCAGCGACTTGGTTTTAGCAAAGGCAATCAATTGCCGACGGACGTTTTGCACACGACGTGAAAAATCTTCACCAACACTAAAAGTGGTTCCTTTAAATTTCCGTCCATTAGAAAGAATCTCTCCTTTTGTTTTATGGAATGCGAATTTAACTATTATGGGGCGATGGTGGTTAGTACCCTTGCGGCGACCCAGACGATGCGCGCGCTCAATTTCCTTCGGATCGATGGAAATACCTAGACGATCACGGCAGTGCTTGATGACAAGTTGTTCAACTTGGACAAGTGCTTCCGATCCAGTTGATTCAGGAAGGCCATAAAATATGAGGTTATTGCGCCGAGAATGATTCTCGGCTTCATCCACGCGCGCTTCAAGCTTGCGCAGAAGGTCACTCGCGCGAGCGGTGTCTCTTCTGAGCGCTTCCACATCAGTACGTAAGGAAATAATATTTTGACAGTGCCCTTCCAGATCAGTCATGCGCCTACTGAGATCTGCTATAGATTTATCTGTTGATAGCAAATGGGACTTAAGGTCCTGTACCTGACTGATTAATTCCGTCTGACCGGCAGACAATTTCTGCAGTTCAGTTAGTACAGCATTAGAAGCAGGACCCGGATTGCTTTCAATATCGCCCGACATCATCAACAAGGCACGAATAACACGAGAACACTCAAGTGCAACAAGAACGCAGCAGTGTGGGCTCGGCAGCTGAAACAGCAGGTAATTACTAGACTTCTTAGCGAGAAGACTGTAAGTTTTACTAACCTGCATGACAAGAGTGAAAGGATTAGCGGTCTGCGTTGGTGCACAGCCGCCGAGCCCACACAGCGCCGCCGGCAAAGGCCGCTCTTTTGTAGTCGACACAGGCATCGATGCCGATGCTGATAGCGTCGACCAGGTTTTGTCGAGGACCATGTAGCTGACCGGTGGCGCCGGAAGGGATCTGTTGCGTGAGGTGAAATCCAGTGGTTCCAAGTACGTTGCGGTTGACAAGCTTGTGTCGAAGACCAAGAGGGCGTGACAGGTAAGCGTGCCACTTTCGCTGGAACGATGTTGATACTGCAACGGTGTGGTCAAGGAAGCTGGCAGGAAAACGGAAAGCAGTATGCGCAGGAATGCGCACTGAAACACCTGCATGACAAGAGTGAAAGGATTAGCGGTCTGCGTTGGTGCACAGCCGCCGAGCCCACACAGCGCCGCCGGCAAAGGCCGCTCTTTTGTAGTCGACACAGGCATCGATGCCGATGCTGATAGCGTCGACCAGGTTTTGTCGAGGACCATGTAGCTGACCGGTGGCGCCGGAAGGGATCTGTTGCGTGAGGTGAAATCCAGTGGTTCCAAGTACGTTGCGGTTGACAAGCTTGTGTCGAAGACCAAGAGGGCGTGACAGGTAAGCGTGCCACTTTCGCTGGAACGATGTTGATACTGCAACGGTGTGGTCAAGGAAGCTGGCAGGAAAACGGAAAGCAGTATGCGCAGGAATGCGCACTGAAACACCTGCATGACAAGAGTGAAAGGATTAGCGGTCTGCGTTGGTGCACAGCCGCCGAGCTCACCTCACGATATAAACTACGACTGCAGAACCCTGTTTGTGAGGGATGTTTTTAAACGCTCTGCACTCTTTTTCCCTCCTTTTATAGGCTAGGAATAAGAGCTGAATATTTCACATTAAAGTTTTTAAGGTTGCGGCTGTGGATTAAAGAAGTGCGCAAGTAAAAATGTGTGGGCGGAAGCTGTTGACATATGAAGCTCCTTGCTGCTATAGAAAAGAGATAGCGCTATCTCACCTTCATCACACTCTTTGGTAATCAGCTGACTTTCCATGTTGTTGAGATGACTTCCATACTGCGGGAAGAAACAAGCTTCACAGCACCACTGTTTCCATCTCCGCGTCTTTGCTCCGACCATTAGGCATGCTCGCACGCTGTTCAAACAAGGAATGTGTGTTTCGTGTGCACAGAGCATGCGTTTGTGCTATATTCGAAGTGGAATTCGATTTGAGGCTGGTAAAAAACTCGCGGAAAGATTTCGCTCAAATGCGAACGAATAGCAATTGCATCTGTGAGCCTCCTAATGCCTTCAGGGAGCGTTGTAGTCACCGTACCTCTCTCCCCCAATTTGTTTCGCATGATGTAGCTGAGGTGGCCTGCCCTCCACATTTAGAGTCGTCGCACAAATGTTTGCGTATGCACTGTGAGCCTAATGCTGAATAATGTCAGTATCATTTGCAAGCTGCTCTGAGAGTTGTACACGAACCAGTTATCCACCCGTGCCACAGCTGGTCCTGACAGGATTGCCGAGCATTAAACAGGCGGAGGTGCAGTTGAACGTACTCTTCGCTGTTGCCTAATTCACGTGTTAGTAAGTGTTTAGAAAAAAGTGGTTAACGATTCAGAGCACTCGGTACTTACTATTGGAGAGCTGAATGCCGTCCCGTGATAACGATCGAAATCACCTGTATGATTATAATTTAATATGTGGTGGTATTTAAAAGAGCTTCGCGCTAGTGTTTCCAAGCCTGAATAAACTATGGAGTTCTGCAGGATTCTTTGTTTCTTTTTCATTTTCTCTCTTTTTTTAACATATTTCTCTTTACTTTCTGTTTTTTATGTCTTCCTTTTCTTTCTCTATCTTTCCAGTCCTCGTGAGCTGCTGAATCTTGTATTGTTTTATATGTGGTTTCATTTAGAGTGGTTCAAACCTATTAGCAGCGTCAAGCCGCTTGCAGAAGAACAGGAATAAGTCTCCTCTTTGGCGCCAGCGCACGCTCACTATGCTGCAGATGGTGCTGCTATATGTTTTGCCTGCGCTGTGATCTAGGCTCTAAAGTTGTGATCTAGGCTCTCGAAGGACAACAGGAAGAAGGCCTCTTTGGTGTGAGCGCGTGCTAGAGATGGCGCTGCTACATAGATTTTTGCATGCGTTACGACATGCGACGACGACAGAACACGAGCATCAGTGCCCTCAAATGCTCCGCGCCTAAACAGCAGGGTATACTGCCATTGCTCCTTGTCAGCGTACATCAAAAAGTCACATATAGATTCCAGTAGCTGCAGCTTTCGTGACTGGCAGGACGTATGCGCCCTGCTTCTCCTGTGGCAGATTCAGGGTGAACTCACGAATATTTACGTGTCAATTTAGGGTTAAATATTTCACGTGCACTACTTTTCGGCGTCAACACTTTGTGTCATATGGCTTAAATGCGACTGAAACTTGTGTGGTCTCTTTAAGGTTACATTTGTAGCCATGTGGCACGTTTATCTCGACGAAAGGCGCTTTTTTGTTACCGCATCTTTAAAACTGACTATATTCTTCCAATACACTTCTGATTTTCTTGATCGCTCACTTCTGAAACGTTTCGTTGTCATTATTTACCTCCTCGATGAAGTATTTTAGTATTGCTTTGCGATTATGTTTTTGTAAGCACTGAATGCTTGCTTTCATAGATTTTCAGTTGCAAATACAACTGTATCCCTGCTTTTAAACCATCATTCTATTCAAATAATAACTCAGAAAATAGAAACAGAATCATGATTCAGGTCATATTTTTTTTGTGTTGGCCTGATTCGTTCGGTAAACCTATACAACATGTTTATGAAGACTTCAGAAGAGGCTCAATTATACCCAAGCTGCTTAACGATCAAGTCGGGGCTCTTGGAGTACGGTGTCTAGAACGCGTTAAATCATGGTATGGTAGACGCTTTCCAAATAACTCGTAGAAACAGACAGATAATCAGGCCAAATCGTGCTATCGGATGGTTAAAAGGGATTTGCTCGCGTGATAATTTTTGACCGTGCATCCTCCTGCAGCATATAAGAGCTATCATCTGCACTAGTCACCTCAATTTCGTGGGAAAGGTTGCACGTAACAATTGGTAGCATGCAGCACGTAGTATAGAGTTATTTACAGAGTGTAAGCGTCAACCACCACTGAATCTTCCACCCTGACTGCATGTATTTAATAGATCCTGGTGAAGCACGCTTGGATAGTAAAGGATCTAAACTACCGAACAAATAGAGTCACTATATGCTTGTTGACTAAAGGAGAACAATTAGTTCTTCGCGCAAAGCTTTGTATTTAGTCGCTGCAAGAGGCAATCAAATTGCTTTGGAGGCCACACAGAAATGACGTCAAGAGAACAAAGAGTGCGCGAAGGTGAAGCTGTTGCGGTGACCAACTTTGTAAATGACCGGTGCTTATTTGGTGCACCCCTCTCTTGTTCCCTTACGAGAAGTTTCTTGTTGTGCCCATTACGAACTCTCCTGAAGTGCGCGTTGAGCAGCAGAAACCCACACAGCTTGGTTGAGCATGGAATTGCCACTTACCTCTAACGAGGCGTACCTTAATTTAGACCGAGAGTCTTGAACATGCCCAGCATAGCTTTGTGCGGGCCGCTCTGCTAAATCTTCCCTTTCTGTGCTGCTGTTGTGTAACACTTAGTTTGCACAGTTCGCGCTCTTTTGTACAACTTCGCCTTTTATCAGAGCTCTTCAGCGCTATGATGTTGCACCTTAAACGAGTAATCTGCGAAAGAAAAACGTGCTTCTTACGACATTAGTAAGGTACACAGAGGCACAATTGCATCTTAAAACTGCTTGCTTTAAAGGAACACCTCGTCTAAAGATCTTAAGTAAGTTGTAGTTGTACAGAGTAAAGTGGCCGCCCTTTTTTTCACTCTTAAGACTTTTCTGCAAGGGTTCAATGAGTGAAATTTGTTTTTTTTCCCAGAACCTTTCCTTTTTAGACAATAAGAAAGTTCTCGGGCTGTAAAATTTTAACGGCAGTCACACAAGAGCCCGGTGTGGGGATGTAACCAGGGTACTAAGGTAACAGCGGTCTCGTGTAATTGCACGTTGCCACTGAAAAGTTCCTAAATGTAAGAGCTGAGGAGCTGCAGCATATATGTCGCAGTTCCTAGATGTCAGGGCACCGCGATGTTCACGGTGCAAAAAATCTTTAAATACAAGAAAATACAAATATTCAAATACAAAAAAATCACTTTGTTGTCAGGATATAACCATAGCAGCAATGACAAAACTTAACGCTGCATTTCAAACACGCAACTTATGCTTGTCAATATTCAATATTATGAATTGTCGCTCCCAAATGAGACAACGTATTGTATACTGTGCTACAAGAACCACGTAAAATATTGTTTAGATTCTGGAGAATAAGCATTTGAAACTGCGCTTGACTAAACGACATGTGTTAATTTTGCCAGGTAGTCTTGGTGGCAGTTCAAGTAACTGCGCTCATGACTGCTCGAGCTGCTTGGGCTAATAACATAAAAGAAATAGACACATCTGACAATCAGGTCACAGATAAGTCAAAGTTGCACACACAAGGCATTCGCTGGCGGCAAATTAAAGAAGAGAATGCTCTAACTGCGCTTTCAGTTTATTAAGAAAGTTATTTCATACAGAAATCAGTCACTCCTCGCATGGTTTATTTAGGGCTCCAGAGCACGTACAATTTTCATTAGATCTTCAAACTAGGTTCTCAAAGAGAATGGTTTCTCATAGCGTCCAGAAACGCGGAAGAAAGTTTCTTCCTTTGCCCAAAAGACCCACACTCTCATTTGGTAAACCCATGGCATAGTTCAAACAAAGGATTATAACGGGGAAAGAAAACGAGAACCGTGAGGAGAATTATTGAGCACAGATTCTCACTCGACTGCTCGCTTCCACCTTTTTTTATTGTGTGTGCGTGTGTGATTGGAAGCTGAAGAGCCAGAAGCAGGATGAACGTAGAAGCTTCCTTTCTTTCATTACGTGCACACCTGAAGCGGAAGTCCAATTTCCGCCGACCCATCGAGGTTTCGGCCAATCAAAGACGTGAGATGCGCGCGTACGGAACAGACTTGCCTCTGATTCAACCCAATTAGTCTTCGAGTTTCAAGCTTTCTCTTCGTACTAGAACAGAATGTGATGGAAAAAAGACTGCACCTTCGCCGCGTGTCATGGGAAACAAAGAATGCAGACCGAAAGCGCTCTCGCATTCAAACTGAGGCACGTACTCCGAAGAAAGCTAATGAAATCAATGGGAGCACAATGTGCATGATAGTATTCGGTGTGCCTCTGGAGAAGATAACCTAGGCAGGGGTTGTTACAACGACCGCAGAGGATAACCTGAGGTTATCCCTCAAATGGAGTTTCTGCTTTAGAGTAATGATCTGGAGCCACCTGAGCATACGAATGCAGACAAACTTCCTCGTCACAGGAGAAATAACAGATTATGTTTAGTCACTTTGATTTGTTGATGCTGATCGCACTGTCAAATAACCATGTTTTTTTGTTTTTGATGTGTCGCACGTGACATCAGGCTTGAGGCTTTAGTACGTTTTGAATTAATCTATTATAACAGAAAAAGGTTTTTGTACATACGTACAGTGTTAGTGAAGTTTTGTCGGGAGGACACTATCACAACAATCTCTGTAAAATGCCTTTGAGCTTAACATTATAAATTGTAAAAAGCATGGCATATAAAAAATAAAACATACAAAGCTGTATACAAATATAGAAAACGAAGGGAAAAAGAAACAACGAAGTAGGTCGCTACTTGGTTGATGCGTTATTAATACGGAATTGTTTGGTTAAACTGAGGTGTAAGTCACCAGATTGCGGCAATAGCTCGGCTTCTTCATATACACGTCTACAGTAATGCGATGAATTCTTATATTGCTCATACGTTCTGGAAATGACCCAATCTGTATAGTTGAGTATCTGCATATACAACAATACTACAGCTCATTGCTTTTCAATAAAAAAATACATCTTTCTCTAAATCATCGAACATTTGTCCTTAACACATAATCATGCCAGCCAATTAGAGATGCTGGTTATTTTTTTAATGTGCAATGTATGCTAAAGTGTTTCACCATAATAATGAGCAAACAGCAACGCTTCTTTCAAGCGCTGTCTTCTTTTCGGGAGTCAACAGGTTTCTATCTTTCTCTCAATGTAAACTTGTGCGAACGTAAATCACCATATGTGGCGCAACGAAGCAGGGGAACATCAGCATTATTATACCAGGCAATTAGGAGAATGGTCTGAAACATCCATGAATACCTAGCGCATTGAACGCAGTGGATTTTCACGCCATACATTTAGCTAGGAGAAAATAATACAAGAGACTGCTATGCTTCAAACCTTGCGCTACTGCTACCCTATTTACGCGGCAAACCACTGTCCTGAAGATGGAAGCAAGGGGCACATGAAATCGCCGTAGCTCACTACTGGCGCTATTCATCATCATTTGACAAAAGAAGGCCCCAATGACGTGACTGATCCCAAGTATACGATTCCTTTCGAGTACGTCAAAAAGGGTATAGGGGTTAGTTCTCGGATGTTTCAATGAGCACACTTGTGTGGTGCCTTTATTTGTGCGAAATCGTTCGCCGTGGCGCAGGACTTTGCACGTGTTTGCCAGCGAATTGCGGTCGGCGTGTTGGTCTATGCCAAACACCGATCACTTGTCTCGCTGTTGGGCATGTACTGAATGTATAAATGTGTGCCGCAGGGAAGCTCGCTCTGCTGTTTGGCTCAGTGAAAAGAGAGGCCTAGCACCACTCCGCCTACAGTTTCTTGGTGATGTAAACCTCGAGAACTCTTCCATCTGCAGGTATCCTGTCTCCTCCTGCTTTTTCGGCTGCTGACACGAAGGTCGTGGGTTCGATCCGGCAGCGGCGGTCGCATTTCGATAGAGGCTAAATGTTAGAGGGCCATGCACTGTTCGTTGTCAGCGCACAATAAAGAACACCGAATGGCCAAAATTTCTGGAGTCTTCCACTACGGCGCCTCATAACCATATTTCGGCTTTGGGACGTTAAACCTTCCTGCTTCGGATTTCTCGTCACCAAGCTGGTAGCCTGGCGCTATCACTTGTCCCATTGACGACATTTTACGACAGGCCTCCACTTTATGCAACTTGTACTGCCCGTGGTTATCACTTACGCAGACAGTGGGTCCGAAATGCCGCAGGACATACTATTATTCACTCCCCGAATTCCAAGTTTTTTAAAGGTTGATTTCGTGATGATTCATCCTACTGTTGACTTATGCTGAGTTAAAAAAAAAGCTGAAGGAAACATAATACATAACTTGAATACTTAGAGTGGGAAACCTTCAGCAGCTTACAAATAATTTCACACAGCATTTTTTTTACTAGCTGATCAGGCTGCGGTTCCACTTGAATGTAAAAAAGAAACCTACTGGATATATTACATGCGTGGTTGAGAGTGTATTGTCATTGTGTCAATGTGTACGCTCCTTTTCGTAAGCCGAAACTTAAACACTGAAACGCATGTTCACGCACAATATCCGTTATGAAATACATAAATAAGTTTGGACCCTATTAACTTTGCAAATGAGGACATTCAGGACGCGAGTTGAGAACCATATAACGAGAACCATACAACATAAGTGCAAAAACATTGTTGCCACTCAAGCATACACACGAGGAAAATATACATGCAGAGTAAATCTGTGCCAGGCGAGAAGGGCTACGTGATAGAAGCTCCCGTCTCGTTCCTCCATCATCGGACAAAACGCCCTGAAGATGGATGAGGGGATTCGAGTGAGGAATGAGTCCATCTGAAAGTTGAGGGCCTTAAATGAGTATCTTTATTCAATGAAAGGTATGGGTAGGTATATACGAATCTTGAGACATTTAGTACAAGGGGAGATGCTACTCAAAGACACTTTTTTAATATTCACCTAGAACAATGAAACTTGAGCTGTTTATGGAACTTTTTAGGCTAATTTCAAATATATAATTAGTTTTCTTGCAAGTTGCATACTTTAAGCTCTGCAACATGACAAAGTGAAAACCTTATCCCTTTGCCCCCCCCCCCCCCCTTTTCATCCCTGAACTTCCATAATTTTTTACCATTCATGTTTCATAATGTTTAAAATAAAGTGTGGAGTGCAAATAAATAATTGGGAAGCACATACAAAACATGTAATAGGCGTGAAAAACAATAGACGTGAAAAGTCTATATTTCACCTACCCTAGTAAAGGTTCACATACAGTATTTTTGCTATACATTAAAATATTGAAATTTAGACTATATAAGTGCATTGTCATACATTAGAAAAAATTGGGCAAAATTTCATGCAGATCCGAGCATTAGAAGTGCCCGAAAAAGGAGAGGCACATTAAAAAAAATGGCAAAATTTGTGTTTTGAGAAAAAGGAGTTTTAAAGTTAAAACTGAGTTTTTATTTATGAAATATATCATTAAATCAGATGAAATTTGACAACCAAAAAGAACAATCCCTCTTGTAGTGGCCACTGCCACTAAATTACGACAGCACCATAAGTTTGTCCCTCTCGGCTTTTTCGAGCCGAATCCTCACAGACATTTCGCTCACAGACAGTGCCATGAAACGCTTGCTAAACTTCCGCTCCATCTGGCAGAGCCATGTGCCAACTGCAAGCTAAAAAGAAGTTCAACAGGACTGCCAAATCTAAACTAAGTCCAGTGTCATGCCATTTTGCGGCCATATTTGTGCCACATACCATCGTACATAATCGCAATGTCGTCTCTGCTAAGTTCCTTCACTGCGAGCTCTTTCGACCTCGCAAGATTGGCGCTGACGTCATCCATTGCCGCATCACGAACTTTCCGGCTGACGGGAGTGAACGACTTTTGATGCATTGGCTTTTGCAAGCCAACAACTGCCGGAAATCGAACCAGCTGCTCTTAGCCTATTCCAACAGAGCGCACCGCACAACGGCTTTCACTTGCGAGCAATGGTTTTTTTCATTCATAACGGAGATAATTACACGAGAAGAGCATTGTTCAGCTGCGCTGCTCGACAAGACATGGCATGGACTCCGCAATAGGCTTCACAGCACATACAGGCGCGCAGCGGCCAGTGGCAGTCCCGTTTACGTTTGCGTGCTCCGCCGATCCGTACCACGTGATAAGCCAGTCGCGGCGCTCGAAAAACGCGCAGAAGCGTGCTTCTTTTTATTCTTTCTTGCGCTGTATCAGTGAGCAAAACTGTATTTATCTGAAGAGTGAGGCTCGACTCTTCAGCTCATGCGATAAACAATGGCGAGCGGCGGCGCATTATTGGCGGCAAGGTGCTCGAAGACTGCACAATTTGGACCTTTTAATAGGCACCTTGTGCTCTTTAGATGCCATTTTAGAGCATTTCCAGTTAAGTCTCGACCCTATTTTTTTTCATAACAGTAGAGGTACTAATCTCATCAAAACAGGCGAAAATAAAAAAGGGTAATTAAAAAAGACTTGCGTTTTTTACCCGCATCTCCCCTTAGTCTATTCCAGTGAAGTGCATACTGCAGACCAGGTTTCAGCAGTGTCAGAGTGTATCATTGTGATTTAATAACTACGAAGGATAGCGTACAAAGCAAATGCGTGTTCTCGCTATAACACTTAACTCCTGTTCTTATGCCAATTTAGCTGCGTCAGAAACCTCATAATTTACAGGAAGCGCAATAGCACAAGTTGCTAGAGCTTGTTCGGGCTACTTGTGTTATCATGAGGGGTTATATAAAGTATGTGAGTTGTCAATATAATAATGTCTGGGGTTTTACGTCTCAAAACTAATATATAATTATGAAACACGCCATAGTGAAGGGCTCCGGAAATTTTGACCATCTGGTGTTCTTTAACGCGTGCATTGACGTCGTACAGTACACGGGCCTCTCATCATTTCCCAAACTGAAATGTGACCACCACAGCCGGGATCAACCCTCGACCTTCTGGTCAGAAGCCGAGGACAGGTAGTAGCCGCGTAGCCGAAAGACGAGATTAAAGTAACTAGAAGAATAAAGAAAGACCATCTCCCTGAAGGGAACCCTGACGGAATGCAAAGCATCAGCGGTGCGCACCGCGTTTACTCGGTTGAAACTGGCGTCGACGCGGGTGCTGGAAGAAGAATTTTCGGCATGTGGAGCATATATCTCTGCGCATAAAGCAATTTTAGTATCTTTGTTTTCATTTCGCAGCGTTCAAGTCGCAACACGTTCACCTAGTCACTGTGCATGTTTACCATAACATCGATTCCTTTGGTACTTGGTATTTCCTGATTTTGTGTATATTTTCTTATTTACTACTGAATGTTTGGCAATTTTGGGTTATATTCTACTCTGCGCTGAATGTTTTCTATATGTTTTATCTCGGGTTTACAAAAAAAGCAATGTCTTACCTAAGGTAACATCGAAAAAAAGAAGGCGCTTCAGACTCAGATTTTCTCACTTATAACTAAATATTCAAACATGACAAGACTTTTCATGGTCCAAGCGATTGAACAGGTATGTCTAATAAATTATTTGTTTTTCTATACTGTTACCAGCCAATGACATTTTTGCTAATGAGAGATAATATCACACCTGGCGTTCACGCTCGCAATCTTATACTAAATCTGCAGGTGTGTTTGCATTCTACTTGTTTATAATGTGGATGCCCATGCCACAAGACAACACGTAATCTAGGCGCCCAATAACAAAAGACCACATGCTTTCAAGTTTTCTTAAGGGAGCATTTCAGCCAATCATAGTAAGAAACATGCCACCAGCAAACTCGGCTGACCAATGGGAAACGCGCATATGTCAGAGCTGGGGCTCTCGTGTTTCATGATGCGTCCTGATAAATGGAGGGAGAAGTTGATTACCTTAAAAGTGAGTGTTTTTTACAAGAAATAAACTTGGACGCATGACCTTAATGGTGATGGAGTCAGGCGAAGTACGAACAGACGAGGAGAAGAGCACAAAGTGTGCCAGCAATTTCTTTAGACACGAATACATCTTGCGTGGTGAAGCAAGTAAAATGACAATCTTTCACCGAAACGCACTAATGAACACGGAGTAAGTTAAGGCGTGGATCTTCAATGCATGCAGCAATTTTTTTTCTGCTCGCATTTCTTTTTCTTAGCTGAGTACAGGGTACGATATAATGGTGGCCGAAAGATAATGGCGCAAAACAACGCGCACAAACAAAGTTCAGCCTTGTGTGCTAATTGTACCATGTCCCGTAAACATGCAAATTTTTGTCCAGCCAGTATTTCTTGAGTATGCAGGATGAGGCATGTCATTTGCGATGCTTTATATGGAGTGCTCCCAGAACTTAGGAAAACCTAGGCACGAACACCGGTAATTTAGGTTCGCAGTTGCTGCAGTTGAAAGTGGGACAACAATTCTTGCGTTCTACACGGAACCTTGTGGTACACGACACTACTTATGCAAGAGTGTGCAAACTGGAGAAAGTTTCAAAGTTTGTTTCACTAGAAAAGGAAGCCTTCTTCATCATAATCACCCTGACTATGTTCACTGCAAGACAAAGGCATATCCCGTGTTCTGCCATACAACCTAGTCCTGTGCTTGCTGCTACCACTTTATACCCGCCAACTTCCTAATCTCATCTGCCCACCCCATTCACCCACTCGCTTTCGCTTGGAATCCAGTCAGTTGCCCTTAATGATCAACAGTCATCTTTTCTTCTTGATACGTGCCCTGGCCTTCACCATTTCTTCTTTTTTTCGACTTTGATCTTATTTTAACACGCGTTTGTTCCCTAGCCTATTCTGCTCTTTTTTTTGGCTCTTAAGGTTACACCTGCCATTTGCTGTTCCATCGCTCGCTGTGTCATGCTGAATTTGAGCTTAACCCTCTTTGTAAGCCTGCAGGTTTTTGCTTCGTAGGTAGGTAAGTACCGGCAAGATACATCTGTTCTATACTTATTATTTAGGTATATTGAAAATCTACCAGCAATGATCTGAGAATGCTTGCCGAATCTGTTCTATCCTGTTCTTATTTTTCTAGTTACTTTATTCTCCTCTTTCAGTTACGTGGTCCTAAGTAGACGTACTCTCTTACTGCTGTCTAGTGTTACCGCTACCAATCTCTCGAAGCGCTGTACTCTCCCAACGTTGCTGTGCAGTACTTTCGTTTTTCTGCGGATTAATTTCAAAACCTTCATTACGTCCTTCTTTCTATATTTCGGTGGTCATGAACTGCAAATCATCCCTTGAATTACGCAGCAATGCAATGTCATCGGCGAAGTGCAGGTTACTAAGGTCATCATCACCATCATAATCATCACCATCATCATCATCATCATCATCAACAACCTAATCAGACTTACTACGCCCACTGCAGGGCCAAGCCCTCTCCCATGTCTTGCAATCAAACTGGTTTTGCGCTTTCTGTTGCCGCGTTATACTTGCAAACTTTTTAATCTCCTCGGCCCACCTAACTTTTTGCCTCCTCTCCGTGCGTCTGCGTTCTCTGGGAATCCAGCAAGTTACGCTTAATGACCAGCGGTTATTACGCCTAGGTGCTACGTGACAGTGGAAGCAAAAAAAAAATGGCAGCATATCCACGGAATGAATGATGGAGAGTGGGGCGAAGAATTCGTCCGTCCATTCGTTCTTGCTTCCGTCCGTCCAAGCGTCCGTCAGTGTGACCGTCCATGCGTCCCGTCCATCAGCCCGTCCATGCGTGCGTCTGTTCGTGCGTCCGTCCATGCAGCCGCCCCTGCTTCCGTTCATGCGTCCATCCATGCATCTGTCTATGGGTCCGTTCGTTCATCTATTCAACACTCCAAGTACCACCATCACGCATCTTTTCATCATATATTCCCCATATAGAAGCACCGCCATCCAGCGGACATTCGAAGGACTAAACGAGAGGTGGCTCACGCACACTTTCTTACGGCTTGCGCTTCGGGTCCACTTCCCACCTTTAACCACCTCGAGTTCATGGTATATACTAGTTCACTGTATTCATGGCACCGCGGCCGAACGCTCGCTAAACCTTTCGAAAACCAAGGAGGTTATGCCCAGCGAGTATGACGTAGCAAACTTTTTCAGTCAGATAGTGTTAAATGTAGATGCCAATGCCTGCTAATGGGAAATGAGAGGCGGAGAATTTGACTTTTACTTTCCTACGGCTCGCGCTTCGTATCTACTTCCCATTTTTAACCACCTCGAGTTCATTCATGGTATATACAAGTTCATTGTATTCATGGCACTGCGGCTAAACGCTCGCTAAACCTTTCTAAAGCTAAGGAGGTTACACCCAGCGAGTATAATGTAGCAACCCTTTCTTGTCAGATAGTGCTCAATGTACATGCGAATGGCTGCTAATGGTGATCGCAGCCTGCGCGTTAACTAAAAGCCGAATGCTCCTGCCTCTCATTCCCCATTAGCAGCCATTGACGTGCACATTGAGCACTATTTTTTATTGTTCAACAATGCACAGAAGAAGTCTCTCACCGGCACCACCTTGGAGGTCAAAATGTTATACTTGTTACATACTCAGTTGAGGCATCAGCAGTAATTCAGGCACAACGGAATCAGGGCATCGAAGAACCCTACACAAATATACTGGAAGAAATCTACAGTGAATCCATGGCCACCGTAGTTCTCCATAAAGAAAGCGACAGAGTTCCAATAAGGAAGAGTGTAATGCAGAGAGACACCATCTCTCCAATGCTATTCACCACGTGTTTACGGGATGTTTTCAGGACCCTAGATAGGGAATAGTTAGAGATCAGAATTAGGAAGAGTATCTGAGTAACCAGCGATTCGCTGATGACATTGCTTGATGAGCACTTCAGGGGACCAATTGCGGCTCATGATTACAAAACTGGACACAGAAAGCAGAAAAGAAGGTCTGAAAATAATATGCTCAAAACTAAAGTAATGTGCAATAGTCTCGGCAGAAAACAGCTCATTGCAATAGGTGGAAAGGCTGGAAGTTGTAGAGAAATATGTCTACTTAAGACAGGTAGAAACCGGCAACCAGAAGCATGAGAGTGAAAAAACTAGGAGAACTAAGATTGCGTGGGTCACATTCAGCAAGCCGTATACAACAGCTGCATGTTGCCAGTACGTACCTACAAAGCAGAAACCTGAACGCTCACAAAGAGTGTTCAGCTTAAACTCAGGATGACACAGTGAGCGATGGAAAGGAAAATGATATGTGTAACCTTAAGAGGCGAGAAGAGAGCATTGTGGATCAGGGAACGAACCGGGGTTAAGGATATCATTGTTGAAATCAAGAAGTGTGGGCATAGGCCGGGCAGGTAGCATGTTACTAAGGTACTCTACATGAACTTGTATTCATATTTCTTCCCGTTCAATGCTTCTGAAAATATCCTGTAATCACACGGTAAATTGCAATGGTGAGATTATATTTCTTGTTTCTACACCCTTTTTTTGTTTTGTATGCTGCCGCTTTCTTTATAGAGCACCATGGTCGCAGTTAAAGTTCGCAGTATAGTGGTTGCGCCAAAGCGTTGGAGAGGAAACTTGGAATAGGCGAAAACCCAAAGTATGCACAAAGGGAGAAGGAAGGCAAAGTAACTACCATATTAAATAGGATAGGTAAGGGAGCTGAGGAATTTTACCGAGATCTGTAAGTTGCCGGGACAACCAATACCATCGTGTAAGATCTACCAGTGCCCCAAATAAAGTCCTACCAATAATGAGAGAAGAAAAGACAGGGAATGCTTGAAGGGAATGGAAAGAGGTAAAGCCGCAGGTAAGGATCGGGTAACATCAGATCTGCTGAAAGACGGAAGACAGATTGTGTTAAAAAAACTGGCCACTCTGTTTACTAAGCGTCTCTTGATGGAGTTGGTACCTGAATCTTGGAAGAACGGTAACATCGTCTTAATTCATAAGAAAGGGGACAACAAGTACTTGAAGAATTACAGGCTGATCAGTTTGCTCTTCGTTGTACACAAGCTATGTACAAAAGTGATTGCTAACAGAATTAAGACAACATTCGAAATACATGAACCAAATGATCAAACAGAACTTCATACAGTGTAGTGAACAATTGAACACGCTCATACTATCAATCAGATAATATAGAAATGTTCTGAATACACCCAGACACTCTAGATAGCCTTCATCGATTACGAGATGGTATTTGATTCAGTAGATATATAAGCATTCATACAGACATTGCAGAATCAGGGCGTCGACGAAGCTTATATAAGTATGCTGAAAAAAACTACAACGGATCAACTGGCACCATAATGCTCCACAATAAAGAAAGGAAGTCAGAATATAAAAATCGGGATAGGTCCTTCTCTCCTCAGATAGCATGTTCGTGTCACTGCATCATTGGTGTGCGTGCATACGGGCAGCATCTCTATAAAGCGACAACTTAGAGCTGTAGACATCCGTACACATATTGTTGCGATAAAAAAGAAATTGACGTCGATCCTGTGAACCGCTCGCAAACAAGGGAAATAAATAGATTAGAAGGCTTTGGGACCCCAAGAAAAGTAAGCAACTTTGGAGTTCTATTAGCATCCAGGTAGCGCAATCGAGTATGAATGACGGAGTTGCAATGACTAATGTTTGGTGTTAGCAGAGCGTCAGAACTACGTGACATGCCGAGGTCGTCAACACATCTTAGAAAGCAGTTATCTCGCTTTTTACCGAGAAATGTCGTCCCCGCACTTATACTACTTGTGAGGACTACCTGCAGCAGCACACTTCTTTTGTGTCGGTGGGCGCATGTATCGAATTAATTTTTTTACTTTGAGTGCTTTATATGCTGCAGCGTTCCACACAGTTTCCTGCACGGTAAAAACTTTGTAAGTAAAAAGTTCACTCACCCTTTAAGCTTAGTAAGGAATGTTTGAGAAGGTGGCAGTTTCAACTTGAATACAGACTCTAAATAGCAAACTTCACCGCCGACACTTCAGTTCACGCTTACAGTACTACAGTCGTTGTCTGTTGAAGAATAGATGAAGGCTGCATATGTGCACTGTTTATCAGTGCATAGATTTAGTTCTTAGTATCTGCTATTTTTAACATAACTGCTGTCCTGCTGTAGCATGTCAATGGGCTGAAAAAAAAGCGTTGTCTTCATTGAAACTTGACAATTGTGTTCTCCGAGAATATTGTCATTTAAAGTATGCCCCCGATTATGTACGATGTTACTCTAGCTAATGTTTGTTGAAAAATAGAAGCTTAATGTACAATCAATTTGTACATACACACACGAAACATCCAAAACAAGTAAAGACAGTGCATACATCTTTCAAATGAGCACCAAAACACTGGGTGTCCAAATGTTACAAGTAAAAAAAATGAATCAAGGTATTGACATTTTACAGAATACCACACAAACAGGCGTACTAGAGAAGGCGCATGGCTAGTACGGAACAACTGCAAACTTGAACTGTTCCTTCCTTACTCTGAAAAGCATTTGTATTATCGTCGAAGGAAAGCCTCGTGTCAAGGAGGCTTTCCTTCTGTTAAGGAATCTCAAAAAAGTTAAGGAATGTACTATAGCTAAACAAGTTACGAAAAAATACCGGAATATCATCGGCGTATGTGATAATTTTGAAGAATTTACTGCCTGGCATAAGGAAACCCACTATGCGCTCGCGGTTTGCAACCTTAATAATGAAAGCCTATAGAGACAAAAAGAATATTACCGGGGACAACGAACAGCCTAGTCTCACCTCTTTTTGAATAGCAAAGCTTCTGGGGCCGAATTCACAAAGCTTTCTCTTTGGCTACGCATTTTCTTAGCCAAAAGTTCTCTTATCTGGAGGGATTACTATAGCGCGGGTATGAATTTAACTTATTCGGCACTTAAGAGGGCAAGGAGGACACACGATAGCCGATGAAACGACAAGGAAAGAAAGAAGTGTGTGCCGATAATATCAAGGTAGCACGCAAAGCGTCTAGCATCGAGAGTATACGATGATAGCCAATGATTTGCTGCATCTAAGTTTCAGTTCCGCGAGCGTCTGCTACAGCGCTTACGGGATGCCGCGTACGTTGTAATAGACGTTTTGGTGGGCTGTGCAAAGCCAAGCACTCGCCTTTATTTAACGACTGTAGCTAAAAAAATAGTTGCTCGATGGCCTTAAGCCACCGAGCAATCCATGCACTATCTCGCCAAGTACAGGTAAACAACACTCGAGGTGTACCACATAAATAAAACCACACCTAAATCGATGCATGCAATGTTTGAAAATGTGCCTCGAATGTCTTCCCCTATTTAACGCGACCAGTTACCTTACATTTCATTGAAGCTGCGCTGCTACTTAACTAATTCGGTGCAATCTAGCACGGTATAGTGGTGAACGTAAGGGTGTTTTGTACCTATAGTCAAAGGTAGCCTTTGTTACAATATTCTTATTACAAGGCACATGAGCGACTTTGGTGCCTACGGACAAATTGTGCGGAAATAGATAACAGCAGTAATCAAATGAAATTGTGAGCGCAATTTCGCTGGTTCCATGCACCGCAGCGTATTTATAAAGCCGGAAGGAATGCGAGAACGTGCATACGCTTACGCTTAGGTATATGTCTACGTAAAATGAGGGAGACTCGTCGGGAGGTGTCTCAGTGCTAATGCTTTTCACAAAACACGGTGCAAATATTTCGTCCAGCGTTGTTTGAGCGCGCAAACAAAGCAAGGGACGTGTATACGAGTCTTGAGGTCGAGAGACGTTATCACACGTGCGAAAAGGATGAAAAGAGAGAGAGAGAGAGACTCTCGTTTCGGCTTCGCGAAAGCTTGAAATTGATAGATAATAAAGACAATTTTCTGGCCCAGCAGACGTCAGGGAATGTCTCCGCAAAGCAGGGTCAGATGCTCGGAGAGCATAAAAAAGTGGAGTACGCGTTATATGGGAGGGACAGCCACTCAGAAAGCGAGATGATGTGTGACTGTCCTTAGGTGTGAGAATCAATGCTAATTAGGAGAGTTGAGTTAATGAGCCAAAACTTTCCTAAATAACGATGATGAAAGCAAACTGAGCATTCATCTAGTGAAAGTGACACTAGTGACAGTGAACTCATAATAGTTGATTAGCGTTGTCACAGGCCGATATATATTTTTATTTTCTTATCTATATTTGGCAAACTATGAGAAGGTAGCGTACGTTAGAGCCGGCTATCCCAACGTCATGACAGTAATGTACAAGAATAAATAGCGCACGGTTATACAGTCACACGTGGCGGTTTCTATCTTCTAGTAACCTTGGGAAAACGCATTCTAACTATTTTTTCTATTTTTGACAAAGTTTCACGGGACGTTTTTGCATTTGGCTTTATTCGAAGGAATGACGATATATCAGCAATAGGGCGAACACAAGCACTGCTGCAGTGGACGAGCGGTTACAGCGCTCAACTACAATCTAGGAGGTACTTGGTTCGATTCGCAGAATCACTGAGCACTTTTTTTTTTCAAGAGGTTGCCCAGCCTGACATTATGCGTGGTGGCGGGTACTAGTTTTTTGAGAAGTAGGCTTTCGCACTTGCTTCTTTCACTCCCCTTTTGACCCAAAAGCGCTGTACTGTGCTCCTTCAAAAATTAAACAATTCAGGGTTCATAATTTTCTCCTCCATCCTCTATTATCGCAAAAGTGTCCAGTGCTGAAATACCAATATCATACCTGGTATATTACTTTTCACGTCTTCGGATATTCGACCAGCAATCAGTCTTCACGGTGTTTTGAAGAAAATCTACACATGCAGTGAGCTAACTGCTTGCAGCCAAGTTGACTGCCTTTGTAGGGACACGCTTTCGTGCTAATTTGGTGGGCATCATCACATGCAGCAAGACCAAAGAGCACGGACAGTTAGAGCTGACGCAAACAGAGTGATTAGTTTGTGTCTTCTCTCCCGCTATTTGTCATGCTGCACGCTTTAGTGTAATGTCGCTGTCAATGGTTAAAATGAACTATAGCAGGTAATCGAGTTCTGCTGAGAGGGTCTCCTATTGTCCAGAATGGAACAGAACAATGGCAATTTGATTTGTGTGATAAAGAGATACCCTGCTTTTGGTTACTAGAATAAATTTCTAAACTGAAGTTTATTTTTTATTAACAACAGTTCCAGTGCAGATGAAAGGTGCATGGACAAAATTCGTGTATTCAGCTTGACTAGGTTTGTGACCTTAATTGTAATTGCGAACCGGTATCACAGTATGCATAAATATCACACACATATACAACCACGGGTGATAGCTTGCTTATTCTGATTAAAATTGAAAGGTTGAAATCGACATATTCAACCAACGCAATGTGTACGAGATATGCCATGTAGAGTAGCTATGCTCGAAACTAATCTTCGCAGGTTCGTTCCATTTTACTTAATTTCTTGCCCATGACTGTAGGTTGGTAAATGAAACTTCTTCGAACACACATAATCTGTGTAAGGTTACATTTATTTCTATGCAGTACAAAACAAATTGAAATGTATAATGGCTCAAAAGAGAAATAACTAGAAACAAATTCAGCCAAATCATTACCAAACTTACTCACCAATGATAAACGGATTCTCATTTAAAAGATACATACATACATACATACATACATACATACATACATACATACATACATACGTACGTACGTACGTACGTACGTACGTACGTACATACGTACATACATACATACATACATACATACATACATACATACATACATACATACATACATACATACATACATACATACATACATACATACATACATACATACATATACGCATACACACACTCATGTGTAAATATTAAAATGAATGGCTATAAAACAACAATTCTAATACACTCATTTTGAATATACTACAGAAAGTAACTTACGAGGGATATCCACCGGCACTGTTATGTCTGAACACGGTGTTTCTCGAATTATCTCGCAAAAGCTTGATGCATAGTTTTCTGCTGCTGCCCAGTGACAAGCAGTTTTTATAAAAAACACAAGAATAAAGCCCTTGACAATGTCATGCTAAAGAAAAGGACTGTGCATCAATATTTTGTACATGTCTGCAATATCACTCTGTTTATTTACATAGCTTGGCTCATTCACAACCCACTAACAAAGCATGTTAGGACACTTGGGCTGAAAGTTGGCACAGCACGAGTAAATTCTAGACAAAACATGAATAATACAATTATAAGCTACTAAGCTCCTTGGTGCAAACAGTGTTTATATTGACAGCTATAGGTGCCATTTCGTTTCCCCAAAACACTTCTCAAAAGTAGAATCAACTTTATTTAGCTAAAAGTTTCTATTCTGGCGCGTCGTGGTGGCTCAACGGTGGAAGCGACTCTTTCGGCCAAGAAAACAAGGACCGATTATTTTTCCAGTTCGTGAATTCACCCCATGCTAACATTGAGGCAGCTGGTAAGAGTGCTTTTGGAGAGAGGAAACCACCACATTCCCACCAGTTGTGGCCTTGGGTAGCTACTTCACTTGGACAAAAATGATGAAAAACACTCCTCAAGAAGACTTCAAAGTGGTGCACATCAACACAGTTCCCATACAGCTGTCTATTAGTCTGCTTTAAAAATATTGAGTTTACTGGTGGGCAAAGACTGTACACTATGTGAGGTGATGCTCCAGTGCACTGCGTGTATGTCTTGCTGCTGGCCTCAACTGCGATGTTGTTCAGCACATATATGTAAAATAACAACTAATACTATGCCACTGCAAAGTAATTATGTGTCATTTGCATGAAACAGGGACCACAATAAAAGAACATAACAACAGTTGCCTTCACAAAGTTCAAAAAATGTAAATAAATTTCCACAGAGTTTTCACAGTTCATCTGAGGATAGTAATATTGATTGTAAACACATTCTTACTTCCACTAACAAACTATTTTAAGATGCCAGATTCAATATTAGAGTATACCAGCACTTTTGTAGGGCTAAACAACTGTACAGGCACCTAGAAAAACACAAGTGAATGCATGGTATAGCTACATATAAAAATAAGTACTTTTATTTCTAGTCTGAGTAGAGCTGCATAGATGATAAGTCACTTGCATTACATTATGAAGAAACCTATCCGAGCAAAGTATACATTTAAAAAGTTACACTTACACAGTAGATAATTAGACTGTTGAAGGACGGACAGGCAGTGTGATAATACCCAAGCACTAAAATCTTCTGTTAAGATATACTAAGAGTAGTGATGATCTACTTCCTTCCAAATAAAATAATCCACATAGATTCACTTCCCAGAGCTTATACACTCATGGCATCATTGGTGCTATACAAATGAGTGTACACTGAAGGATTACATCGACTAAGTACATGATTACTGCGTCCATGGCTTTACTTCTTGTACTACAAAGAATGCAGACACAGTTACCATTGGCGACCATGGATGCTGTGATTTCTGGCATGTAAATGTAGAAGCACGCAAGCACTTAACACACATGTTAAAAACTTCAGCTCAAAAATATTTGCCCACTAACACTACAGCAGCCTTTGAATTAGTGTCATAGTTTGGTATCTTCCATGCAAAATTTAAATAATTTTTAATGCAAGCAAATGAACTGCTGAATAATGCACTGCTAAGAAGTTAAGCAGCAGCTGCTCCTGACATCACAATGTGCTCTTTCTGCTGTTGTAAACTTTGAGCAGGAGAACAGTCACTGGCAGTCCCTTTATACTTGTTGGTCTTCTGTGCTCTGTTCTTGATACACTGTACATGACCGTGAAGCACCAAACCCCTTGTTACTGCTGAAACTTAGAAAAATACAGATCATTGTTACAACCATGCTACTTGGAAGAGTGTATAGTTATCAATTATGTGCTCATATTTACAGATATAGTATTTTCAGAAGCCAATGACAAGCCTCAACACACACACACAAACAGTGAAGACTGAAAATATATTTAATATGATACAAGAGCAAAGCTACAATGTTATAGATGAAGGCATGAAAATTCTGCCAGACATAAAAAGCCAATAAAGTTTCTTCTATTTTGACTTTACACTAGGTGCGAGAAGCAGACCACAAATAAGTTCACTAAGAAATACAAGTTAGACTGCATTAGAACGCAACAGCCAATGTTCCTAACTTTAAGGCTGTCTAACATAGCCAGCTCACCATACTGCGTATAGGAGCAAGTGGACAGTCTAGAAGACACAAAGAACTTGTGGATTATGAGTGTGCTTGTTGCTGACATCTATTATTCTAAATGAAGAAAACCTTTCAAAAATGCACTTCATCAGGGGAAATAATCATACGCAACAAACACAACGGGCTCCTACAGGTGCCACCAACACTCACCGTTATTGTTGATACCAGTGTCTTGCCGGATGGATATGCTGCGTCCTGCACAGAACACCAAAGGAGCGCTCCATGACTTGGATTGCATGTGTGCTAGCTGCATCGCTCTGCTGCTGAAATAGGCTAGCCACAGACAGAGAAATGAGAAGCCATGGCTTTGAAACACACTGAACGTCACCTTTAGAGATCAACAATGCATACTTAGGTCAGGTACAATTTGTAGAAAAATATATATCACTATGCAATCGTGGTGAACATGTTCGGCTGAAACATAAGCAACAGCACTGAGAGAGAAAAAGCTACATTAGGTAAAAGATGCAGTTACTGGCCCTATGTCATCTGAAGCTTCTTCAATAGGTCTTTCTCCTTACAAGTTGTGAACAGCCAGGCAATTTTCACCCACTTGCTGTTTCCTTCCAGAGCACTTGATCCACAGAGGGAGTCACAAGCTCGAGAGCTCAATAAGGAATCAAAGTATTTGTGCTCGTTTCAAAGCACAAGCTTTTGAGCCTCAGATTATTGGAGTTTCATTCATAAGCTGCAGGCTTTCAGCTTTCAACATTCTCAATTATCTTGCGATTTAGTTCTATAAATGTTGAATAAGAATTATGTGTAAGAATATTACAGGTATCCACTGAAAGCAACCATGCTTGGGTTTTCAATTTGTGCACAGTAAGTGGTGTTCACGTAATCGTATGTATTAAAGAAAAGCTAACCTTGCAGCCAGCCGTTAGGCAGTTTTGTGCGCTCGAAGCTCCCAAGCAAATCGCAGTCCTTCCAGATGAGGCTGCCATGCATGCTTCCACGCCCCATCCGCTGAATGATAACAGTCCCAGCAGTGACATAGGCTTGCATAGTTAGGGAGAACACGTCCTTCCTATTTTTGTACAGGTGCTCCAAGTAATGATGAGGATTGATGTGCCAGAATGTTCAACCGATGAATCACAGGACCTTAACAAACCAATCTCTGCGATCTGTGAAGAGCCAAAAACGAGATATTTAAAAACAATCATTAAAGCACTCAATTCTAATACTTATTTGAGGAAGCTATCACTTCGTTAATGTGACCAAAATCTGCTATAATCACTTTGAAATAAACTGAAGCCTCATGTAAAATTTACGTACCGCAATATATATGTCCTACTGAAGTATAGTACTAGCACAGTGGTAATCGTCTATAGAACTAATTTTCCAAAATAACATAAATTTTTTAAGTGCAACCTGGCTTCTGAAAAATAAATTCACATTAACTTTCCAACTATCAAACGTGGTAAATCGACAGGCCCAACCTCATAATCAAACAAGAGCTCACTTGTATCAAATCACAAACAACTTTTTATGTATTTGCATCATAATATATGTATGTATATAACAGTAGTAGTATATTTTTCATGCTTCAACTTACCATAGAGAAACATTACATCTGATGGGCTTAAAAACTTGCACACGTTATAGAACTGCGTGAATAATAGTACTGGTGAAATTTAGTTCTGCAAGGTGAACTCACCGATGGCAGCATTTAGTAGCCGTCGGTGTCATGAGGAACCAAGTACGGCCAACAGGCAAAGGGCATCTGCAGACTGGAAGCTGCCAATGACAGCAATGAAGGGCTGGCCAGGCGTGCACGTCCATTGATAAAGTGTAAGAACTGGCCATGACCGGCTGTTGTCAAGGCTCTAGTGCCATGAAAAACGATGGCCAGACGAACTCGGAAACCTGTAGTTAGGCGATATTGGCCTACAACTTCATCCAAAGCTAGGCACCGGTGAAATCTTTGCTTTTTCTGGGGGCCGAAGGGAAGCTTGACGTTCACGGGCTCTCGCTGCCACATAGAACTCTCAAGTTGTTACCGAAGAACAGTCTAGGCGCGCTTCCAAAGTAACATGATCCACAACAGAATGCAGCATCTCGCAGTTTTGGTTGATCACATCACAGCGCTAGGACTATGGTTATCACAAAAAGGAGAAGTGACGACTTAATAAACAAAAGCGCCATGCTGCCCCACCACAACTTCGCCGGGCAAAACAGTTATCAACGCTGTCTTTCAATTTTCGGTCACACGAGCACAGCTTGTTCACAAGTCTTGGAACGTCAACACAGCACCACTGTTCACAACGAACATCGTTTCACTCCCGAACAGTACATTGCTCTCAAGTAAATAGAAGCGTACGGGCTAACTAGTGGCGAAGCAAGAACCGAGCGCGTAGTTCATACGTTTCCGTACGTACTTGGGGTCACTCAAGTAACGTGTCAAAACGCTGTCAATCCGAAATGTCGCACAGCACCCAACTGAGAGATTGGAAAGTCAAGCGAACGAACTGTTACCGGCACACAAACACACATTGCAGGCTTCTCGAGTGCTAGTTGCCGTCGATACATCGACGCCGATCCCCGCTTGATAACCACACCGACGCACAGGCTTCGCTGCGCTTCACCGTACACCATTCCACTGCCACAGCTTTCCGCACTGCTCACACGCACTGAAAGAGCTGCTGTAATCACAACACATCCGGTCAAACGCTGAAGTAACTCGTGCGAGAAGCATTTGCTGAAATCCACACCGACCAATATGCTGTTTACGACGCCATGTTGTTTTCGACAACTGCACCGCACGTAAGAGAGCTCTTAGAAAGTACTTGCACTATTTTCACGGCGTGAAAAAAATTTCTCTTATGTGCGAGGGGGGTGATATGACGAACAGGACAGGCGTGCAAGATGAAAGAAGTGTTTTGGCAACGTCACGGAGTGAGCTGATGTAGAGGGTATTGCTTCACAACCAATAACAAGCTGTGCCTGTCAGCCAAGCCGTCGTCTGCTCGCGTTTGTCGTCTGCTTCGATCAGAGCATGCGACAGGGGATTCGCGTTCGCAACGCTATTATTCTCAGGTCAAGTGGTCACTACGTCGCACGAAATACATGTCAGTGGCTCGCTCTACCTTTGAATGATGTTCGTGCGCCAAGTTAAATGACTGGTAATTGACGCAGGGATAAATTCAGCCAAGGTTTGCTCCAGAATCGTGAAGGTTTGCGTATTTTCGGTGTCATACAAAGTTACTAGGGTCATTTCATTCCGATTGCTTGCCATAATATCACGGTCCATATCCGTGTCTGAACAGTGAAGGTGAAGATGCATGATTTGTTTGTAGTTCCATGCGTAATAACGCGCACCCCTAATACGCTTTGGTTTACAAAGTACGCTTTGTTCCACATCGTCCCAAAGTGTATCGACAGCTGTATTTCAGAGATCGCAACCATTGGACAGTTAGAGCCAATGAACGTACACTAGAGCACAAACTTTAGAAACCACTCACTGGAAACTTTCTCTCATTTTTATTTCCAATAGCTTGCAAAGAATGTGCTCCCATTAACCTCTTTGGTGGTAATTTCCACCAATGAGGCAAGGATCTCGAGTCGCACTTTTAATTGGATGAGATGGAGCGCAACACAACAACATAACAAATATGGTTGATCCTATGTCATGTTGCGTTCGAATGCACCGACCATTCACGTATCACATTGGTTTTCATCCAACCACAAATCTTTACATGCGTAGTTTTATGCCATTGACGCCCAATAGAATTCTTCAATTACTGCGACTTCGAACTTATTGGACGGTGGTGGTTGTCAACACCATCCACTGCGTACAAGGGAAACAACATGCGAAGCTTAAAGTGCCGAAAGAGATAAAAGCGCACCAGCAGTCATCAGGCAGCCCTAATGGGCGTGAATTAACTCAAAACCAGCCAGGGCACCAAAGTATACCGCTGTGGCAGCAGGTTCTAAGTAGCCACATTGTTCCTAAGAGTGGTCCGGACCACTCTTGGGATTTTCTCTCAGCCATGCTGTTTTTACGCACAATTTCGCTTCGTGAATCCACTTACGAGCACTTTTCGGTGACGTAAGCAAATATAGCAACTGCATCACCATCGCTGACATGTTCCCGGGCAGTCACAGCGCGCTTTATTTGCAGCGGCCGATGTGACAACTATGGCCTCTTACGACGTTTTTTCGTTTCGTGAATCGACTTACGCAACAATATTTCTCTTGCGCAAAAATGTTTTCGTAAGTGAGCTTTGTGAATCCGGGCCCTGGTCACTTCATTGTTGAAATAAACACAGCTTGATAGATCCTGATAAAGTATTTCGACCAGTCGAAGATACTGCTCTGGGACGCCAAAGATGTACAAAATAGCGAAAAGATACCGGTGTTCCACTCTATCAAATGCTTCGGCCTGATTGGGTTTGATGAATATTACTGTCTGGTCACGACGTCTTAAACAATGTCCTGCAGACACGTGCGGCACACACCCGTGTACCCCGGGCCGTGGTAATACCTCTGTCACATGGTGACACAGAACTTTCTTGAACTCCGTCAACGTGAATCTCCCCTCTTTTGGGAGAAATAGAGTTTTGATCATCATCATCATCATCATCATCTCCAAGGAATTTCGATGGAGATGGAATTGTGGCAGTATCACAAGGTTGCAATCGCTGCCACGAAGAGGTCAGCCAACATAAATTGATTGTCGCAACAGTATCCTAATTTCATTTCTAGTTGCCTTTATGTTAATCTTTGTTATGCGGTTTTTACAAAACCACAGTATGAAGTAGGTCTGTAGGGAACAAAGCACAAAAATGCCGCCATATCCACGAAGTGAATGATGATGAGTGGGTGAAGCTCCGGAGGTAAACCTGGTAAACCATGAATCCTCCGTACATTTTGCCCACTCGATTTTATTGCAACGCTCCCCCTAGCGTACGTCGCCGCACTATATCGAACGATGACACGCGCCATATGTGGCATCATTCCTATTTTATAACACCTCGCATCTTTTATAATCAACTACACGTACCGCCGTCTAGTTTATAACATCTTCCATCTTTTGGATGGACGGACGAACGGATGGACGGATGGATGGGTGGACGGACGGACGGATGAACGGACGGACGGATGGACGGATGGATGGATGGACGGACGGACGGACGGACGGATGGATGGATGGACGGACGGATGGACGGATGGATGGATGGACGGATGGATGGATGGACGGACGGACGGACGGACGAACGGACGGACGGATGGATGGATGGATGGATGGATGGATGGATGGATGGATGGATGGATGGATGGATGGATGGATGGATGGACGGATGGACGGATGGATATGGCTGTACCCTTTAGATCGGGCAGTGGCTAGCGTAGAACTGAAAGAGAGGTGGCTACATACAGGGGACGCACAGCCCACGCCTTAAGGAGCTTCGCTCCTAAAAATCATTCCAAATGAGAATCAATTTGCTAAATTCAGTGGTGCTGGCAGTGACACTGGGCACCTCGTTCCTAACGCTATGTTTGTATACAAGGGCGCCGTGCTCGATGACTAGCTGTTTTGTAGCTTCTGCAGGAGAGTTGGAGCACTTTCAGTCATTTATCTCACGGGAAAACGCAAACACGGTGGTGATAACAACCGCACACATGGACGAAATATCTTTAAATGACGTTCGCCCGGCCCGACATGCGAGTCACGATGTGGAGTTAATCGGTGTGTAAAGTAGCGGCACTCCGGCGGGTGTATACATATCTAAATAAACACACGTTATGAATGAATACTGAAATATAAAAACATTCAATATTGCCAAAGTCTCTAATTATTTTCACTGCTGAAATTTAGTGCTCGAAATTTTTGTCGACCTGCAGACTACTCGGGGCGAGAGCAATTCGTTCCGCTGCAAAAAAAGATCATCGAACTTCCTTTGCGAAATGCTCTGTCTACGTTTTGTTAGCGTCACGTATACCAAATTCGGTATTACAGCACGTGAATGAATGATGATGGTATGTGATTTGTGCAAACATGATAATCATGAGATGCGTGTTAAAAATAATATCGCTACATGCCACGCTCATGATGCGCTGGTGCCCGCTTCGCTAGCATCACTTATACCAGATTTGGTATTACGGGACGTGAATGGATGACGAAGGTATACTACTGGTGCAAGCGTGATAAACATGAGATGCGGGCCATGTAACTACACGACTACATGCTACGCTCATCATGCGATCGCGGCCGTTTCGCTAGCTTCACATGTACCAAACTCGGCATTGCGTGACGCGAACGGACGACATAGGTAAATGACACAACCAAACATCATATTCACAACATGCGTGTCATGCAACAACATGACTACATGCCACACTGATGATGCGCTCGCGGCCATTTCGCTAGCTTCCCATATGCCACGTCTGGTATTACATGACGCCAATAGAATACGAATGTATGTGACTGGTGCAAGCATGATAATCATGAGATGCGTGTCATGTGAGAACATGACTACATGCCACAGTCAAGGCGCCAATATATTTCGACGTGACGAGGTGCGCGTGCTCGCCAGCGTTCATTTTGTCGCGTCACGCCGACGTTGCCACGCCAGGCGCCAGTCCTGCCATATACTCGCCGGCGCGCGCCGCACTGTGTTGCTTTCACGCATGCGCGTTTCACCGCGTCCCTCCATCACGAAGAAAGGGAGACGCACGGTTGTCTGCGTAACGCATCGGCATAGAGTAATGTTACTCTATGGCATCGCCGCGAAATGCAGCATGTCGCACTTCACACCGGTTGCCGTCAGGCCACGCCGACGGACGCTGGTCACGCCTGGTGTCAGACTGTAGAGTGCTCGCGTTTTGTTAACCTAGCGTGGCTATGCCCAGCGTGCGCGCACGTCAACGCTGCATTAGAGTATATTCGGCCCTTCAAGATGCGCTCGTGGCTGTTTTTCTAGCTTCACATATACCAAACTTGATGTTATGTGACGTCAATGGATGACAAAATATATGACTGCTTGAAACATGATAATCCTTACAAGCTTGTCAGGTAAGAACATGACAACATACCACGCTCATAACATGCTCGTGGCCGTTTCGCTATCTCCGCATATACAAAATTTGGTATCATGTTACGTGAATAGATGACGAAGGTATACGACACATCTAAACATAATAATCATGACGCGGAAGTCATGTACGGCATCATTTACCTCCACCTCGTAACGTTTAGCTGATTTTAAAGTGACATGTGAACATTTCTTATTTATGTTTCGCATATCATCCATTTCCACTGACCGTGAGATCTGCACACTTTTTTATGCGCAAGGGTAGTCGTGTTACACGGACAGCATCTTTCTTGTTGTAAAAACGAAGGAGTTAAACGGTGTTCACGGGTACCCGTGTGACAGAGGTCTCAGTGGGTATGTCGGACAAGTGATTGACAGTTTATATCTGCCCAGAAACAGCGAGAACATAATTGGTAAATCAAATGTGACAGCATTAGGATAAACGTAATTGTGGAGCGTTAACTCTAAGAACTTAACAAATAAGTATGGTGGTCTCAGCAGGAATAGAACCAAACACTCGTGTCAGATAATTAAGTATTCTACTACAGAGACGTACCAGGTGTCGAAACTGTTTTGGAAAAACACCACAGCTGTGTTTATTGTTGGTGAAACGTCAGCTGCAATTGCACTGCTGGCTAGTTTCAATAACATTTCCAGTGCTCTTTCCTGCTATGCTGTGCTGAAGTATCATAAACACGTTGTTTTAAGGCGAAAAGCGTTATGATAACGCAACAAAGGTCGCGTAAGCCGTAGTTCTCCGACGCCGCTACCGGTGTTCATAACCACTACCACTCAAAGTAAGAAAAAAAATTAAGACAATGAAAAACAGCATGAAAACAATGTAATTTCAATCCGGGTCTAGAGCCCGCGAGCCCAAATATTCTACTACAGAGCCATGCTGGTCCTTGAAAAGCCATTGTAAACTGGCCTTAGGCAGGCAGGATGTTGGCACAGGAATCGCAGTAATATGAGTGATAAAGATTTTTCGAACGGCAAAAGAAGAAACAAGTGTCACACAATGCGAATTGCGTGAGGAGTAGGCCATCGGATCCTCCAACCCATTACAAAAGCTTCAAACCTGATTCTTCATCAATATCGGCCACGGCATCGAAAATTGCACAATATTCTTTGGAAATTCAGTGTGTAGTGAATATCACGTTTCTCTAAAAGATGACAAAACATGGCATTGTGAAGGTCATAGGTTTCCCAAAAGTTAGCCAGAGTGTACTCTGACGCTGCGATCGTTCAGTGACCGTGAGAATTATGGGTAGCACATGGATTTATCTAGTATTCGTACTTTCGGAAGGCGAATGGCACTTGGGGCTTCTTTTACTGATAGGTTTCGATTTTGTTTCGAAGGAATTAACAAACCCTTTTGAACACCTTGATTCAATTTGAAATGGTGGGCCTAAATGGTAAGGTGGTGAAGAGAAAACGCTGGACAATCACTGATTTTGCTAAATGACAGAAGAGTTTCAAGCCACACGAACACCCACGGAATCAAAAGTACGAAGATTAGACAAATTCATGTACTTTCCATCATTCCCATGCTCACTGAAGCGCCATGCATTGCAACTCCCATAGACACTAGTGCCATAGTTCCCTCTTGTGTACATATAGGAAACTCTATAGTTAATTAAGGCCTCTCTGCAACACATAAATTATGATGACTGTGACTAGTGAGCACCCTTCAAGTGTGCTTGTAGACTTACCCAAACAAAGGGTTTGAAAGGCCGCTCTTCTAGTTTTAACTGTGACTGTGCTGCACGTTCCTCGCAGGCCTGGCGGTTTTCTTTAACGGTTCTTTTTAGGAGCAAAGCTCATTAGGGTGTGGGTCTGTCCTTCTTCCTTTGGTGTAGGTAGCCACCGTTGGCATGTGCCCGCTCTAGAGCGGGTATGTGCGACAGGGGATGGCAAGATGGAAGATGGCGGTACTTGAATTGTTCACTAGATGGACGCATGGACGGACACATGGACGGACGGACAGACAGACTAGCAGACGGACGGACAGATGGATGGACGAGCGGAGCGGGTATGTGCCACAGGGGCTGCGAGATGCGGGATTCCGGTACTTGGAGTGTTCACTAGATGGACGCATACATGTACGGACAGATGGATAGACACGCGGACGTACGGACGGATGGACGTACGAATGGACGGACAGACGGATGAACGGACTCATGGAGGGAAGCACGGACGGGCTTACGGGCGCTTCGCCACACTCGTCATCGGTCACTCCGTGGTTATGCTGAGTTTTTTTTTTTTCCCCGTGTGCGAACAAAAATGTTCAAGCTTGTGGAATAGCTGCCTATTCTGCAAAATTTCAGTCTGAGGAATTTTGTTTTATTTGCAGAGATTGTAGTTGGTTTTTCTTGCTTCTTAATTCAAAACCTAAATTTTCCCGACCAAATGCAAGCTAGGTGCCCAGGGTTTCTGTATAGCTTATTGCAGTGCTATATTTGACTTTTTTATCGGCTGCCACTAGACTTGAGTTTTCAAGTTTCAGCTGTACTGTTTTTTTCTAACATTTCTTTTTCAGTATTGCCAAAGACTTATAATTTGCAAATATCTGTGACAGATACGTAAGAACACTGTAACAACAACAAAAAAATTGCTACAGTTGCAAGCGTGTGACATGCATATGATTGTGTTAGACGTAACTATTAACACCATGTGTTTGTGCCAACTTTTCAGAAAGTTGTGTACAGCCAATGTCTGCTTTTTGCAATGAATTACTAGGGAACATTACCTTTGATTAATTCTGCTGTTTAAAAAAATGTATGCGCACCATATTTTCTGCACCAGTGCTTCAGCGAAAATGATAGCATTTTTAACAGTTATTGTAGATATGCGCGAATAAGTTGTGTTTTCTTTCTGTTCTGGCATGCAAGACGTAATGTGCTGTGCCGTCTTTTGAGAACACTGGCCTTAGACTAATTCGCAAGCAGACAATATGAAAATATGGTCCGGATGCTTTCGCTCTGCTTGTTCTTTCATCTTTTACGTCATATTGTACATGTTCCTACCTCTTTTCATCTCGCCTGTAAAACAATACATTCTGTATATGTGAAATCACGTAAAACCTACACGTTCTGCCGTTTAAAAAATCTCTAAGAGACCTCTTCTTACTATTCCATTAATCTCTCAGTTCCCAACCTCCTATTCTATGAAAGAATGCTGGTACATTGCACAAAACAGAACACCTCGAAGTGTTCGACATCACTGATTAACTCTCACCAGTAAACCTGTTTCTGTTCCAAGACAGATGAAATGAGGTAGGCGGAAGTGGGGGGAAAAATCAATGTGAAATGCGTCCTCTGCACTATAGAGTTTTCTAATATACACTAGAGAGAACTCTGGCACTAGCGTCTATGGGAGCTGCAACGCACGGCGCTTCAGCGAGCATGGGAATGATGGGTAGTGGACGTATTTGTCTCATTATCGTACTTATGGTCTGCTTCTGGCTTCGTCTGTGTTCGTGTGGCTTAAAGCTGTTTTCTCACGAAACAAAAATCAGCAACCGTTCAGCGGTTGCGCTTCACCACCTTATTATTTTAGGCTTAGCATTTCGAATTTGGTCACAAAGTTCAAAAGGGTTTGTTCTTTCCTTCAATACAAAACCGTAATCGGCAATAAACAAACCTGCAAGTGCGAAGACTAGGCAAATTTTTGTACTATCCATCATTTTCATGGTCGCTGAACAATGACAGTGCCAGAGTCCCCTGTATTTCATTTTAGAAAACTCTACGCTCTGCGCCTTATGTATCTCATTCCAGTCAGTCACAGGCGTGCTTATTTATTTATTTTTGTTCATGGGTCGATGAAATTGAGAAGTGTGGTCGATGAGATTGAGAAGTGTGTCATTCAATTCCTTTTTGCTATTCGTCGTTGTCTTGGATCTCATTTGTTTCTTCATAACAGGTACTCTTGGTGAACCTGGTACGTTTTCAGTCGGGGAGTTGCAATCTTCGATTACGCCTTTGCAGCATCATCTTCGATGAGCTCTGATCACATGCTATCCTGCACGCCCCATTCGCTTGTCTGCAGCCCAGTGGCCACAAAGTGAACCTAACGTGTATCCTTGTGCAACCTATTTCATCAGACCAAATGACGGGCAGGGACGAACTGAGGTCCCCTTATCAAGAAAACTAATGGATTGAGGTTTCTGTGGTTCAAACCTTGACACACGATGAGAGAAGCTTCAAGAACGCTTTCATTACGGTATCAATTCCTGTTGTTTTACAAGCCACTGTGATTGCTAGAGAAACAAAAAGACAAAAACGCTATAGAAAGTCTTGTGACGATAAAGGAAATAGATGAGAGGGACAGCTGCTGTAATTAATGGTACAGTGCATTGTTAAATGAAGCGTAGCAAGTCGGTTTGCAAAACAAAATGCTAGAGAGGCTTCCGACTACAAAAATTGAGAACACCTTCGGTAACTTCTTACAGTTTGGTTTCAAATGAATCCCATTCGGTGAAATACGATTTGAGTAGAACGTCCTTCTAAAAGAAATATTGACAGTGTTCTCCCATGTCGAAAGAAATCACGAAACTTAAAGCCATTTTTTTCGGGAGGTTACTCGTGTACATCTTATAGTACATAAAAGTGACTTCAGCTTGTAAGATCTCATTAAACTAGACGTCCATAGAAATATTGTTTTGTCTTGCGTTAACCCAAACTACACGAATTTCAGGGGATGCTTTTTTACAAAGAATGGTTGCATGCTGCCCTTATAGCGAGGAGCTTGTATGAAAACTCTAAGTTGCTTTAGAAAAAAAGGAGCCTTGCAAGATCAGTGAATTCATAATAAATCCTGTATTTTCATGTATTTAATGATTTTTTCGCTGTAAAATATAAATACGGCCATGCACACGGTCGTCATAGATAACTGTGGAGTCGGCACAGAGCAAAGTATCTTTGGATAGAATGTTGTTTATAGAAAACTGTTTTACTCGTGAAAATAACCAAAAAATCCGCACCAACATGGAAGAATCGTACGCGAACATACACGTACATAAAATTGCAGGAATGATTGCGCTGTCAATACACGTATGTCACCAAATGCTGTTACCATTGCAGCGTCCAATCTATAGACCAAAGCTTTGCACTGCAGTGGCGGTTCTGCCAAAACCGTTTGTGAGTAGGCCCGGCGAATGATTATATTCAAAACAGACAACCTTGTAAGGCTATTAGACCACGCTCTAGCGATGGTTTATCCTACATGCCACAATACAATTTTCACTGCGATTAATTGCAACATGGGTGCCTATTCTCCAGCTTTTCCAACAGCAGATGACAGACATGAAATGACAGTACTGTAATCTACAAAGCTTGCACCCCATCAAACTCTAATAGCAAGCAGTGTCCCTGACAAAGAGTTATTGAACTTGACAGCTAAGCCCTAGTCTACCGTACGGCACCCTACTATGATACGCACGTTCCTTTATTTTCTTTATTCGCAGTGTACCTTTCCTTGTTGCTTGTTTTTGCCGCGCTTGTTTCGAGCTCCATTGTTTTCGCTCAGTTTAGTCCGGATACGATGGCTTTCCGGGAGCAGCACAGCCACCTGTATTCTCAACCAGATCGAGAAACCATCTTTCATCCTCGTTATTAGCTTGTTGGCTCTGACAAAACATGAAATGAATTCTGTAGCTGATCGAAATTATTATACTGCTGAAAGCTTTCACACAGAGTGAATATAGCAGCATAACTTGTTGATATCAGATGAGTCACTATTTAAACAGGTACGGAAAGGGCCCACGAAGTTTTGATTGTATGTGTTGTAATTACTTCGTAATAGTAAGTACGTTTGTGATTGTTTTTCATGTCACTACACTACTTTTTTTGTCCTTATTCTTTCTATGTCATGGATTTGTTTTCTTTTAGCTAAACAGTCCTCATAGCAGTTGTGGAGCTTGTTCTCTCGTGCATTCCTAGTTCCGCATGTGTCAATTATACATTAAGCAATCAATCAAGCATCTGTTTCTGTTTACTACTACTACTACTACTACTATCACTACAATAATACCATTTCAATACTACTAGTGTTATATTATTACAATGATTTAATACTATAGTAGCAAGAGAGATATACATCATAACTCTGTTCATTATCATTACAATTCCATGGTATAACATTTCCACAAATTTTTGTTTAGTTGATTTGCCACACTTTCAATGATCAGCCGATGATAAAACTTGTTTGCAAGTTTCTTTCTCTGTGCCCTGATAAAGACATTGCAAATTATTCATTCCATTCTTGTGCGTAGGTACGTTCAACATTTGTACTACAATAAACAACACATAACAAGCATCTATTTTTGAAGCACTTACCCAATAACAAGAACAAGCAGGAAAAAATAGAGTGAATGAGAAAGAGTGCCAGTTTAGAAGAGACGGCCTGAAGTGAAGTCTGTGCCGCTGTCTGTGAGAGCAGGCCCCTTTCGCCCGGAAAACCACAGTTATTGATGTAGCTGGAGCAGCTGCCAGGCCCTGACCGAGACCTGTAAGCTCTCAAAATGCGGAAGTACCAATCCAGACATAGTGTTCTTGGGAGTGGACGTGACTCCTGTAATGAGTTTTGCTCAGGTCGGGGGGAGAGACCCCAGTAAGTCATGACACATAAACCGTGCTCTGCAATTGGCATCCGCCCATGTTCCGGTGTATATTGTTCCTAATGTTATGACAAATAGGCTCAGTCAGCGGCCTACCATCCTCCCTTTCATTATATTTTATGACTGCTCCTTTACTAGCTGCGATGTAGAATGTCTACAAACATTCACTCAGCAGGTATATCTTAAACCAGATAGAAAGAAACAAAAGAGAACACATGGTTGATCGCTCCGTCATATGAAGTGGTATAATGCAAAAATAAAACGTGCTCAAGTAGTTTAATGTTTACTGTACACTGATAGAAGAGCTTCCACAATTCCTGCTTGTGTTTGACAACTATACAGCACCGGATGAATCCACGTTAGCGCTTAATAATACAGCTCCACCCGACGACTAACGTCCATCATTAATGAATAAACAGATCATTGTGGTCGCAGATACTTGTGGTGAGCTTAGTAGTTAGTGGTGACAGCAGAACAAGATAAACCGATGCGACAGGCTGAAGAGCGGGACTGGTTGGACGCCAAGCTTGGGCTGAATTCGTCTACTCGCGGCATGGAGTTATTCAACGCAACTTAGGAGTTTTTGACCACCACAGCTACCATAAGCATCTACGGCCACAATGGTTTATTTATTCATAAATGAAGGACGCTATGTCATCTTTTACTGGGCATATAAAAGTGCTCCAGAGCGCTCTCCTCAGAGAGAAAGAGAGATTGTGTCTCTTCCTTACTTCAACCTCTCTCTCTCGGGAGAGCGCTCTAGAGCCCTCCGAAACGACCAGTTAAAAATAGCATTAGTCGTTGAGAGGGATGTGTATTGCCACTGCCCGACCAGAACAAATTTCCGCGCACATCGTGAACTTTCTGTTCACAGGCTGCGAATTCTCGTGGGGTGAGCGTGGGTGGTCTAGGCGAAGCCGGTCGGCTTCGCACAGAAACATGACAAAGAAGCCGTTCTAGGGTGTCGTTGAGTTTACAAAAGGCTTTTAAACGAAGCAACACGAAAATAACATGCTATTCACCCACTTGTTCGACCATGCCATAATGTCCCATTGACAGCTACCCTTATGACAGCTACAGGCACTGAGCCGACCAACGAGCTGCCAGCCACGCGTAGGTCAGGTCCATTAAAAAGCTTAAAAAAACAGGCATGGCTGACTGAGCTTCTGTCATTCAGCTCTGCGGTGTCCTATGAGCGAATCTGGTTTTGACAGCCGCTTCGCTCATATACAGAACGCGGCTTTTAAAGCTACCACTCGAGGCACAAATTTAATATCGGCAGTGACTTTCAGAGTGCGCAAACATGAACTTTGCACGCACATATGAGTGTTCCGCCTATCTATCTGTACTGGCTTCCACATCACAAAGAGTGGTGTGGGCATCTACCACATGACACTTTATTCAAAAACGACCCACTATTTGCTTAATTGGGGTGACCGTTAACTCTTTTTGTTTGATTTATTTACTGTTATATATAAAATGAGGGAACTGCCTGGGTTGGGATATTCTTTCCATAGAATGCATATACATATATAAAATGTTGAAGGCTGCTCCCCTTCATGAAACATTCATAAAGCTACGAGTTTCGGAGTTCTGTATTATGCCTGGTATCAAATTACGAGCATGGCAGCAACACCATCATTTTCGCAATGTGAGCTCTCCTGGCAATATTATGGTTTTTGAAGAAAGGACAAAGGTGTCAACATCGCGCGGCTTGTTTGATAGTTACGCAATATACAACCTATGCCATTTGTTTAAAATTGAGTGAATTTCACTAGAGCTTTCAAAGTATACACAATTACCACGTGCTGCCATCAGACGTCGATAAGAATACAAGTTTCTCTTCCGGGAAACCAGAACAGAACGACAGCGGTGGGTTTGGATGGTGAATGCACTGTGTATGTGTATTACATCATTGTATAGATCAGTGACGTTAGTGTGGTTCTGTGACACTTAGTAACGTTAGTGACGTTAGTAGGGAGGTTTTAAATTAGCGTTTGAAGGCGCTGCGGGCGTTGCGGCCATAGCGGGCATCATAGGAGTTTTAGAATAACGTTTGCCTCTCCTAGAGAATAATCTAGAGACTTTAGCTGCCCCGCAAACTAAATTTACGGAAACTACACATAGCCTCGACACCAGCATTCGTGGGCCAGCATGCGGGCCACACACGCCGCCACCATTTCGGATTTTATGTGGGCGGGTGACGAACGCGAACGGCAGCTCGCGTTACGACGCATGCGCAGTGGCAGCGACCAGCTCCGCTAGCGCTTGCGGTGCGCCATTCTAAATCTCCCTAGTATTATCTCAGCGTCGTAAGTGGCATGAAGCAATGGCATGTGGATCCTTTAAGTGAAGCATTAGCTGACGCAGAAGCCTAAAAATGAGAAACAAAACAGCAAAAAATATAGCAAGTAGGAATAGAAAGTCATGGCGCTATGAATTGGATCAGCTTTCAAAGAAGGAGCTAGGGGTTTGGCCACAGTGCTATACCGTGCTTCTTCCGGTTTTATTTAAATATTGGGACAGCAGTCAAGCACCGATTTTGAGCCTCCAGTAAACGCATTCAAGGTTACGTCAAATGACCTTCAAATGTATTGCCTTTTTGAGTGTAGCTTCTGCATCGCGTCGCGTTTACTGAGACCTTCGTCTTCCCAAACGTTGTTTCATTTTCACCATTTTTTGTTACTCCATATGTTTGGTGGCACCGATTTCTCACTAAAATCCTGCACTCATCTATTCTATCTTTGTGCATCGCGAGACACAGCTGCACTGTTTCCATTGCAAGCTGTGGTCTGTAGTTCAACAGAGCAAACCATTGCGAAGGGGAAAGGCATCTTGTTGTAACAGAAGCGCAAGCAAATATGGTTGCTGGTTCATGCTCAGGAGTGGGACAATTTTGCTGCTCTTTCTACGATAACAGTATGTGGAACAAATGCTAAGAGTTACAAGAAAAGACTGACTGGTACGTGTCATTCCTGCGGGAGCACGAAGACTACTGCTGAAGAAGTAATAAATGCATTAACACAACGTGGTATAACATGCTGTTCTGAACGTTCACGAAGTTAGTAAATACCACTTAACGTCACTGTTCACATTCTAAGCGCGTGAGCTGGTGCATCTAATAGCCTTAAGGCGACGAAAAATGGCGAAGCAAATCCATTACCACTTTTTTATGATTCGTGTCTTCCCAACGCTCTAACAAAATCTCCGCATAACAGCGATCACGTCCGGAGGCTATTTAACGATCTAGTAAAGTAAATTCCTCACCGTTTCAGTATCATAAAGTTCATTCACAGATATACAGCGATGTAAAAAAAAGAAGCAACGTTACTGCTGCATGCAAAACCACTTACATCTACACGTGTATTGGCCGTGCGAGGCGATTCCCACGCAGAGAACATACGTATTCGGTGACGTGTCACCCAGTGTCTTCGTGATAGTTACCTTCTGTAAGTACGTATTGATGACTGAGATTTATGTGCAGGTGTAACTGTTCTTGAACGCTTGCTACTGCCAATAAAATTTTTAGGGGTGAAGCTCCTTAAGTTGGTCTGTCCAAACCTTGTATGTATGTAGTAGTACGTAACCACTGGTGGCACATACCCTCTCTAGGGCGGGTATGTGCCACCGGTGGTTACGTACTACATACATACATACTACATACATACATACATACGTACTATATACATACATACATGCATACGTACTACTACATACATGCATACTACATACATACTACATACATACAATCACATACCCGCTCTAGAGCGGGTATGTGCCATAATGGATGCGAGATGGGAGATGGCGGTACTTGGACTCTTCACTAGATGGACGCATGGACGGACGGACAGAGACTAGCGAATGGACGGACATATGGATAGACACGTGGACGTACGGACGCACGGACGCAAGAACGTACATACAGACAGGTAGATGAACGGACTCGCGGACAGATGCATGGACAGACGGACGCACGCATGGATGACGCACGGATGGTCACGCAGATGGATGAAAGCAAAAACGAACAGACGGACGGAAGCACGGATGGACTGATGGACGCTACGCCCCACTCATCATCATTCACTCCATAGATACGCTGTGATTTTTTTACAGGTGATATACCTTCCTTCTTTTATTTCTTTTTGAAATGAATGTGTACACATAACAATATACCCAGCCTTCCCTTTCTCTCTTCTACAAGTTTTACTAACGCTACCTTTTTTTCTTTATTTAACAGAGCCCACCTATGAAGGGAAGTCAACAAGGACAGGCATTCGTGCGCAACGGCAGTCATGTGCAGTGGGCGTGAAGCCCGGTGGTGCGGGCGCTTCCGAGGAATCATTCAGGCAGCACCTGAGCAGAAAGTGTTGCTGCGCTGCCTGACAAACCAGGCGAGGATCAGGCAGTGTGGTCTTTTTACAACGACAACGCTGTAACATCAGCCATTGCAACGGATGTTGGCATCCCGCTTACTTTATTGAGCATCCCTTCCGACATTCCCCGTTTCTTTCTCAATACCACCAGTATGCTGCCGCCTGTAATAACGCACCTAGTCACGCGTGAACCGCCTAGCTTAACGCACATAGAACGGGAGATACTCGCAGTGCGATTTTCCCGAGTGTGTCCATCAATCGAGCGTCTGCTCTCTCAGACCCCTTAGCACTTACTGCTCTCTGCACTGCTCGTGTCTATAGCTTCACATTCCTAGAGGTCTCTCTACTCTATACTGTCTCTGCAAGCGCCTTGCTTACAGGGCCGTAGGTCAGGCAGAGGTCAGTGTGAACGGCTTTCGCAACGAGCAAGGCCACGTTGATGGGTTTATGTGTTGGGTCGTTTTGTCATTGGACACCGTAACATATCTCTTGTTTCTCTCGTTGGTAACATCTGTGCCCTGCTTTGTTTAGTGACTTGGTGGCGCAGGAGAAATCTTTAGAGCCGATGAGGCTCAGGTGTCGTAAGGTGCAGCAGAGGTACGCCTCATACAGTATTAGGCATAAAATATATTCGTGTAATATTCTTCCATTTTTTGTAATTTTTCGTCAAGTGACACCCCGGCACTGGTCAGCAACAAAGAATACACATGAGCTATGCAAGTCTAATAAATTACTTGTTCCTTTTCATCATGTTCTGGTGTCAACAGAATTATGTTATAGTAATCGTGTATATACTACCGCGAAGCTGTGTATTGCGTATTTTTCCTGTAGCTCAGTATAACGTGAGCTCCTCAAAAACTGAAAAAGAAAGCTTTATCACTGATCACGTGTCAATCATATTGAAGGAGGCGACGTACGGTCTGACAAACACAAACAGCAAAATGATGCTCAAAACGCAAAGCATAGTCGACAGCCAAACAAAACAAAGCATGTTGTGAAACAAAGAATGCTGCAAAAAGACTCAATTACCCCGCTACGCTTGTGGTAAAAAAAAACATAACCTCCATTCCAGAAGAACGTTTTCAAAAATCACTTCGAATTCAGTTGTAGGATGTGCGATTGGCTTAAATCTGAAAATCTGTCATGAGTGAGTCGTATGCTAAACCGCTTCTCTATTAATCAAGCTACACAGCGGAATAGCTGAACATTTTGCTATTGTCGCCGCAGTTCATCTTATTGTTTATTCAAACAACGTCCGCGATGTACTAACTGACCGATTTTCGAACAACGCTGTAGAAATCGCAACGCAAAAGCCACACGAAGTAAACTGCATTCAGACAGACGTGCGTAAGCTTGCTACTAGGCGGAGAGCCGCTGGCCGTTACATTGCACAGCGATTTTTCTACGCACTGTACAATAATGACCATTCACGCAGCATTGATGCCGTACTAAAGCGCGATTTATTCCTTCTGCTCTTCTTTTATGCGTGTAGAGGCAAAGCTGACTGGTTGGCTGACGAACAAAGCGGAGATTGAGAGCTCGTATGTTCACCTCATGACAGCATCTTGAGCATGAGCGGAAGCAGCGGGACCGTATGTGCTAGGCCAAATGCATAAAACCCTCCGGGTTGTTTTCACTCTTTTTTTCAGGTGGCTGCTAGAATAGAACATATATGTCGTTTCGTCTGTCGACTCTATTAGTGTTTTGCGCTTCACCTAGCCCTGTGCGTCCATAGCTCTTGTGTAGCCTTGTTTTGCTCCTATTTTTCCTGTGGTCATTGTTCACCAGACAACGTAGAACCGAAGTATAAAAGCGGCCGTTTCGAAGCTGTCTACTTTCTTGAAGATGAACGATTTTAAAACAAGCTTTAAAAGAGCAGACCGAACGAGCTCCGAAGCTCATGGTGGCGTTCTTTTCCTTATTAGAACATTGTCTTGTATATCTTACCTCGATCACTAGAGCTTTAGTTATCGTGCTTTTAGACACAGTGCTTTAGTTTGTTCTCCATAGGATAACACAGGGAAAATACAGAGATTTCTCTGTATCCCTTCTACACGCGAAGATACAGCGGGAACACGCATATGCCTTAGTATTTCTAACTAAAAAGACAATGTTCGGCATCACGTGGTACATATTAACAAAGTCGCCCAATATTCAGTTCAGTGGCAAAGTGCCGCTGAATGGTCAACAATTGTTGACCACTTTTCCTATTATAGTTTTGCGAGTTTGAAGGAATGCATTACCAATAGTACCCGACTCGGGTACACTGCATATTCGGCGCACGTGATTTTTAATCATCCTTAGGGTGGAGTCGAATTCTAACTATTATGATTGAAACTAGCGTTACAGAGGCGACAGTCGGAATCTGGCGTCTGTTCGTTAGAAATCATAGTTTCACAATTGTGAATGTACTTCAATTTGTCTACCACCAATCCACATTCTACCTACTTTTCCCCTCACCGAAGAATATCGATACCAATAGAATTCGTGACAACAAGATCAGACGGTAGTATCCAGCATCGCGCAAAACTAGCTTGCTTTCGTTTCTGCTTGGTTTAGCCTGGTGTACAGCGTTTGCGGACGCTTTCAGTAAACAGTTATTGAGGCAATGCTGGATTAGTCGACCGCTTGTCGTTGACGTACATAGCGCACATAAAGTCGTGTGACCCCAGTGGTGAGAGTGGAGCGAGGTGAGAAGGATGAAAAGGCTGCACTGCGCTGAGAGTACCTGGCGCAAAAGCGGAAAGTTCCTATTGTACTATGATGGTCAAGAGGGCGGTTCCATGGACAGGTCGGAAAGCAATATGGCGTGAACAGAAGGTTGGCGAAGGACTTCAACACCAACAAAATACGGGTAAACTAGCATAAAAATTGGCGTGAACCTTTTGCTATGATGTCTGCTTCGCGCTAGCTAGGTGCGGTGGGATTCAAAAATAATGGAATAATTATTTGAAGTGGAGTAAAATGTACACTCCTAATGATTCGCAAGTAATATCAAAAACAGAAATAAAGAAAGATTTAAATAAAGGAGGTATTTCAAGTCATAGAGCTCGTGGCGCCTTTTTTTCGTACTTATTATGAAAATATTTCCAGAAGAAGTGTCTTGTGTTCCTTACGAAAGTGCTTACATAAGTTTGAAAGGCTGAGCCCGGACTTAAACATAAATTCTAAGGACACCATAGAGCGACAACACGGCGACATAGCACGTTTCATCGCTACAGACCACTCTAATATGGCTTGTGGCGCTATGGCACACACACACACACACACACAAACGCGCGCGCGCACGCGTATGGTGTGTGTGGCGTTTCTTTTCAGTGGTTGTTTATTACCGTGATTATTTCAATGAACGCCTGAAAAGTTCAGAGGTCTTAGAACATAGTTTTAATTAAGGGAAGCGCAGTCAGCAACACACCAACAGTACAAAATGCAAAGCTTCACCTTTGACTGTAAAGGGTGCACCGCCACACGCATACCCTTCCTGTAAGAAAGAGTAACTAACGTTACAATGATTTGAAATGCGTAAGCACATGTATGGTGACTAAATGAGGAAACTGTCCGTCTGCCCTTCGTCCCATGTGACAATACAATATTGAAATGATAAAATAGATGTATAAAAGAAAAAATTCTTCGACCAGTTGGTGCGTGAACCTGAGCCCTGAACACGTAGTGGAGGGCTGCAACTGCTGGACAGCAGTGTTTTCCTACTTTTGCATTGCTAATTTGGTTCTCTTTACCCTCTCCCAGTGTAGAGTAGCAGGGTAGAGCCTGCCGTGGCTCAGACTAACCACTCTGCCTTTCCCTAAATAAACCTGTTTCTCTCTTTTTCTCAATACAATCAGAGCATGTGAATGAGTTACATGAAACTATATGGAAAGTAAAAGCAGGGAATTTGCCATGAAGCAACTGCTAAAAATTTTCCGTCATGGCGCAATAAATGTATCTGTACTCTAAAGTAAAAAATCGCTTTTGTGGATCACACATGCCAGGAAAGTTTTGATTTTCGAAAATTTTATGCCAAACACTCCTTCGATTGGTGGAGATACGGGTCTTCCATTGGGCCGTTATAGGTGCTGAATAACACGAGAAAAAATAAATAAGTAATTTATATATGCTCTCAAAAAGACTTTTAGGCCTGCACACTTTGCTTCGCTTAATTTCGATGCTTACAAATACTTTAGGAACTCAAAAAAGAAATTCTGTGTGACTTTTTCTCTGCAATACAGTTACTGTACCGAACGAACAAGAAGGCACAGACTCTGACATCTGGAAATTCATATCATGAGGTTCCATATTACAAACAACTGAGAATGCTATATCGACCCCCAACCCCCACTGTCTACAGTATTTGTATGTCTGGTGCATACAGCAATTGTGCATACAGCTTCGGAATGCATTATCATGAACACATAAAGGAAACGTCCAGCCAGAACAGAACTGTACTTGCCGTATGGTTTGACTACATACGGAGTAAGTTGCTGCTTATAGTTTTTTTTTGAAAGGAGAGCAAGTTGCTTTTACTAGAATACATTTTAACGGAAACATAAAAAATAGGGAATAAAAATGTCTTTTGTTCAAAGGAAACTTCACATTGGAATTGAGTTAATGCCCTACGAGCATTTTACGATGTCCGCGTATTACCAACCATGCTAAAATCTCTCCTAGACTACTAATCAAAAACGCATTTCCAAAGGCAAGTGCAGTGCGCATTCACACATGAACGTTTGCCTTAGGCGTGTGAAAACATAGGCATCGGTAGCTTTCTTAGGCTGTACTTGGAGCCCACCTTTGTTATGTCAGCGTTGATAGTTGTATTGCATATTAGAGAAGTTCACGCATCTGAAACATTTATTCCTGTGAAAATCTCACATGACGGAACAGCTCAACTGAATAAATTTTGTAAAAATCAATGATAGCATGAAGTATACATGACAGGCGATTTACTTGAAAAAGGCGATTCGCATTTTTGAAATAAATTTCAATATGTAATACAATTTCGGAAAGGATCGAAGTGCACAGAAAACTATTTTAGGAATCTAAGGAAGACAGCACTTGGACAAGAAATCAAGCTGGAATGACAGCCGCTGAATTTTTCTGAAAGCACGAGATCTTTTGAAGACACCGCACTTGATATATAATACGAACAGCGTGGTTTTCTTAGATGCGAAGGAGCTTTTGCTCGAGGCTGTGTTTGTCTTCTCACGCGTCCGCTACCACACTGCGCATCTCCCTCCACCTCTCTCTCTCCTCTCCTACACTCCTCTCCTCTCTCTACCGAGTTGGCAGCAAAGCCGACCAAACGCCCCCTCAGTAAGGCGCCCCCCCCCCCCACAGTGCACGTGCATGCCCCTCCTTCCCTCTTTATCCTATCCTATGCTCCTCCTCTATTTCGAGTCGGCGGCTAGGGCAATGAGACGCTGCCTCAGTAGACATGCTTACTAGGTACCTGTTGATCATCGGTCTTGCAGCGTTGAAAGCACGTCGGCTTTGTTAGCACCGGATCACGTTCTGTATCTCTGGCTTGTGCATTGATACACCAGCTGTTTAGAAACGGTGTAGTCATGGTCAACGGAAACTTTCACGGAAACAATCCTCGATATTGAGTGAATCAGCGTTAGTAGCGTAGAGATTCTAAATGTTAGTGCACCTGCTTAAGGCAAGGTAGACGAGCTTCTGTTATTGCCATTCACTATTTACGCACTGCTTTGCATCCACAAATGGTTGCCCTTAGCGGGAGATGTTGTGACCTTTGTACTGTATGCGTCAGTCGCATGTTTAGGATGGTAAGTTGCTGTAGAACGACAATGTAACAAATGCGATTCCACTTAGAAGAGAGATAATTTTGATGCTTAAGTGCAGAGCCTGCAAAATAGGCCTTCATGATGAAACATGAAAAACTGAAAGACGAAAAAGAAAGGGGAGGGTAAGAAACTGAAATGCGCAAAACCAGACATCGTATGAACCTGTTTAGAGCAAAGCTAATCGGCGGCAACTGCAATGAATGGATATTACCAGAGGCATTTGTGCTGTGTAACAATTCTGTATACTCTCGCTTTTCAAGATTGCTTGTTATATTGTTTATTTACATAAATTATATTGTAGCATATATATATATATATATATATATATATATATATATATATATATATATATATATATATATATATATATATATATATATATATATATATATATATATGACGTATGAAGGTAGCGATGGTTTGTAGAAGCAGATGAGGAAGAAGTGCAGAGTAGAATAAACATGGCGTATGAGCCAGGCCACGTCACCCGTTCATCGTAGCGTCACACAAGTCGACAGGATGGAGACCTGCCTGCCCCTTCATCAGCCACTCATCATCGACGCAGTTCCCCAGAAGACACCCTGACCGTACACTGACTACCGAATCATCGCCTAGGAGGACAACAACCAGCACCATGACAGAACCATCGGCTGACCTCGACATCCCCAAGTACACCGGATCAGCGGACGACGGACCCGTACAGGACTGGTTCAACCTATTCGAGGTCCACGCCGCCGCTGCATCATGGTCGGAACGGGAGATGATCATAAACTTCACTGATTACATCTCAGGTGAGGCATTCAAGTTTTACCTCACCCACATCTTCGAGAACGTTGAGTCTTGGCAAAAGATAAAAGAAGAAATGATCATCTAGTTTACCATGAACAAGGCGTCCTTATGACACGAATAGCGACCGTTAGGAGCCTTTGAAGAGCTGCGTCGTAAAAAACCAGGTGGTGGACCATGTATGCGAGACGAAGCATGAAAGGCATCAGTAGGGTGAGCGACGTCTCGTGTCATATGTTGGTGCCACGACTTTGAAAATGCCGACTTTCGTGAAGAGAAACCTGGTGGAACGCCACGTTTCTTGAGAAATAAGCGTGGACTGTGACGGCCGAGTGTGGTTGTATGCAGATGGTCGGTAATGAGGAAGTCTTGATCATAGTCATTAAAACGGGTAACCATCTCGTCTTTGATTTTTTGCCATGACTCGTCGTTCTGGAAGATGTGGGTGAGGTAAAATTTGAACGCCTCACCTGAGATGTAGTCAGTGAAGTTGATGATCATCTCCCGTTCTGACCAGGATGCAGCGGCGGCATGGACCTCGAATAGGTTGAACCAGTCCTGTACGGGTCCGTCGTCCGCTGATCCGGTGTACTTAGAGACGTCAAGGTCGTCTGATGCTGCTGTCATGATGCTTGGTGGTCATGGTGGTCCGCGTTCGGTCACTGCGTCTCGCTGACGTCTTCGATGATGATGACCGGGTGATGAAGTGGTTGCGAGGTCTTCATGCATGTGTAAATAAGTTTCATAATAATGTAACATATATATATATATAACATATTTACATATGTTATATTGTTTACTTACATAAAAACTGATTGTTAGTAACTACACCACTGTCTCTTGTCACGACCAATTGAATTTATGCAGCATTTGAGCTTTGTGTTACTCATGGGCTTTTAGGCTGCTTTACTGACGTGTTCACCAGAACGCGATCTTAGCCAGTTCTTTACAGAACCAAGTACCACCGGCTTAGAAACACTAAAAAATGTCGCCCAAACATGAATCATAATATAGGTTATAAAGCTTTTCTTTTGGTAAGGTGTCTGTCACTCTTGCGCTTCACAATTAGCACATGGTTGCGCGGAGTATACTCTAAAAGAGAGGGTATACCCGACTCTTTTCCGATGGTTCTGACTTGCCACGTAAACTATTTTCTTTAGAGAGGCAATGTAACTCTCTTGGTGGGTCAGACTGAGCGAATTCTAGAAGTGTGCCCTCACTCTCTTAGGAAGAGTGACAGCACTCTTTTGCGAAGGATCACATAATCACTTCTTAGGAAGCCAGGCGACTGTAGATGGTGACACTGCTACGTGAGTCAAGCGACCCATTCGGTTATTTTAAGCTACTCAACTGACCCATGCTCTACTTCTCGTGACTACTGCTGAAAATAGTGAAGTGTTCGTTTTGAACAACTACAGAACTAGGTGGGCGTTGGTTTGACCTACCTGCACACCACTTTTATACCTTTCTTCTCATTGCCAACAGCGTATCATTTGGTCTCCCATATTCAATCACGCTCATAAAACAATACCAATGCTGATGACATACTTTATATACAAACTTTAAATAGTTATACATCATTGTCGTTTAGTTGATTACGCAACGACATGTATGAGCTATACGGTTACGAGCTCATATAGCTTAATTATTTTGGTATTTCTCGTTAAATGCTGAAAAGAAGAAGGAAAGGAATGATTGATAAGAATGAATTATTTAAACATCTCTGCCGTTTATGCTAAAAACAATGACAAGTCCATTAGCCCGCTGAAGAGAAAAAAACACCAAAAATAATTGTCCCTGATCCCACGTAACTTGGGAATTACTGGTATGCGAAGCATGCAGATGAAAGGTGACTGCGTTGTAACTTTTCTATTGCGCGAAACGTTAGGATATTATGGCTCTAAAGATATGTAGAAAAGTTCTATGCACAGACATATGTTGCACAGTAGCCTGTTTAATGTTGCATAACAATGCCAACTTCAACATGGGTGTTAGCAACACCAGAAGAAATAAGCTGATATTTAGCGCTTGTACAAGTGAGGATGGCGGCCCTGGACAATGCTACCCAAATGATCTTCATTGAATGGCACTTCACTACAATTGTGTTTAACCCAACGTAATGGCTGTATAATAGGATTACGCATGTACTGTTTATAAGAGTGAATAGCCATCACAGCAACCGCAATTATTTTTCGCGAACGTTATGGTCTACTTTAAAAACTGTTCTGAGACCTGGCTCGGTGCTTTGGTAGAACACTTGACTATCACGCAGAATTGTTAGGCTCGACTCCAGCTTTGATCATGACATTTACTCTGTGCGTTCGTTAGTTAAACTCTGTCGAAGCCAGCATTTAGGGGTGAAATGTCTTAAGGCCGACCTTGCTCGCGACCATCACGCCCCACTAAGCTAAAACTGAAACTGAAAACCTGTACAGCAAAAAGCGAAAAGCATTTGCGTAAAAAAAACCGCTTTATGTGTAGATCAATCGTGTGGCAACACAACACTTGAACACTGGTGCCTTCTGTCTGTCCGTGCATCTCTCAGTCCATCCATTCATACATCTGTTCATCCGTTCATCGATGTGCCCGTCCATTCTACATGCTTCCGCGCATACCTTAACCTGTCCGGCAATTCATACGTCCATGCGTCCATCTGTCCGTATTTTATACCAGTTGGCTACTTCAACGTAGATAATATTGACATTAGAACCTGTATATTTTCGCGTTCCTGTGCAGATACAAGCTCTTGATCATCTGTGGAACATGCCCGCATACCAATGGCACATACTCGCCCACGAGTCTGTGCCACACGTCTCATGTCACCTTAGGTTTCACGTATTTTTTTTATTTAGGTGATGGAAACTTAGGCGATCCTTGATGCATGTAGCACTGAACAAGCAGCGAATTCATAGCTTGATGATCTTTAAAGGTTTGGAAAGGTGCAGCATACTTATTAATTTGATCAGTTTAGTGAAAATAAACTTGTAACAAAATATCCAAAAAGGTAATAAGCGGGATATCTGTCATTCCGTGAACAACCTAAGAAAGCGCGACAACTGCTAGTGACACCACAACGCATACTACAGTTACTTTAAGTGCTGGTAGAGCAAAAAAAAAACGCTAAACAATTCAGCAAAAAAAAAACGTGACCTGTTTACAGAAGCCTAACAAATTTTATTGATCCTCGGTTTTCTTGATATTCAAAGTGTCAACGCCAGTAGTACGAAAAATAGCCAAAGCCGAAAACAGAGCCACTTCACACCACGCAACGTAGTTTACTGTTCCCTGCTGTAGCTTGACAGCGAACACTTTGTGTCCACGAAAACGCAAGCAGCTAATTCAGTGCACAGTAGGCTTCTTACGTTGGTGAGCCCCTCTTTCCTCTCTACGAAACATTTTTTTTATGTTTTAATATACCGCTTTCTAAGAGCTGCTGTATCTGAGCACGCCAAAGAAGCACGTTTCTTTCCAGCTAGTGCTCACTGCACTCCATTTTAAATTTAGTCCAAACGTAGTATCCTGTGCCTGGACAAATTAGTATTTTTTTTTCTTTTTTCCGTTCACGCTCCAGAAATCAAGAGTCACCTCCTACAAATTCGCTTTCTTGTTTTTCTTCTATTTTAAATTGCTTTTAGCGAAAAAACGGTGGTTGTTTTTTGAAGAAACTAAATTTGGTTAAGCGAGCTGCGCACGTTATTGAAAGCTTAGCGTGATTGTTAGAAGATAGTTTTCTGGACTTCGACCCGGGTTCCTGCTCCTAGCATGCTGCAGTTGACGTCTTAGGAAATTTTCTATTTGTTGTTCTTTTCAGATGGAAGAGATCAATTATTTTTCTTTCTCTTACGTGCACACTCTTTTAAATTCTCGCTTAGAAAAGAAACATGAGCTTCCATTGAAGGCAGCAGCAGACTTCAGCATGTAAAACAAAGTGGTGATCCAACTAAACGCTGCTACGGTGCTTTCTTCGATAAGTTATCTAGTTTATATGGTTGCCTAAAATGAACTGTAGAGCTATTGTAAAGTTGCCAATAATAATAAACAGAGGAGGAACAAGGAAAACATGGTTCGTAGAAACAAGATTGGAAAGCCTTGTAGATTATATGTATGAAGTTTTTTTATTGTACAACAAACTTTTACAGCGAAAGCTTTTGAGAGATAACAACACGGCTCACGTACGGCACCGTAGTTGTTCGTAACCACTATCGCATAAATTAAGAACAATATCCGGTAAATAAATAAACACAAGGACACCATGGGATTCGAACACGGTTCCTTTGCGTGCAAGTGCAGTGATCTACCACTGAGCCGCACCGGTGCTTCACACGCCTTTCCAACCTGGCCTTAGGCAGGCTTAAAGTCAGGACAGGAATCGCGTTATGAATAATAAAGCGTTTTGGAACATCAAAGGAACAACCAGGCGTCACAAACTGCGAATTTTGATACGAGTGGCTTGTCCAATTCTCCAAACTCTTACTAAAGCTTGTTCTTGATCACTTATTAGCGGTGGCACATACCAACTTCAAGCATAAATCTTCAACATAATAAGTGTGTAGCGGATATTATGCTTCTCCGACGAATGAAGAAGGATAGCATAGTGAATGCCGGCCAATTACACAAAAATTTTGATTCGCGTTTCGCAGGACCAAAATGAAGTCATCTTACTTCCTTTCTTACATATGGCACAGTGGGTGTCCAGCAAGTGTACTTGTAACAGTTAGCTAAAGAGTGTAGAAAACGGTCTGAAAGGCCGTTCTTCCAAGTTTCATTGAGATTGTGCTGCTCGTGCCACGCAGGTCTGACAGTTTTTTCCCACAATATAAATGTGACATTTCTAAGTGATGAAATTTTGCTTAGAGAGCCGGCCTATAAAGCTTTTATACTCTTTGATTGGCAGAACAATTTTTTCTATAATAATACTTTAGTAAACACTTTGTTTTACTCAACACACATCTCACATTTTCCGGACACCTATCATTCTCGTCGAGCTACGTGCCCATTCCGTATAGCATGCGTGCGCATGCCAATGCTCGAGAAAAAAAAACGCGCATTTGAAAAGCAAGGCAAGAAAATTATTGACCGTCTCACTGAAGGGAACCATGATAGGATGTGAAGCACCAGCGGAGTGCAAGGCGTTGACCTGGCTGATAGGGGCACGGACGCGGGTGCTGGAAGATTGGTTTGAAGCAAAACTCTGTGTAGTCTGTACTCGAGTAAACGTTTTTTTAAACGCAAAGACACGGGAGGCGGGTTGGGTTTTGTGTAAGTTTCATCGCAGATAAATGAGCCAAAAAGCGTTGCCCCTTGACGTGCAGTTAAACATTGCGGGCGGTAGAGAGGGTGAAATGAGAGAGAAGTAAGTTGGGAGCGGGCGCAGGAGCAACACCACCTAAGTGTGTTCGGAGGAGCCGGCAGCTACTGCGGGTTAGGGTGAGAGTGACGTCAGCGCGCCGCTATGAATTGACCTATTGGCATCGTTCCAACAACTATGGTGGGCGAATGCGGTGCGGTGCGTTGTCATGGAGACATGGCGGAACAGTGTTACACAGACTAGTCAAAAACTGCTTCACATCTAAAACCACTTGTAAATTCGGCACAGCGTTCAATCTTCAGCGTTCGACACGACACTCGAGAACACATATCTCAATCTACGCGAGTGCAACGTTCGCATTTCTTGATCACAATCCATCCTTCCTTTCTGCCACCTGAATTTTGTGCACCCACCAGGTTTCTCGCGTCCAAACCCTCTCGATAAGAAAATTAGCCCAGCCTTACAGCATCGTTCTGAAGGCACGTGACCTTGTCGACGAGTACTGGCACATCACGTAGTTTGCTACGAACGTAACACGCAGTACTTTCACAGATATAAAATTACGCAAGAGCGGACAGAACAACGCAGCAGTCCTCTTTTCTCATGACGTGTTTTCTTACATATATTTCCCAGCCACCCTTCTGTTTTTTTTTCTGTGCAGCCTTTTTTCTGTGCAGGCATTTCTCAAGTGATTAACATCGATGATGCTCCTCTCTCATGCTTTCCTTCCTTCTTTGCCACTACCATTATAATGTTTCTAGCTGTTTTATAAAAATGCGTCACTATTTTGCACTGGCTGATGCATTCAAGACGCTCCAACTCATTTGTTATTAAGAAAACACTTCAGGTTTGCCTTCTTTTCTTACGAACAGCGCGTTACTACGTTCATCATGATAGACCTCGCTTACGTGGCTCTTGGGTCAGAGCACGTGGTATAGTTACAACGGGCTACGCAATTTTCAGGAGCGCGTTAAACTACCAATTATCAGCTCTTTTTTTCTATACTTTTGTTCTACCTCCATCTTGATTCTTCCATTTCTGCTTGATTGCACTGTCGCGATAAGCTCTTATGACCGGTTTCGCATCATGAAGATGGGTTTTAGTGTTCGGAAAATGACTCGAGTGATCGAGAGCATCACTCCGAAGGTTTTCAAGCGCAAAGGTAAAAGTCACGATAGGTTATGTGTTCCGTGAGAATGTCAGGGCATTTTGCGATATGCAGCTGCGTGTCTAACTTGTTCAATCTCCTCGTAACCTCGGCACTGCTGTTTACTTTGACGATACAGAACAGTGGTTAGCAATTGCTCAAATGACGTGGTACAAAAGGAAAGTAGGAAAAACTCACATCTAACGGCGTAAGCACGTTCATTTATTATCGCAATTTGCTTAGTCATGCCAAATTTAGTCCTAGAAAAACATTTACTATTCAGAGTTCATGTAGAATATATGAAGTACCTACCGGACAAGGATACACGCTTACACATTGGGTTGTTGAGGACCATTGCTGATACACCTGGCTTATAGGAAGGCCTGCTGCATACTCTTGTAGGCTTTTGAAGCTTTACTGTTGTTGTTGAGGCAGCCTTGGCCTTATTCTAAAAACACTGTCCGCCACGTTACAATGAGGGCGACATAGGAGGATAAAGGCTAACAAGTACCAGTGAATAATTACTGTCTGTAATGGAGGCTTCTAACAGTTTAATGTAGGTGGAGAGGCACACCGAGTAGTAATAATCATTCAGTCATTCATTCCATCATTTATCATATTGCAAGGTACATGAGCATGTTTCATACAAGACTTTGAAGAGTTAGCAATGGAGTAGAGGCAATACGGCGAAGTTGAATAAAGATATATTGCATAAAATGACAATAAAAAACATGCTTGCTCCCTCCGTCATGGGAATCGGTGTCTTCGCCTTAACGTGTGGGTCGCTATAGTGTCATCTAGCTTTGTGCGCATTGCCTTCTGAAGTCATAACATCCATCCGTTCTCGGTACCTGCCTGAACTTAGCCGTAAGGCAACTGACGATTGTAAAGCGTAGCATTGGCTGTTTCATAGTATGTTGTTGCTAACGGCAAAAAAAAAGAGTTACGTAAACGTCACTTCAGGAGTCGCAGAAGCTCTGTGTTTCGACCTAGAATAGTTTTGATATATATATAACTTTATATACTTCGTTATTACGCCCATCTTACGACTGTTAGCAGATGATTGCGTGGTGTACCGAAATATATCTAGGGATCAGGGCGCGACAGCACTTGAGTGAGACATGTAGAATTCATGATTGATGTGAAGAGTGGAACATGCGTTTAAATGTTAAGAAAATGCATTCATACGTGTTTCCCTAAAGAACAAAACCACTGATAAATAACTACAGTGTAAAGAAAGAGTTAGTTACCCCACTTGATGTTTCTAAAAACTTAGGTGTCATGTTTTCAGCTGATTGTTCATGGAATGCGCATATAAGTGCAATAGTTAGTAAGAATGGACGGGTGCATCTTTGTTCAAGGAAAGCTAAGATATCGCGAGAGAGAATTAAACAAAATGCGTTTACTGCACGTGTAAGATAAATATTAGAGTATGCCTGCTCACTATGGGATCCATCGTAAGCCACTGTGAATTCTCAGATGGAAAGTATTGAAAACAGAGTGGCCAGGTACGTCCTAAGCAACTATTTCATAACAAACAGTGTTACAGTGATGGGGAAAAGTACAATTTGGCGTTCTTGTGTTCGCGCCGACGAAAGTTAAGGGCTGAATCTGTTTTCTTCGAATATGTAGGAACAACATACGCATAAACAAGGATACACACCTAAAGATAACCTTTTATATTCAATTATAACGATCACAATCTCAAAATTTGTGAACGCCCGCCCGGGACCTGCATGTTCGCTAACTTTTTTTTTTGGAAGGGGGGGTGTAGGAAATGAAATAAGCTTTTTGAAAAAACAGGAACTTTGTGGAAATGAAGACCTATTTATATCTCTGTGGTAAGTCCCCCCCCCTCCCCTGCTGTAACGCCCAAGAACAATGCGGGATTATTCTTGAAGAAAAAATATGTTAAATGCCTATCGCAAGAACAGTTATGTGCCCAGTGCTCTATATTTATTCCTTTTGCCAATCAGCGAAATGGCAACACGGGAATGTAAGCAGCTGTTCAGTTTGTTGATGGCACTGCGGTTGATGTTGATCAAACATATACGAACGCTTTAGAACAGGTGGGACTTTAAAACAGCCGCTCATCGATATATTCATATATTTTGACGCCAGGTGTAGTTTTATCTTTTTTTCATGGAATACTACATGAGTTAAGAACACTTCCTCCTATGTATGAGCTTAGAGCTTTTTTTAGTGCAGTTTCAACAAACCTCTTGGCTCATAATGGAATTATTCGATCCTTGAAGATGCTTTTAGTTGATCGCAGAGGTACACCCTGTCTGGCAGTAAGTCTCGCTCTCCAGAGAATATGCAAACCAATAAGAAAGATGAGGTCACATTATAAAGCATGAACATTAGAGTGCTGCATTAGACTGGTTACCAATGTTTGAATTGGGTCAAGGTATGCCTTATTACTAAATTTTCATGTGATTCTGAGTGCAATAGCTTCCTTTCTAATAATAAAGAGAAGCATATCTATTGACTCTGCGGCAGAGTATTTGTTTGCCACGCAGGCAGCCTTGCTTTGAACTTCGTTTGAACCTGGAAACTTTTATTTTTTATTTTGTCTCACCTTTCTCTATTTTTTTATGGGCAAAAGGATATTTTTTGCTCACAACCAATGACGCCGACACCGACACCAGCGCCAATGCTGGAACTTCTGCAGAAGGCGCTCCATGCTGTTCCGTTAAAATGTTTACCAGGTGTGTTCATATACGATCTAACAATAGTTCCTGGTTACCATTCCTGATTTTGATAAGATTTTTCGTGGTCCTAAGCAATAAAGCCAGAGCAATGGATTCGAAGTTTCTTTTACGAAAAAAAAAACAGAGGATATACTTGACTATTGCAACGCTACGGCCACTCTATTACCATGCCTGCCTATATTTATATACTTATATGTATATAAAGTTGGTCGCGCACGTAAGTAAAAAAAAAACGCTGCCCTTCCTAATTGCAGTATTTACTTTTCTCAAAGAACAAGTGACATAGAGTCTTTTGAAATGATCATTTTTTTTTGTTGAAACTTTTCAGGTAAGACGTCAGAGACATGGAAAACCAAACAAAGTATCTGTAATAGATTAACCTATAGCTGCTAACATCTTCATCTGAGGATAACGAAGTTCAGTACAAATCAGTTTTCATAGTTTGACCTTTTTGGTAAATGGCGTTGGTGGTTTCATCGTTATTCTTACTTCATAATTGTGACAAAACGTATGTGGTTTATCAAGAACACCTAACTTTGACAATCTTTTTCTCAAAAAACGGCATTTTTATTTTGATTAATCTTCGTGAATTAAGTTCATGACCCCTCCTATCATTCTGGGTAAAAAATGTAAAAAATGTTGCATTGTTTTGGTTGCTAACAATTTGTGACGCGTCATATGTGACCAAGTCAGCCTTGTAGCTGCACCGTTTATTAGTATTCAGGCTGTTCAAAATATTTGTACGCAATATCATCACCAATCATCAACACCAAAACCACAAATGCGCTGTCAGATTGTATGGTGCAGCAAGATTTGTCATGTGATTAGCCACTTGACAAATATGCGGCAGCCGTCGCTCGATGCCGCAGGCAGGCACACACGCTACATGAGTGCCACTCCGACGCGCACAAGATCCGCTTGCTCGTGAGAACAGCGCTTAGAGCACGAATGAGATATGAAATGCATCACTGTGAAACGGAAGTGCTCCTAAAGTGCCCATAAACAAATTTTAGAAATACAAGGAACAAGATGTGCTTTCTCCTGGCGTTTCATGTCTTTGCAGCATCATTCGTGAAGCTAGCTCTTAAGGAAACGCTAGGGTGAAATAAAACATCGACTGTAAGTGAGGAGAGTGGCAAAAAGCAGGCTTTACAATGCGCTACCAGAGAGATATCTATCGAAACTGCACTTCTGATTTCTACTTGCCTCAAATCATATCACTGGGAAACTTAGCGTTTGAGAAATTAATTATTTATTCTTCCATTCTGTTTTTGAATTTTTTTCTTCTGCTTTTTCGAACTTTTGTGCCTGCTGGTCATAAAACATACTGTCACGATGTAGACACCGCAGAAGTCGAGTACAGGGCAGCTCAGTGTCATTTTACAAAGCACTGCTCAAGCTGGTCGGGTGAGAACCTTCTTTTTCTTTGTTGCTGCGCGCTCTTCGTTATTGTTTTAGCACTGCATTAGGGATGGGACATTTGCCTCCCTCCAGGGAGAGCATCGATTCTGATGTTCTACTGCAGAAGACGCTGCAGTATATATGTGGTAGAAAATAAATTTGAGCAATAAGGCTTCATTCGCACAACACGTGCATTTTCCGGTTTGTGTTGAAGAGTTTGCGAGAGACTGTCACGAATGACCTCGTAGTTAACATCACTTAGGCGTCGTACAACTGTACGGGGGCCGAAATTTTCTTCAGTTATTTTGAAGATCCAAACTCACAATTCTCGCCTCGTTGATAGACTGAAGTGCCGGTGTCACAGATTATAACGCTGTGCGTAGTGATTTTTCTGCCAGGTTTTTTTAATGCATGCAACCTGCCTTTTCTTCAGCTTGCTCCTCCAACTCTGAGAGAAATGGCTCCAGCGTCCGAGTCTGCATCATTGCAATCATGTAATAACGTGGCCTCAAATATTATCCTCACTTCACGCTTATGAAAACGACAAAACGGCGTCTTTCGAGTAGCGTCTTGCTTCGCTGTATTATACGTTAAAGTGACATATGGTAGAATGTCATCACAATTTGTATGATCCACGTCGGTGTACATACTGAGAATGTATGCAATAGCCATGTTGAGGCGTTCTGTTAAACCGTTGGCTTGCGGGTGGCAAGATGTGGTTTTTCACTAGGCTACTTCGCTGAGCTCAAGGACTGTCTTTAAGAACCTGGCCTCATAACAGTTAGGGACGGTGGCCAGTAGTATTTTTGTTTAATTCTGACCAGTGTGATCATGCACTCAACGCGACCGGACGTATAGGCCCATTGGGGCAAGCACCTAGTACATTTTCACAAAGGAACGTCGGGACTACAAGTAGCTGGTTGCTTCCTCTGGTAGAAAAGCTCTTTTGAAAGAGAATTTTACTGAACTAGCAGAATGATGGCACGCTTTTTGATTATGTTCTAGAAATGCTTGTAGTCCTGGCCAATCAAGAAATGAATAAAGAGAAGAAACTCGCTTCCTTCCCTCTGATCCTACGAAATTCCTGTGGTGTCGACGACTTCTACAAACGTCATATAATCAAATATGATGCGTGCAATCTGGATCCATTAAAGCTATATCGAGTCAAAAAAATAAGAGTGGTATACAGCATAAGTGGTACAAGGAAGCCCTCCGCCCCCCCCCCCTCCACTCTCCCAGATGACTGAAGCACGGCAGCCATAGATTCCACCCCTAATTAAATAGTCTCGCGGATACGTTCGGCAATTGACTACGAAGGTCGGATCTTCAGACGTCTGGCTCATGACTGACGTCATGAGACAGACGTCTGGAGACGTCATCAGGTGCACATTACAGCCCGCCTATGTTCTTCAGACTTCAAGGGGGAATTCGGCCAACTTCTAAAGTTGTACTTGACTGTAGGTTACGGTCAGCCTGTTATTTCAACAATTTATGCTCGTATTTCCTTCCTTTTCGATAGGCTTGACATGTCACACCTCAGGCAACGTTCAATACCATGAGGACATATAAATAAATGTATATTTACAAAGCAAACTGAGGAGAAAGCGGTTCTAAAGGCTTTCCTTCTACCGTACATTCGGTATACAGAGTTGCAGGATGTGTGCTTACGAATAAATCGATGAAATAAATGTAGGCAGGATGGAAGAATTGAGTGAACTATTTGTAGTGCACTGAATTTGTGAATATATTGTTTCTGAAAAAGAAAACGAATGTGGAGAAGAGAAACAAGGCAAATAGAAAAGGGAATGCATCACAGACATGGTGAGGTAGCATAAATTAGCAGCAAAAGCAGATTACGGTCCCATAGAAGTCGTGATAGCTGAGGTCCACTAAAGGGGCTTGGTATTAAGAGCCTTGCGCAAATAGCAGAAACATCTAGATGATGTCTTCGTGCTAAGGAAAAAAAAATAAAGTTTCTCTGGAAAGGAGACTTAGAAACGGCGGGAAGTAGAAGAGAGAGGCTTAGAGGGAGAGAGTGAGAAGGAAAAACATGTTGGTCGTTTGAGAAAACGGGTCAAACTTCTTATTGCACCTCTAACAGCGTCCATGTTTTTCCTATGTGAAGTTCTCGCGGATAAGGTTGAGGATACGTGGATGGTTCGCACATATAAGAATAAAAGTTTTGGGAACAGTTCCCTTATTGCAAGGTGCCTTACTTCATGTGGAAGCCTCGCGCACTAAAGTCTTCTTCTTCTTTACGTCCAAAATCCACCACGTTTTCTTGTGTTCTTCATTGCGTTATATAATTTTTATTTTCTTTTATCATAAATTCTGCCTGAGTATTCTGCAGCGTAAGTAATGGCACATTTACGGGAATGCGCTGAGGAACTATGCCAGGCTCAGCTGAAAACAAACTTGGTAAGGCTTATTGCGTTTTTTTGCCATCGCTACCATCGCATTTTTGCCAATACTCTAAATCTATAGAAAGTATTTAGGTTTTCAGAATGTGTACGTGTTACACAAAAAATCAACCTGATGTTTACAGACTCAACGCTCCCAACACTGGGGTTTGACGTTTATGTACATAGTTTGTGGCATTAAAGAATACAAGCATTTGAACAAGGCAACAAAAAAGGAAAAGAGAGTACAACGACCGCACAACGTAGTTAAATGTCACCGAAGAGTGATGAATGCGAGAAACCCAATGCCATACATACGTGCATAATAAAGTAACACATAAGACCCACCAATCTACTCTTATGATACAAAGACAATCAGACATTTACGAAAAAAATGAGTGTAAGGATGCTGACGCGGGCGTGATTTCAAGCGCAAACTTTATGCTCATTTGCAGCTGTGTGTTTGTGCAAAGCTGTTATGTGGCGTCACGCACAAGCCCTATTATGGAGCATACCGGGAACAATTGTTAAAGATTTACATACAGTCAATATGATTGATTGGGTGAGTTGGTGATACATGACTGTTTGAAATAAGAGCCCACTACTTAGACGCGGACAAGACGAACAGGGATAAAAGAACACACGAAGTGTTGTTTTGTCTGCGTTAAGGCGAATTGGTTAGTTCTATAAAATATGCCACCAAATGTGCTCATGAAAAAATATTCGCACCACTACCTCTGTGATATATTTTGCCTTCAACATTCTTGGTTTCGTTCATGTGAGCCAGGGAAGGAGTTGAATCAAACAATGCAGTCACATAAATGAGTGATTGTAATACCTTCAGCGTATATAGCATATTCAAAGTCACATCAGGACTATATCCACAGAGCGTGAAGCAAGTGTGCACAAGAGAGCGTCGCTAAAATTAAGCAAATAAGCCCCATTATTAGGATTGTAAGACGTGAAACCACCCGAGCCACTAAGCAGCCGAAGAAATCCTAAGCCTGAGAATTATTCGGGAGAGGCCAGTGCTGATCATCTCATTTCCCGCTTATATATTTGTTTTGATGTTGTGCTTGAAGCGCCAATATTGTTCTCAATTACTCTGACCTTCAGCAGGTGATGACTAACTTGGCATGGTACAAGATAGAAAGTGCACATTGGGACGTAGGATATACTGTATATGACATAGTCATAAGCAGTAGAATTTTAAAGAAAAGTTCCAGTGCAGAATATACAAAAATTGGACTGTGTTACCAATAAAGAGCTTGTTTCATCGAAATTCCGGCATCAGCATCGTTGTTTGTAAGCAAAAATCTCCGAATTCTGTAAATGAAACTGCGAGATTGGTGGAAATAAACCATTAAATCTATCTCTCCGACTTAGAAGCGAATGCAGCACTTTTTGCGTGGCAAGCATGTGATCTACCACAGTCACTGCTTGAAACTTTTCCGGAAAAAACCTATACGAATGTCATGCCATGCCAGCAGTCTCCTGAACGCACTAATGTTGAGTGGAAGAATCGTTGAATTGGGCCAGACGTCAACACACGGAAATAGCCCAAGCTGTCGGGGGTCTTTCAAGCGTACCTCTTAGGAAGGGCTCAGGGAAGTTTAATTCTCATCATCAACAGCAACAAAAGCGTCAACCATTTTAGCAATTGGGAAGTTTCACCTGTTGCCATAGAGGTTCGTAATGGGTACTTCGAATATTCGGAAAAAGAAGGATTATGGAGCAGCGGGCACTTCGTAACTGTACTTGCAGTAAGTATCCTAAGATAGTTTCAAACTTCCAATGCTACTCGCATTGATGCTTATTTCCTTGCGACATCGTTCAAGTCTCCACGGAGAAGTGAGGCGACGTTGTGGAGTGAAAAGGCGACGCGAGCCGGGCCCGATACTAATATCACGCTTTTCCCATGAGGTGAAACTCAAGTGTCTTGAAACATTGGTTCGTTAGTTGGACTCGCTTTTGTTCTGCTTTGAAAATCTATTGCTTAGAATAAAATATTGCATTAAAAAGGCATGGAAATCTGTCTGCAGAACAGGTTTGACAAGCTGAAGAATATTCTAGTGAATACTGAAACTAATTTTTGTAATCAAGTTAGTCGTGTTGGGTCACAATAGTTTGTGTTCAAAATTACTTATGCAAGTAGCAGTATTTTGGTTTAAACTTCATTGTTTGCAGTAGAATTGCTGTAAGGGAAAACAAATAGAATTTCCATACTTCCTCAGTGCTGAAATCTGCTGATTCCATGAAATTAGGCATCCCAGTTTAGTCATGGATGTAGCCAGGTTGGGGCATTCACGTCGTGTACAAAATTAATGACAAAGTTTTGAAAAAAAAAAGTGACAAGACATTCGTCTTTCACCACAGACCTACCCAGCACAGTTGAATGCAAACTAAAGCTTCCCTTTTTAGTGTAGCTATAATCTCTAAAAACTGACCTAATATTAGGTAATCTAATTTTTTTGCAGAGGACACGAAAAAGCAGAAACAACCTATACTCAACAGGCGAACATTCTAAATATTGTAGTCCGCGATGGTGTATGAGTGGCTATGGGGCTCGGCTGCTGCCTGAAGGACGCGGGTTCAATCGCGGCCGTGGAGGTCACGTTTCGATGGAGGTGAAATGGTAGAGGCCCGTGCACTGTGCGATGTCAGTGCACGTTCAAGAACATGGCATGGTTAAAAGTTTAAGAGCCCTCCACCACCACCTCTTTCATAATCATATCGTGATTTGGCACGTCAAACTGCGAATAATGTGTATTCTCGTTACTCTAAATCTTAGATGTGTATTTTCCTGTAGCTGCAGTATTGTATGTTCTATTAATATAGCTTCAGCATAATTGAAGATGCGACACATATAAAAGTCTAACGAAGCCAGCAGACAGCACAGCCGGTAAATCACGGGGGGATATCAATTGAAGTATCTAACTGCTATGTTTTGTTTACAGCATAAATAGATAATGAGTAGTCTCGATGCGAAATCTTGACGTCTGTCAGCATGAAGCCACACTGCATTTGAAGGTTGTATAGATAATTAACACTTTGTTCTTATTGCCTCCATTGTCTGGTGGCTTCATTAGGTATTTCTAAAACGAAGAAATCACCGATGCATATCCTTCCTCTCGTTCTTTTATAGGAAACTGTGGCACACATGATACGTGTATATAAACAGATAAATTAAAGAAAGAACTAGGATATAAAGTGTGACCCTAGCCTTCTTGCGGCAGTTTTCTTGTTTTTCTGTTCTTCTTAGAGTTCTCTCTAGAGTATGTATATTCATAGAGGGTATGATGTAGTCAGTATTCCAGAATTCAGTTAGATTGAGTGCTCCCAAGGGTGATATAACGCATTAGGCGTAGTGATCACACCTGAGCTGAGCCTCGTTCAAACAGGTCTCCCTAGGTAAAACAATAACATGAAACGAAATTAGCGCAGTAAAAAGTTAGCGCTAACTGCGGTGTTCTGTACCACTCCCGCACAACTAAGCCGATGAATATTCATGAATGAGCGCCCAGAGGCACTGAAAAGAGTGTTGCGGCAAAAAGGCAACGAACGCATCGATCAAGAAGTTTAGGAACGAAGGAAACATGAAAGCGCGAGGCAGGGTGTTTAAGCAGGAACGCGTCCACCCTACGCTGGTGGATTTAAATGTGGGTGGATTTAGAATGTGCGTGATGATGAATAGAAAGGAGGAAATAAGCCATCGATCCACTAATGAGTGCAGGGGTGCATCAATGGTCAAAGCCTCAGCTCAAACCCGTCGTGCTGAAGGGGTAAAATGGGCCTTCTTTGTCGTGTGGGCCGACAGGCGATGGGGTTGCGTTGTTTCAGTATCTGCACAGAAAGTTGAGCACAGTCAGTCATCGCAGCGAGGTAGTTGCGGTAATTAAGCGTATATACGTACCTCCTCAATAATGTACAGACAGCTCCTGTGATTAATGACAGAAGCTGCGCCTGCTTTTTTACGCCCCTAAACTACGACATGATTATAATAAACTTTATAGTAGAGGGCTCAGGAAATTTTATACATCCGGTGTTCTTTACCGTTCACTAATATCACACAGTACAGAGGCCTCTACCACTCTGCCTCTACTGAAATCCTTCCGTCGCCGCTGGGCTAGAACCAATGACCTCCGAGAAAGCAGCCGAGCACCCTAGCCACTGTTGCACCACGGTGCACAGCTGCTTTCATTCACAAACACAAAGACTGCATGTTTAGCCCCCCTCGAGTTTGAAGGGTTTTGGAAACATTTCACTAAATAGAACTCTCGTAGAGGCCGTATTACCTGTCTTCATTGCATCACTGCTACTTTCGCAGTGGTGCGATGCTACGAAACGTCGCTGCATTGATATAACATGGACATGCTTTCCTATAACGTCAATATGCTGTTTATTTTTCGTTATTTGTTTATACTCGAACAGTCTGGTTCATAAATAGCATGGAAAAAGATAAACGAAATGGGGATCATGAGAGCTAGCACTTTGATCGTGCTTAATATAAATTCACCTTCAAAAATAAACAGTCGCAACCAAAAGAAAATAACGCAGCCCTTGCAAATATTTCCCTATGCTGCGAGTGTTTTTTTTTTCTAGCATAATTTCTAATTTCGTAGCCACGCTATTTAGTTTCGATTGAGCTGCCCAAAAAGAATGGGCTGAATTTTTGGAGGAGCACGCTTGCGTTCATAATTTGCAAACGCACGCGTGTTTTTTTTTTCTAATTGTGCTCGCTCTCGTTGTAGCAAGGGAGGTGCATGGCTACCGAATCAGCGGCTGAAAAACTGTCTCTCGCATAGTGAAAAAAAAAAAAAGTATTATCGTCGACATTATAAGAAACGTTCACCAAAGGAGCGTTTTTTAACGTTGAACAAAAGAATGCTCAATATCCTGAAAGGCACACACAAGCACCCATATACGTAAAACAAAAACCTTACGGCTACATTGGCTCTAAGGTAGTACATCAGTATATATATTATATATATATATATATAAATAAATATATATATATATATATATATATATATATATATATATATATATATATATATATATATATATCAACTTAAGCGTCGGAAATGCTTGGGGTACATGGGCTTACTTGATATGAATGCATGTTACAAAACCCTAGGTTATCAAAATTTCTAAAATTCTACACTACGACGTCTGTCACTATCATATCATGGTGTTGAGGTGTTGCGTTATTATTATTATTATTATTATTATTATTATTATTATTAATATTAATATTATGAACATTTCTAGACAGATGTGTATATTTTTCACCCTCATTCCATGCTTCCCTTGTATTTTTATTCTTTCCTTTTTAGGCTGAGTTTTTAGCCTATGCGTTTTTCCTCTTTTTCATTTATTTCGTTTTATGAAGAGTGTCTCTATTGAACTGTTAATTGTTATTGCGGTAGCACTTATATGAACACTCTCGGCTGAATTTCGCCGTGGCGTCGATTCATGCACCCTATATGTAAACGCATCTATATATATGAAAATGCAAGAAATAAAAAAAAACAAAAAAGGCTCCAGCGCGCGAATCAAACCTGGAACCTCTGTGGCGTGAATGCGTGGAATTGACCACTGAGCCACCGATGGGTACCTTCGTTACCATTTAAACAGCAAGCTATGTATATTTCCCCCTTGCCGCTGCAGGCGGGTATCTCGGAGGGGGGGGGGGGGGCAATCGTGTTTTCAGCATTATCAGCAAAATGGCGCAATGAGCGTGCGGCGGCTATCATCTCTCATGCGTACTGTGGCCCGCGAAGAGGAGGGGAGTGGACGATCTTCCACACGCCCTTATCACCTGGTACGCAGGATCATACGCCTTGATTTGCCTTGGCCTCTCACTGGAAATTTTCTGTGGTAGTTACGGGGCGCACAAAGGTCACTAAAATTGTTGCACAGCCCCCGTTTGCGAGAAGAGCACGCTTTTCAGACACAGCTAAGTAACAACTGATAGGCTTATTCGCATTCATATGTACCTGTTAGTACGTTGCGTGCGTCACTTGTGCGTCACAAACGCGGGGCACGTTTTGATCTGCTTGCCATTCTGCGCGTGACCTTGCAATTTGTTGCTATCACTTTCATTGCTTTGTCTTTGTGGCAAAGCTGTAACGTTTTATAGTTTTATTTTTGCGGTTTAAAATTGATTGGTTGATTGATTGGTATATTGGGCTTTGCGTCAAGGAAGCAAGATGCACAAGCAAGACTGTCACTCGAAAGTGCGTTCAGTCATTTCCGTGTGAAGCGCACATACAGCGACAAGGGTAATGCACGTCACTTCTGGACTGCTATCCTGCATTATAGGCCGCACTCTTTCTGTGTCTTTCACTGCCTGCCATTCTCTCTGTTGTGTGCGTGTTCACCAATTTCTTCTCCGAACGTCACCAACCTTCTTCACTCAAACGCCTAGCAATGTAATGGTGTTCTCAGGACCACAATAGAAGTAGGAGGGATTAGAGGCACTGATACCATTGCACTCAAAATACAAATAATTGTGACAAAATATGCTGTGGTAGATTGCACTGTTATGGCCGAAGAGGTTTACGCAGGCTCCCCATCTCCCTTCTCACAGGAAGCAAAAATAGGTGGCAGAGATTCATCGACAGATTCTTTCAATAAACAGAACCCCGTATCACTTATTCAACTGCAACCGCAACGACAACTATGCTCAATAGCTTGAGTGTGCAGAACGGTCTTTTCACTGACTTCGTTGCCTAGGCGCCCGAGAGGATACGGCACTCAGCTGCTGACTCAAAAGGCTGGTTTCAAACTTAGCCGTGGTAGTTACTTTTCCATAGAAAAGAATTCTAGAGGCTGGTGTAATGTGAAATATTAGTGGACGTCTAAATAACTCCAGGTGGTCGTACTATTCCTAAGCTCCTCACTGTGGCGTCCGCCAAAGTTTGATCTACTTTAGAACACTGATCGACAGGAAGCGAACCTTTACCTTCCAAGATCTCTCGCGTTGTTGAACTCCGAACCCAGCACTGCATTACCCTGCATTTTATCAACGTGTTTGATAACCTGTGCTTTTTGAGATTGTCTCCGCGGAGAGTGGTTGGCGTATGCCGAAATTCATAGCCGTGCTCAAGCCGTTAGGACCACGAAGGAGTGACTAATGCACTAAATAAACGTGTTTACATCCTCACTAGTGCAGCTCACGTTTTCTGGTTAGATAACACTCTAAATTTTAGCTCCATGTAGTTTGTACACAGCTGACACAACACACAGTGAAAGTTTCTCTCAGTCTACGGGAAGTGAGTTGTTCCGGTGTGTTCATTCCAGAGCCGTTACGCAACATCATTCCGAGCTATAAAATCGGCCGACAACAAGTTTACACATCAGAAGATAGTGTTATAGACTTGATGTACCTCTATTCATACGCCACAAACAGCTTACCTTACTATTGATGACTCCTCTTGTCTAATGAGGGGGCACCAATTTAGACGTGTTCTTATGAGTGTCGTTGTACTGAAGCTGGTGAGAGAATATAGAGGAAACAAGAAAGGAATGTTCTGATATTGTCAAAATCCTTTCCACAAAAGTTGCAGTACAGGGTCATTGCCAATCCTACTCAAAACAAATGACAGCGCTATAAATTTTCTCAGCCTGGCCCCCAGCATTACAATCAATCGAAGAGTAAGTTTCATTTCATGAAATCTTGTACGCTTTCAGAAGGGAGCACTAAGCCATTCATTTTTTCAACTTCTCACAGCTGTGTTTTGTGGTGTTTGAGAACAAATGGCTCAGCTCCGTTTTGACCCCTGGTCATTTAGCCCACACACCACAATGAATCCATTCGCCTCCACGCACAACCAAATGAATGTGTGTCCTCTCATTTCTCTTCCTCTTAGGACAAAATGAAATCTAAGCGTACTGACTCAAGTTGCATTTAAAGAGAAAAACAATGCATAAGTAGACTTTTATTTATTCAAGCGACCTCAAAGTATGTATACAAACGTCTGTATTTGTTGGGCGTTCGGTATTTATTGGAAATATGACCATAATTCCTAAAATAAGCCGTAAAGGCGTGAACTGTTTCCTTGATGGAAATCTTTCGTCCGCAAAACAACTACTAAAGCAAAAATTGTTTTGAAGCAAACTATATTTAACTATAAAAGGACAATTTTACAAACTTAGTTTCACGGAAATACTGGTGTCGATGTTGGCATCGTTGGTTGTGAGCTAAAAACCAGCGTTGTGCGTGACCGAAATAGATGCAAGTAAATATAAATGTTTGATACTGGTAAGGAGCGAACCCAGGCCTTTCATGTAGCAAGCCGCTGCTCTGCCATGGAGCTGCGAAAATGTTTGAGACCGATGCGTAATATTTATTGCATTGAGAAATCATGCAGTAGAAGGAGTCGTCCAGTGCTTTCAGTCTTGCGTGGCAGAATCATTAAATCGCACCAGACGTCAAAAATGTGATTTGCACGAAGAGTGAGTGGTTTAAAACTTCCATTCCACAACAAAGTATGCAGCTGCGGAACTGCACAAAGGACGCGTCATGGTAGTTTGCCAATTTTAAAAAGTGAAAATAATGGCACAGGGGCTAATTCGCAAAGTAACTTGCAGTTCCAAACGACCAATTTTACACGCTATAAAGTCTTTTCGGGTGAAGCGCCGTCGATAGTAATGAGAACGGGGCCCGATTCCGCTACAGCGTTTTCATCTTTAGGAAGAAGTTCGAGTGTCCTCGAAAGTGCTTTGAAAAGACGAAAGCTGCGCAGAGTGGTGTAAGCGCATGGATATTATTATCTGCGTTTAGCACGCAGAACTGTCTACGTGTGAAGAATAAGTGCATAGATATCAAAAGCGCGGGGGCCGTCCGAACTATAGTAGGCACTGGGAGCAGCTACGTCTCAAGCGCACGATTTTCAAAGGTTACAAACTGACAGACCAATATTTTTGCGTCGAAGGTCCCCAAAAAAGACTATCATTCTTAAAATTTTGGTCTGTCTGTCTGTCTGTCTGTCTGTCTGTCTGTCTGTCTGTCTGTCTGTCTGTCTGTCTGTACAACGTCTGTTTGTGGCCAAATGATACTCCAAACGGCCGACCCCATCCACAGCACCCACCAATATTGCTCAAGATTCAGCGTTCACACTTGTGTGATTGTCAATTAAAAAGCAATTATTGCGCATATCTGAGGCACCACAAAACATGTCAATATTCTGTATGTATGTCTCTTACTAGAAAGAGCATACATAAGTAAATATAAGGACCGTATCGTTTGTCACGTTGCGCTGACGAGGCAACGCTTGCACGAAAAGGCAAGTGTTTCCAACGCTTTGCTAAGACGACACTGTGGTGGCACCTACCCGTCGCCTTGCGTTCTACACCTTATCACCTCCGAGACCGTGCACGCTTCGTTTTCCAAGAGTACTGCCATATAGCGCTCATGTCTCACGTGTGACGTGACTTGATGCACTCTTTCGCCTCCGCTGCACGCTCGAGGCACTCTAACGCAGCGCCTCTGGATTACCATTCACCGATTTTCTTGCGCAGAACATCAAATAAACGTTTTATTCACTCTCTTCAGACGCAAGAGTATCGTCTTTCGACGACATTTGCAATGTAACACGCAGATATGGGGCCATTTCATTTATTTCCTGGCAGTATTCTTAACTATGCGTTTCCTATATAAGCTGGTATACTTTTATTCACTGTCGCTTGTCAAACACCGCGCGTGCAAAACTGCTCAACCTAGCTGTAGAATTCGCACAAAAGCAGCTTCTATGTCTTGTAGGGTTCTCGAGAGGCTCTTGGTGGCTCTCAAAAAGCTCAACGAGAACTCTTCTGGCAATTCATGCTCTAGGATGGCGCAATTCATTTCTCACTGCTGTACTGGCTTCTTTAAAGCCACCAAATTTGGCTGCCCACCTTTTTTGCCTGGCTGTAAGCTGACAGTCGCAGCTTGCGTCAAGCTACAGCACATCTTGACTTAGATATGTCTGTTACCACGCACACGAACGACCACGCAACGTACAGCCGTGCTTACACAGGGAGCAATAAATGACAAAAGGTTTTGTAAACTCACGTATTGGGCAATATGTAGCCTACATACAGGCAAGCTTCTTTTAAAAGTAGCTTTGTCTAAATAGAGGTGTTGAAATACGAGTACTTTGGCTGCACATACAGAGTAGCGGTTTCGAAAATACTGCGATAATCTCGGAGCCTCGGGTGGCAAGCCAATAAATCTGTTTATTTGAAGCACATCTCCATTTATTCTGCCGGTTTTTTGGTGCACCAAATGATTTTTCGCTTTGTCAACTTTTACAATCAACATGAACGAAACGTCTCTTATTTCATACTTTGATGTGATGTAGGGCTGGTGATATGCACTTATGGCCTTTTGCAAAAAGAGCGTGAATAATATTTTATATTCCAAAAAATTATAATTACAAACAATGTGATAACGAGGACGCAGGCGAAACCACTATTTTCATTTCGGTTATATTCGAACAGCTAAAAAGAGGTTTTGTTTCTAAACACGGCCTTTTTAACCCATAGTGTTGACTTAAGAACTAGAGGCCTTTGTTTTTATAAATTTTTATGCCTTTTTTATGACAGGAGAACTAGCTTTCGTATCGATTGTACACTTCTTTATGATTTCAAGCACCCACATGTGGACTTACTCGCTCGTCTTTTCGTTTACGTAAACAATAAATTTTAAGCAGCACCCAGCTACTGCCTGAACTGTATATGTAAGACCACCAGCTTCACAAGGACGGATTCTGAGATAAAAACGCACTCCTCTTAAACCTGATAGTATAGTCGATATCGAATGGAACTCTAGCCGCACGGAGGTGGTAGTCACTTAGAAGCGTGGCGGTTTGGGCCAGTTGGTATGACATGACGATTGGTATAGCGCGAGATCAGAACGACGACAAAAAGTAATAATTACATAAACCACAATGCTAAATGAGCTAACGAGGTGAAGATTCCTTACTGAGGCATGTTGTTAAATGACAAAACTATTATTATTCTCAGAGAGTTTAGATGACCAGTGCTTCATTTTTTGGGGGGCGTAGGCGGTGGGAGGAAAAGATGAGAGGTGGTGTAGCAGTTTCATGATCAAGGGGACATTCCTTCATCACTGGAGGAAGAATAACTCTTCTAAATTTTTCACTTGTGCATGTTGTATGCACACTGTTGTAAACATCAATGCACGAACACATAAAACAGGTACATGCGCACATGTTTTATACGCGAACGCACAAACACTTATAACGGGTGGTTGACCCCTCTTTCTCCCCCCCAAAAATGTCTTACCCTCTTTCACGCCACCCTTTCTGGCTGACTCATCGAGCTCACGCGCTGTGCGACATAAAAATATCAATCCTATCTCTGAAGCTGGTCAATAAATCAAAGAGGTTGGCATCTATACTACTCGATCCTCACTTGTAACGGCCATAAGTCAGCCGTCAAATGTGATACCACTGGCAGAAACTCGCCAAAAGTATAAGAAAAGGCCAAAAAGACGCGAAAGCAAATACGAACTATCGGAGATGGTGGGTTGAAACTTCTTCTGCGTTGTTTTAGAACACGGTTCTAAAAACACATAACCTGAAAGTTCACCAACGAGCGCAGACTAAGTAAAACAAGGGATAGCGCCAGGCAAGGTGGCAATATTGGTGGAAATATGAAATATAAAACAATATGGTGAAAAGAGCAATTTTGCTGACAAATAAAAGGCACGAGAACTACAGGAACAAAGAACACTGAAGTCCGTAGGGCCCACAGAATCACCACGTCGTCGGTGGAGATCCAACTTTGACAAGCGGTGGCATACCACTTTGTCTTAAAAAAGTCTCTCCCCGGGATACTTCATCCTAAGAGTGCACGTGTTGTGTGCTTGGCAAATTGCTTTTTCTCAGTCTGCTTCGGCAACTTCTTTTCTCTATGCGTAAAAGAACAGCAATGCTTTTCTGTATGCGTGAACGCGCATACTTATGTCCATACATGCATTCGCTGTGCATACATTGACTGTTTGTGACACCATTCATCATGGATGCCCTGCTGAGTTTCTTCAACCCCTGTTCGCTGTAGGAGAGAGGTCAGAGTAATTTTAACGTTTGGAGACGCATAACTTACACAGGGCATACCGTAGTGCTTGTTCAAGGCAAGTTAATTTGTGACATTTTCGAACATCGGAATACGCGAAAGCAGTGCCTGTTACACGCTATTTTTCAGACTATGTGGTAGCCATGAAGATTCATCGCTTGCTGCGAGACGTACGGTTTGGTTTGAAAAGGAAAAAAAAAACTAGAAAAAAAGGAAGATGTCAGTTATATAGGATTTTCCGGCATCGCTGAGCATGCAGCAAAATTGAGATCATGTAATACATGAAAGGATGATGAAAATGAGAACAGCTAACGACCGGTTTTAGCGATCTCAAGATTATTGATAAATGAAAGGACTACTTGCAGTGTGCATCAATCAGTTGGGCCTATAGTTAAAGCAATCTGTTTACGAATTTTCTCATGATTTGATTTACTGAAAGATAAACTTATTTTTCTTGACTTGTACGAGAAACGACGCCATTACTTTGGGTTAAGAAGGCAAGTGTCAATATCGGGAATAATTAGATGTTCGCTATAGTACTTTCGGATTTACTAATAAGTGAGCAAAGGCTTCACCAAATGAAATGGAAGATATTCATATGTGGCTCTGAGAAGACATGTGGTATTCTGAGAATTTTAATAAAAAAGAATCAGTGTATCAGAATTACATCCTAGTTCATTTACGCACACTTCAAACCTTGTTGTTGTCGCGCATGCATTTCAGCATCGTAATTACCGCAATTACCGCACCATGGAAAGAAAGCGTGTGGCCGAAGGGTGTTACCTAATGGAAGGATACAAATGGTGTCACGTAGCCTGAAAATTTGTTTTCAAAGCTGCGTTGCTGAACTGGCAAACGGAAGTGTGCTTTCTAATTAGCCTATTCACATCATTCACATTTCCGTCTTCTACTTGTCCTAAACCAACTAGCGAGCGTTAGTTGCTAGTTGTTTGCGATTTCAATAAATAACGACCGCTTGTTACATGAACAGTGCCTCACCGAGATAACACAACCACTTGCTTCTTTGGGAATGAAAGGCACCCGGTGAAATGCGCTAAATTAGATTAACAAAGCTCTTCAGAATGCACCAAGTGCACTAAACTGTTTGTGGACAACTCAAAATAAACGTGGATGTCTTCTGACACAGAATAAGCCTCTCGCCTGAAAGACAGATTGACGTCACAAAAACACGCGGCTGCATTGGGTATACCTTATCTATGGATGCTAAATCACTTAGACAATTTTGAAGTAGTTGAGGATTTCTAAAACATACTCTTTAGAAAACCTGATTGGTAATCGCAGGGGAAGAGTACCTGACTGCAGCGAGTTGTGCTGAGAATGTGCCGGCGACTTACACCAGCACAGGCGTTCTTTTCAAGCCGAAAACAGAGAGAGAAAGAGAGAAGGAAAGAATGTGGCTCCAATCTTTTCGTCGAAGCCACCAGCTTTACTGCTCAGTTTTAATGGATACTACTCAACGTGATAAGAAAATAGCGATGCCCCAAAAGAATTTCGCTTAACGTGCGTGCGCTGCATTTAATTCTCTCTGCGCACCTCAGCGAAGCCCCGTACAGGGTGCACGGTGAATAGTAAAAGGTGGGATTTTACATGAAAGCACTGTGGAGTGGTCTGGATTCGCCAGCTGTAAGACTGCATAAACCGAAAGTGCTGCTTGCTCCGCTCGTTTCTCGATGATGACATCAAGAAATTTTGCAATACTTGCTTTTACGACTTCTCTTAAGCTCTCTCGTGAGCGTCATTGCCATAACAAGATTGCTGGATGACTAGAACACACACTCGGCACAATTCACCCTAATGAAGAAAAGTGTGTAAAAAAAGCGGAGCACAGAGTCCCGTAATACCGCAACATGTCAGGAAGCTGCATAACGCCGAAAAGAAATTGTAGCAAGGTGTTCTTAATGTGAGGTTTCGACAATTATTTCCAGGCTGTTTTGCTGGTGTTATCATTCCTGAAGTGCGTGTGCTGCTTTATTTTTTTTGTGAGTCGTTTGAATATCGTACGACGCGTGTTTCAGAATACTTGCTGGGAGTAATCGCTCGTCATTTGTTGCAAGTTTCAGACAGTAATTTTTCTACGAGCATAAAAATAGCACTAAAAAGGCCAACCCTTCTCTTAAACAGACGTATTAGCGCGTAATAGCTCATGCAGTCGAATATTTGGCACCAGGAATCTTCTATTTGTTCAGTGGTTGAAATCGTAAGGAGAAATAGTCTACTGGCTTTTTTTTGCTTGCTAGGCAAACGAATTACCTTGCAGAAGCGTTGTCATTTGGACAAGCCACTGATGAGGAGGAGCACCATACTGCGGTAAAGGAATTTCCAATTCAGGTAAGCGTACCGTAGTAGTTATATTATTGAATCACATGCACGTTGTTTTAATAACACTGCTCTAAAATCTATAAATACATAAGCACTTGGTATTGAAGTCTACGTAACAAAGCTGTCAATAAAAGTATGCGGATTGAGATAGCCTCTCTTGGAGACAAGAATCTACAGGAAAGCAGATACACGCTATCACGTTCGTTTCTAATCCTCTGTTTGTTTCGTTCGTGTTCCCGGGTCACACACCGATGCTTTCCTTTTTTGTGCGGTGTGTTGTCTCTGTTATCTTTGGTTTTTCTGGCTGCTTGCGTGGTTAGTGATATATTTCACAGATAAAACGCGTATAATCACTTGACTGCACTTAATAAAAAAAATTAAACGAACCACGAAGAGCTCTTGAAATAAGCCGCAAGGCCCCGTCCTACATCTGAGACGAGAAATATGTCCAAGTCACCGCGCCTCCCCTCCTATTTGGCAGTATAGACTTCTCATGAAGGCATAACAAATTCTCTCTATTTGAGCAAACGCTTGACTCAAAAAGTTGACATCTGGTACTAGTCAAATTAACTTTCAGTGCTAACTCAGAAGCAACACTGTCTAGTACCATCGTTGTCGCTTTACTAGAGTTGTTTTAGGAACATCTCCCATGTAATCAAACCAGGTTTCTAAAATTTATCCCATTCATAATACCATCCCCTCAAAGGCCACTGATCTATTGTACGACTGAGCCATTGTCTTGTTTGCAGATATATTTGAAATGTAGGCTTGCCCTTTTATGGCTCTGTTAGATTTTGGCCCCAAATTACTCTGCTGCCAGCATTCATGGTTTCTCTATTAACACACTCCCTTTATCATGTTAGACTCATGAAATTCAAGATGATTTTATTGGTTGCGCTGCTGCTTCAAGAAAGGAATATCTCTTTTTATTGTGAATAGGTCCCTGGTAAAGAGGTATATTATCGTTGTCAATAGCCTAAACTATAAACCTGCTTCCACCCTTCAGGGTACTTTGCGTATCTATGACTAGCACCCACAATAAAGGTGTTTTGACAAACCAAAACACCCATTGCATGGGTGTTTTTGTGTTCCAAACACAAATGACATTGGTGTTTTGGTTTGTCAAAACACCCTTATCGAAGGTGTTAGGTATAGACACGGCAAGCACCCTGCAGGGTGCAAACTGGTTTACAGTTTATTTAACCCATTCTCCTTTGGGGTGTCGTATCTCGGTCGGAACTATAGTAATAGTTCAGCAGTTACAAAACTAAAGCTGGAAGCTGATGAATGAAAACTGAAATTGTGGATAGCTTGAACTAGCACGAAATTGTGCCTTAGACAGGCTGTTAAGGACGCCTTCTCCTGCTCATCAAACCTATCAACACCAGCTGTAAAGGGCTATTTCATTTCTGTTGCAAATATTTTCAAAGCACCCTTGCTTTTACGCACAATAATCAAGTGTTGTCGCAGCAACTAGTATACTTCTCGTGCTCCTAAAAAGTGTAACAACGCTTCTGTTGTGTATTATTATGCCGAGTTGGAGCTAGCTAGAGGTGCATAACAGTAAAACATCTATCAGTGCCGTTTTATGGCTCCTCATTGATATCTCCACCAGTAATGCTCTCCTAGAAGGCACTGTCTTTTTAACTTCTAACTATTGCTGACTTGCTTTACCTTTACCTGCGCAGGCTTATTCAGACGTAGTACAATCTACCGTGAGTAAAGCCGTCAACTTAGCACTTCTCTCTCTTTTTTGTTTCTTTTTTTCTACGAAATGCTCCACCTACGGAATTCACCCATATTTTTGCCAAGATAGTTTATAGTTCCGGTTCTCAGTTTACGTGAGTCCAGTTTCAAACAGTAAATAAGAACCAAAGGTATGCTTTTTGGCACCAATACTGTAAAATTACTGTTATTGTGTGTGCATGGGGCAAGCGCACTTGTATTGTATCAAATGAAAATTTGTGGCTGCCGGGTCGGTATAGTGCTTTCGGTTCTCTGCCGCTGATGCGGAGGTTGTTGATGTAGTGCAGCCCGGGATGATCGAATATTTATTTTCAATCCAGGCAAAAAAGCTTGATGGCCGTAGCCCGTGTACTTGGGCGCTACTGCAAACTTAAAAAAATCATTTAGTTTGAAACTGGCGAAGCCTACCCCTATGGAGACCTCATATTCATATTGTGGTTTTAGCATGTAAAACACCACCAATTATTAAGATTAATATTAGGTATTTATCCACCCTTCGCGTACAAAAAAGCTTGTATCATCTTGGTTCTAAGAATGCTGCGGAAGTTTGGCTGCCGGAAACCAGAGTTTTATGGATATCGAAACAAATCTCGTGATATGAAACCATCAGCAGACTGAAAAGTTGGATGAATAGGTAGTGACACATCACGGAAAAGGGCGAGAAAAGGAAGAAGACATAAAATAAAATATTGCGTCGTCCTTGTTCCTTTTTTGTGTCATCGTAGAGTTCTTTTGTTGTTGTTTTTTCGCAGATTTGACCGTAGTTTAGGCAGTTCCATAAACATGAAAAGCAGAACAACAAAAAACATTTGTTGGAGTTTTTAAGCGCTAAGGCGACTTGTGCTATGCTGCACCAGGAAGGAGTAAAAAATGCGAAGACACAATCTGAATTTCCTGTAAACAGGAAATTCAGATTCGAATGGAGAATGGTATTACGGAGAAAGTTCTGCCTTGACAATGACGACGCAGCTTGTTGAACAGCCAGGCATGCGAAACGCTTGAGACCACCTGTGCAGTGCAAACGGGATCAAGACCTACTTAACAAAGCAGCAGCCTCTGACAAATGACGCACCGCGTTCTTCCTTTCAAACCACCGAAGGCTCTCGTTTGCTGCTACTTGTTATTTGCTTAACGCACACGTTCCCGGGGCTGACGCGAACATAAGCCAGACATATACGACAACGGTGGCCTCTTTGAAATCGCTGATGAGCAAGTCTTCCAGAGACACGCTAAATCCTTCCTTCCTTCTCTAGTGTCCCTCTTTCTCTTCTTCTGAAACTTTGGTTTCGCAATTCTTTCTCGTTATCAAGAATTCGTGTTGACTCAGCTGGTCTCGAATTCCTTGCAGGGATGAAGATGACGGTCACAGTTCTTCTTAATCCTTGATGGTCGATTGGTTGGTTATTATTTTGCTTCTAAAAAAGATTCCTTTATACATTACATAAATCACTTCATTGTCACCAGTGGTTTGCATTTGCTCACTACAGCTGCGTTAAAAACTCTCAATGGACAATATTTAAAGCAAAACTGTCAGAATTATGTGGTCATGCTGTGAAGCTTGAAGTGAAAAAAATTTATATAAAAAGAAAAAAAAGTATCAACTTCGATAGTTGACCCCCTTTCGAAATTTAGGAAGAAATGAAACGGGTTCTACTTTTATTTTCCACGAACACTTTTACCATAAGGAAACGTCAAAAATAGAGAAGTTGTATACAATTTGAGTGATTGTATTGCTCCCTATTACGTAGTTATTGTACTGGTATGTGTTTTCATGTTGCTTAGTATGCTTTACTTGGCGCATTTCTTATCTCTACTATAATTTATTTCCGCAACACGAGGTGTGCCATATAGGTAGGAGTTTCAGAGCCTATTCATGTGGACTAACCCAATACGTGAATGGTTAGTTCTAACAACAGAGAGATCCTGCTTTTGAAAACAACCAGTGATTTCATATGAATAGTCCTATGTTTCGTCGGACAGTTCTGCTGGGCACTTGAAAATTTCAAAAGACATTTCGCATTTCTGGATCATTATAGTTTGCCTTTCTTACTTACCGCTTTGCCAATTACTTGGATTGGCGGAATATCTTGTTTCTGCGATAAATTATTTTCGCCCTAACATACTCTAGAGAGTAGAGCAATTGCAGCACCGAAAGTATTGTGCAACAAAGCCTTATTTTAGTTTACATTTCTAGAGATGTTTGCTCGATGCCACCAGTCATGTGCTGGTTCCAAGAAAGTCAAAGTGAAGGAATGATTTGAATGAAATTGAACCAAAACTCAAATAATCCGCCGCCTCACAAGAGTTCCACATTTTGGCAGTCCAAAAGCAGTGAACGGTAATCAATACCTATCGCAGCGAAGGGCCTCTGAGCTCGTATGCTGGCAGGCACCTCGGCTTCGTCGGGCTCGCGTAATAAGAGCCATGGCCGCTCGAGGCTTTACTCACAACAGCGGCGTGAAGTAGCGCCTACACGCTCAGAAATGACCTGAGTGGGCTCAAGACTACAAGACAGGCTTCTATTTGGAGGCGGAAGTGTGCCATAGAATGTGACAGAGAGGTGAAGGCATACCTTTAAACAAGGTCTTGTTAAAAAATTGGAATTCTGCAAAAAAAGTGATCCCACAAAAATCAAACCAAGTGGATTTGAAATAGCACCCACATGAGTAGACAAATTTTCTCGAGACATAAGGATAACAATATGGCACACTGTGTGGCGCCTCCCTGTTGTTTTACTGTTTCTACAGTACCACGCACTCTAAGTCCAAATGTACCCGTGTGCTTGAAGCGATAAAGAAGGCAATTGTTAGACCGTTACGTAACGAGAGTAGTAAATAAGTAGAAAATTTCATCACGTAATGACAACGAGCCCGAACTTAGGTTATCTTCAGGCTCTCACTTTAAGCCAACTTCTTGTACCAGATAAACATTTTCAGCTTTTTTGTTATTTCTTCATAAAGGGTCATTTCATTTATTATTATTACCTATTTCACAGAGTGAATTATCTTTCAGTAGTTGTTCTACATATCCTTATTCGAAACACATTTTTTTGTAAAACATGACATCAAGTATACGTCTATTGTAACCAATATAAGATCTTGGTATATTTGGCTTTGCTGAAATACACAAAATAATATCGATGTATTTCTCTTGCAAACCAAACACGCAGTTAAAGATCCGGACAAGCATAACAAACCAGGCAACTTTCCGATAATACTAAGATCGGAATTTCCCTTATATATGTGGTCTAATTTCAGAAGAAATACGTCGTGCTGATGAAAAAAAAATAACTTCGTAATTTCATGACCCAGTCTTTGAATGGAAGGGTGCAGAGTTATTCTCTCATTTCCAGTTGGCTTTGTCAACACAGCATACACAATCAACGGATTTTAAAGGCATAATTTGTTTTCGGGAAACCTCCATTTCAAGCTTACTTATTTAGTGCTGTGCCAAATTCCTCGGCAAGGGTGTTTAGGCCTTTGATATGATGATACATTGCTTTGTCCCACAAGGTGCCTCTCTGGACATTTTGCGATACGATAAACCATTGATTTGTTTACTTAGGTAACCCGAAGGGCTTTAGAGTTTTGCTAGACTGTGCTCACCTCGAATCATTATAGGGTCATTTCTATTTTGACGTAGTTTTGTTTGCTTCACTATCACCTAGACAGGTAAGTGGTACAGGGAGAAACAAAGGAGCTGATCTTTTAGTGGTATGCAGTAATGATTTCACTTATTTGTTCACGACAACTGAGTGATTTGTTTCATTTGCAATTCAACGAAGACGCGAAGAATAGCTGGTCCGTGGTGTAGACATGTACTTATTCATATATAAAAAGGAAATCAAATAGTATGGAGTGCTACAACTTCAGGGGAAGGTTTCCCTTTCACATAGTTCGAAAACATGACCAGTTCTTAAAGAGTTTTATACCAGGCCGCATGTTACGTAAAATCATCCCCCTACACCCACCCCGCCAAAATAAACAAAGCGGTCAAGCTAATATTTATAGTTTAGATGACGCATTTTTGTTGGAGTTTGAAATGCTGTAGGCCCGTGTGCTCAGCTTTTGATGCACGTTAAATAAACACAAGTGGTCAAAATTTTGAGAGACTTCTACTACGGCGTCTCTCTTATTGATATGGTAGTTTAGGGAGGTTAAACAAATACATGGATAAATTGGATGCGTATTTACAGGTCGTAGAGCTGACCGGTTGAATTTTACTTTTACCGTTTACGGGAGCCGAATTGAAAAGGTATGTGTTTTAGTTGTTTAACGCGCGCTTGTAAAAAAAAAAAACGAACGCATTCACTATTGTCATGATAACATCGACCACCAAATAAAAAAATGTTTTGCTTTTAATACCTTCGACGACACTTCTTGCACACTAGTGAGCAAATATAGTATTACATCGGCCAAGAGCCGTGGTTTCAAGCTCTGTACGTGCGCCCCGCCGGCTGCGTGCGCATGAAATATTTTTATGGCATAACGAAAATACAACAAAACATCTCCATACACAGGCGCTCGATGCTTCGTCGAAATTATGATAGATGGAATACCGTGCTTCGCAACTCTTGCTTTCCCACATGGAGTACCTGGGAGCCGCTGTTGCTCATGAGTATTCATGAGCGACTTTGGCAGAACTCTATAGCGGTATATAACTTCCAAGTAGGGGTGAGCAAGTGTGGTCAAAACATTGGTGTTTCATCGTGGCTTTCATTCACGCTAAAATGTTATGCAGTCGTATTTGGAAGGCTGCCTATTAATTTATATGCCATTCTTATATAAAGTGACTTCGACTCGACAGCTTTTCTGCAGAGCTGTGCTTGCTTAGTTTTCTGAACAATCAGTAACTATACACTAATAGGAATGATGTTCAATCATGCTTACATAAACCAGTCTAAACGCCGCCCACCTTTCGAAAATATTGTTTATTTTTCTTTGCTTTTTAAAAAAAGCGGGAGCTAAGATTGGCTAGAATATCAAACATCCGCACATGGAAAATAATTGATGTTTGATTGATATGTGAGCTTTAACGTGCCAAAAGCACCATATGATTACGAGAGACGTCGTATTGGAAGGCTCGGAAATTTTTACCACCTGGTTTTCTTTAACGTGCACCAAAACCTGACCACACGCGCCTACAGCATTTTCGCCTCCATCGAAAATTCACCCATTGCCGAGATTCAATCCTGCGACCTAGAGGTCAGCTGCTGAATATATTAGCCACTAGACAACCACGGCGGGGGCACATATAAAGTCAGCATAAATAGTGGAGCACTCGCGGATTCTGTGGTAGACAGAGAATCACTGCGGCCAGGTTAATAGGTACAAGCACACTTCCGGCCTAGTGCTCGGCAGAACGAACTTTCGTCACTTGGGAGGGCACCCACGCCGTGGGAAAGCGGCGGCATGGGACCGCCAGATCGAAAATAAGGTCGTCCTCTTTTTTTGTACTTCCTCAACATCAGGACCGCAAGTCAGGTTCTTAAACTTGAAGTAAATCTGTTGCGGTTCGCCGATGAGGCCAAATGTTTGTGCGGGAAGCTCTTATATTTATTTATTTTATTCATTTATTCACAATACTGTAAGCCCTGTCGGGCTGTTACAGAGTGGGAACTACATCATACAATGACAATTCTAATTTATCAACAAAAGATTCAACTGTGTCTAGATTCTCAAAGAAATCGGCGGCAAGACAGTTCCAGTCGACAATCGTTCTGACAAGAAAAGTGTTTTTAAATGTGTCAATTCTCGGTGTGTAGGGCATAATTACGTGTGGGTGGTTGGTTCTTGATGAGACTCTTCCTGGGGGACGCAAATAGAGAGAAGGGTTTAAATTGAGTTTATTGTTGTAAAGCTGATATAAAAACTTTAGTCGATTGATTTTTCGGCGAATGGCATGTTGAGGAAGTTTAACCTCAGTGAGCAGGGTTGTTATTGACTGCCTCCTCTCATAAACGGAAAAAATAAATCGCGCTGCTAGCCTCTGAACACGCTCCAGTTTATCTATTTGATATTGGTGATGCGGGTCCCAGATCATACTAGCGTATTCTAAGGTAGGCCGAACGATAGTTTTGTACGCCTGAAGTTTAACCTCAGGAGGAGCACCTCTTAATTTACGTCTCAGTAGTCCAAGTTTCCGCTGCGCTGATCCGCAGGTATTGTCAATATGTGCATTCCAATTTAGTGTATCTGTAATTGTCATACCAAGATATTTAATTTGGGTGGATCTTTTAATTTGGTTAGTATTCACCGTATAGTCAAACATTAAAGGCATTTCCTTGTTTGAGACTGTCATGCAGGCAGACTTCTTAGGGTTGATTTCCATATCCCATTTTGCACACCAATTGTGAATAATGTTTAAGGCATCATTTCAACAAGTTTGGTCAGAGACAGTTTTGACGCGTGTAAACAAAAGACAATCGTCGGCAAACAATCGCACTTCAATGTTGGGATGTACACCACTTGCAATGTCATTAATGTACAGCAGAAACAAAATTGGGCCTAAAACCGACCCTTGCGGCACACCAGAAGGAATGGGCAAAAAAGATGAATGTTCGCCGGCTATTTCCACAAAATGTTGACGATTCGTCAGGTAAGCTTGAATCCACCTAATTATTTGTAAATTAACACCGTAACCATGTAATTTATTTAGAAGTTTCGCATGACATACCCTGTCGAAAGCCTTTGAAAAATCTAATGAAATAACATCTATTTGTTCTTTCGAATTCATAGCTGCAGCAAAGTGATGAATGGTTTCAAATAACTGTGTCACAGTTGAAAGGCGTCGGCGAAAACCATGTTGTTTGTTGTAAAAGAGGTTGTTATTTTCAAAGTACGCAACAAGATGTTTACCAATTATATGCTCTAAAAGTTTACACACTGTACATGTAATGGAAATGGGGCAATAGTTTTCAACCATCAGCTTATCTCCAACTTTGGGCACAGGCACAACCCTTGCTAGCAGCCAATCACTCGGTACAACACCAGTTTCCAATGAGGAGGCAAACATTTTGACTAAAAATAATGCAACCCATTCGCAATAGCGCTTTAAAAACTCGTTCGGTATTTTATCAGGCCCTGAAGACTTTTTGACATCTAACTTTAAAAGCAATTCAATTATACCTTCCTTAGAGATAACAATGTCATCTTCACAATGGCTACCATGTTCTTGACTTATCGAGGCCATGTCCGTCGGGCTAGTATATGTACTGTTAAAGAAATTGTTAAAAGCTTCAGCAACTGAAACTGGATCACTGCAAATGTTTCCATTTAAACGTACACTGGTTGTAGCCGGCTTTGACCCAACCAAGTATCTCCAGAACTTCTTAGGTGAATTTTTCAAATAATCAGCCAACGTTGTTGAAACAAAATGCTTTTTAGCAGTTTTTAACTCCTTCCGCACGTCGGTACTAAGCGTAGCGATGGCAACGGGGTTTCTCGGTCTTTTTTGCCGTGCCCGGCGCAGTCGTCGTTTCAAATGAATTATATGTCGATTAACCCACGGGTTTGTTTTTTGTAAGCATTTCTTTCTTTTCGGCACAAAACGAGATAAGCATTCACTCACAGTAAGTGTAAAGTATTCCCAAAGTTCAAGAACGTTATTTCCTCTGGGCATCTTATCAAGAGCAGTTTCTAGTAGATCAAGAATGGATGTGTCATCAGCGCGTTTGAAATTGTAAACCTTCATGATCGGATTCTTTACGCTCTTTAAGGAGTAAAACCGTTTATGCCGATCAGAAATAGTTTATCCGCGGCCATCTACCTTTCGTCTTCGACGAAGCAACGCACTTCGAACCCACTACGTGAACATTACCGATAATTCTGTAAACTATGCAGCCGTTAGCGATAACGCTGAAATATTCAAATGCACATTCATAAATGCCGACACGATCCACCGCTTGTCAGTTGGTCTATGGCTGATGCACTGTTCGCCGCTTTCCGTGCCATTGTGTATCTCTGTATTCTGACTTCGTGTTAAACGACCAGTGACAACTTAACTGTTTCGACTTCAACTTTCAGTCTGTTTCCTTCGTCGACGTCATGACCCCATGACAAGATCATGTCCGTGCATTCATAGCGTGCATAATGTGCCTACATATATCTACTTTGAATATCAACTACTGCTAACACGAACAATCGAGTCTTCGGAAGCAAATGATGTTAATCATCAGAAATTTCATAACATGGTCGCCAACAAAAAGAAAGAAGGCTCGTAATACATTCAAAGCTACGATTTGCTCGATCTCAAAATACACTAGCCCAGGCATAGCTCTGTTCTATGATCAAATGAATGGCATGCGTATTTAGATTTCGATGAGACAACGGAACTCAAAGAATAAATGCAGTCGGCAGCACGATTCGCCACGCAGTTATCTCAAGAAATGTGTCCAGCCGCACTGGCAGGCGCAGTGGCTAAGGTACTCGGCTGCTGACCCACAGGTCGCGGGATTGAATCCCAGCTGTGGCGGCGGCATTTTCGATGGAGGCAAAAATGCTGTAGGCGCGTGTGCTCAAATTTGGCTACACGTTAAAGAACCTCAGATCGTCAAATTTTCCGGAGACCTCTCCACTACGGCGTCTCTCATAACCATATGGTGCTTTTGGGACGTTATATTACACATATCAACCAATCCCTCGAGAACTGTTCAGGCCTTGCCTGTAGAAGTACAGCAACACAGCGCAAAAGTGCTAGCAGTTTTCGGAGAGGTACACTCAGGAGCAGTTGCCTTCTTCAACCTCGGGCTCGCAAGACAAGTTCTTAAACTTGAAGTAAATTCCGATGCGGCTCGCCAATAAGTCTCGATGACTGCGCACACAGCGCCACTATTTCCACTGTTTGCGGAGTAAAATGCTTTATGCCGATGAGAATGAGGTGGTTCGCGGCCAGCTACTTTTCGCCTTTGATGAAGCAAGTTAAAGTGGCGCCAAGCGAAAGTGCCGCGTTGACCCTGTTAAGCGCAGCCACCTCTGTTTTTTCGACCAGTCTTACCAGCCATCAGAGGGTTTTCTTGAGTTGCGAATTCCTTGCGAATTTCTATCTATCTATCTATCTATCTATCTATCTATCTATCTATCTATCTATCTATCTATCTATCTATCTATCTATCTATCTATCTATCTATCTATCTATCTATCTATCTATCTATCTATCTATCCATCTATCTATCTATCTATCTATCTATCTATATATCTATCTATCTATCTATCTATCTATCTAGCAACCTACATCTTGATGCTCTGGTGATGATCTCGTTTACGTGGGGTAGATAAAAATTAGTATGGGAGGGTAAGAGGGTTTTACAATTATGACTACAGCGTCAAATGAATAACGTTAAAATACCGTCGCGTACGATGTCGAATACTTTCCTCAAGACACGTGTGGTGGCCCGTTGAAGGCGGGCCGCAATGCGGGTACGTGCCTTTGGTTTTGGCACTTTATATTTACCGAGAAATGGGGAGAACTGATGGGCTATTTATAAGATAGAGCGGTTAAAAAAACTGACGTTGGCAGTGCCGACCCCATAAATAAATGTTACTGTACCAGCTGGAATCTTACACAAGCAGTCTGTGTGGCATTCAGGCGTTCTACCACGTGAGTCACGCCAGGTTTCTGAACTGTTTTAAAAAAAAGGCCCTATATATGCAGGCGTTATGTTTTTGAAACGTCAGGTGAAGTTCGAGTGCTGCAAATCTCATTTTATATGCAGTACACATGTATTCCAATAATATGGGGGTCACATCGCGTTAGCGTCAATTGTAGTTAAGCGCCATTCACTGAAGTTGGTTTGCGTAGCACTATCTAGGGATGCTATGCTCGCATGCATGCACAAGCGCTACATGTGAGCTGAGCGCTTCTTGTGTTGGTGATACCCATATTGCTATCGGCATAATTAGGCAACTGAGTACAGCTGCTTATGTAGAACATACGTGACTGTCCAACATGCATGTTCGTGCGCATAACATTTGTACGTTTTACATAATTTTGTGACGTTTTCCTAAGCAAAAAATACAACAAAATCACCTTCCTTTGCATGTTTCGCATTTCGTAGATTCTTGAGGAGCAGTGGCATCTGCTGCACTTTTTAAAATAGTATTGGCTAGAGAGAAGCCAAAACAGGTATCAAATGAGCACAAACAACAAAAATTGACACATTTTCAGGTCACTGAAATATCAAATATACAGTGCCCTAGCAAATATTCGTTTGTGAATATAACCCCTAAAAACAGCCAATGTGCACTGTTGACCTATTCTCATTATTGATTTTTTGTAATTATTTATTTTATGTATGTTAATATGGCAACGAAAGTAGCAAAATAATTACTGCTTTGCGTAACAAACCAGTAGGAAACCTGGAGTATTTTTTTACGCTGGAATGCTTTTATACACTAGTGATTTGACGTTTTGTACCTAACAAAGGAAGAGTCGCCATGGCTACACAGCAAATCCATGATCTCGAGTGCGAGGTGCGAGTAGCCTGACCTCACTACGTGTAAGAAATACTTTCAAGCCCATAAGAACATGTTTTTTTTTATTCTATAATGCTTGCGCTTTCACCCTGGTTCCGCTTACTAGAGGATGGCGCTACTTGAAGTGGCATACAGATTTACAAGCCCTTGCCGTTTTTAATGTTTTACTGAATTTCTTTTTCTTTTCTTGGTGACTTGCCATGAGGGCTGCTTCAAAACAGGCCTATGCATTATCAAAGGATGGTACTGCCCATACACGACGAAAGGAATACAACCTCATGTATCTGAATAAAGAAAGTTTTCTAGAGCACCATTAGCAATCATCTGATTTTGTCAACACCTACAATAGAAGTGGTATAGGTTGTAGAGATAAAAGTGAGCTATCACCTGAGAACAACACTTAATTGAGCTGTTTGAAGTGTTCTATTTTGCGAGAGCTCAAGAAATTAATTTTATGCACTTTCTCGGGAATAAAATGATTCTCAATGTACCAGGATTCCACCAAAGGTCACCAATGTGCTTCGCAGAGAAAAGCGGGCAGCCATGAATGCGTTGCGCAACACCACTCTTCATGTTGCCGATAGTTGCACATGCAGCACAGTGCTCCCACTGATCCGTCGTTGTTAGCGCTATCGCGCAGAAAAACACTCAGGTCTATTCGTATCTTGACATTGCAAAACATTCGATAATGGTCCTTGTTTATTCACTTTTCCAAGATATCCAGACTGGTTGGCAGTTTGGCTTCACCAGTAAAGGCTACGGAATAATGAGCAATAATAAAACCAACTTTATTATTCGTTTTGTGAGTGGCAAGACGAAACCAAATAAGTAAACCAATATAAACCTAAACGGTGCTCCGTATTTGGGTCATTACGTGAGCCGCTGTCAGACAGCCATGACGTGCGTTTCAAGCTGTAGCTTCGCAACTCACGTGGCACACCCTCTCTTCGCGTAACTTATGGCTGGGGGATTAAATATGATGTCCCAGCGATGAAATAAAAAGGTGATTAGGGCACTCCTAAAGCACAAACGAATCTATACATTTAGGATATATTTGCTATGATGCGATAGTCTCTAGGCACATATGGAAAAGATGGCGTCGGCTATATAGAGTTACCATCTATAAAATAACGCGAAAGCGTTAAAGAGATCATTTCGCTAAAAATTCGGCATCGGTGTCGGTCTCATTGATTGTGCGCGAAAAGTCATCATTTTATGCCTCACCGTAAAATCGAGAAGTATGTAAATAAAAAAATAACAGAAAAATCCTGGGACAGAATGGGGACCACAGCAGGGTCATTTGAGTACAAGTGGGGATCGAACATGGGTCGTTTCCATGGCAAGCAGATGTTCTAACACTCGGCCAAGCGTTTGCTCGTGAATGCAGTGAAAATGGCTTTCATGCTTTACAAACACACGCGTCCTGTATACATTCTTCGCAATGCAACATGAAATATTGTCGCAATAATGCATGGTACAAGCGCCCACTGCCAGCGGGCGTCAGAATATCTGATTATTGTAATGGCTTCGTGGTTCAGAGCCGGTCACCCAGTACTGAAGACACACATGCTGCTGCGCCTATTCCGTTAAGACCACGTAGTGGGGGCATAGCGATTTCGAGAAGGTTTCATGCACAAAGCGTTTGAAGTATGCACTAGTAACAGGACATCGCTATCGCGTTCAACCTGTAACGGCGAAGTTTCAGGGCCTACTAATTTTTCTTGCAGAAATTTCACAAAAAGTTTACACAGTTACATCCAAAAATATTTTAGCGTCCTTGCTTTTGTAAAAGATGAATGGTGGAAAATGAGGTTAATAGTAACGCCTATATTCATTGTTGTTTTTTGTCTGTGACATTGATTGATACGTGGGCTTTAACGTTTCAAATCACCAGCATATATTTATGAGAGACGATGTAGTGGAGGGCTGCGGAATTTTCGACCACCTGGGGTTTATTACCGCGCATCCAAATCTGAACACACGGGCCTACAGCAATTTTGGCCTACATCGAAAATGCAGCCACCGCAGCCGGGATTCGATCCCGCGACCTGCGGGGGTCAGTAGCCGAGAACCTTAGCCACTAGACCACCGCGGCGGGGCACGGTACATCGTTTACTTAGCTACATCAAATATCGATCTCTCTTAGCAATCAGTCGAATGAGAGAGAGCTTAGTTGGCAGGTATTCAAGTTAAAGTGACAAGGCGTACAAATATACACACTTAAGAGTTAAGTGAACAAAAAAAAGAAACTACTGCCAGGCTAGTTATGGTGCACCTATAGTTTGTGTCCGTGTTTCCATGCCCTGTTTCTATAACACGAATGGAGTCGATTGAAATAACGAAAAGGTACATTGCGTCCAGGATACATCCATTTCCAAAGCGCTATCCTGTCTCTTTTTTTTCACTCTGAAATAATTCAACTGCTTCGCAAGAAAGAACAGACCACGAACGAAAACAAAATGCAGTGGCGCAATCTAAATAGAGGGGTGCCAGAGGAAGCTTTTTCTTTTACCTACATACTCTTCGGGCACGAAAAAATTCAATGCCACAAAAAAATGTCAAGTCGCTTTTAGTATACACTTACGGCACTCTACGCATAAGAAGCCTCTCCAGTCAGCCAAAGTGCGGAACAATAATTTGTTACCATATTTTGTTCCTACTATCTTCTGTTCAATATCATGACTGCCTTTTTTTATCGTTTTTTCGTTTAAACATTTTTTCCCGGCTGTCCACCTCGTCTTACTAAGCTCTAGGACCACTTTTCAACAGAGCACAAAGCGCACCACCTCGTCTAGCTCTGCTTTTCTCGGGTGAACTTTGCTCTCCAAACAGCCAGCATTGGCTTTAACATAGGCGTGCTGTATTGCTTAGTTTATATTCTTACAAGCAGACGCCGTTAAACTGCCATCTATTTCTTGCTTTCGACCGGAGGCTACTCTCTTGCCGAAGAAAATGTGATGTATTATTTACTGTCTTTCAAAAGAAGATCATCACGGTGACCTTTATTCATGCCCATTCTTTGACATCAACTGTTTTGCAGCTTGCAAGCTCATACAACTGAAAGAGAGGAGGTCCTCGATTTTTGAATTTTTACTTTTTCGAAGAACTTCCCTGCATTTATTTTTTTGCATTTTTCTATCTTTCTCTGTACTCTATGAAAGATGTTATGGTATAGAGAACCAAAATGTTAGGGATGCTCAGAAAATTGGAGCGTTGCTTAAAAAACAGTTTTAAAATGAGTGGGGTCATTGTGAAATAGAGGCAATAAGCATTTCCAGATAGCTAAATAGCCTGTAGAATGCATATCAGTGGCTCTAGGTGATTTCAAGCGCATGTTTTTATTAAATAAAAAAACAGTACCGTACAACAAACCTTTTGTTTTGTTCTTAAAGGTGGCAAAGAACGTTTCGGCGGCCATTCTATAGGGGGTAAAGCAACCAGCATGTCGCAAATTATCTGTAGCATTAAGTAATTCGAGTATTTTGTGCAGCAAACAACGAATATTGCACACGATATAAATTATGTTTTAATAAAGTAACATGAAGAGAAATCATTTTAGTTAAATGTATATTACAAAATGTCTGTACATGTATGAGTGTAGGAGAAGGGAGGTCGTTATTTTGAGGCGGGAAAATAATGAACTGCTTCCACTAAGCCATTATCTTCTCAGGAAAAAACTTGCGGTCATTCCTGCCGACAATTCGCTCATCAGGCTTAAGCACTCCGCAGGAATGACTGCAAAAATGCTGGTCCTACCATTTCCCGTGGAGCGCGCAAGTGGTAAACTCTCTATTCTGAAGCTTGAAGGTAAGCCACAAACTGGGGACATACAATGTCAGGGCAGCGACCTCGAGTATGTCTACCTCCCTTCTCGTCACTTTTATTTACCTTTCTAGTATTTCCTTTGTTGGGCTTGGTTCTGTGTATTGTGTGAAATGCGCAATGCACGAAAATATACTGGCGTGCACTTTTGTTTTTTTTTGCTGCTGTCGACTATAAAATGTGAGCACTTGGAAATCCCACAATAAACAAGGCTCTACAGCTTACTGCGTCATCGAGATGGATCGTCGGTAAACAGGTAATAACGTAAGCTGTACTGGCTTCGCAACTGTGGTCAAAGCTCACTTCCAGTCACTTCTTTTTTGGGGGTGAAGGTAAGTGACGATACTCAAAGAAGCTACCAGTTTTGCTCCATAAGAGCATTTATACTGGAGGTAACTACGTTGCATAATTGATGTTTTACTCCGTCAATGTCCTTGGAACGCTTCGCCAATTTTTTTGAACTTGCAAAATTTGAAAATCTCGTCTACATTGTCTAACGTAGGAGGACGATTTGTGCTGCGTAGATAAGGAGAAGCATTCATGAACGCGCAACAAAATGACACCTGATGCTGTTTAACAGCATCGGTGCAGTGCTTAGCAAGCTGTGGATGAGTCATAAGCGTCTGTTGTGACTATGCTACCACTGTCCGAGATTTGAGAGATTTCAGAACATCCTCATTATTTGTCATTGCTGTTGCTTTTGCGCGACGTGCCAAAGAGGCATACTCATTACTTATCCTAATATATGAGCCTCCACAATCGAAAATGGTCACTTGTTATGAATGTATTTAAAAAAATAGTTCAAAATGCTCTAACACTTCTCCAAAAAGAACAACGTCGAACAGTCAAGTAATGCGCAAAGATTTGTAGGTGATTGCTGACTTCTATAGGCTGTCGCAGCTTGTTATAGTTTCAACGGTTCCGCTGTCTGAGGCAAAATTAATCAAACCTTCATAGCGAGAAGCCGCCTTCAGCAATTGCAATAGTGTAAAAAACAAACTAAGCATAAATATATTTATACAAACGCACTAAAATGGGAGCAGTAATACGCTCTTTTGGACGTGTGCCACACGTAATTACCAAAGCTTCTTTCTTATTTTTTCTGATGTAGAAGCTATATTTATTGGTCGGTTGAAAAAAAATGAAGTATATACGACAACACAGGCTCTCATTTGAGTGACAGAACCTACTGTGAATTTTGTGTTGGATTACAGAGTGATTGAAAAGGGGGTGAAAAAAAAAGTTGCAGATTGAACGGCAAGAAACACAAGGGAGAGTGGATGGCGACCTGTTGAATTAGTCACAGAGTGCGGAAGTACGGCTTTACATTTTGAGGGCTAAGCGACGGCTGCGGCTTATTTCGTTTAGACGCCTGAGTCAGCGTTGGCTTTCGGGGATTACGAAGGAGCATTGGAGCCTGTCACGGCGGGTATTCAAGCCCGCTCAAATCGAAAGAAGGGGCATGGGGAATTTATTCCAGCGGAAGCCCATCCAGGCTGGCTCCAGACCCTCACTCCCCGAGGGAAGTTCGCAGGAGACAAAGAAAAAGAAATGTCGCGGCAATCATTTGTCAAAACGAGGGGTGCCAATACAGGCTGCCTTAAAATGCGCGTGGCAATTAATTTTCGGTTTTTCGTCTCTCTGTGTTACGGTACTATTTGTACGATCACAAAATTGCTACAATTTGAAATGGTAAGGTCCAGCCAGAATACTGTGTTGCAAAGCTTTGTTTTTACACTTTTCCGTGCGTCTGAGCTTTTACGTGTTCCGTTTCCGTCATATATACCAAATATTCTTACTCTCTTATAAATAGAGTGTGTTACCATAGATTTAGGAATGTTGTGATGAATCGTTCTAAATCCGCTGATATAGGATGACGTAGGAGCAGCTTAGAGGGATATAACTCGCATGAACACCTGCACAAATGCTTGGGAAGTAAAAGCAGTGCACAAAAGAGACAATATAGAAAGTAGAGATGACATGGGCAGTGAAGCGCCATCACCTATTCCGACTTCCTCTTCTTGTCACTCTTCCCAAAATTTTCATAAAAGATTGTCTTGGTTGAATAGAAAGTGTTGTATTGAAATATGAATACACTGATAACAGCTGCTAGTGGCTGCTGTATAAATTTTCCGCCGGATCGCAGGCATTCTCTACATTTAAACAGTGCAACGCCCGACAGACCCGGCAGCATAGTGGATGAGTGCAGGCAGTCATGCAATTCCTCACGCGCCCGCATTATCTACCATGTATCAGGAATATATGGGCATGCATGCACCCCTGTGTGCCCATAAATGGAGGAATGGATTGATCGAGGGCAATATAGGGGTGAACACCAGATGAACTCGTGGGTAATTGTTGATTTAGAGAAATGGAGTCTTTCATCATTGCGATCTCTGCACTTTCTCAGTCACTACTACCCTATATACAGGAATGACCAAGCGATAGCTTCTGCTTGATAAAGTACTGCTTACCGGGCAAAATATAGCCTGGAAACTGGATAGTGTAGTAATGGTTTCTCAGTGTTGAAATTATAAAACAGTCAAAAAGGGGTTTCTAAATATTATGAATTTATTGTGCTTTCCGATACGTTCACACGTCCTTGCCTCTGACCTAACAGAAGTTTTTACACACTACACATTGCCTCTAAGCAATCGTCGGGCTGCAATGTCATGGAGTGCCACCTTGGAGCAATTTGTCATTATCGCGAAGACAGGCTCACACTGAAGTTCGATTTTGCTGTAGGCAACTTGCTGAGTTTACAAAGAGTATCACTATTTAGAAAATATACCCTTCTCAATTTCTGTGTGGAGCTGTCTTCGGATGTGTTTCGCAAAGGTTTGATTTCTGGGGTGGTATAGTCGTGCAGCAGCTCAACTCTCTCGTTCAAAAAAAGTAGAAAACGTAATGACCAACTTGTCCTGCGGGACGGTGTCCCAAAAAACTTATATATGACATGTGTATATTTTATGCGATACAAGCTTCGTAAAAACTTATATCAACCCAATACAAGTTGTCCTCTTGCCATCGATAGCTTTAGGTGAACGACGCGCCAATACTGTTTTGTTGTGGCATTTATTACATATCGTATGTACAACAACATATGTATTGTTCAGTCAATAGTCAGTCACTATTAGCCAGAAGGCCGGTAATCTTAGTGCTTCAAATTCCGAAAATGCCTCGCATGCCTCACACTACATAACGGAGAAAGAATGACTTCCTTGCGGCGACATTTGTTGAGTAGGAGGAACTAATAGTCAACTCCTCCTTCAGCTCACGATAAGCCCCCAGTTCCTGAAAGGCAATCGAAACCTCTCACTTTTGATCCTCGTACATTGGTTCCTAGTCCAAAATATCCCAAGAGATCCATTTCAGAAACGTTCGATTCGTGCCAAATCTTGAGCTTTTTTGTTTTCAAAGAATAACGATGTTTCTCTTTTCTATGTTTTCACATCAACAGTAGCACTTTCGAGCATCCAAAGTTTGCATTTTGCCAACAAAAGCTCTTTCGGAGTACATATCATCATGTACTATTCGGTAGCAGGTGGTCACACAGTTGTACGGCCATAGGTCGGCGAGCTGACTCAGAAGTCAACTAAGTGAGACTCAGTCAAATTCACATGAAGCCATGAGTCTTAGTCTGAATGAGTCCAGGGGAATGATATATGGGTTACTTTGATTTTCAGTGAGTCCAGTTGAAGAAAATATTCGTGAGTTTAGGTCTGAGTGAATTCAGTGCAGGAGAATTTTGGGGACCTGAATCCGAGAGTCTGAGTGAGCTCCAGTTTTTTTTTCTTTTTTTTTGCTCGCGTATGTTCCCATATATTATTCTTCAGCCATACTGTCAGCCATACCTGAATTAACGTTAACGCTCACCACTATTCAGGGGTATTCTAAAGCACTATCGTACATGTCTCATTTAAATAATTACTGACCCCAGACGCGAATGACGTATGCGGTACTTTGATGTTCGGCCAGCCAGCTCTTTCAGAGAAGTTGGTGATAAATATATATTACGTTGTGATCGTTTTCAAGAACAATATGCCTACTGCCTTGCGCCGACTTGTAACTAGTATTCAAAGGTACTATGTGCCTATACGTATAGGCGCTAAGAAGAGCAGCGATTACGTGAGATAATTGGGTTGAAGATCATCACTTCCATAGCCGAAAATAGAATTCTATAGATTAACGTACTCATGAGCAGACTGACTCAGACTCACTCAGATGAAGGTCGAGTGGAGAGTTTGAGTCGGAGCAAATAATAATTTGGTGACTCCAAGTGAGTCCAGGTGGAGAGTTATTGTGAGTTTGAGTCCGAGTGAGTCCGGCTCAAGGAAATTTTGATGAGTGTGTCTGAGTCATTACTAAACGCAAGGTTATATTTCACGAGTGAGTCTGAGTGAGCTCTAGATTTTTTCCCGACCTGTGGGGATGGTATCATGCAGCCTACCTCCATATAGGATGATCACACATATATTAGTGCGCAGCTCCTACGGGCGCGTTCTTGCATTGAGCAGAGTCAACCCCGCTGTTGACATTGCCGTCGCCTTTGGCGTTGGTGGCGCAACACATAGACAAAAAACATCAAAAAATTGGCAGATCCCACGTACAGTGGGAATAAATTATATGCGAAGCACGAATGAGAAAGGTTGATATGTCACTTTAAATCAGCACAACGTTACGAGGTGGAGGAAAATGATGCCGTACATGACTTCCGTGTCATGATTATTCTGTTTAGATGTGTCGTTTACCTTCGTCATCTTTTGGCGTCACGTGATACCCCATTTAGTATATGTGGAGCTAGCGAAACGCTCGTGAGCACGCTATGAGCGTCGTATGTTGTCATGTTCTTACATGACACGTGTGTCAGGATTATCATGCTTGCACCAGTCATATATTTCGTCATCCATTGATGTCCCGTAAAACCAAATTTGGTATATGTGGAGCTAGCAAAACGGCAGCGAGCGCATCATCAAGGGACCCAGTATACTCCGATGTTGCGTTGACACGCTGCGAACGCTGGGAAGAGCTGACGCTACGTTGGCAAAGAACGAGCACTCTATAGTCTGATCCAGGTGCGACTTGCGCGACCAGCGTACGTCAGCGCGGCCAGACACAACCTGCGCGAAATCGACATGCTGCATTTCGTGCCGATGAGTTACCCAGACAACACTGCGTCTCCCTCTTTTCGTGACGGAGGGCCGCTGGACACGCTGAAACGACCATGTATCCAAGCAACGCAGCGCAGCACGCGTCTGCCAGTATATAGAAGGACCGGCGCCTGACGTGGCAACGCCGGCGTGACGCAACGAAATGAACGCCGGCGAGCACGCACACCACCTCACATCGAAATGTATTGGCGCATTGACTGTGGAATGTAGTCATGCTCTCACATAACACGCATCTCATGATTATCACGTTTTCACCAGTCACATATCTTCGTCAATAATTGTCGTCACGTAATACTAAATTTGGCATATGTGAAGCTGTCGAAACGCCCGCGAGCACGTCCTGAGTGTGGCATGTAGCATGTGGTTACATGACACGCATGTCTTGATTATCATGTTTGGATGCGTCATTTACCTATGTCGTCCATTCGCTTGGCGTAATACCGAGTTTGGTACATGCGAAGCTAGCGAAACAGCCGCGAGCGCATCATGAGCGTAGCATGTAGTCATGTTGTTACATGACACGAATCTCATGTTTATCATGTTTGCACCAGTATCATATCTTCGCCATCCATTAACGTACCGTAATAACAATTTTGGTATAAGTGAAGCAAGCGAAACGGCTGCCAGCACATCATGAGCGTCGCTTGTGGGCATGTTGTTACATGATACGGCATCTCATGATTATCATGTTTGCACCAGTCACCTACCTTCGTCATCCGTTCACGTACCGTAATACCAAACTTTGTATACGTGACGCTAGTAAAGCGGCCGGGAGCGCATCATGAGCGTGGAATGTTGTCATGTTGCTACATGTCACGCATGTCACGTTTTTCATGTTAGGTTCTGTCACTTGCGTTCGTCATGCAATCATGTCATACCATACCAGTTTTGCAACATGCGATGTGAACGAAACCACCGCAATAGCTGCTGGACCATGAAATGTAAATCATGACATTAATGACATACACGTCATGTTTTTCATGTTATTATTAGTCACATATGTGCTTCATACAGCCATGTTATGCCTTCCCAAGTTTGGTATCGATACCATCATCGAAAGGGCCAGGAGAGCTAAAAGTCGTTGGCGGCTAGATAGATAGATAGATAGATAGATAGATAGATAGATAGATAGATGGATAGATAGATAGATAGATAGATAGATAATAGATAGATAGATAGATAGATAGATAGATAGATAGATAATAGATAGATAGATAGATAGATAGATAGATAGATAGATAGATAGATAGATAGATAGATAGATAGATAGATAGATAGATAGATAGATAGATAGATAGATAGATAGATACGCTCAAAGTCGCAGTAGTTCGCTAAGAAATGCTCCCCAGTTATTATGGTAAAAACTGGTCAGTATTGAATGACATTTCAATCCGGGTACTCTGCGTGGCAGTACAGTACTTTTTTACAGAGCCATGCTGATGTTCAAAACGCGTTTGCAAGAAAAAAAAAGGCATACAGATGTCCTACCGAGTAAATAATCGTGTTAACAAATGTAGCATTGTGTACGTGTAAAACAAAAACCTGTCATCACACAATGCTAATTGCAGACGAGTGTGGAGATTAATGCTACGCACCCACTGTTGTGCGTTCAGCCATAATTAATCATCGTTAGCCCAAGGTCATGTCAACAAAGGACACCTAATAGATTACAGGTCTTTAAAGGGTACATAGCTTATCCGCAGAAAGAATAATAATGGCGTTGTGGGTGATATCTTACTTTACAAAAATAATTATTAAGTGCGTAGTAAACACCTTTCGGAAGGCAAAAACTTGAAACAGAGCTGGCCCCGCCCCAACGCGAAGCTGAGTTCAGAATTCACACTAGGCATGATAATAATCGTCGGTGAACTAGCGCCACTTGTTGCTTTTAGCAGCAAGAAACACGATGAAAGAGGACAAAGGTACGGCAAGTAAGTTTCTGAACAGTTCCGTGAAGTATATTCACCTTGGGGTATTGTTAAGGGTGCTTTTAGCGGGACGGCTCAGTGCTCTCCCTCTGCCATAGTTGAGTAAGAAGTACTCGAAATCGTTAAACATTTTTTCTAAACACGAAACGCAGCAAAATATTCTATGCAACTACTGATAGTGCGTTAGTCGATACATTTTTTCTGACCACGCATTAGATCAACAGCGATTATATAAAGGCGGAAGCCTGTCATGCTGAGCTATGAGCCACTGCCTATTTAAAGACGATAGTCTTTCTTGGGAACCTTCGACGGAAAAATTTTGGTCTGTCTGTCTGTCTGTACATTTGTCTGTCCGCCCTAACGATACCTCAAACGGCACCGAACGGCCAACCCCATCCGCAGCGCTCACCAATATTGTTCAATGTTTAGCGTTCATAGTTGTGCCACTGCCAATCAAAAAAGCAAATATTGCGCTTATTTAAGGCGCCATAACAACATGCCTATGTTTTGCATGTCTGCCTTTATGCTAGAAAAGGCCACACACAAAACAGTCTAAGGACTGTAGCGTTTAACGCACTGCGCTGACAGTGCAACGCGATGCTCAAGAAGGTGTTTCCAACGCTTTGCTACAACGGCACGGTGGTGGCGCATGCCCGTTCGCTTTCCATTCTAAACTTAATCGCCTCCGTGACTGGCGCGCATATTTCTCCGCGGTTCGCGCATGCCTTCGTTTTCGAAGATAACTGCCAGATGGCGCTCGTGTATAACGTGCCTAGATGCGCTTGTTCGCCTCCGTTACACGCTCGAGGCAGTCTAACGCAACGCCTTGAGAATCGCATTCAGCAATTTTGTTGCGCAGAACATCAAATAAACGTTTTGTTCACTCTTTTCAGATGCAGGACTATCGTCTTTCGACGACATTTACAGTGTAACATGTAGATTCTGGCCAATTTTTTTTACGAGGCTTCTGCTAGGCTCTCTCCATTTTATGATGTGGTAAGTTGTGTTTCAACCATTTTCTTGGTGTAGTGTGAAGAGGGCCCTTACATTCCTAGCAACCGACGATGACAGAAGACCTAGTAAGGCTGGCTCATCCGCGATAATCGTATTTAGTCACAAAACATCGTAAATCAATAGGCCATTCATTGTCCGTCAGGCAGTATAAAGAGATTCCAGTCGAAGTAGATAGAAAAGTATCGACGTTGTACGGGACCGATGATATGAGTACTTTTCAGGATGAAGAAAAGAATGCAATATGGAACAGCTAAGGGTACAATTATGGAGACGGTGCACGAATAGTAACAACAGCCAAGGTTAGTCAAGCATCTGAGCATACTTAGTCCATCTTCTCGGACTCGAAAGGCAGCTCTTCAATGTCTTATGTCACCATTTCGCCATAGACCTAATAAACAGCTTAGCAGCTGAAATAAGGCTTCTTCATCAGCAAGCAATCGAGAAACAGCACAGCTTAGTGTATCAGTGAATACCAGGTCATATGCGGTATATATGGCAATGACCGCGCAGATGAGGCCGCTAGATCTGCACACGACGGTACCCAATACACAGCCATCCCGTTCTCAAGAACCGACACAGCTACAAGACTTCGCTTCGCTTGCACGTGACCTCACATTAGTACAGTGGAACTCAACAGACTTCACAAACGCGCACCTGCATAACTTGCTTCCGATCTGCAGCTTTGTCTTCCCTCAAGGATATCTCGAGCTGAAGAGACTCTTCTATGCCGCCTGTGGCTTGGAGTTGCCTTCACGAACGCATACTCTTATCTCATAGGAATGGCCAGCTCTTCTACATGCACTTACTGCAGCTGCGAAGAAACCATCGCGCACCTTCTGTGTGAGTGTACCCATTCCAACGCGCAAAGGACAAGAACTGACTGCAGCTCTGGATAGACTGAATGATCGGCCTTTGTCAGAGCACCGGATTCTGGGTCATTAGCCAATGCCCATCCTCAGCCCAGAAGGCTCTGAAAGCTTTGCTGCGCTTTTCGCGGGCAACTGGCCTCAGAGACAGAATATAGTGTCTTATACTCTTTGATGTTTCCTTTCCCCTGTCGCATTTTTTTGTAATCTCTCTCTCTCTCTCTTCGCAACTTTCTTTTTTACATCTTTTATTCCCCTCACCCCTTTCCCCAGCAGAGGGTAGCCAGCCGGTCTAAGAACTGGCTAACCTTTCTGTCTTTCCGCTTAAACTTTCTTCCTCATCTCCTCCTCCTCCTACTCGTCGCTTATTTTTAGTGATGGTGGTCTCAGTGTTTGAATCCATTGCCGACTTTAGTTTTTATGTCGCCTTCAGGTTGAAGCTTGTGCTTGTGTCATAATGACTCAGTCCTTGTTTACGCCATGCGTACGCTTAAGTAATTGCTTAGGCGTGGTGTACTATTATTATGATATTTTTAGGAGAACAGTTGGATAAGCTGATCACATAATGTGCCTGTCAGCGCTTTCATCCGGTTTTTTGAGCACTTACACTACAACGCAGTCTAACGAATTGCGGAAAGATAAGATAAAGTATCAGGTGCAAACGAATGCAGCAAAATTGAGATGTCCGGAATTTTATAGGACCAAGTTTCATAGGTCTAAGCCAATGATGGCTGCAAGAACACTTCTAAATAATGACTACGTGCCCGTAGATCTTCATTAAAAACAAATGCTTGGTTGCATTGCCATTTGCTGTAGATAAAGTTGGGACAACCGTGTCATGTCTGTGACCCTAAGGTTTTACTCGCACATCTAGGTGCTGATAATCACCATAGAAGCAATTTAGCCTTCTCTAGTCTAGCAAATACCTTGAATAAATCTATAAAAAAACCTCTATAATGTAGCTAAGGTCCCAGAAACAGCATATAAGCAACCAGATTATACCTTCAGAGTAGTCCAGCAGTGCTTTCTCAAGGCTTGCATGGCTTAGTTAAGGATTCGCTATTTTTGATGATTTAACTGTACCAATCCTTTCAAGCCTGTCATCATGCTCATCCTGACGACACACACACTGCAGGGCTATCGCCTTCCCTACGTTTTGCCGACCAACCCATTCTGCACTTGTTGATCCCACCTTGTGCTCGCGAGTTTAGTGGCTAAGGTACTCGGCTGCTGACCCGCAGGTCGCGGGTTCGAATCCCGGCTACGGCGGCTGCATTTCCGATGGAGGCAGAAATGTTGTAGGCCCGTGTGCTCAGATTTCGGTGCACGTTAAAGATCCCAAGGTGGTCGAAATTTCCGGAGCCCTCCACTACGGCGTCTCTCATAATCATATGAAGGTTTTGCGACGTTAAACCCCACATATCAATCAATCATTGTGCTCGCGAACTCCTTAATCTCATCAGCCCACCTGATTTTATCTCTCCCGCTCACATGAATGACTTATCTTGGAATCCAGTCAGATACCCTTAATGACCAGTGGTTGTCTTGTCTAGGCGCTACGTGCTCAGCCCGTATTCATTATTCTTGATTATCCCTACGATTTCCTCCGCAACTGTTTGTTTCCTGACGCACTCTGCTTGCTTGCTTTCTCTTGAGCTTACACCTATCATTTTACGTCAGTGGCTGTGTCAACCTCTTATATGTTATGCTACTTGCAAAATACGTGTCCCTAATCTGAAGCCGTTGTCAAAAGTTTTTACGCTGATTTCACATACGCAATTCGTTAAATAGTAAGCTGCGTAGTTTTATTTGTACCATGACAATGCTTGAAATAGAACTTTTTATGGACGCACTTTTTTGTCAATAAAGTTTTATGGCTATAAGCCATTATTGGTTCATATTTCTCAAAAATAACTGTTAATGCAAATAACTAACGAGAAAGCATGTAAAATTTATTTAGAAAACAAAAAATTTTAATCTGAGAATTCTAAAAATGTTGGGCCCATAATAATTTTTTTCAGGTCATAATAAATGTATAGGTGATAATTAGTTTTAGAGAAAATCGCACTGTTCACAAGTTAAGGGGCTAAGTGCCATCAGAAGTACTGAAAACAAAATGTGTAAGTTTAAGAAGGTACTAAAAATCGCACCACCAGAAAAACACATTTTATTTTAAATATTAAACTTCATGTACGTGGCAAAAAAAGATTTTAAAACAACTTCTGCCTTCAAGAGAGCTTGATAATGATGGTATTGGTGAGCATGGGGCTTTAGAGACAAGTGCTTGGGGACTCTATAGAATGAGCTTTTTTTGTTTTTATGAGCTACTTTGTTCTATTTATGGGTGATTTCAACTACTTCCAGCTTAATTACTACCTTACTTTTTCTCATAAATGTAGATGAATAAACTTGTGAAGGCAAGTAAAAACAAAAAAACATGTTGACAAAAAAACTTCCGCTTTTCGACTAGCATCCTCTCTTAAGTTTAACTCTCTTCTAAGGTGTCGAAATTTCTTTTCATACCCCGCCGCGGTGGTCTAGCGACTCAGGTACTCGGCTGCTGACCCGCAGGCCACGGGGTCGAATGCCAGCTTCTGCGGCTGCCTTTTCGATGGAGGCGAAAATGCTGTAAGCCCATGTGCTTAGATTTGGGCACACGTTAAAGAATCCCAGGTGGTCAAATTCTTGAAGCGCTTCAACTACGGTGTTCCTCATAATCATATGGTAGTTTTGGGACGTTAAATCTTACATATCAATCAGCACTTTTCGCACGTTAAGCATCATTGAGACGCAGCCGTAGTACACCGTCCTCTTGAGAGGTACAGGTAAACTTCCTTTCATGAATTGAGAATATTTGTCGAATGTAATTTTTATCATACTGTAAAACATGATATGCCGCATATTTTGTATCAAGAGAGATGTGTGCCATCACCAAACTGAGATTTTTTCTCGAACACCAAATTTGTGACTGCTTGTTGCACCGATTCAACAGACGCATTAAAAAAAGCCAAAACACAGACAAAACTACAGCACCTAGCATTCAGTTTTCTCGCTGTTTTGCTTCGTTGAAAAATAGCCACGCAATTTAGCTCTCACTATTCCTGCAGGTGGAAGGATTGCTCGCCACGTTCATTGACAGAAAACGCAAGCGATGCGTCTCAGTGATAAGCTACAAGCCGATATTTGTTTTATTCTAACGTTGGCGTTTTCACTGAACAACATTATACATGGCTCCAAAGAAGCTAGCCACCGATAAAGTAAAGAACTGTCAAATAAATTTTTGCTTGAGCTGATGTAGTGCTGTTAAAATGACTCTACTAAAACAGTCAAGCCCATGACTGTCTGTCACGAAATAAGTATGCACAAATAACGTTAAATGGAGTGGGGGGGGGGGGACTATATTAGTGCACAAAGGAGGATAACAGAAATAATAGACATAGTTGAGAGAACGTTGTTTATGATTAGAAAAGGAAACATTGATGAGATGACTTTATGCATACTCGATAAGTTCGTTTCTCAGTTACAGTCGAGCGGGAATTGGCTGCCACTCTAAATGAAGCCTGGAGGACGCTGAATAGATTATGAACGTACTTTTTCTCTCAACTTTGCTGTCGTCGGAAGCGTGGGCCATTGAAGAGTTGTTTAGCCTTTGAGAAAAAAAACTAGAGCGTAAAGCAACTCCAGAACAGACAAAGAACACGGGATGGGCACTTTTTGTCTGTCGTTGTGTAGCCTTGCCCAAGAAATTTTTCTTCAGAAGTCATCAACTAACTTACCCAAAATAACATTTCGCTTAACTTAGCTCTTTGCTGGAAACACGTCGTCATTTTTCAGAAGCAGCTGAGTTATTCTTTAGGCTGGGACTTGATTTGGTGTGTGGCTTCAATGGGTTTTTGAAACAAAAAACAGCATTTTTTTTGCTTCTTGCCGTTTAGTTGTTTATGCACTGAAATGGTTGTACTAACTTCTAGTGGGCAGTTACCGCACAGGTTTTTCTATATAGGTCATATTTTTCTTTAAAAGCAACTACGATTCATTGCACTCCTAACTGGCATGGTCATCAATATTGTACTACTTTTACTACTGCGAAGTTTCCTACCTAGTATTACTGAAAACGGAAGCAAGCACTTGAGTAGAAGTGCTTTAAAGAAAGACAAGAATACCACTCGGTACATGGGTCACTTAAAAATGAAAAAAAAAATGATTTCTTAGCCTAATTACATTGCTTTACCGCCGTGCAGTTATTCCTGGCACAGCCGGGTTTCATAAATTGCCATATGCAGTACCAATCTTCTCAAGTGCTACAAATGGAGTGTTTGGAGGGCTTCGCGTCTGGTTTAAACACCTAAGTTTCCAGGAATTGTAGCCTGAAATGTTCCATGCATTGAAGAATAATCTTATAGTTAATAGCGCCTCCCAACCGGCCCCCTAAGCATTGCTCATTTTCTCCCGGGAACCCTCGCACTGAGAGGATAGCAGAGCGCGCCTGTTCAGTGCGCACGTCGAATGAGGCGGCTTTGTATAAGTTCCTTGTTGCACCTCACCCTATAATTTGCAGCGCACTAACTCCAAATGCAAGCGTACTTCACAGGAATATATGTCCGCAAAAGAAAGTGAAGCACACTGAGACTGATTCGAAAAATCTATCTCGCACTTAGGACTCACTTCGACTCAGAATGACCAAAAAATGTTAGGGCCGAATTGACTTGGACTCAATCTCAAGGCTTGATCTGAGTCTGAGGAGGGCATGAGTGAGTCGATTCATGAGCGATTTCACCGAGCTGGATGCTGTAAGAGCTCAACGGATAGCCTGTTCAGCGGGAAGTTCTATGTGCGTACGTACAAGGGCATGCGTGTGTGCGTTTTGAAACCTACGCATTCTGAAGAGTAACTATAATCTGCTTGAATATTATAAAACATTGTCAGTTAGCTTGCGCAACACTCGAGACGCTGCTTTTATTCTTCTTGGGGCTCTAACATACGACTGCCCCACTTGTTTTCATTTTTCTCGCTCAATAACGCGTCGCACTATGAATAAACCGGGATCAGCCTTCCTGGCATGGCGTGGGTCGTCTGCTCCTTGAACCAGCGGACGTCCAGCCCCTCCTAATACGTAATGCTTGTTATTTTCTCATCACAATTTATATGCCACAATTATACTTGGAGGTAACGGCCACCTTTTTGTTTGGTGTTTTTGTGATGCACTAGTTTATACAGCGGACAGGAGCAGCTATAGTCAAGACTATCCGCCCTTTTACTCACTAATTTTAAGAGTGAACGCAGTTTAAGCTGGACGTAATTTTGGTGTTCGGCCTGTCAGAAAACTATCTCCACCTTAATCGACTATGCGCCACAGAAAATAGGTAAATCTCGCTACTCCACACTGGTAGAGTAAAAATTAAAGAGGCAACAGTTAGCCCGACAAATATAGCTGCATAGTGACGGCGGTGAACCGAAGTGGGAGAAGGTCTCGGCGCCTTGGCTGAAGAAGTGCACCAAGGCGCCATGCATGCCGTCTTTCCGAAACACTCAGCCATGTCTCGCATTCCTTTACACACTCCATAGTTGTTTTATTCTATTTCACTTTCTCAATGGACTTGTAAAAAGGAAAAAAAAGGAAACGTGAACGGATACTAATTATCATACTTTGAGGAGAAAAAAAGTGAGTGCTGCCGAACACTTATTCTATCCAAACACCCGAATTTATTGTGACAGTGTCGGCATCACCTTTCGAGCTCAGCGATATACTTACCTTTATTTTTTATATTAAGCGTTCTACACCAACTGCCTGTATGGCCGCAAGCGAACCTTCTTGGTAATTGTGTCTTTGGTGTTTTAGATGCGGAGCATCTAATATTCGAGGCTTGTAGTGCGGCGCCGTCCGCAAGCTTCCTCCTCCTTCTTCCACCATCTGTGCATCCCTTCCTCCTCTACACACCGCGCGCGCTTCACTCCTCCACCATCTGTGCACCCTTCCTCCTCTACACACCGCGTGCGCTTCTCCTCTTCACGAACATTCGCTAGCTGTATAATGTAGCGCGCATGCGCCGTCACGCTTCGAGAACATCGGCAGCTGACGCGCGCGCATGCGCCGTTGCGCTTCTCCCCCTTCTCGAACATTCGACAGCTGACAGTGCATGCGCCGTCGCGCTGTATATATACTCAAGGTCGGCGCTCGCTCGCTCAGTTGCCGCTCGTCGGTTGGTTTGTACGGCGCGTCGACGTCCAAGGTCGCGGTGAAATGAATTCCAACGAATCCACAAACACAATGATCGACGTCCCTTCGACCAGCGCCGCCCTTTCGCATACGTGTGTACGTGTTCACTCATTTCACACCCCCTCCTACAACCACGTTAACCAATTTAGCCATCGACCCAAGTAAGTCGCAATTTAACACCCCATTTCACAACCACGTTAACCAATTTCGCCATCGACCCAAGTAAGTCGCACTTTAACACCCCGTTAACCAATTATATGCTCCGCATCCTCCTCAGTGTTCCCCCGAGGGAAGCTGCGGGCAATTTTTTTGGCACGTACAGCAAAAAAAAAAAAGGCACCCACAACGTCACATCATTCCAAGCAAATAAATATAAAACTCGTCATTCGAAAAATCGTAGTGGGCTTCGCCTAGGCGATCCATGGATTTCCTCTACAACGGGCCAGCATATACTAGCTTTTCTGGTTGATGCTGTCGAAGGCAGTTTTTTTTAAATAAAAATAAATGGCAAAAAAACGCCCATGGGGTGTGCGCACGATGAGTGAAATAAGACGTTAAATATAGGTTCCTAGATGTTGAACATTTGTGTCGGATATTTAGTAAGCTCTGTTGAAATAAACAAGCACAATTGTCAAGCGCACTTCAAGCAGCGCGGATGCTGCGTCACACAGATGCTGCCATGGTTGGTTTCACTGTATACACACCGTTTGGACACGCTGAAGACGTCGTATGCACGACGTGTACGTACGTACAACTCCAAAGAAAACTGCACGTTACTATTCATGTTTATAAAAAAAAGTAGACGCTTAATACCGGGCAGTTGGGTGCATACGTTTGTTAACTTATACTAAATTTTGGGAGTCAATCAAAACTTACCTCGTGAAAGCTTGTGCGTTAGCTAACTTGTGCTTACATGTCGGCACATGCTTGTCGGCATCGTTCTTAGAGGTACCTGGGAGAACATAAAAGGTCTGGTCATTGCCGCTAATACTAAGTTATATGAGATCGGCTACTGCCTATTATGTGATGACTACTCATATCACTAGTACGACTATTCTACAAGTTTATTACATTTAGCCATGCCAATATAAGGTAGTAATGAATTTCTCGTGGACTTGAGAATAGATCGCGTGCGTTGAAATAGTCATGCATGCCAACCAGTTTCTCGTAGACTTAACTGTACTGAATAAGTTATGAATACATGTGCATCGAGCTATAACTTTTTTTGCACAGCGCAATCAAGCTACGCAGACGTATTGGTAATTTGGTACCCACAAAGATTCAAGAACGTTTAATCTACAAGGTACAGTGAGTCCATTTACTAGATCATAGTATCTTGAAGAGAAATTTGGTCGATCCCACCATCTACAGCTCCCCCTTAATGCTCCCTGCAGTTTGAGGCGCGTTTATAAAAGCAGTCAGCAAGGTTCTGTGAACTTACTACGAGCACGCTTTTAGAACACACTCTCAGGGCTGTTATCGACGTAGACTCAACGACTGTGGCCGCAAAATCATCTTTGGATGACAAGAGCACTGATTTGTATCGATAAGCCGTATTTCCCGCATTCGCATTTGCAAGATTATTGCCGCAGCTCAGCGCATGAAAAGTGCTCTGCCAAACACCAGTCCCGTACGCTCATCAACTCATAACGATCGCCATCGGCGCCAGGATGGGCACCAATGAGCTTGAGGGGCTTGATGTTGGCTTGGAGATGAGGCATGGCTGGGATATGGATGAACTCGTAAAAATGAATAAAAGCAAGTTTTTCATTAAGTGTCTGCCATTGATTTTATGATCAGAGCACAGGCACAGGTAATTCAGAAGCGTTGCCCGAGAATTCTGGTTGAAGTCATTTGTGCCGTCATTAAAAACATTCCGTACTCTCTATAGTAGCTCAAATCTCTGCATCGACAGCGTTACCGGGAACAAATTTCTACGCTAGTCATTACTCATTTTTCGTCTTGATGGTCTCATACCTCTTGCGGTAGGCTTTTTTATGAGCAAAATATTCTTATTTTTCGCAGCAAACTATTTTTTGTGTGAAATATGATCCCACAAATACATACACGTAGAAATTCGAGAGAAGTCATTGCAGTTAAATAACTGGTAAGCATTTGAGGTTGGAATGAGAAGTCAGACAAATGCTGCACGGAAGGAACGGAAATGTCAACTTTTGTTACTATATGGTATGCGATTGACTGGTTGTCCAAAAGCATTATTTTGGCGTTCTGGGCAGTCCATGTTGTAGGCGCTCACTGATTTCTAATTGCTCAATGTTCAACATACGGTTCGGAAGTCATTATTGCGCTCACTAAGCTTATTACCTAACTTATTCGTAGAAGCGGAAAGTATTCTCTTTCATTGTTGTAAAAATATTCGAAAGGCACCTCTTCTTAAACTGCAACATATTTATTTGAAAAATGGAAAACAAGACACCAGAACCGCCGGAACATTTGATCTACTACCTATGTACATTATGTTTCGATAAAACTTGCAAACATTGCTTGGGTGCCTCCAGTGGGCGTAGTAATGCGCAAGCAACGAGCATGCTTTAACGCAGTTCTCTTCTTTTCGTGCAGGAAACCAATTGGTACTGCCTATTTGCTAAGCGCACTCCTTTGCTGCTTTCGTTGTGCTACCGGGCCCGCGCACTTTGCTTGCTATTGTCCATGATTACAGTTCTCTCATGTCACAGCTGTTGTTGTAGTCGGGAGGGAGGACGAGATAGAAGGAGCAAAGACAGGATGGTTAATCATGCGAGCGTCTGGTTTGCTTTCCTACATAGAGAAGATGATTAAGGGATGAAAAGAGAGATATAGAAAGAACATAAAAAATTTAAAACTCACATCATATCGACAGAGTGAATAATGACGAGAGGGGTGAAGCGTCTGTCGGTCCATTCGTCCGTGCGTTCGTCCGTTCGTGAAGGCGTCCATGCGTCCAATCGCGTTCGAGACTGCAGACGGGGCTCGGGTAACGCCGACGAGACGTGAGCCAAGGAAGCCGAGCACAAGCGTCTTCAACGCGCCCGCCGCTCTGCTTCGTCCATGCCCCACCAACAATCCAGCATGTACGGTGACTATCCAGGAGACTGAGAGAGGTATTCGTTCTCCGCGCACGCAGGTAAAGCACGCGTAGCAGCCAGTCTTTTAAAGCCATTCTCAGATTGTCATGCTGTGAACTGCAAACATATCACTTACTAACCGCAGACGTGTGATCCTCTGAACGGTTTAACTCCATGCTCGGAGGCACACCCTCTTTGTAAGTCGGCAGGAATCACATATATTGGCGTTCCATTCTCCGACCACAGAAACTGGGGTGCCAAGACGTGACCATTACAACGCATGAACAAGAGCAGCAGACGAGTGCTCATGGTGAAAACACCAGATCTGCGCATACGTTTCATCGTGCCAAGCTCGTATGCCTCTCGGTCACTACCACTGCAACTTAACGGCGTTGTAAACTATGCTCAAATATGAAGGTTTTACTAGTGTCCTCGAAGGCACCTTCCCGGCACACTAGTCAACTACCTGATCTAACCCACAGAACCACATTCAGATATACGCTATCGTTGGTTCAACATGGTCAACGTGGAACGCCTTGAGGCATACCCTCCGTGGGTAATACTTACAAGCTGTTACGTCACCGGGCATCTCTGTCTAAGTATACTAGGTAATTTTAGGGAAGCCTTGGAGTTCACCCCAGCACCTTCTCAGGGGTCGTTCTGTTTGGCCCCTTTTGGACAGAGCGCGGACTTCCGAGCTGGGAGGCCATGCATTGCCTTAATCTTAACTGTAACCATTACCCAAACGAGTGAAAGAAACACACCTTTGCAATGGCCTTACACACACACACAATATATGTATATATATATATATATATATATATATATATATATATATATATATACCAGATACCTTAATGTTTACAACGCCAGTGGGTCGCGGGTCTGCGCTACAGGCTAGACCACGAGGCAGAGGAGAATGAAGTCCATGAAGTCATAAATAGAACAGCCCGGCCGTATCCAGGGTGCTGCCTTTGTGTCTGCTTCAATTACAAAGGCACAGTCTTCAATAACAAAACCACCCTTGCTTCAGCACCTTCGGCGTTGCGGACCAGGAACGCCATCCCCGAATTCTAGGCCATGACATTCACAAGCTTACCGCCGAAGGAAACACAGTCCACGGCTCCTCGGTACCCGCTGACCTGCGGGCGCTACAAGCACCATCCGGGGATGCTGTACAGACCTCCTTGGCGGCTCGACAGTATTATATGAACGCTTCTAATGAACGGGTTCACCACGTTTTCATCATTTCGGACATCACCGTAATTATTGATGCGATAAGAGCATATTTTGTTAACGCCGCCAGTGGTTCTCCAGGCGGCTCATCCGACAATGCTGCATAGATCATCCGCAAAGCCATACCCTTGTCCCAGTGACTGAATGGCTTGGCGCCTTTGAACTGCGAGAAATGAACCACCACCGCGGGTACCGTGGATTCCATATCATTTGCGGCTATCACTCATGGCTCCTCGAGCTCCTCGTCCCGGATGTCATGATCTTGCACTGACATGTCATGCGAGCGACGTCCTTGCTTGCTCAGGTGCTGAATCGTTCAGCCTTGTGAACGACCGGAGGTGTATTATGTGTATTTTGCATACTTTACTAACACATTTTTTAGCATACCATCGCTCACCTGCAATGTCGCAAACCCTCTCATGACGATACAAGCAAGAGCCGTAATTTTTCGGGTGATATTTCACGCCATAAATTATAGCGTGTCGGCAATTTTTTCTTTGTGGCAAATCGGCGAAACCTTATGCATCCCGTAACCACCAAAAAACAATGCACGTAAACAACATGACAGCGCCACGACAAAATGATCGCACGCGAGTATACTCGTGAATAAAATAGTTGTTGCAAATCTAATGCGCACAATCTATGCACCACGAGACTTCAGCTACTCAATTGCGAATCATTATTCTCGCAAAGCTGCGGTTACCGTGAAGAAAAATGAGATGACGGCGAGCAGTTTGGATTCACGGAAGACTGTTTCAGGAAGCAATGTATGGACAAATGATTGTCCAACTAGACTACTGAGTAGTGATACCATTGTCATCATACTATTTTTTAAATGAAGAAAAAAATCTAAGTGCAAAGATATCAAATAAAGGACAAATGAATCATGAGTGAAAGTAATGATATTGTTCTGCCCCGAAATAAAATAAAACTTCAAGAAGTGTGACACGAAATTCTATTGTCCCTCCTAGTGCCTTCAGAGAAAAAAAATAAATAAATAAGTATGTATCCTGTGGCTGCCAAACAAATGATAAACGAAAAGTTTCAGAAAGGGAAAGTGCTGGCAAGCGCCAGTCCTCCGAGTTATATTTCAGTTCTCTCTGAAAGAACCGTCATCACCTATCGTGAACGACAAGATTGCCACAATGAAACACCACAACGTATCTCGTCACTTTTTATTTTCAACATTGTATGCTCCCCTACGCGCCATTGTTGCTTGTTTAGCTCCTTTCGATTCTGTTAGGTGTTGTGGCAGTTTTCCTAGTTTGATGAACATGGCAACAACGAGTTCTATAAGAAGACGGCCTAGTACCAAGGATACGGTGGTCTAGTTTTTCGGTTAACACGCACAGAGCGTACCTACCCAAAACACAAGAAACATCAAGAAAATACGCCATGCTGGGGTACATATATACACACAGGCATTGCCGTGTCTGTCGGTCTGTCTTCTCTGCTGTCTGTGTCTTCCTGTCTGTCTGTGTTCTGTCTGTCCTGTCTGTCCTGGCTGTGTCTGTCCAGTCGTGTCCGTCGCCGTATAGTGAAGAGTCAAGTAAAACTATCTCAATCTTTTCATCACATATTTCTGTCTGTCTGTCTGTCGGTCGTCTGTCTGTCTGTCTGTCCGTCCGTCGTCCGTCCGTCCACCTGCCTGCCTGTCTGTCTGTCTGTCTGGGTGTCTGTCTGTGCAGTCGTCCGTCCTTATAGTGAACAGTCCAAGTAAAACTATCTCGCATCTTTTCATCGCATACCCTCATATAAAAGTACCACCATTCAGCATACATTCCAAGACTAACGAGGGGTGGCGTATGTTTAGAACTGTTTTGTCACAATCGTCATAACACTCAACAGAATACTTTTTTCTTGGACACACACTAACGTTGATGAAAAAACAGACGTCATTTACATGAAGATGGGTATAGATGACGTACAAAGAACATGTACATTCGATGGTTCACAAAATCACAACTACAAAAAATATTTCAAGGTAAACAATAGACACTACGATAACAGAAAACACATTTTTGCGTATTTACATTTTGACATGTCATTTCTGCTGGTGCATCGACACATCAGCTTATTACTGTACATTTTGCATATTTACATAATGGCGTGCCAATTCTGCCGGCGCATCGACCACATCAGCCTACCAATACCAGCCGCCGAAAGACAGGTTTACTCGCTCAGTCGCAGACCAATACAAAAGGCAAGACCAGTGCCGGAGAAATTCCTGTTCACCGCGAGGAAGGAGCTCCTCCGACAAAACATACGTCAGCTCCGAGTACAATCACACTAGGATCGATGCAACCGCCTCGCAGCGGCTGCGTCAGAGCAGAAAAAGCCGCATTATTAAAAGACAAGCGAAGCGGCCTTCCGAACAACGCTCACAAGAACGAAACGATTTACTCTGAACAGTGAAATCCGCATGTATGGCTCTCCAAAAAGCGCGAGCAATAACACAACGCCTCAGAAATGCTGATTTGTTTCCCGAAGGAGCAGGTCGAACATGTTCTGACTGGACAATTCTCCACCTTTCGAGGCAGTCGAGAGTGAGAAGGACGCCCCATCTTAGGCGCCACATGAACTCCCTGAGAGTGTCCAGAAGAAAAGAGCCGTTAACATGGTCGAAGACACCCGTCTAGAGCGAGTACAATGGGCTGGGAGACCAATGAAGCAACAAAGAAGCAGTTCTCTCAACTATATGTTTGTTGAACACATCTATGCCAGGACAGGTCGACTGGACACGGCGAAAAGTGAAACAGTTGCATAAAACGCGGGAATTTTACAGACTGCGGTCCCTGTGAAGGTGCACATATGGCAATCCAATGCCCAGGTGATTACCCAGAAAGTATATGCAAGCGTTCGTGCGGGAATTCCTCCCCTTGCACTAGCGCAAAAGGAAGCGCAAGCCAGCAGCCGACAGCATATGGACACTGAAAAAGCAAAGCCTCCTTGAGAACGCTGCTGTCCCAGTGCCACACGAGAGACCAATTCAGTGGCCGCGCTTACCAAAAATGCAGCATATCCATGGAGTGAATGAGGAGGTGGGCGAAACATTCGTCCATTCATTCGTTCTTGCTTCCTCCGTCCGTCCATCGCCATCTGTGTGACCGTTCATGCATCATCCCCCCGTCTGTGCGTGCGTCTATTCGTGCGTCCGTCCCTGCTTCGTCCATGCATCCACCCCTGCGTCCGTTCATGCGTCCATCCATGCATCTGTCTGTGTGTCCGTCGTCCAGCTATTCACACTCCAAGTACCACCATCTCGCATCTTTTCATCACATATTCCTCATATAAGCACCGCCATCCAGCGGACATTCCAGGACTAAACGAGAGGTGGCACACGCACACTTATTAAAGCTTGGGCTTCGTGTGTACATCCAACCTTTAACCACCTAGAGTTCATGGTATATACCAGTTCCCTGCAATCATGGCACAGAAGCCCAATGCTCACTAAACCTTTCCAAACCAAGGATGTTACGCCCAGCGAGGATAATGTACCCTTTCGTGTCTGAGGTTACTATGGGTTCCGGGATACTCTGGATTAAGATTAAAGGAATTGGCCGATTTCCTAGCACGAGCCGCACTTGATGGCCCAGTTTTATACATACTGTCAGATGTTGAATTATACAGCAATAAGATATCGAAAATCAGCAATCTCCACTGATACGATAAAAAAAGTAACTACATGGACAGAATATAACTACCTGAAGTTTCCATGGCAACCCCACTGAAGCCAGTCCAGAAAGATTGAAGTTTTAGTTACTAAATTTTAATGTCGTGTACCCCCCCCCCTCAACCTGTATCTACACAGAGCTGGTCAAACAACATCACCCCTCTGCGCATTCTGGGAGAAATAAATCACTAGAACATCATTTTTATGTATTGTACCCGATACGCTATACTTCGAAAAAGGTTACTAGTTATTCCCTTTCTAAAAATAGGCGTTAAAGTGACGGCGAAAACTGCACTAGGCTTTGATGCCTCAGTTTTGGAACATTGCCACAGGGATGCATTCAACGCCGTTTGCGATTATATTTAGGCAACCAAGCGTGTACCTTTGTGATCTTCAATGAAATAAATATTATTTTGTACTTCCCCAAAAAGAATTTCAAATGGCAAAGTGAAGTAAACGCAGCTGAGTGGTAATCACAACACCTGAAATCTCAAAATCTCTCAACTTGACTTTTCCATTTTTTTTGTCGTTTGCTCTCTTCTTATGCGGTTTTCCTTACATCAGTCATATTATAATACAAATTCATTACACATAAATAAAATGATCACAGAAAAACTGCACTACGCTATCTTGGCCAATCCCCCTGAGTGGGTATGAGCCATCAGTCCAAGGAAACAAACAAACAAATTTCACCTCTACAGGAGCCTACTCTTTCAGAAGGAAGAGAAAGAGAAAAGGAGTTGATATATAGAAACCAGCATGAAAAAAATAATTGAATGAACAAATGGTCAAAATGAGAAAAAATACGCAAATAAATGGCAGATCCCCGTACAGTGGGAATCAATGATATGCGAAGGACGAATGAGAAATTTTGATATGTCACTATAAAATCGACACAATGTTACGAGGTGGCGAAAAAAGATTCCGTATATGACTTCCGTGTCATGACGGCACTTGGAAGTTACTTTTACAAGATTGCATTACAGAATTCCGCAACTTAATTATTATTTGCCTAAAGTTGGTCTAAAGGCGTCACCTTTATGTCAGACTTGCAAAGAAATGGAAACGATAGATCACTCTTCTTTTTGTTCTGTCGCCGATCTTCTCATCAGCGGAAAAGATACCTGGTAGCTCCACTTGAAAAAATTGGGATTAGAATTAAATGTGGCAGTAACTTTGTCGTTTGGGAGCATTAAATCGATTTAAGCCACAGGGACGTCTGCTCTACTCTACGGTATTGAATACATAATAGACGTAGCGATTGCCATGTTAATCTGCCTATATATATATATATATATATATATATATATATATATATATAAATATATTGTTAAGTGGTTTATTGGCCGACACTCAGCAATAATTCACGACAGCGACAGTCAAAGCGGGGATCGACTCTCTGCGCGAGCTGCTCTTCTTCTTATGGAAAGGCGACCCACTAGAAGGCGCTGCAGAGGACGACCCACTGTTCAAAGGCTTACCACAACTACCCCGGGTACGAAAAGGGAGCCGCCTGGCGACCTAACAGCTGGTTACAATGAGCGGGTCATGGTAGGCCTTGAGGCGCTCCACGTTAACAATGTCGCGTCCTCGACGACGCATGTCCGAAGATGGTTCGATGGGTTCAATCAAGTAGTTGACTGGGGAAGTGCATTTGACGACACGGTAGGGGCCTTCGTATTTGGGCAATAGTTTTGAAGATAGGCCAGTTGCAGTAGTAGGGATGGAGAGCCAGACGAGCACTCCAGGGTGGAACGTGGGCGCAGTAGTGCTGGCGTCCGCGCGAATGGCTTTTTGCCGCTCTTGATCATGCGCTGTAAATGTCCTTGCAAGCTCTCGACACTCTTCAGCAAGCTTGGCTGTAGCAGGAATAGGCGCCCACTCGGACGGATCTGGCTTGTACGGAAGTATAGTGTCGATGGTGTGCGACGGGTGCCTTCCATATAATAAAAAGAAAGGTGAAAAGCCAGTAGTGCTTTGAGGGGCGGTGTTATATGCGTAGGTGCAAAGGGTAGAATGTCATCCCAATTTGTGTGATTGGCGGCGACGTACTTGGAAAGCATGTCGCCGAGCGTACGGTTGAAGCGTTCCGTGAGGCCATTCGTCTGCGGGTGGTAAGCAGCAGTTTTGCGGTGAACAACGTTGCACTCTTTGAGAATGGCTTCGACGACTTCAGACAGGAAGACGCGGCCTTGCTCACTGAGCAGTTCCTGAGGTGGACCGTGTCGCAGCATGAATCGTTGGAGCAGGAAGGAGGCCACATCGCTCGCTGTAGCCGCGGGGAGAGCGGCAGTTTCGGCGTATCGCGTGAGGTGGTCCACAGCAACAATGGCCCAGCGGTTACCAGCTGACGTTAGTGGAAGTGGCCCATACAAATCGATGCCAACGCGCCCAAACGGCCTGGCAGGGCAAGGTAGAGGTTGCAGACCTACCGGCGACAGTTGCGTTGAAGTTTTGCGGCGCTGACATTCTATGCAGGAGCGAACGAATTTCTGCACGTAGCGGTACATGCCGCGCCAAAAGTACCGTTGGCGAATGCGGTGGTAAGTCTTCGATACCCCAGAGTGCGCACATTGCGGATCAGAATGAAAGAATTCGCATATGTCAGAGCGCAGACTGCGAGGTATGACTAGTAGCCACTGGCGCCCGTCACCGTTGTAATTGCGTCGGTGGTGGAGGTCGTCGCGAACGGCGAAATGGTGGGCTTGACGACGCAACGCGCGAGTGGATGGATCAGTCAGCAAGTCTATCAGTGAGGCAATCCATTGATCCTTGCGCTGTTCAGTAGCAATGGCATGAATGCTAATCGAAGAAATGGCAAGGTGAGACACTGAGTTGTTGGCATTGTCGTCAGGCAAGGGAGAGCGCGACAGGGCGTCGGCGTCAGCATGTTGCCTTCCATTGCGGTACAGCACGCGGATGTCATAGTCTTGCAGGCGAAGTGCCCACCGGGCGAGACGGCCTGAGGGATCTTTCAATTACGACAACCAGCATAGTGCGTGGTGGTCGGTGACGACATCAAATGGGCGACCATACAAATAAGGTCGGAACTTTGCAAGGGCCCAGACGATTGCCAAACATTCTGTCTCGGTGACTGTGTAATTAGTCTCGGCTTTCGTAAGCGTACGGCTCGCGTACGCCACGACATATTCCGGGAACCCTGGTTTGCGCTGCGCAAGGACAGCGCCGAGGCCGACACCACTGGCATCCGTGTGTACCTCTGTAGGGGCCGTAGGGTCGTAGTAGTGGCGGAGTATGGGAGGCGACGTCAACAAACGACGAAGTGTTCTGAAAGCGTCGTCGCACTGTGATTACCATGAATGGAGAGGCCCGTTACTTCCGAGAAGCTTCGTCAGCGGCGATATGATAGTCGCAAAGTTTCGAATGAAGCGCCGAAAGTAGGAACACAGTCCTACGAAACTGCGCAGTTCCTTGACGGATGTCGGCTTGGGGAACTCGGTCACAGCTCGAAGCTTGGCTGGATCAGGGAGAATTCCGTCCTTGGACACGACGTAGCCGAGTATTGTCAGCTGCCGAGCTGCAAATTGGCACTTCTTTAGGTTCAGTTGCAGACTGGCGTTGCTCAGACGCGTTAAAACATGCCGAAGGCGTTGAAGATGCGTCGAGAAGTCAGGAGCGAAAACAACGACGTCATCGAGGTAGCACAGGCACGTGTGCCATTTCAGGTCACGCAGAACTGTATCCATCATGCGCTAAAAGGTGGCGGGCGCATTGCACAGCCCAAACGGCATAACGTTGAACTCGTACAAGCCGTCGGGGGTGACAAAAGCGGTCTTCGGTCGAGCGTCCTCAGCCATAGGTACTTGCCAGTACCCTGAGCGCAAATCGAGGGATGAAAAGAATTCTGCTCCTTGCAGGCTGTCAATCGCGTCATCTACCCGCGGTAGTGGATACACGTCCTTACGAGTGATCTTGTTGAGGCGTCGGTAGTCCACACAGAACCGCACAGAACCGTCCTTCTTCGTGACGAGAACGACAGGAGACGCCCAGGGGCTGCTAGAGGGGCGAATAACATCGCGGCGAAGCATGTCGTCGACTTGCTTATTGATTACACGGCGTTCTGTGGGAGATACGCGATATGGACGTTGCCGCAGCGGTGGCTGTGCGCCTGTGTCGATGCGATGCGTAACGGTGGATGTGCGGCTGAGAGAAGGTTGAGCGACATCGAAAGAAGAGCGGAATTCTTCCAACAGGCTCAAAAGCTGGGAACGCTGGCCCTGCGTAAGGTCGTCGGGTAAGCAGGGACCGAATATATCATCGGATGATGAAGCAGATGTGGAAACAGCACCAAGCGTACAGGAACGTGAGCAGTGCATGTCATCGGGTTGATCCATAACTTGCGCGTCTTCGATGGGTTCCACGCTGCCGAGACATTCCCCTCGCACCAACGTAACGCTGTACGGAGATGAGTTCACGACGAAAATAGTGGTGCTGCCGTGAGTGAGTTGCACGGTCGCGAAAGGAACCAGCAAGCTTTTTCTTATGAAAACACGATGAGATGGCGAGAGGAGTGCAGCGGTGTCAGAAAGGCTTGCGCAGTAGAGCGACACCGCAACGGACGAGTTTGCAGGCACTTGAGTGTCGTCTCTGACGAGTACCTTGCTTGCAGCGGATGGACTGTCGGCCGGCGTCAAAGAAGAGAATGGCGTGAGTTCTATTTCTGCTGGTGCGCAATGAATGACGGCGTCGTGGCGGGAGAGAAAATCCCATCCTAGGATGGCGTCGTGAGAGCATGAAGAAATTATGATGAATTCGACCGCATACATCACGTCCTGAATCATAAGGCGGGCTGTGCACATCGCCGTAGGGTGAATACTTTGGGCGCTGGCTGTACGAAGGGAGAGCCCACAAAGCGGCGTGGTCACTTTGCGCAGTAATCGGCGAAGTTTTTCGTCCATCACGGATACGGCGGCTCCAGTATCTACAAGGGCAGATGCACGAACGCCATCCACAAGCACGTCTATCACGTTCGACGGGCTTTCCTGAGGGCTTCCGCAGTTCGACAGCGTCGCAGCCCTTGCCTCGTGGACTGCGACGACTAGTTTTCCTGGTCGCCCTCGAGTGGACGTGGCCGCATTGGCGACAGTGAGCGACGTCGTGGAGATGGTGAACGGCGGGTAGACGGAACGGGGCGGGCCGACGGTGACATAGGCGGCGGTTGGTCATAAGAGCGGCTTGACTGGCTGGGAAAGTTGGAGGCGACCTGCGGTTGCTGCACACGATTGCAATAGCGTGCTACATGACCGACGCAACCACAAGCAAAGCAGATGGGGCGATTGTCAGCAGTGCGCCATTGGTTTGCGGGTCGCATCCATGTCGCAGAACGCGATTGACGAGCCGGCTGCTGATATAAGTGCATGGTAGGTGGCACTCGGGGCACGTGGGTGACGCCGGCGTATGTAGGCGAGACAGTTTCTCCAAAGACCTGGGGCCTCGCGACGGGTTCGGTGTAATTTAGGGGAACAGTCGCAGAAATCGGTGGGGGCGGCCTGGCAACAACTTGGGCGTAGCTGAGTGGCACAGATGCAGGAGGCGGCTGGTGGTATTCAGGGACGACCTCCGCGATTTCCTGCTGAATGGCTCGGCGGAGCGGAGGTAGAAGTGTACTTGTTGGCTGTTGAGCATGTTGTGGGGAAGCAAAAGCCAGTAGAGAGACCTGGCGGGCAACTTCCTCACGCACGAACGACTTGATTTCGGCGAGCACACCCTCTTTGTAAGTCGGCAGGAATCACATATTTTGGCGTTCCATTCTCCGACCAGAGAAACTGGGTGCCAAGACGTGACCATTACAACGCATGAACAAAAGCAGCAGACGAGTGCTCAGGGTGAAAACACCAGATCTGCGCATACGTTTCATCGTGCCAAGTTCGTATGTCTCTCGGTCACTACCACTGCAACTTAACAGCGTTGTAAACGATGCTCAAATATGAAGGTTTTACTAGTGTCCTCGAAGGCACCTTCCCGGCACACTAGCCAACTACCTATCTAACCCACAGAACCACATTCAGATATACGCTATCGTTGGTTCAACATGGTCAATGTGGAACGCCTTGAGGCATACCCTCCCTGGGTAATACTTACAAGCTGTTACGTCACCGGGCAGCTCTGTCTAAGTATACTAGGTAATTTTAGGGAAGCCTTGGAGTTCACCCCAGCACCTTCTCAGGGGTCGTTTTGTTTGGCCCCTTTTGGACAGAGCGCGGCCTAATCGAGCTGGAGGGTTTGATGGCCTCTAACCTCAACTGTTATGGTATTCCCGACAAGTGAAAGTCAAACGGGATCGACTCTCGCCAGTGCTTCTTATTATGGAAAGGGCACCACTAGAACGTGCAGAGAGTACGCACTGTCAAAGCTTACAACAATATATATATATATATATAATATATATGCCCTTAATGTTACGACGCCAGATGGGTCGCGGTGTCTGCACTAACAGGCTAAACCACAAGGCAGAGGAGAATGAAGGGTCCATGAAGTCATAAAATAGAAACACGCCGGGCCGTATCCAGGGTCCTGCCTTTGTGTCAGCTTCAATTACAAAGGCACAGTCTTCAATAACGAAACCACTCTTGATTCAGCACCTTCGGCGTTGCGGACCAGGACGCCATCCCCGATTCTAGGCCATGACATCCACAAGCTTACCAGTGCCGAAGGAAACAACAGTCCACGGCTCCTCGGTACCCGCTGACCTGCGGGTGCTACAAGCACCATCCGGGGGTGCTGTACAGACCTCCTTGGCGGCTCGACAGTATTATATGAACGCTTCTAATGAACGGGTTCACCACGTTTTCATCATTTCGGACATCACCGTGATCATTGCTGCGATAAGAGCATATTTTTTTAACGCCGCCAGTGGTTCTCCAGGCGGCTCATCCGACAATGCTGCATAGATCATCCGCAAAGCCATACCCTTGTCCCAGCGACTGAATGGCTTGGCACCTTTGAACTGCGAGAACTGAACCACCACTGCGGGTACCGTGGATTCCATATTATTTGCGGCTATCACTCATGGCTCCTCGAGCTCCTCGATCTGGATGTCATGATCTTGCACTGACATGTCATGCGAGCGACGTCCTTGCTTGCTCAGGTGCTGAATCGTTCAGCCTTGCGAACGACCGGAGGTGTATTATGTGTATTTTGCATATTTTACTAACACATTTTTTAGCATACCATCGCTCACCTGCAATGTCGCAAACCCTCTCATGACGATACAAGCAAGAGCCGTAATTTTGCGGGTGATATTTCACGCCATAAATTATAGTGTGTCGGCAATTTTTTCTTTGTGGCAAATCGGCGAAACCTTATGCATCCCGTAACCACCAAAAAACAATGCACGTAAACAACATGACAGCGCCACGACAAAATGGTCGCCCGTGAGTATACTCGTGAATAAAATAGTTGTTGCAAATCTAATGCGCACAATCTATGCACCACGAGACTTCACCTACTCAGTTGCGAATCATTATTCTCGCAAAGCTGCGGTTACCGTGAAGAAAAATGAGATGATGACGAGCAGTTTGGATTCATGGAAGACTGTTTCAGGAAGCAATGAATGGATAAATGATTGTCCAACTAGTCTACTGAGTAGTGATACCACTGTTATCATACTATTTTTTAAATGAAGAAAAAAAATTTAAGTGCAAAGATATCAAATAAAGGACAAATGAATCATGAGTGAAAGTAATGATATTATTCCGCCCCCCCCAAAAAAAATAAAATTTCAAGAAGTGTGACACGAAATTCTATTGTCCCTCTTAGTGCACTCAGAGAAAAATAAATAAATAAATAAGTATGTATCCCGTGGCTGCCAAACAAATGATAAACGAAAAGTTTCAGAAAGAGAAAGTGCTGGCAGGCGCCAGTGCTCCGAGTTATATTTCAGTTCTCTCTGAAAGAACCGTCATCACCTATCGTGAACGACAAGATTTGCCACGATGAAACACCACAACGTATCTCGTCACTTTTTATTTTCAACATTGTATGCTCCCGTACGCGCCATTGTTGCTTGTTTAGCTCCTTTCGATTCTGTTAGGTGTTGTGGCAGTTTTGCTAGTTTGATGAACATGGCAACAACGAGCTCTATAAGAAGACGGCCTAGTACCAAGAATACGGTGGTCTAGTTTTTCAGTTAACAAGCACAGAGCGTGCCTACCCAAAACAACAAGAACATCAAGAAAATACGCAAGCTGGGGTACATATGTACACACAGGCAACCGTTTTATGCTCATAAAATGAGAACACTTCGCTTTTGATACCTCTCAAAGTACATTTATATTCTCAGTACAAACATACCTGTTATCTGCTTAGCACAAAGACTTGGAGATGGCCGCGTTGTAATTACTGGCAGTGTGAATAACGATAATGCTTTCGCTATTGGATTCAACATCCGTACCAGCACCGCCTATAATTAGCATCTTATCGGCGCATAAGGCAATTGCGCACAGTGCAAACTTTCATACACCAAATACTTGAAATCGCAGATTTGTGAAAGTCACGAGAAGGAAAGGAACTCCGTGATTAGGACTTTCGCAGCGAAGCATCTAGCAGGACAGCCTCATAGTAATGTGCGTAGTCATTGCTGCCCGCATAGTAGTACGCGGCGCCTCTAAGTGGCTACTGATAAGTGCCTTGGCACTGCACCACAAAGAAGGGAAAAAATTGGCAGATTCCACGTACAGTGGGAATCGATTATATGCGAAGCACGAATGAGAAATGTTGATATGTCACTTTAAAATCAGCACAACCTTACGAGGTGGAGGTAAATGATGCCGTACACGACTTCCTTGTCATCAATAACATGTCTGTATGTGTCATTAGCTTCGTCATATGTTCACGTCACGTGATACAAAATTTGGTGTATGTGGAGCTAGAAAAACTGCTGCGAGCGTGCTATGAGCATGGCATGTCGTCATGTTCTTACATGACACGCGTGTCAGGATTATCATGTTTGCAGCAGTCATATTATTCGTCATCCAACAACTTCTCGTAACACCAAATTTGGTATATGTGGAGCTAGCAAAATGGCCACGAGCGCATCATGAAGGGCCAAATATACTCCTATGTAGCGTTGATGCGCGCGTACGCTGGGCACAGCGACACTACGTTAGCAAAACGTGAGCACTCTATGGTCTGACGCCAGGCGCGGCCTGCGCCCGTCAGCACGATCCGACGGCAATTGGCGCGAAATGCGACATGCTGCATTTTGCGCCGATGCGTTACCCAGACAACACTGCGACTCCCTCTTTTCTCGACGGAGGGACGCCGGACGCACTGACATGCGCATGCGTCTAAGCAACGCAGAGTGGCGCGCCCCTGCGAGTATATGGCAGGACCCACGCATGGCGTGGAAACGCCGGCGTGACGAGATGAAATGAACGCCGGCGGGCTCGCGCACCGCGTCACGTTGAAATGTATTGGCGCCTTGACTGTGGCATGTAGTCATGTTCTCACATGATACGCATCTCATGAATATAGTTTTTGCACTAGTCACATACCTTTGTCATCCATTGGCGTCACGTATTACCAAATTCGGCATATGTGAAGCTAGCGAAACGGCCGCGAGCGCATCATGAGCGCAGCATGTAGTCATGTTGGTACATGACACGCATCTCATGATTACCATGTTTGCACCAGTCACATACCTTCGTCATCTATTCACGTACCGTAATACCAAACTTGGTATTTGTGATGCTAGTGATACGGCCTCGAGCACATCATGAGCATGGCATGTAGTCATGTTGTTACGTGACACGCATGTCATGATTTTTGTGTCAGGGTCTGCCACTTGCGTTTGCCATGCTATCATGCTATACCATTTCAGTTTTGCAACATGCCGCGTGAACGAAATCACCACAAAAGCTGCAGGACCATGGAATGTAAAACATGCCATTCATGACACACATTTCATGATTTTCAGGTTATGACTAGTCAAATATGTTCTTCATACAGTCATGTTATGGCATACCAAGCTTAGTATTGATATCATTATCGAAACTGCCAGGAGAGCCAAAAGTCCTGGGTGGCTGATAGATAGATAGATAGATAGATAGATAGATAGATAGATAGATAGATAGATTAGATAGATAGATAGATAGATAGATAGATAGATAGATAGATAGATAGATAGATAGATAGATAGATAGATAGATAGATAGATAGATAGATACGCGCAAAATCACCGAAGTTCTATAAGAAATGCTTCGCTTTTAAAATAGAGGAAACTTTAGGGGCATGTGTGCAAGCTCACAAAGATGTATACATTCGCGCGCTCGTTTCGGCCGATACTGCGCAAGCACTGCGATGTAGATCTGCCTTACCTATAGGGACGCGTGAACCCACTCTCACTGATGGACTCTGGTGGAAAGAAAAATTTGTCACTACCTTTAATTTTATTGAGGGGGCTTTGTGCCAGCATAGTCGGCTTCACAAGAGGAGTTCCGTAAGAGACAGTGGTTTCGCACAGTGGCATTGTAATCGCAGCATTTTGTGCCTGGGGTTTTCCGTCGCAAAGACAAGATACGGTTATACGGATACGGATAGGATGATAGGGTAATGGTAGAGGGTGCGGGAAATTTTTACCTTTTGGTGCTCTTGAGCCTGCACTAATATTTCACAGTGCACGGGCTTATACCATACCGCCTCCATTGATATGCGACTGCCGCGGCCGGGATGGACCCCGTGACCTTCGGATCAGCAACCGTGCACCTTAGCCACTGCTCCACCGCAGCGAACAATATTTTGTATCTTAAGGAGAGAGAAATGAGAAAAAAAGGAAGGCAGGGATGTTAACCACATACTAGTATCCGGTATGCTACCCTACACTGGGGTTGGCGAATAGGGGGTTGAAAGAGAAAGGGAGAGTTAAAAAATAAATAAGAGAAGATACACGATACAATATTGAGTGTATCGGAAATACAGAGACACATACTAGTCTTGCGAGCCGTATTACTCTACAGACAGAGAATAACCGAAGAGTATCTAAGCTAGTATCTCAAATACATGTGCATTTGATACTGCCCAGCCCTGGCAAAAGTGTAGAATCGCACCTGATGGTAGGAAGATCTGAAGTGAGCAACGAGGGGATGTTTTAAAGGCCAATTAACTCATCACAAAGCGCTCATACATATTTACTCCTCATCAGCTACGCAAGCATTAACAAAGTGAACAACTGCGTAGTTTTCCATGTTGTCCTACGGACGCACCGTGTGATTTCCGCTGATCCGCAAAAGGAATAACTGTGGTATAGTGGGCACTAAAAGACTAGGCTTGCCATAGGCAATCCAATATAGTTTAAAACGGCAAATGTTACACACGCAGTCCTTCGTTTTCTATTAACTTGGTTGAGGCATTAACCGAGAACTGAAGCAAGTTAGCAGTTCCGAAGGCGATGCTTACAAGGTACAACTATGCTATCGCGATCCGTTCTTGAAGGCGAAGATCAAGCGTCTTCGTATTTTTTTTTCATTTTAGTGAAAGCACCAGCAGGAAGTACGTGAATTGACATATGCAAAATAGCGCTACTAGCACTCAATAGAATGACGCGTTTTCGGGGAGTCAGCCAGTAACAAAGAGCAATATTTTATCGCCTTAGCGGAAAGAGCTCGTTTCGCAGAAATTCCGGCATCGGTTGTGGCATTGGTATAACTGTCGGCGTCGTTGTTTGTGAGCGAAAAATCATTTTGTGCCCGACCGAAAAAAAAGCAAGCCAGATTAAAGTACAATAAATATTAAAAATTCTGGGTCCGAGTGGCATCGGACCCAGGTAATTTGCGTGGCAACCGTGTGTTCTACCACTCAGTCTCTCACCTGCCTATGAATACAGTAAAAATAGCTTTCTCTGTTTGGTAATCATTAGAAGTAACTTCCATGCTCTGAAAACACCCGCGTCCTTTATAAATCTTCACAATAAACATGAAATATTGCAGGTCTAAAGTGAGGTACTAGCGTACACTCTCATAGGGCTTAAGAATATTTTATTATTATAATAACTTGATGGTTTGAAGGCGGTTACCCACTACAAAAGGCTCGCACGTTACTGTGCCTATTCTCTTACGCTCACCTATATTGGTTGCATAGCATGTTCGAAAAGATCTCATGCTCTGAGCGTTTTAAGTAAGCATTGAGGACAGAATATCTCAATCGCTTTTAACCTTTAAAGGCGAAGCTTATGGGTCCCCCAATATTTCTAAGCAACATTTAGACTACTTCCTTATATAAAACATCTAGATTTTCGCACCACGTCATGTCTCAAGACGACTTCAATATGGAGAAAAAATTTCATAAATTGTTGTGAAAAGAACAGCGCTCTTTTTTCTCAAATGAAACACTTACATTATTGTAATTTCAATAAAGACAACTTATATCCCCTGAAAAAAAAGACGAGAAATAAGGATATGTAATTTACGAGCAAAAGCTTTCGTGTTGTGCGGCCTGTACGGCGCTAGAAGCGAACAAAAAGAATATTTTTATGCTTTTTGAAATTGAATGTTTCTGGCACTGGGTGGTGTGTTGGGGAATTGCCGTCAGCTAGCCCTCCTCTGCCATGTCATCTCATCGTTGATACGATAGGAGGTGCTGTGAAATATGAACGAAAAAATACGCCACTCTACGGAGCACGAACTTGAGCCATACGCATAAATCTTGCTTTTGCTCCACACGAAGCCGTTTTAGGTCAGAATAAAAAGCGACATAAAACAACGCTGTCAGGAAAGAAAGGAACAGGGAGTTCCTATTACGGCAAACTGAGACATTGACTTGGAATCAGCTTACAACACCCTCCAGAGAACAATTTATGTCTGTTACACCTGCGGCTTCGTACCACGCTTTTAAGTGGCAGCAGCAAGGGGGGAAATGTGCTTTTCTCCTGTTACTGGACGTTTCAGGAAAAAAAAGTTTTATTATTCTGTTTATGTCCAAAACTTACGAAGAGAAAATAGTTCGAGGATATTTTTTATTACATTTAGCTCAATAGGCCATGATCATCGCCCATCTTACAGTTCCATATTTTATGCACACAGGCTGAAAAAATTACTGGTGCTCGTGTTTGCGAATAACAACGCTTCACTCTGCAATTTCCTGCTCGTGTTCTACAAGGCCGCAGTGACGTGTACGCTGCAATATCAAGACTTTTGGGTACGTCCAAAACATATGGGAATAGGACTGAATGGTGGCTGATTTGCAAACTTTTCATTGCTACCAAAAAGACAGACACGCCCATCGGAAATGCAGCCGCCGCAGCCGGGATTCAATTCCGCGATCTGCGGGTCAGCAGCCGAGTACCTTAGCCACTGCACCACTGAGGCAGGGCCGGAAGGAAATAAGAAGAGGCCCCGGAGTTCTGCCAAACGTTCTGAACAGGGCTTGAGGTGTTAGGCACCGTCGGCTCGGCTGAATTCCGTAGGGTCGCCCTACAGAAGACGGTTCATTGCTAGAGTGTTCTCTTTTCTTTCTTTTTGTAACTTTGATGTCCGTTCTTATGTATTTTTGTACAGTCTGTGAATACAAATTTTTCTCAGGCTACTAGAACTTCTCCAGCGTGTCTGCTTCATCTTCAAGCGACCAGCAAGTTAATCCCCGCTATATCCATAGCGGATGCACGTTTTCTTGTTCCACTTTGCTATGCCACCTCGGGTGGTGCGTCTCAGGTGCCGAGTGGTGAGAATTGGTTTTTACAGCATTGAAAAGAACGTAGATTCTACTCTTTCTCTGTGGCATAATTGGCTTGAAACTACAGCAATGGTACAATTACGTTACATCGCATTGCGAACTGAAGAATTCCTAACTTTAGCCGAAATGATCGAGCACTAATGGCCACAGGCGAATCGGAACAAACACATCGGGGGCGTTAAGTTCATGGCTAAAGCAAGAACTTTAAAGATCACCGTTATGCACCTACGAACACTCGCAATCAGCTTCGGGAAATGAAGGATGGAGGTAGATTCTTCGAAATAAGGGGGCCCTGAAACAGTTTTTCAAGTAACCATGGAGTGAATTCAGGGAAAGAGCTTATTGCCTTACGAATTTCAAGCCGCAAACATATAAAGAATTTGTCCAGTACGAGTGGAGTTCCCAAGACTTATCACACGCTGCAATTACATGATCTCTTCTCTCGTCCCGACAAAAGTGCTGTAAGCTAAACAGTCAGGGATGGCATGGTCAAAGAAAATACGTCGCGCGTGCCTCGTGACTTTGATCACTTTTATTTATTGTTTTCTTCTAATACCTGGCTTTTTCAGTGTGCTCGTGCACGCACGCGTGGACAAGTCGCGGCCTCCCACGGCTAGCCCTGTAAAGACCGAGCATTCCATGTTCAAACCAGCCAATGGGTGATAGGAGGGCTTTTACAGGTGATATTTCAGCGCCTTTCGTCATTTGTTGAGAAAAAAGAAAGCAACTTTAAGCTGACTTTGATATCCTATTGTGAATTTCAGATCATGTGCGACGCTGTATTGTTTGGCTCACATGTACTCGGGAGCCACTACAACCAATGGGCCGCATTTTTGACCATGCTGAAAAAGTGTTGTTGGACCCCTTTATTATAATCATTTCATTCATTTCATTTCATTTCACTTTATTTTCAATTCCAAAATGATAGTACAAAAAACTGTTTGGACCCATTGCCAAAGGCTAGAATAGGGTCATATGATGCAATACAAAATGGCACAGTATTCAAACGATAGCACAAGGCAACAATAGCACATGTAGCAAAACAATAGAACAAGGCATTGAACCTGGATACAAGATGATAAACATTGCGGATATAGTAAAGAAGGTTAGGCATTGTACAGACATATATATTCAGATACTCGAACTTGGGTAAGATAACAGAAACATGTAATTTTTATACACAAACAAAAGAAAGGCAATGAGTAATAACTACTTTCACTGGACGTAGTGGTACTTTTATACAAGGATTGAATGATTTTGTTACTATTAAGGGGGTTACAGAGACACATTAAGGATTGCAAGGAAGTGTCTTTTTTATTTTTAGAGGAAAGTTAACAGCCGATTTTATATCCTGGGGCAATCTATTCCAGACTCCAGATTTCCAGAATCGCGCATGTGATCTGTTATTGTGCTCTCAACTGAATGACAAGTGCCAAACTGTTTAACCGAAAGAGAAGCTTCATCTCAAATTTGCTCTCTGCCGTCCTGTTTCTTTTCACGACCCAAATTGGGTCTGCTAATACAGAGACCGTGTTCCGACTCTACATCATAAAGCGGAGAGTTGGAAAGTGCCCCATGAGTACCAAACATAGCGTTGCAAGTTAAGCACGCAGCGCCGAGAGCGTTTAAGTACTCCGAATTTTATACGAGTTTTTTCAGTTCACGTTTGTCATTACATCATGGTGACTTCTTCCGACTATTAGAAAATTTGTTTCGGGATTACGTTTTTCTAAATGAAGCCCAGCTGCAGTATGCTCAAACGAGGATGACGCATGAAATTTAGGTAAAACACAAAAGACAACGCTGAAGTCACACTGAATGTCGCCGAGATACCCTTCCTCACCATGACGTCTAGCCAAAACACTATCACACCAGCATGACGTTATCGTGCCTCTCGTATACTCTCTGCTTTTCACTGGTTCTGTTGCGTTTCTAGACAACATAGTAGAGTCTACGCTGACAGCTTAGAAAACAGCGTTGAGGCGATGTTTTCCGATAAATAGAACACGTCTGGATGGCGTCTGGATGGCGTCTACGCACTGAGATGCAACCTCATGTCGAGAAGAGAAAGCTAGATAAGCAGACGTAATTGTTATATTTTTTCAGTTTATTTTTTGTTCAAATCTACAAAAGATTGAACGCTACAAACATTAGCGTCTAGAAAAACGTGTGCTTGTGTGCAGATGGCCATTACGGTGAAATCCAGGCTATCGGAGCCTAACGTATTTTCGTGAGAAACTTCACAATTGAAGCATTTCGCTGAGTCGGTATCTTGTTCTGCCAGCAATGTAGCCGGCATCGCTTTTGTCTGCAATGCCTTCTTCTCGAAAGAGTATATTTCGCCAGCTACGTGAGAATTGGAATGTGACTTAAGATGGCCGCTATCTGCTTATCTGTATATTTAGTTGTCAACAGTAAGTATTGAAACACACCCACTGTTGTGAGACCAAAACTGATTCAGTTACCTCCACTGCTGATAGCCTGACAATTCACGTGTGGACGCGAAATGGCAATATGCGTAGCCTGCTTTATAATCAAGGCGCTTGGACAAATCTGTTCAGCAAACACACTGCCATGCTGCTGCGTCATTGCCTAACCTAACCGTCAAATCTAACAGAACCATAGATGAGAAACCAATCGCGAAGTAACGCTTTTCGTGTGACACAGGGTGACTCACCCCCGTATTCTAGAACGCCCCTTCACTCAACGCTCCACCTTCACTTGAGAAAGCCGATGGGAGTGCCATCTCTAGGCAAGGAGAGTCACTGCATATCAGTGATAACTTGCTGCTATTCATAAGTAGAGCAGCGCCATTTTCAGCCGAGCAGCAGCGCAGTGCTCAACTCTGTCAAGTGAAGGGTGTAAGTCGAGTCCAGGAGCGTTTGTGAATACGGGAGTCAATCTTCGTATAAGGTCTTTCATCAGGCGGCAGCAATCTGCAGCCTATGGTGTGCTAGCTGTACGTGACTACCTGAACATCAGAAAATTGCATGCAATAGCTCGAGATGCCCATCTTGAACGGTAAGTGGTAGATATAAATAGCTTGCTGTTTGAACGTTGAAGGAAGTACTCCTTCGTGGCTGAGTGGCTAACGCCTCGAACTCAGATTTCAGAGGTTGGTCGTTCGATAGCGCGCGCTGGAGGACACTTCTGGTTTATTTTGTTCTTGCTTGCGTTTTATTATATATATAGATAAGTATGCTTATACAGTGAATGACGGCGACGCCGGCGGCAAAATCCAGCCAAGAGTGTCCATACAACTGCTATCGCAATAAAATAAAGCGCCGACATGAAGAAAGCCACATGAGAGTCAGTGAGGTTGCATTTTAGAAGTGTGGCAGCTGGGGCTGGTTGGTATGGCATGATGGAATGACGATAGTTATAGTGCGAGAACAAAACGAGAACAGAACGACGACACAGGGACACAGTGTCCTTCGTGTCTCTCTTGTCTCTGTGTCCTCGTTTTCTTCTCGCGCTATAACTATCGTCTTGCATTTTAGAACACGAATGATGATGCGTGCTGCGTCTTCGCTTCGCGTGCGAAAACGGCAGTGACGCTCTGCGCTCAGCTTAGCCGGCCGGCCCGTAAGTGGAGCGTGGGCCTCGCTTTGATTACGGGCACAGCAGTGGCCACATGCGCGCTTGCATTCCCACTCCGCGTACCTGCGGAACGGAGCGTAAAAACGACAAACAAACTCTTCATTCTGGTGCTGCACAAGTACAGTAGCGGCACATATAAGGAGCGGTGCCACGCCTGCACCGGCTCCTTACCGACGATGTCACTCGGCTTTTTCGAGGAGCACGGCAGTGCAATAAACGGCAGCTCGCGATAACATCATGCATATCTTGTGCAGTGTCCATCATCGTTGTTTTAGACAGAAATGAAAAATGTGTGTCCATTATTGGCGGCGTCTCACAGAGTGATGTATTTACGATGAATTAGATTAATTCGCAGTGTGGATTTTCACGGTGCTTGTACTCGCAGTGCAGTGGCGGCCGCATGTTGGTTCTGTCTGCCTCGTACCGGTGCCAGTATTCGGGCTAGTTGTTTGACAATGGTTAGCACGTGCAGTGAACAATTCTGACTGTACAGAGGTGGTCAAAATTTAAAGAGACTGCGGGAGCAGGTGGCAAACCGCCCCGCGGTGCCTTTTGACGGCTGCATGCTACACTCAAAAGCGCGCCCTACCCACGCGGGTTTTTTCTAATTTACCAGTCTGTTCTTTTGATCCTTCCTAGTGCGTGCAAACCTGGGGCATACAAGCCCATGGTGTCGTTGCTGCATAGTGCCACTCGAACAGGCATTTTTTTCTGTTCACAACAAATTAATTGTGTGCTTGTTTCCCCTGCTCTAGTGACGCACTCACAACGGCCGCTGACCAGCTCGGTACCGACGACGTAGCGAAGGCTTTTTCTTATCGCTTCTAAGTTGTAAGCGATGGCTTTCCAGAAAGCAACAATGAAGAATCACATCACCTTGATTTTGTTATGGCTTGCAGTGTTCTTTATAGCTCGTCATGTTTCGGCACGGAAGCGAGGTTTCTGTGATGGCCAGGTTCGGAGGCTTGCACTTGTCCGCGCACTGCTACTTAATGATACAAGAAAAACGGGTGATTCAGTCGCACTTGCCATGAACCAACGAGGCCCGCAGGAAGCCTGATTCTTTCACTCACCTGTCTTGAAGAAGAATAGGCCACATACGCCAACGATTTGCTAAAACTTGCAACAGAACATTGGTGCAGATTTTCTAACCTAACCTAACCTAACCTAACCTAACCTAACCTGTAATTGTGTTTTTCATTTGAGGCAAGCCCTGCCTCTCTCGCACAGAATGCTTTTCTCACTCGTTCCACTTGTGCAAGTTTCACTTCCAGTGAAAGTGTGTATGATGGAGGTCAACAACGTGGCGTGAATGTTGCTTAGCAATGTATATAAAAACATTCGTGGTGTTGCCATGCTTTCAGTACAACTGAGAGAGGCACTGATCGGCAGACAAAAGCCGCTGACGCAGGTAGCTTGAATTCACGTCGTCATAAAGTGTCAAACAATAGTTAAAGTCGCTTGATAAGAACCGCCCACGTAGTAAATTTGATTCATGATGAGACAAGCGCAAATATACACACACTCAGAGAGGACACAGACAAGCGCTTTCTAGCAACTGAAAATTTTATTTCGAAGCAAACACTAATAAGTACACCACACGCATGTACGTCATTCGCTACATCCCCTGTCATCGTCAACAACGTGATGTAACAAAATATGCATGCGCCCACAACCGGCAACAAACACGTGGCAAGAACTAAGAAAACGAAAAAACAAAAAAAAAACAAAAAACAAAAAAAAGTAACATAGAGAAAAATACTGGGTAATGTGACGTCCAAAAAAGCGAATTCCGCATCTGTTAGTAGAACTGACGCTTGGCTGACGCAACTGTCCCCTCCTCTCCTTATTCTATACGCTTCCATTATTTCTCTCGTCGTCCGCTTGTTGTGCCTGTTTTTTTTCTTAGTTTTTTGCGCGTGTTTGTTTCCGGTTGTGGGCGCGTGCATATTTTGTTATACCACGTTGTTGATGAGGACAGGGGATGTCGCTAATGACGTACATGCGTGTAGTGTATTTATTAGTGTTCGCTTCGAAATAAAATTTTCAGTTGCTAGTAAGCGCTTGTCTGTGTCCTCTCCGAGTGTGTGTATTTTGCGCTTGTCTCATCATGAACCTTTACCAACACGCCCAACTGGCAGTCATCCTAAAGGTAAATTTGAATTCAGAGATTCTTTAATACGTTCGTCAGAGTAGAATGGTAAAGCTATGTCACGTGCCACCTCCTACTCTTGCGTGAAATAGCAACATATTTGAACATGAGAGAGTTTTCAGACGACATGAGTCGCAAAAACCCAAATCTCGACTAAATTTTCTTTACAATGTTATACCTAAAATGTCTTCCAAATTTAGTGCTTGTGTGCTCATACACGCCATGTAGAGCGCTTTTGTCGAAGGCTTTAGATGCTTTGATAAAACGGTATGCGAACGAAGTACGCTCAAATTTATTCGCTGATCAACCTTAGGGCTAATTCCTGTCGAATGCCATAATAGTATTCTCTGCAACTATGGAAAAAGTACAGGATACAAATAACTGTGCCCACATAAAATAGCGCCATAAAGCTTTACAACAATCATTGTTCGTTATTTTAGAAAAGCAGCAGTGGTGAGTAAACAACGAGGGGGGATCTCGAAAAAGAAAGGTAGTAAAGTGGAAACTGGCAATTGTTTTGGCCAGAATAAGTTTCATCCAGCCAAGCTGTAAAATTTCCTTTTGTTCTGAGAAGTAGGTAACCTCCCTGTTCTGTTTTCTTCTCCAATATTGGGGACGGACATATTGATGAAAAGTTTCTGCAACTGAGAACTCTTAATTTGTTATCAAGGACACCGGTATTACAGGAGCGAAGCATGGGTGATAGAATAATTTTAGACTGGCGTGGTTACTTTTCGGAATGCGATATTCATGTATGGCATGACGCCCTTTGTCCTCTTTTGCCGCGGAAGACCGTTCAGACATAATAAATGTATAAAAAAACGTCCTCCGCGTATTTTATTGGCAATTAGTTTAGTACTTAAAGCACGTCATGTCGACCTTGTTTGATGAAAAAAAAACTATTATTTTGGCTAATATTATTACTGTTTTCTGCTCTTTATTTACTTTTTTGTTTTCTTTTTTTGCAACAACGCGCAACAGACGTATAATATGCAATCGTGGGGAAGCCCACTTACTCCTGTTTTCCATTTTGGAGAACATTCGAGGATTATACGCGATGGCGAGAGGGAGGCAGTAAGAATATCTAAAAGAATGTCACTTTTTAAACTAAATTGTAGTCTAAGTCGACTTCTCTCAATCATTTGACAAGCCTGCTGATTGAACAAAAACATTAATATAGATTCGCACTAGTGATGTCAAGCCTGTAAGAAGTATGGAGCTGAGCAGTCTTATTTTGTCTCACTTCTAATATTTCTTTCTTTCCTACCATCTTTCTCCTTCACTTTTGCACTTTTTTCTGTGTTTTCGTGCTGTAGTTCTGTTGTTTTATAATTTGACTCTTCTTTTTTTCCTTCCTTTCTCCTCTTCAAATTCTCACTTTTTTTCCACCGTTTCGCTTCTTATTGGTAATTTTACTTCCGTTATGCAGAGCGACAATAGCAACCCACAGCATACGGCATCCTGGGTTCCCAAAGTACTCTGCGCTTTAATATCATCAAGGTCCTCGAAGAACGAGAAGAAAAAAAAAGATTTGTTTGCGAGAGTGTGTGGTCAATGTGGCAATGCTTCGTCTGGTAAGTTTGAATTTGGAGCATGAGCATATTCTTTGCTGAATAGGCATATTAAGCATAAAGTAATTCTGCAGTAAATCGTAAATAAGTTAGCGGGAAGCTTCGTGGTGATGCTGACATATAATATTCATGATTGTCACTGCCGGAAATCACAGCGACAATCTACTGGTGTATGGATGTCACTTTCAGCTCCATGTTTTCATCAGGAGTATTTCGACTACATATTAAGGCAGCAAATTTACTTCGTGCCTGCTTTTACATATAATTCCAACTTCTTGGTGTAGTTTTATATAGTTATATGTGATTTCTCTTTTAAAATAAAGAAATGGTCAATCATACTGACCGCTTTTCTAAAACATTGCATTAAAAGCAATTTGCAGAATCACGAAACTGCAGAAATGCTCAAAAGAGAACGATTGGGCGGACATCAAGCAAGAGTGTCCCTTCAGCTAAAGCACAAACACGTCAGATTGCTTTTTTTCTATTCAAAGTACGAGTCCAAAAGTAAGGACGACTTCAGAGAAGACAGACTGCGAAGGAGAGAAAAGGAAAGGAAGCTCCAGCAGCAAAGCTTTCTTACTGTGCCACTTTTATCTATGGTGGCCATTTGCTAACGTCCGCTTTTCCGGGCCTCTATCGGGGTTGTCCCCTCCTCGTACCTTAATCTTGTTTGGGGGAGGAAGCACTACTGCGTTGCTCACTTTCTGCCACATCTACAACTCAATCTTCCTGGTACTGCAAAAAGACGAGCAGTTCTTGCCGCCTATGCCCAACACATGAGATCCGAGCCCCAAGAAACAGCCGTCATCCCGTACATTCACTCGCCAACCATGCTTAATACTTCCTTCTCTGGAACACGCGCAATCAACCAACGATAAATTGTAATCAACATCGAATGAACACCGAAGGCTGGTGATCCCATTGCTCGGGGTGTTCTGGAAACTTGCTCCCTTTTTTAGCAAGGGTGTGTATGTTGCATTTGTTGCCGTTATCACAGCTCCTCCATAGATGGAGCGCTTGTCCCGTTAGGAGAAGGTGTATTAACCCTTTTTATCACGAAAGAGACATTTCAGAAGAGAGGTGTTGTCGTAAACGTCATACAGTATAACGCTGACATGTGCCAGATATTGCGACCAGTCAGAACTTATCTCTGTGGTCAGAGAAGTAGATAAATTCATTTATTAAATCTGGCAACTCCACACAGTCGGTCATGCTGCTTCATTTATTCCGTATAACTGGCCAGTGAGATGTCAACACGGGTATTGGCACATTTGTAAAGGTAGGAGTAGAAATTATTTACCCGGGATTACAAATAAAACGCGGAATTACACAATATTGCTGAATCTTCGCGAAGGAAATGAAAGGCTTGGTATTATGTACATGCACTCTGTAAATGTGTAGACTAAATGAGAGTGTGTGAAGTCAAATCGATGGAAGGAAGAATGCCCATATAAAAATATAACTGATAATTTTACTAGCGGAAGCATTGAGCGAGCATTCTCGCACTGCGCTCGTTTGGGTAGTGGTGCAATTGCAAACTTGCGAGCCTCACAGCCCAGCTAATAGGCTGCGGTGGCACTGTGGCTTATTGGAATGCAGTGCAGTGTGGAGCCGTGTCACGACAAGCTCATGTTATAGCGAGGTAGAGGCTGCGTAAAATTCTGCGCAGATTGTCTCGCCACAACAGTGTGCACCACTCGAACTTCATCGAAGGAATAGAAGGGAGGGGGGGGGGGCAAAATTATTGAAAGATGGGCTAGTTGCTAATATTTGGCCAGCGAACTGAGAGCACGAGAACTTATAACAGCAAAATATGTGCAGACATAGTGTCGTTGACATATCAGTACGAGAAAGCAGAGTTATCACTTTGTCATAGGACTCAATTTCTCTTTAACGGGTTCATAGCATTACTTTTGTGTGAGCGTTTCAGATCAGTAGCTCTTGTGGCATGGTTACAAAGGCACCGTTCTGCTTTTTTTTCTCATCTTCACCATTTCTTTTTCCTCTCTCTATTTCGTGTTTATTCTTCCCTTTCAAAGTTCCCTAGCGTAGAGTAGCAAACCGGGTATGTGTCTGGTTAACCACCCTGCCTTCTCTCTTGTTTTTGTTCATTCCTTGCAAATTTTTTTCATAACTTTGTCCTCCCCTCTAAATAAAACAAATTATTAGACATCAGAAAATTGCCTCATTGTACTTCAGAGCGGCCCGGAGAAATATTTCGTCTAGAATTTTTTTTTTCTTTTGTAAGACACGAGAGGGTGCCTTCCACCTAACCACAGTTGCAAAAGGCAATTTTGGACTTCGCTGTCTTATCAACTTTTCTTGAAAATTGTTTCCCTTGTCTTGTTCCTGCTAAATAATTTAGCGGCTGCCTCTTTACGTAATCACAAAATAATTTTGGTACCAAAATACACTATTACACAAGTGGTGTGGATGCAACCGGTACATCAGTATCTGTATTGCAGTTAGAGCAGCCATTATAGCAAAAATGCAGAGTACATAAAAGAAGTCATTGGAAGAACTGGAGACTCTTACAGCCACACAACAAAAATTTACCGAGAAAAGTGTACGAGTTCACTTGTACTCACGAAAACCCATGCAGTGCATCACCGCATTGTACAAACAATGAAGCAGCACCTCGGTTCTGATTTTCTTCGTCTATGTAAAGAGAAACAATTTGTACCATATTCGATATTTTTTCTATTTGTGTACTGTTCCTAGGTCAGTAATCTACGAAATATATATTCTGAATTTTACTTGTTGTGAATATTTTTGTATATATAGAGTTTTTTATTGCACTGTTTACCAGGTATCAACCAAAAATGACACATTTCTCAAAGTTTTATTCATTTTAAAATAGTTTTGTTGCTCTACAACATTTACCATTCTGAAAGAACAATGCATTGTGCAAAGTTTGGCATACTGCAATGCTCGCTGAAGTACTTTACAAACGGGCAAAAACTATCTTCCCGAGACATATAAAAAACAACCATTTTCGCGCGGTAACGAAGGAGTTAAATAAATATGAATTGGAAAACTAATCTTTAAGACACGTTTGTTCGTAGCACTTCTCGAATGAAGTGTTCAAAAACTTTACAGCGCACATCAATAGTGAATAGAAAAAATAAGGAGCTTTATTTTTTCGGGGGGACAAGGGCACTTCGGACTTCGGTTGTATGTGTGGTAGCACACATGGCTTTCAGACACTCGTATTTTGATATCAAAATAAATGGTCCTATACTATGAGTTCAAACATTGACTTACATTTTGGTTAGGGTGAGTTTACATTGAAACCATATTTACTGCTTTTGAATTAGTTTACATACTCAGACGGGTGAGATGGACACACATTGGTGAGGTTAAACTTGATGCACTCTGTTAAGTGTAGGCAGGAAACAAGCTCCACACACACACACAAAAATTGGCAGATCCCACGTACAGTGGGAATCGACGTTATGCGAATCACGAATGCGAAAGATTGATATGTCAATTTAAAATCAGAACAACATCACGAGGGGGAGGCAAATGATGCCGTACATGACTTCTGTATCATGATCATAATGTTTGGACGTGTCGCTCACCTTTGTCGTCTATTCAAGTCACATGATGCCAAATTTAGTGTATGTGGGGCTAGCAAAACGACCACAAGCAGGCTATGAGCATGGTATATTGTCATGTTCTCCCATGACACACGCGTCAGGATTATCATGTTTGCACCAGTCATATACTTTCGTCATTCATTGACGTCACGTAACACCAAATTTGATATATATGGAGCTAGCAAAACAGCCCCAAGCGTATCATGAGTATGGCATGTGGTCATGTTGTTACATGACACGCATGTCAATATTATCATGTTTGTATGTGTCATTTACCTATGTCGTTCATTCGCGTCGCGTAATACCTAGGTTGGTACATGTGAAGCTAGCGAAACAGCCGCGAGCGCATCAAGAGCGTATCATGTAAATATGTTGTTACATGACACGCATGTCATGATTTTTATGTTAGGGCTTATCTCTTGCGTTCGCCATGTAATCTTGTCATACCATACCAGTTTTTCAACACGTCATATGAACGAATCCCCCGCAAAAGCTGCAGGACCAATAAATGTAAATCATGACATTCATGACATCCACGTCATAATTTTCATGTTCTGACTAGTCAAATAAGTTCTTCATACAGTGTTGTTATGTCACACCAAGTTTGGGATTAGTACCATTATGGAAACGGCCAGGATAGCTAAAAGTCCTAGGCGGATAGATAGATAGATAGATAGATAGATAGATAGATAGATAGATAGATAGATAGATAGATAGATAGATAGATAGATAGATAGATAGATAGATAGATAGATAGATAGATAGATAGATTGATCTATCTGTCTAACTGCCTAACTCAGAAAACTAAAAACACGGTGCATTGGACCATCAGCATGAAATGTAATCATTTGGTAATCTTTTTCAAGCTGTTCATTCCACTTAACAAATTGAGCGTGCTCAAAGGTACAAAAAAAGATTGTAGGGTGCGACTGGGATAAATCACACAAAGTACAAGAATAAAATCGCGAAGAACTTTTATTCGGGCTGTTATGTGCCGCAAACATGCAGATTTTCACCGCTTCATACATAAAACATAAAAATAAAGTTTGAAGATTGTGATGTTACCCCTTCAATAGTAAGCGAGTGCTACGGCACGATAGCGGTTAGCTCACCCTACCAATACGTTACCACTAAAAGAAGCGTCATTATACGCTCCACAAAAAGAGCATACTTGTTAGCCGTTGTTTCGAATAAATATTATTCATAGAAATTGGGCATGAACATGGTGCTATACGCATTCAAACGAACACTCCATGCTTTGCTTGCGGAGCAAGAAATTTCATTGATCCATTAACTGCTTTACAGTTTAAAATATGGTTTACTTTTTATTTCACTTTGTTTCAAATGCCGTGCATTCAGTTTATAGTCAAGTTCTCCACACTATTTGAGTAACATATTGTATTAGGATGTTTACGTAATGTCAAGCAAGCTACAGAGCATTCTCTGATAGTTATCCACGACAATTCTGTATTAACTATCCAACTATCCACAAAAATCGCAGCATATACAATAGAACCCATTCTTGAGCTCTTATATCTGGAACATTAGCTTTCTCTGAAAATCACAGTGCCCAGCCTCTAAACACGTTAATAAGTTCTATAAATAGCACAAATATATAAGGTATTTGACTTACATTATAAATATTTTAGCTCAAACAGTGCCGCCATAATCAGAATAGACAAGTTAATAAGCTTAACTATTCCCTTAGCGGCAAATGATACACTAAATTTTAATGTAACATATAATGCAGATGCGGGCTGCCCAGATGCTGTAAGTGAGAATCCCAGAGCTCTGCCCTCAGTTTTCCATCTATCCCGTCACTAAAACTTTGAGACAGAATCGAGTGGAGGGGAGCTCAAACTTTTAGGCGAACCTGTTAACATTACCCTGTTCGGTCATTGGCGGGCGTAAAACGATACGGCTGTCATAACTTAGAGAAGCCTGTATGTGCCTCTTCTATCAGATCACACATTTTTCCGCATTGAACTTATAATTGTACCGACGGAAGATTAGGACTCGCTGCTCTGTCAACTCAAATTTCGGCTGACGCGCCCAGCGTGAGTCGTCTTCCGCTCAAAGCTGTCGTGAAAGAAGGGAGCCTCTCTGAAGAGCGGAAACTTCAAACGATCGTAGTTTGGTTGAATGAACGTGCCTTCCTGTCTTCGTCTATGGCGACCAGAAAGGATGCCATTTGCTCGAAGTTTTGAGAATCTTATTTTTACCGTTAAAATGATTTTTTGCCTCACTGTCACTGTCAAATTATTGCGCTCGCCTTACTTAGGGACCTGTGCGAGCCGCTCCTGTTCGAAACCTCACGCCTGTCGAGAGTGCATATAGATTTATGTATGAGGCATATGCTTTCGTTCGTGCGTTAGAGTGACAGTTAGAAAGAAAGAAAGGAATAATACTTTCACTGGCACTTATGTTGTTGTAAGGACTATATCCTACGCTGAAAACTTTGTGAGAAATCTTGCCGACGAGGAAGCTAGAACTGTTGCCAGAAATGTGGGAATGGGATTTATTTATACCTCAGATCTAGGAAGTAACGCTCATCTGCTGTTTTACCAACCACAAAAAAATAAAACCTGTGATTCTACACGACACATTGTACCGTTATGCGGAAGTAATCGTGACAATGTTGTGTGCAAGTGTGGAGTTAGATAAAAAGCTCAATTCTCTTTGTTTATCCTAGGTTATCAAAGAAAACTGAAATACACTGTATTTTTATACCGAGATAAAAAGAATATATTTGTTATTTCTTTGATAACAAATCACCGAATTGTATTTTCCTCTCGTAACCGCCACCAGTTCGACGATAGAATTATGGTTATTTTTAGTACGAGAAACTTTTTCTTCAATTATTTCGAAAAAGATGTACAGTTATTCACCTGTAGTTTATGCACATAGTCCTGCAATATATTAAAACATACCTAGAACTTGTTTCTCTTACTGGGCCTGTATATCGCTGCAATATAATACTTAGATGTCATTCTATATTCTAGGACCGCGATGTAGTAAATCTTCTGTACTTGAGTACCTGTCCCGGCACGTTTAATATTTTCCTAGAAGCACTAAATCAATCTAAACAAACGTTGTCACTGGTGTGCAGTAGAACGACGTTTCTTGCTCCCTGCAGTGGTGTAAACCTTTAACTGTGGCCCAACTCTTAGCAAGTTTGTACGAATGACGGAATATATAAAATAAAAGAACTAGGAAAATAACTGCCTCAACCAGTAAACTGTTACGTACGAAAGGTCTACGCGTGTTGCATACTAATAGTGCTAAGAAATGTAAGTGGATTTAAAGGTACACCAAAGAGCAGAAAGATTTTGTTGCGATACAGTAAAGTACATTTTCGCAATCCCGAAAACACCACTCTTATTGTGACCGCGTTGGGTAAGGGAGAAAAGGCGGGAAAAAAAATGTGCATGGTTGGAGACGCCACTCTGAACTTCCAGCACCACATACCATGTCTAGTAACTAGACAAGGCGTCTATTAGGTCCTACATAGCTTATACTCGATAAAAAATGAAGTACGTTGTCTTCTGAGAGCACCCCGACCTTAGTGAATCTATATTTAGTAAACTGCTTGGTAATGCGTTCAAAAACCTAATGAGTATACAGTCTTAACCCAATAGAACTTTGCATGTTAAGAAGCAAAGCTTTATAATAAGCAGACATAAAATTGAGGACGCCTGAGCTTCCCTTTCAAATATAGGACGTGATAGCGCATTCAAACGCTGTTTGCATTGCGATCTCAATCGCTACCCGGTGTCACATCCCCCTCAAAGCCAGGCCGCAAGGCAAGGAACGTTTGGGCGCCTATGTATCAGCTCCTTCAAGCGAGCATAAAACGCCTACGTGACGTACAACTGCGAAAGGCCTAGTGGGACATAGTTCTTATTTTTGCGAGTTGCTAGGACTACGCGTCCCGAAGGCACCATGTGCACATACACAGCTGCTCACTATCTTAATGCCTTTGCTGTTGATTAAGCCGCTTGCAATGGGCGGTCATTCAAAACACCCACTTCTTGAGCAATATTTATTCTTTCACGCTTGGCGCAATTTACGCTTCTTGCACACAATAATTATAGGTGTTAACGACTCTTCTAGTAGAGTTTACCATTCCTATAGCATGTTTGTGTGTGCGCGTGTGCGCGTGCGCGTGCGTGTGTGTGTGTGTGTGTGTGTGTGTGTGTGTGTGTGTGTGTGTGTGTGTGTGTGTGTGTGTGTGTGTGTGTGTGTGTGTGTGTGTGTGTGCGTGCGTGTGTGACATTTCTTCACTTGAGGCGTGGCTATGTTGATGAATGCGTGCTTCCCTCGCTAGAGCCGTGAGTTCTACGTCTACCAAATGCCAAAAATTGTTATTATTTTTTATTTGCTTCATCGCAAACTTTCTATCATGAACAACGCCGATTTTTCACTAACAACCGACGGCACCAGCGACCATATTGAAATGTGTTAAAGGGGCTTTTAACTATACCGCGTTCAAGTGTGTTCACATCTATGACAAAAGACGGACACCGGGCCACACTTCATTGTCAGAGTTTGTGTACTGTATAAGTTTGACACGAGCAGTGTGCATAACAAAGCTGATCTTCAATGCCGTTCTTTAGTCTGTTATCCACTACACTGCTTTCTTTGCGGCAACAGTACCACCTGACTTAATTTCGATCTAGCTGGAATGCTGTTGTTGCTTTTGGAACTTTGTATGGATGCAGAACGATGTCTACTTGTGATCCCTCCTTGTGAGATTGGACTTGTCTTCAGGCACGTAATTTTCCAACAGTATACATGTGCCGCATCTTGTTTAGCCATGAGTGCGTGTGTACCGCGTTAGATGGCCCGTTTCAATTTTTTAAGTTAGTGATGCATCACGATCAACCGGCAACACGGCCGCACATGAACAGCCAGTGTTGTTCCCCAACTGAATTTCCAGTTGTGAGACCACGTCCTCCTCTTTTGTGCGTGAGTGTTTGCGCTGCCAGTACACATTCAAGTATACAACCAGCAAGCTCACGTTTCATCTTCGTTACAATATAGAGAAGAGTGTGGTTCACATAACATTTAGCCATTCAAAATAGCAAAATTTTATGGCTTCTAAGCATCAATGTTGAACCAAAAGTCACAGTGCCCAAGACATGGCATTTAACTGCAGCCGCAATTAAAAGTTTGTCTTAATTCGTCTCTCTCTCTCTCTCTCTTTTCAAGGCGGTTATGTTGACGAGGCCCCTCTGCCCTCCCGTACAAGTTTGATGATATTATTTTCCCCCACCATTCTTTCCCGCCATGCACCCACGCTTTTCCAAACCGGGCATACGGTTATTCACACGGAACACTGTGCTAAGCCCAGCCTATGACCACGGGATCACTTGCAGTCGTCGAGAGTGATGCTCGCCCGTTCTGCATATGATTGAGGTATACATGATCTAATGGTTGCAGTCGCCTCTCCAATAGTCTCCACTAAGACGCTTGCTGCAGCGCCCCCCCCCCCTGCGACATCAAGGTAAAGTAAATATATATAAAAAAACTAATATTTTACTCATAGACAGAGCTGTGGTTTCGGGAGGCACCAAACTAGAAGCGTTGGCGCAAGGAGGAATAACGCTGATGCTGAACAGCAGTGCCTCTACGGATCGTCGTTCTTTGAAAACCGCTCAGCAGCCTTTTTTGAATAATTACGCATGTGTCCAAATACACGCAGTATGTGTTATTGAAGTGGCGTCATTGTTTCATAAAAACAATAATTGCTTTTTAATTGACAATCGCACAACTATAAACGCTAAACCTCGAGCAGTGTTGGTGGGTGCTGCGGATGGGGTTGGCCGTTTGGTGCCGCCTGAGGTATCGTTAGGGCGGACAAACAGACAGACAGACAGACAGACAGACAGACAGACAGACAGACAGACAGACAGACAGACAGACAGACAGACCAAAATTTTTCCGTCGAAGGTCCCCAAAAAAACTATCATCTTTAAAACTTCATTCAGATACTGCCGGTGCGTGGCTACACATTTTAACACGAAAGTGTTTTATATCGGCGTCAACCATGGCTCTGCTGAGGTATTTATGTCGTAGATATGACATTGTAAAAGACATACGAACTAAATCGCAAAAAAAAACCAAAAGGAAAGAGTGTCATGCGGCGTCGAACCAGCAATCTTTTAGGGAGCCTACATGTGCGCGCGTCTCACGGCGACGCGCGCATATGTAGGTTCTCTACAATCTTTCGACTCGCAGCGTGCGGCGCTAACTAAGCACTATGCCATGGAGCCTAACTTAGAGAAGATGCTCACAGCAACCTATTTCTGTACACCATACAGCGTTTGGCGGTCCTCAGAACTTCGAAACTTTTGCGCGTTTTCATTATCACTTGCAAGATGATGCGAAGGGCTTGCGTTGGGCGCACTCTAAACATGCACTTGAACGTCGGAAGTTTTAGGGGCGAAGCTCCTTAAAGCGGCACCCGTTCGTCCCCCGTAGTATGTAACAAGTATAACATTTTGACCTCCAAGGTGGTGCCGGTGAGAGACTTCTTCTGTGCGTTGTTGAACAATAAAAAAATAGTGCTCAATGTGCATGTCAATGGGTGCTAATGGGGAATGAGAGACAGGAGCATTCGGCTTTTAGTTAACGCGCAGGCTGCGATCACCATTAGCAGCCATTGGCATGTACATTGAGCACTATCTGACAAGGAAGGGTTGCTACGTTATACTAGCTGGGTGTAACTTCCTTAGCTTTAGAAAGGTTTAGCGAGCGTTGACCCGCAGTGGCATGAATACAATGAACTTGTATATACTATGAATGAACTCGAGGTGGTTAAAAATGGGAAGTAGATACGAAGCGCAAGCCGTAAGAAAGTAAAAGCCGAATTCTCCGCCTCTCTTTTCCCATTAGCAGCCATTGGCGTGTACATTGAGCACTATCTGACTGAAAAAAATGGCAGCATATCCACGGAGTGAATGATGGAAAGTGGGGCGAAGAATTCGTCCGTCCATTCGTTGTTGCTTCCGTCCGTCCATGCGTCCGTCAGTGTGACCGTCCATGCGTCCATCAGCCCGTCCGTGCGTGCGTCTGTTCGTGCGTCCGTCCCTGCGTTCGTCCATGCAGCCGCCCCTGCGTCCGTTCATGCGTCCATCCATGCATCTGTCTATGTGTCCGTTCGTCGATCTATTCAACACTCCAAGTACCATCATCTCGCATCTTTTCATCATATATTCCCCATATAGAATCACTGCCATCCAGCGGACATTCCAAGGACTAAACTTGGTTTTCGAAAGGTTTAGCGAGCGTTCGGCCGCAGTGCCATGAATACAGTGAACTAGTATATACCATGAACTCGAGGTGGTTAAAGGTGGGAAGTGGACCCGAAGCGCAAGCCGTAAAAAAGTGTGCGTGTGCCACCTCTCGTTTAGTCCTTGGAATGTCCGCTGGAAGGCGGTGCTTCTATATGGGGAATATATGATGAAAAGATGCGAGATGGTGGTACTTGGAGTGTTGAATAGATGGACGAACGGACACATAGACAGATGCATGGATGGACGCATGGGCGGACGCAGGGGCGGCTGCATGGACGAATGCAGAGACGGACGCACGAACAGACGCACGCGCGGATGGGCTGATGGACGCATGGACGGTCACACTGATGGACGCATGGATGGACGGAAGCAAGAACGAATGGACGGACGAATTCTTCGCCCCACTCTCCATCATTCACTCCGTGGATATGCTGCCATTTTTTTTTACTTGTTCCAAACCTCAGCCGCTTAAAAACGGCTGCTTTTTCCCCCTTTTCAAGCATCCCTGTAAGGACAACAACACCCGCTCAATAATTTCAGGATAGCTTTTTATAAAGTGTAGTGATAGAAGAACACTCCCAATCATTTGTTACAAAATATGGTCTTGCTTCACATAATAGCTGTTTGAATCTAATGCATTTTCATTTCATTTTTGGCTCAATCATCAAGCTGCCACGTATATATAACACTTATTTTGACCTGCTATATTGATATTTATGTACCCCAACCAAAAAAAAAGAAAGAAAAGCATTGAAAAATACAAAAATACAGCTGCACCAATTGAAAAGCACAGCTCAACCAATCTTATCATGCGAATAAACTGCACCTCCTTAATGTAATGTAACTCTTATGGATTATTCTTTTTGCGATGTAATACAACACATTACGTTACTTCCTCTAATCATCATTGTCAGACCCATGACGGTGCTGTAGCGGCTATGGTGTCTGGCTGCTTACCTGTAGGTCACAGGATCGAATCTAAGCCACGGCGGACACGTTTTCAATGAAGGTGAAAGTGCACGTTAATCAGCACCGGGTGTTTGATATTTTCGGAATCGTTTCCTACGGCGTCGCTCATGATCATAATGTGGCTTTATGGCACTGAACTCCAACAATTATCAATGTCAGCCTACAGTAGAACAGAAACCAGAGCTATAATGGTGGCAATTTATTACACATAAACAACAGCGCTAAACCCAGACAAGGATTAGGTAAGACACAACACCGCTAGTCACTCTCAGCCAGAAATGTATTTAAAGGCATAATTGCACACATATCAGGCTATGAACCTTTTCTTATGATGACTAACCCATAATTGGGTGCTCAATGGTCGTCAATTGAAGCTTTAGAAGCTGTCCAAAACCACTCAATCTGTTTTATTGATAGCAACTATGATTATGCTGCCTGCATGTTCTTCATAAAATCTACTCTACAACTTCCTGATCTGGCCACTACTAAAACCATTAAAACAATTTTCGTCTGTTATTCTTTCCAAAAATTTCTTCCACAATAAAGTACTTACAGAGGAATTAATCTTGAAACCTGCATACTTCTCATCTCGTTTTGATCACCCAAACAATGTGACCATTGCTTTCTGTCGCACCAACCACTTTTTGCAATTTTTTTTTCTGCAGTGACGAGAAACGACGGCGAAGTTACTTAGTGATAGAACGCTTCTGTCACTACTAACTGTTTTTCGTTATATTTTCCAGAATTCCTTGGACGCTCTTTGCGTCCCGCCTTGTGGCGATCGCAGCGGCGACTTCTACAGACCCACGTAATCAAATGTCAGCGCCCTCAAGCTCTTCTGTGGCTCAAGGCTCATGGTCCATCCCCAGCGACGGCTCAAGAGATGCTCCCGCTCTCGTGCCCATGGACGAAGAACGTGCCCATGGACAAGAGAAGCTCCCGCTCTCGTGCCCATGGACAAGAGAAGCTCCAGTGAAGACACGGACATCTACTCAGTCGACGGCGACGACTCATCAGATGGCAGCTTCGTGTCTGTGATGAGCCGCAAGACCAAAAGAAGGCTCATCAAGGCGTCATCACCAGCAAGCACGTCAACCGTGAAGGCAAGGAGTGAACGCTGGCCGCATACCATTCTCTTCATGCCCGTGGATCCTTCCGCCAGCCTTCGAAAATTGAACAGGCAAGCCATTTTCAATGTTCTTGAGGGAATAGCACAGAATGAAATCAAAGAGGTCCGGCTAAACACACGTAAGAACGTTTTAGCTGTTGACACAACACACGCAGACACGCTGGAGAAGCTTCGAATGATGACAAAGTTTGGAGATGTCAAAGTACGAGCGGTCGTACCGATGACTGGGACCTGCACTGCAGGTGTCAATTACGACATTGACTTGGCAATTCCGAACACGGATCTACCCTTTCTGAAAAAACCGGCGTACGAAGGAGTGGTCATTAAGCATATAAGCCGCCTCGGGAACAGCCTCTGCGTTAAGATAGTCTTTAAGGGCGACTCAATTCCTACGTATGTCAAGGTGGGACATTTCCGGCATGTGGTACGGCATTTTGTCCCAAAGCCGCTTCAGTGCCACAAGTGTTTCAAGATCGGTCATGTTAAGGGCGTCTGTGCGAACTCTACCGTATACCCCCGGTGCACGGAGGCGCACACGGTAGACACCTGTTGTGCAACAACTTATAGGTGCGCCAATTGTCGAGGTACGCATGAAGCCACGTCTAAGGAATGCCCAAGACTCAAGAAAGAAATGGGTATCCTGAAAGAAATGGTGAGGGATAACTCCACCCATAGAGAAGCTTCACAGAAAATCCGGCGTCGACGTCGCCACCGACGGAAGCGCTCCAGTCATGGTGATATTCATGCCCCACATTGGTCTACGCCACCATCAACATCCAGTATAAAGCCAGAGAGTACAAGAATACCTCCACCGGCGAAGCCTCTCTCCCCGAAAGACTGGCCGGTGCTTACGAACGCACGGCCTTTCGAGCAGCCTTCCCGCTCTCTGCTCCCAGTGAAAGCCAATGCTGTTGATGACGAGGCTCCAACAGCAGATCGTCAAATTATTCCTATGCTGCGATCCATTGTGAGTGTCATCAGAAGTCTTCTGACAAGCATCGATACGCCAACTGCTAGGAGCGGCCTACAGGTGCTGGACGCGTTGAGTCCGGTCCTTGCAAACCTCCAGTAAAGCCATGGCCGACAATCACAAGTCGTTCCGTCAGGAGGTCAGAGAAGCGTCGATTTTGCAGTGGAACGCAAGTGGTCTGAGATTCCGCATATCTGATTTTCGCCAGTTTGTTCATCTTTACCGATTTCCGATCATGTTTATATGTGAATCGAAATTATCGCACCCAATCAGATTATCCGGCTACGAGTCATTTTTCTCTTCAAGTGACATCGAAAGTAGCAAGGTTGTTGTATTTATTCGCCGGGAGCTTACTTACGTCGTCCAGCCAGTGCAACCTCACGACGGGAATAAGTATGTGTGCTTGTCTGTTAAAAAAGGAAAGGTGACATTCGCACTTCTAGGCGTGTATATATCACCATCAAGTCATTTCGACGCCAACAAACTAGACGGCATATTAGGGGCACATCCGGGTCCGTGGGTTATCACCGGGGATTTCAATGCGCATCATCTCATCTGGGGAAGCTCAAGGCTTAATTCAACGGGATGACGTCTAGCATCATTGATTTCCAGCCATGGTCTCGTCCTTCTGAATGACGCCAGTCCTACGTTTTTACGAGGCACTACATATAGCAGCTGCCTTGATTTGTCCTTTGTTTCACGCCGATTTGCTACACGGGTAAAGTGGTTTTTGGACATTGCAACACACGGAAGCGACCACATCCCCACTTACCTGAAGATTAAAGGTATTTCGAACACGTACTCCTCTACCACAACACAAAGAATAGATTGGAGTGTGTTCAAAACTCAACTTGAGGATGCTTGTGAAGAAGGCCTGTTCAATGGTCTTCAGCAGGCTTTTAAGAAAACTGCACATGCGGCTATGCGCACAATATTATGCTCATCGCAGTACTCTGAATGTGACCTTGAGCTGGAGCGACTTCGTGCGATACGCCGTCGTGCCGAAAGACGATACCGACGCACCAATTCCACAGACGTTCTACGGGCAGCCCGGCGCATCCAAAAGAAGATACAACGGCGCCTTGACAAATTAGACACCCAACGATGGAGGAAATTTTGTGCGTCGTTAGATCCTCATAAACCACTGTCTCAGATATGGAGAATTGTGCGAGGCCTACGTTCTGTTCCAGAGCAGCGTTTTCCCTTCAAAGCCCTTGCACTTTTTCATCGCCGGCATGAAATTGAGGTCGCAGAAGATTTCTGCGCTATGACCGTGGGCCAGACAGCGTACACAAGCCTACATACAGTGAATCATATCCCTCACTCACGGGACCCACGCATGGATCTACCGTTTACATCACAGGAGCTCGATGCGGCACTCGTCTTATGTAATAAGTCGTCGTCAACTGGCCCGGATGACATCTCATACAGGATGCTGTGCAACCTTGGTAAACGGGCACGAGAAGCACTCCTTAACATCTTCAACGATTCCTGGCAAGCTGGCGTCGTTCCGCAAGATTGGAAGATTAGCCGCTTGGTAGCGATCCTTAAGCCTGGCAAATCTTGCCTGGACATTGCCTCTTACCGACCGATCACACTCTCAAGTTGCGTAGGAAAGGTAATGGAGAGAATGATCTTGGCCAGGCTTGAATTGTACCTGGAATACTATGAGATATATCCGAACGCCATGGCTGGTTTTCGCCGTCACCGATGTTCGATCGACAATGTTATAGATCTCGTCACATATGTCCAGCAACAAAAGGCAGGTAAACGACTATCTGCAGCCATGTTCCTTGATGTAAAAGGAGCATACGACAACGTTCTACATGACGCCATCCTCGATGCCATTGAGTCAGTGGGCCTAGGCGGGCAACTGTATTGTTGGACACGCAGTTATTTACAAGGGCGGACCTTGTTTGTGAACACTGCAGATGGTCCAACCTCCCAACACCCAACGCATCGTGGAGTCCCGCAAGGTAGCGTCTTGAGTCCAACCCTCTTCAACCTCGTTCTCATTGGTCTTGTAGAACGACTACCAAGTGTGGTCAAGTTATCTATGTACGCTGACGACATCTGCGTCTGGACATCTGGCGTGACAAGACCTCAGGTACGCGCAAGACTTCAGAAAGCTGTGACGTTGGTATCAGTGTACCTCAAGGACCAGGGTCTGAAAATCTCGCCAGCGAAATGCGCATTGATTGCTTTTAGTCGAAAGCCAATGAGACCATATGCTATATCAATCGATAGCCAAGTCATACCATATGTCAGGACGCACAGATTTCTAGGCGTATTCATTGATAGAGACCTCTGCTGGGACCCAGATGTGGCCCACTTGAAGAAGAGGCTGACAGAAATTGCTAACTTATTCAAGTATCTCGGAGGAAAAACCTGGGGGACTTCAGTACATGCAATGATGCAATTGTACAAGACGCTTTTTCTTGGCTATTTGCGCTACAGTTTGCCTGTGTTGACCAACACCTGTTGAACCAACATTCGGACTCTTGAAAGCATCTAGGCTATGGCTCTGCGAGCTTGTCTGGGGCTACCGCGATGTTCATCAACAGCTGAGACAATCGAGATCGCTAATGACTACCCGCTAAAGACGCATATCATGATGGAAGTGCTCAGAGCACACGTGAGGCATCTTACTCGTGCCACTGCCCATCATCTAGCTTCACTGCCAGAAGCCCGACCACGTGCCTCATTTTGCCAGACAGTCTTGTCATATCGCACACTCATTCCTACAGGATATACAACTCCATCGAGGATTTCAACTCCCCCATGGAGTATGACCTATGCACATGTTGAACTCACGGTTCCAGGCATAGGGTCAAAAGCCCCGTTCTCGTCTCCAGCGCTAAAGCACCTTTCTCTTCTCTTGTTATATGAGAAATACAGTGAGCATACTCATCTATATACTGACACTTCAACTAAAGTGGATGGGTCTGCAGGGTCGGTGATCTTTCCTGCAACAGCGACAACGGTGAAGTTTCGTTTATTCCACCAGACATCATCAACAGCTGCGGAACTTGCTGCTCTACGTAGCGCAATTCAAGTCATTAAACACCAACAAGCCAAGAAATGGAGCGTGTTCACGGACTCTAAGGCAGCACTACAGTGTTTGATATTCGCCTTACGCCGGAACCTCATGAACAACTAGTGCTGGAAATTAGAGAGCTGCTTCACCACCTCTTCGACGAAGGACACAGAATCACGTTTCAGTGGCTTCCAAGTCACTGCGGCATATTGGGCAACGAACATGCCGATGCAGCTGCCCGATCAGCACACAAAGATGGTGAAGAAAAATCTATACCATTTTCAAAGACTGATGCTGCAATGACCATCCGAAAAATCGCTAATGCAAAATTAAAATCCCTGTAGAACACCGAGTGCTTACGGCACACGCGACTGCGTAGACTGGACACGTCTCGTCGACTCCGGCCTCCGTCTGGACTCTCTCGACTCGAGACAACAGTGCTTTGCCGACTATGGCTTGGTGTCGCCTTCACCAGAGCTTTCGCCTTCCGAATCGGCATGAAAAACAGTGCTGCTTGCGGTCATTGCGGCAGCGATGAAACTATAGAGCACGTTCTCTGTCACTGCCCTCGTTACAGCGTGCAAAGACGGCAACTAGCTGCTGCGTTAGCTGGCCTTGACGACAGACCTTTGTCTGAACAATTAGTGCTGGAAAGACGACATGATTTGTGTGCTCACAGAAAATCAGTGCAGGCCTTACTGAACTTTTTGCGTGGCAGCGGCCTATTGTATAGACTGTAGCACCCCAGCTTCCCCCCTTTTTTTTTCGCGCGCGTCTATTTCCCTCTTCGCTTTCTTTGCAATCTTTCTTCCCCATTTTCCTTCCCCTAGTGCAGGGTAGCAAACCGGATGCTTCATTTTCTGGTTAACCTCCCTGCCTTTCCCTCATTTTATCCTCTCTCTTCTGCAGTGACCATCACAGCAAGGTACCTACGTCGTCAGGGTCTCGCATTGTCAACTGAAAAATGCGCAGTGCTTGCATTTACACGAAAACAATTGACAAGATACCCAATGACTGTGAATGGAACAGAATTTCGTGCTGTTGCGCACCACAAATTCCTGGGTGTTATCCTCGACCGGAATCAATCGTGGTCAAAACACGTCACAGCCTTGAAGTCAGAGCTCAAGGGTTTAGTCCACATTCTTCGGGTCATGGCCGGAGCAAGATGGGGCCCTTCGGAGGCAGCTCTCCTGCAACTGTACCAATCTTTATTCGTAGGGTAGTTTCGATACAGCATGCCCGTGCTTTCAAGCTTGAATCCCAGTTGTGCGAGCACGCTAGAAAGCATCCAAGCTCAAGGGTTGCGCACATGTTTGGGCTTACCTGAATGCACATCAACCAAGGGAACTCTCGCCGAAGCGCGGGCTTGTCCAATCAAAGTATATGTGCTCTGCGAGCTTCTTAGAGTCTACCTTCGCCTGTTGACTCGACACAGGCAACATCCCCTATCAGCTCTCCCTGCCAGCTACTGAGACTGCAGTTATTCAAGAGCTATATCGCGGCTCGAGAACATCATACCGCCAAGATTCTCTCCCCCACTTGTTCCTGCGACACCTCCGTGTTCCTGCCTAGACCGCTTGTCATACTTAAGATTCCTGAGATTATGAAGAAGTCCCTTGTATCATCGATCGGCCTAAAGCAACTTTCACTGCTGCACGTTTATACTATGTACGACGGTGTGGCGCACGTATATACTGATGGATCTACCACGTCGCGTACCTCCGCCGCAGCCTTTGTCATCCCGCAGATGAAGATAGCTCGACGTTTCAAGATAGATCACAAGACCACATCAACAGCCGCGGAACTTGTTGCTATTCGGGAGGCAATACGTTTCATGTCGGCAGAACCCGCTCGTAAATGGACGATACTGTGAGACGCCAAAGCCGCTTTTCAAACCATAGACGGCTTCATGAGACAAGGTCTATATCATACTTCATCGATTGAAATTGCAGAGCTTCTTGGCATTGCTACAAAAAATGGCAGCATATCCACGGAGGGAATGATGGAGAGTGGGGCGAAGCATTCGTCAGTCCATGCGTCCGTCTGTGTGACCGTCCATGCGTCTGTTCGTGCGCCCGTCCCTGCGTCCGTTCATGCGTCCATCCATGCATCTGTCTGTGGGTCCGTTCGTCCATCTATTCAACACTACAAGTCCCACCATCTCGCATCTTTTTTTCATATATATTCCCCATATAGAAGCACCGCCATTCAGTGGACATTCCAAGGACTAAACGAGAGGTTGCACACGCACACTTTCTTACGGCTTGCGCTTCGGGTATACTTCCCACCTTCAATCACCTTGAGCTCATGGTATATACTAGTTCACTGTATTCATGGCACTGCTGCCCAATGCTCGCTAAACCTTTCTAAAACCAAACAGGTTATGCCCAGCGAGTATAACGCAGCAACCTTTTCCTGTCAGATGTACTGCTCAATGTACATGCCAGTGGCTGCTAATGTGAAATGAGAGACAGGAGGATTCAGCTTTCAATTTCTTACGGCTTGCGCTTCGTATCTGCTTCCCCCCTTTAATCACCTCGAATTCATTCATGGTATATACTAGTTCATTGTATTCATGGCCCTGCGGCTCAACGCTCGCTTAAACCTTTCAAGAAATAAAACTAAGGATGGTTACACCCAGCGAGTATAATTGGTAGCAACCCTTTCTTGTCCGAATAGTGCTCATGTACATTCCATGGCTGCTAATTGGGATCGCAGCGTGCGCAGTTGACTAAAAGCCGAATGCATCCTGTCTCTCATTCCCCATTAGCAGCCATTGGCATGGTAAAGTGAGCACTATTTTTTATTGTTAAATAACGCACAGAAGAAAGCTCTCACCGGCACCACTTCATGAATACAGTGAACTAGTATATACCATGAGCTCAAGGTGATTGAAGGTGGGAAGTATACCCGAAGCGCAAGCCGTAAGAAAGTGTGCGTGTGCAACCTCTCGTTTAGTCCTTGGAATGTCCACTGAATGGCGGTGCTTCTATATGGGGAATATATGAAAAAAGATGCGAGATGGTGGGACTTGTAGTGTTGAATAGATGGACGAACGGACCCACAGACAGATGCATGGATGGACGCATGAACGGACGCAGGGACGGGCGCACGAACAGACGCATGGACGGTCACACAGACGGACGCATGGACTGACGAATGCTTCGCCCCACTCTCCATCATTCCCTCCGTGGATATGCTGCCATTTTTTGTAGCAATGCCAAGAAGCTCTGCAATTTCAATCGATGAAGTATGATATAGACCTTGTCTCATGAAGCCGTCTATGGTTTGAAAAGCGGCTTTGGCGTCTCACAGTATCGTCCATTTACGAGCGGGTTCTGCCGACATGAAACGTATTGCCTCCCGAATAGCAACAAGTTCCGCGGCTGTTGATGTGGTCTTGTGATCTATCTTGAAACGTCGAGCTATCTTCATCTGCGGGATGACAAAGGCTGCGGCGGAGGTACGCGACGTGGTAGATCCATCAGTATATACGTGCGCCACACCGTCGTACATAGTATAAACGTGCAGCAGTGAAAGTTGCTTTAGGCCGATCGATGATACAAGGGACTTCTTCATAATCTCAGGAATCTTAAGTATGACAAGCGGTCTAGGCAGGAACACGGAGGTGTCGCAGGAACAAGTGGGGGAGAGAATCTTGGCGGTATGATGTTCTCGAGCCGCGACATAACTCTTGAATAACTGCAGTCTCGGTAGCTGGCAGGGAGTGCTGATAGGGGATGTTGCCTGTGTCGAGTCAACAGGCGAAGGTAGACTCGAAGAAGCTCGCAGAGCACATATACTTTGATTGGACAAGCCCGAGCTTCGGCGAGAGTTCCCTTGGTTGATGTGCATTCAGGTAAGCCCAAACATGTGCGCAACCCTTGAGCTTGGATGCTTTCTAGCGTGCTCGCACAACTGGGTTTCAAGCTTGAAAGCACGGGCATGCTGTATCGTAACTACCCTACGAATAAAGATTGGTACAGTTGCAGGAGAGCTGCCTCCGAAGGGCCCCATCTTGCTCCGGCAATGACCCGAAGAACGTGGACAAAACTCTTGAGCTCTGACTTCAAGGCTGTGACGTGTTTTGACCACGATTGATTCCGGTCGAGGATAACACCCAGGAATATGTGGTGTGCAACACCACGAAATTTTGTTCCATTCACAGTTAGAGGGTATCTTGTCACTTGTTTTCGTGTAAATGCAAGCACTGTGCATTTTTCAGTTGACAGTGCGAGTCCCTGGGACCCCAAGTGACCCAAGTGACCGTCCTGTTCCTGCCGTGCCGCGTACCCAGCGAAGTCCTCGCACAAGCACTCTCTCCCTACGGGAAGGTGCTGCACATCACCAGAGGACTCATGGGATCGCGCCCAACCTTGACCACTGGGACGCGATACGTCCGCATGGAAATGAAGCTTCGTCACCGGTGCCCAACTACCTCAAAGTCGCGGGCCATCGAGTAACCTGTGACTACAAAGGCATCCAGCGAGTGTGTCGTCGATGTGGAGACAGTGGTCACTTCCGCATGAACTGCACAGCTCCATTTTGTGGAAGGTGCGGCGTTTATGGCCATGACGGGAAAGGCTGCTCGCTGCCGTGTCGCCGTTGTGGGGACCCGCATGCCACCGTGGCCTGCACCATCAGGCCATCGTATTCCGAGGCGGCATCCAAGGATTTCCCCCCACTTCAACCAGGAACGCCATCTAAGAACAAGTGCGACGATTCGTCAACGCGAGCCGTGGTAACCGACCACGACCAAGGCGTGCCAATCGCGACGCTGCACTAGACGCCCACAGCGTTTCCAACGATTCCGGGCCTGGTAATCCCTCCAGGTACTGAAAACTTAAGTTCCCCGCGTCCCGTGGCCATTTCTGAGGAATCGCAGGCCAAGCCCTCGTCAGACGAAGCGCCTCGTGAAGACGGCGTCTCGGATGGGAATATTGCATCTGAGGCTCCTCGCGTTGCTGCTCAGTCGACAACAAGTTCAGGTGTCATCGAGGAGTCTACACCTCAAGACGACGACGCCTGCATCTACGAGGACTCCAACAGCACCACGAGTGAGGCGCCCCTACAAATTGACGAAGACGCCAGCTCCAGTGACATAAGCCAGGACAGTGGAGACGTCTTTGTACCATCCTCACTCAAAAACCCGGACACCAAACGCCACCGGATAACTACTCGTGACTTAGAAGCCCCCACCAGAGACAGAAGTCCCCTGCGGACTTCGACGCGATCCCGGAAGCCCCGAGCCTCCGGTGGATCGCCTGGCCGGAAAAAATGACTCAGCCACTTGCGGGGCATTGGCTCCCGCACCTGATAAAGGTACCCCTGCATTTGCGTGATCCTATAGAAAGTTTTCACTTTCCCCATGGCTCTTACTCTAAAAGTTATTACTTTTAACGTTCAAGGTTTCCGAAATCCACAAAAACAGGCTGAGGTATTGGCTTTTGCACGTTCAGTGCACTGTGATTTGCTGTTCCTGCAAGAAACAAATTTTTTCAAGCTTTCTGATGTACTCGCTTTCAAGCGCGCGTTCAATTTTGATTGTTTCTTTTCGTACGCCAGCACGCATTCGACTGGCGTCGGAGTCGTTATTTTTAACCGAGGTCTGTTACGTGACCATCATGTTTCCTTCGATGCCTTCGGACGCGTGCTGGCGTTCGACTGCACCTTTTTTTCGTTAAGAATAAGATTTGTTGCCGTGTATGCCCCAGCGGCACGCGAGAACTCAAACGCGTTCTTCCAATCTCTTGATGCGTTCCTTTTAAATTCCCGACATGTGGTACTTTTAGGGGATTTCAATTGTGTCCTAGACTCACTCGCAGACGTTCGAGGTCCGGGTCGCGGCCGGTCAAACTGGAATGCCAGAGAACTCGAACGTCTAGTGCAGCAATTGGCATTGAGTGACATTCATCAAATTGTGCATGGCAGTAATTATGCCTATACTTGGCGTCGAGCAGCGTCGAGCAGCCGAATTGATCGCGTGTATGCATCCCCTAGTCTCATTACCTACGTTCACGACACCGGGGTAATGTCATTGCCACCGACACCGGTGTACATTAGCGACCATCGGCCGGTTATGTTATCTCTCCGCCTGCCAGCGGGGACGCCAACGGTTCACAGACCATGGCGTCTCGATTGCCGCGTCCTCCAGGACTCTCAGGCTACGGAGAAATTATCCCGAGCGTTACGCGCATCGCTTATTGGGGCCGATGTAGCTGATTGGGATCGCCTCAAAGAACAGTGGCGGCATCATTGCAGTGCGTCGGGCAGAGGACTTTGCACCCGTATGTCGAAAGATGCGTCATTGTTAATCCAGAAGATACGCATTGCCAATCGAGATCCCAGTCCTTCCACTGTAACGCGGGCATGGCAAGAGGAGCTCGTTGAACGGTACCAGCGTATTATGCGGGCTTCTTCACTCTCGGCTGCAGCTTGGCGCTGTAGACGTGCGCCCTGTGCGCACCCTGAGGTGCTAAGGTATGCACGCAGAGCTCTGCTTCGTCCTCCAGGCTCGCCTGCCCACTCGCTGAACTCTATAACCCCAGCTGCAGCGGGTACGCGCGACTTTCAGGAATTCACTCAACACTTTGAGTCAATAGCTAAATCTGGTGCTAATGTCTGTTACCCAGGATCCGTTTCTTCGCATCCTCTACTAACAGATTTACCTCATGATTCCAACATGTCAAATGACGTCCTCTTATCACCGCCATCTGATGACGAAATCAAGGGCGCATTAGACGCAATGAAAAAGGGATCGGCCCCAGGGCCTGACGGACTCCCTGCAGAGTTTTATGTACAGTTCTGGCCTATCATTGGTCCAACTATGTCACGCGTCATTCGCAAGTGTTTCCAAGATATTACGCTTCCAACTTCTTTCCACAAAGGCCGTATAACACTAGTTCCCAAGAAAGACCCAATGTCTACGCGACCAGAAGATTGGCGCCCTATTACCCTGCTCAATGTAGATTACAAGCTCTTGGCTAACATTTTGGTGCGCCGAATCAGTCCATTTCTTGCAACATTAATCGCTCCCCACCAGGTCTGTTCTGTTCCGGGCCGAGAAATACACACCCATACGTGGTTAACGCGTGACATCATTCAATACACCATTAGCCGATGTGCGCAAGGACTGTTGGTTTCATTAGATCAAGAGAAAGCTTTTGATTTCATAGAACATGGCTACATACTAAATGTCTTACATGCATACGGATTCCCGGATAAGTTCATTGACCTTATCAACGCGATGTACACTAATTTAGAAAGTACCCTTTACTTAGATTCCCGTGAGAGTCACGCATTTAGAGTCACGCGTGGGGTCCGTCAAGGGTGTCCCCTCTCCCCAGTGTTATTTATCCTTGCATTAGAGCCCTTCTTAAGGGCCGTTGAACATCACCCGCAGATTCGTGGCTTACCTCTACCCGGTAACACTCAAGTAAAAGTCGCTGCATATGCAGATGATATCACTCTATATGTACATAATGAACAGTCGCTGCAGCATGCTCTTGATACATTCCATGATTTCGGTATTATCTCCGGTGCAAGGTTAAACTTTTCTAAAAGCCAGTATTTTTTCATTGGCAACCCCAGCGGTCGCATCAACATTACGTCGCCTTTACAGTGGTCTCCTGAGATTTCAATACTCGGAGTTACTTTCACTGTATTTGGTATACAGGATGGCATCTGGTCATCCGTTGTACAAACTCTTCTAAATGATATCAAAGCAGCCAGGTACTTCGAATTCCCCCTCTTGGAACGCCGATACTTAACTCAAACGGTGTACCTAGGAAAATTTTGGTACCTTTGCCATTGTGTTAAACCACCGCTCCACGTCTGCAGGAAAGTGCAAAGCTGCATCAGTTCATTTTTTTGGTCTGGTGGCACAGAATTGTTATCGCGTCCAGCGTTAGCTCAACCGCGAGATCAAGGCGGTTTTGCATTCCCCGACGTTTCCGTCACGGCTTCTACATTGTGCCTCCGCACTCTATTGCGAATACTAAGCAATGATGACATGCCCGCTCAGACACTGGCTCGTTACCATCTGGGGCCATCACTACGTGCCTTCTTGCCGGATAGCCAAATAAACAAAGGTCCCCAATCAACTGAATTACCATCTTTGTATCGAGCCCTTCTGGCATTTCACCGACGTTTGGAAGCTACGTGCCCAGAGATAGAGGTGGCCGATTCTAAAGTGGTGGACACAATGGCCGCCCTTCTACGGCCCTTAGTGCCCCAGCATCGTCAATCTGTATTGAACCGCGCTTGGAAACCAATAACTGCCGCAGTGTTGCCGGGGCATCTCAGAGACTTTGTCTGGAGGTTGGGCTGGGGCTTGCTCCCCACGCGAGATCGGTTGCAGCGATGGCAGGTGGTTCGCACTTCCACTTGCCCCAACTGCGTCATGGTAGAGACCAATCGACATGCGACGTTTGAATGTGTGGTTTCCCGCCTTTTTTGGCGTGCGGTTAATGCTGGTTTTCGGGGACAGGGTGTGCGAACTTTCGTGTCCAACGGCCGATTTCCGCGTAGCCGCTTCTCCGCTCTGTTAATAGTTGCGGGGCTGTTCAGCCTTTGGAGAAACCGATGTGAGGCCGTAGCTGCCAATTGCCGCCGGCGTGCTTTGTGGCCGATACTGGGGAGAATGAGACGAGAGATCCTCGCGTTCCTCTCCGAGGAGCTTTTCTTCCTCGGGGAGCAAGAGTTTCTGCGGCATTGGTCGTGCCCTTTCGTCAAGGTGGAACACGAAAGGATACAACTCATTTTTCAACCGACTTGGTGCTAAGCAGCGCCCGTTGAGTTGTTATATATGATTTCATTATTACAAATTGTGTTTCATTTGGATCTATTGTATCGTTATACCCTTGTATCGTGATATCACATTGAATTTTTGTGTACATGTATGCCAACATAATCATGTATATTAGAGCAAATGTCTTCAATGTAACGTAGTGATGGTAGTCGTGAAATATAGATGTGCCGAAGTGTATGTGCCCTGTTACTGGAATGGTATGAAGCCTTTGTGTTCTGTACATGCTGTAAATAAACTTTTTCTAAACAAGGAGCTTCGCCCCTAAAATGAACATCATGTAACATTTCTATAGATACCTGCTCATTGTGGCATAATGGGTAATGTAGAGGCTGATGATGAAGCTAAGAGAGCTTCAAATGGTGCCTCGGAAGTGTGCATCACATTTTCTCGACAAGATACTAACATCCTACTTCGACGCGTAATGCGCAACTCCATCTTAGAGCACTGGCAGGAACCAGAACACCAGCACAATCGGCTGCACAAATGGGACCCGGAAAGGAAGTTCCGTGTGCCTCACAAGTTAAAGCGAAGCACCTCATGCATTATGCACCGCATTCGCCTCGGTGTGGCTTACACGAGACGTTACGCCCACTTGATTGGCTGTAATGACACAAGTCCCGATTGTGGTCACTGTCGGTTGCCAGAAACGCTCGAACATATCCGTGCTGCCTTAGCCAATATTGTATATGCAGAAATATCTGATGTTTAATCTGTGTTTGTGTGACCACATTGTCGATAATACTAATTTGTTTTGTCTTTCTTTTTCCTTTTTATGTACACATCGTATTTTTGTAACCATGCTACTTCATGTTATGCCTTTGTTCTGTACCACTCCCCTCTGTAATGCCTCTGGCCTTGAGGGTATAATAAATAAATAAATAAATAAATAAATATATTTTGCGACTGTCCAGCATATTGCCACCTACTTCTAGTAGTGGGTCGTATGCCAAGGTGAAGGCACACACCACAGAGAAGAAAGAAGTGCGCGTGAACCCCCGCTCTGGCAGACAAGCCCAACCGACGCGCTTGGTTAGAGCCCTGTTGCTCAGACATCAATAAACCTTGTCGACACCCCCTGGAGCGACGTGACAATTGGTGGAGGTGCTGGGTAGCCCCTCACGGATGTTTCAGACCCCTCCTGGAAGCGGCACCACAAGCCCAGTGCGAGTCCACACTCCCGTTCATCGGACAAGCCGCAGGATCAGGGGATTGCCACCCGAAGCTGACCCTACAGTTCACACAAGTATGATGAGCACGTCTGTTCAAACCACTCTAACAGGTACGGGAAACCCCCCGGTGACTCGGTACACCCTTGAAAGTCCACAGGTTCCGACACCGTTTCATGGCACCGAGCTCGAAGACGTCGAGGACTGGTTGGTCGACTTCGAACGCGTGGCTGCTTTGAACGACTGGAATGACGCGGCCAAACTACGGCGTGTTTACTTCTATTTGGAGGATGGAGCACGTACCTGGTACATGAATCACGAGGAACAGATGACATCGTGACCCGATTTCCGCCGCCGGCTGTTGGACACTTACAGAAGTGTTGATCGCCACGAACGAGCGGAGCGAGCGATCCAGGCCCGCATCCAGATGCCCAACGAAACTGTCATGACCTATGTGGAAGATATGACGCGTCTGTTCCGACGGGCTGATCCAAGTATGACAGAAGAGAAGAAGTTGCGTCACCTGATGCGGGGAGTTAAGGAGCAGCTTTTCGCTGACCTTGTACGGAGCCCTCCGAACACGGTCGCCGAGTTTTCGTCTGAAGCCGTCACGATGGAAAAGATGCTTCAGCATCGATCCACCCTGTATGAGCGGCAAGTGAACACGTCCACTGCTCAAGTTCTGACGACTTTTGGGAGCAACACCGAGTGTCTGCGCGACCTTATCCGCTCTATAGTACGTGAGGAGCTACAAAAGGCTGCCACACCACCACTACCTACGGTGAGCTCTATTGCAAGTATCGTCAAGGACGAGCTGCATCATGCCTTGCGTGACCCTGTGAGTCTGGATAACGCCACACCCACCCCGGCTGACTACCACCGTGCGACTTATGCGGAAGCCTTGAAGCGCCCAGCTTCCTCTTCCCCGCTGTTTGTTCAGGCACCTCCTACAGTTTCACTTCAGTCGGCGCAGCCTCTACGGTACTACGAGAACACACGCACGCCCCCACCCCTCGTTTACGCCAACCCTGTGCATCTTGCGGAACAACCAGCACACTACCTTGACGACAGACGTGCTTCGCCTCGGAAATCTGATGTGTGGCGCACTCCTGATCGCCGACCTTTGTGCTTCCACTGCGGTGAAGCGGACCATTTGTACCGCCAGTGTCCATACCGGCGCCTCGGGCTGCGCGGCTTTTCAGTATATTCAGCGCCTCCTCGGTATGGCCAGCGACCCCGGGACATTGAGGATTACCTGGCTCAACAGCGCATGCCACCGCCTTCTGGACGGCAGCCACGCTCACCGTCGCCGAGGCGCTTTTCATCTTCGCCACAGCGCCATGCTGGCGCACGGTCCCCCAGTCCCCGCCGGGAAAACTAACGCAAGCGACCCTTGGAGGCGAGGTCGCTGGCAGTCGACGTGCTGAAGACCTCCGATCGACGCTAACAGTAAAGGGCGTGGATTCGACTGAGCGATATGTGCGGCTTTCTCTGGATATACCGGTGCTGATAGACGGCTATGCAGTAGGTGCTTTAGTTGATACCGGGGCTGACTATTCTATACTAAGCGGGAAAATGACCAGACTACTAAAGAAGGTAATCACGCTCTGGCATGGCTCTGTGATTCGAACGGCTGGTGGCCACACCGTCTCTCCGCTTGGAACCTGCACGAGTAGAGTTCGGGTCTGCGGTTATACTTTTGTAGCAAGTTTCCTTGTGCTCCGTGAATGTTCACGCGACGTTATTCTTGGTGTTGACTTCCTGCAGGAGTATGGAGCTGTCATTGACCTTCAAGAGAATCGCATCACCTTCTCAGCCGACCGAGCGATCGACAAGCAGGACGACCAACAACGTGCCGACATTCTTCGTGTTTCTGCTGAAAGTATAACGCTTCCTCCAAGAGCCAGTGTTATTGTCGACGTCACATGCTGTGGATTGCGAAATGGTGAAGCGATTGCAGAAAGTAATTTTGAACACCTGCTGACTCAAGGTGTTTGTGTGGCTAGGAGTATCATACAGCTACGTGATGGCCGATCTCAACTGCTCGTTACAAATTTCAGTAACGAACACCGACACCTTTTCCGTGGCACTTCGTTAGCGTTTGCAGATGAATTAGGTACCGTTCCCATCTGCTTCTCGTCGGACGCCGTGGAGGCTGCCGATACGTCTCTAAACAATATCGATATTAATTCTAACCTCACACCAGAAAACCAGACAGCACTGCGAAAACTCTTGCTTGAATTCAAGTCATGCTTCGCTACTTCCTCTAAGGTGCGCCAGACTTCGATCACTAGGCACAGAATCATCACTTACGAAGACGCCCGCCCAGTACACCAACAGCCTTACCGTGTGTCAGCGAAGGAACGAGAAGCCATTCGTACGCAAGTTCGAGAAATGCTTGACGACGGCATCATCGAGCCTTCCAACAGTGCGTGGTCCTCTCCGGTCGTCCTAGTCAAGAAGAAAGACGGAACGCTACGTTTTTGCGTCGATTACCGGAAGCTGAACAGCGTGACTAAAAAGGACGTGTACCCGCTGCCACGCATCGACGACTCGTTAGACAGATTACGCCGCGCCCACTATTTTTCCTCTTTGGATTTAAAAAGCGGGTACTGGCAGATCGAGGTTGACGAGCGAGATCGCGAGAAAACGGCCTTTGTTACCCCTGATGGCCTGTATGAATTTCGTGTCCTTCCTTTTGGTTTGTGCTCAGCGCCTGCAACCTTCCAGCGAATGATGGACACTGTGCTTACTGGTCTGAAGTGGCAAACTTGCCTCGTATACCTTGATGATGTTGTCGTTTTTTCTGAAACCTTCCAGCAACATCTTCATCGCCTCAGGAGTGTGCTACAGGCTATTCAATCAGCAGATCTTACACTCAAACCGCAGAAGTGTCACTTTGGTTATGAAGAGCTCAAATTCCTTGGCCATGTAGTCAACGCGAAAGGAGTCCGACCCGACCCCGACAAACTTGCCGCTGTAGCCGCGTTTCCGCATCCTACAGACAAAAAGACTGTCCGGCGATTTCTGGGCTTGTGCGCCTACTATCGACGATTTATTAGAGGGTTTTCGAAGATAGCGGAACCCTTGACTCGCCTTACACGCGACGACACACCGTTTGTATGGGCTACCGAACAACAGGCTGCTTTTGCCGAGCTACGACAGCGGATGCAGTCAGCCCCTGTTCTTGCGCATTTTGACGATGATGCTGACACAGAGGTGCACACTGACGCCAGTAACATCGGCCTCGGCGCAGTGCTCGTCCAGCATCAACACGGCAAAGAACGAGTCATTGCCTATGCCAGCCGCTCACTGTCCCGTACCGAGGTGAATTACACGACCACAGAGAAAGAGTGTCTCGCAGTAGTGTGGGCGATCACCAAGTTTCGCCCGTACCTCTATGGTCGTCCATTTAAAGTGGTGACGGACCACCATGCCCTCTGCTGGTTGGTAAACATTCGTGATCCCTCTGGACGACTGGCCCGATGGAGCTTGCGTCTACAGGAATTTGATGTTACCATCGTATATAAGTCTGGACGGAAGCATGAAGACGCTGATACGCTGTCGCGTGCACCCATACCTTTAGTCAATCAAGAAGAAGACGACGATGACGGTTTCCTGGGCGCCCTTAGCTCATCTGACTTGAGCAGACGCCAGCGAGAGGATGAAGAGATTCGACCGCTCATCGACTATCTGGAGGGTCATAGCGCCGTTATACCTCGTCATCTATTTCGTGTCATGACGTCTTTCTGCCTCCGAGGTAATGTCCTGTACAAAAAAAACGCCCGTTCTACGAGCCGCGCTTACCTCCTCGTCGTTCCGAAGGACATGCGGGACGAAGTCCTCTCCGCGTGCCATGACGAGCCCACATCTGGTCATCTGGGTTACTCGCGAACGCTCGCCAGAGTAAGTGAGGCGTACTACTGGCCCGGACTTTCGGCAAGCGTGAAGCAGTACGTTAAAAGCTGTCGTGAATGCCAGCGTCGAAAGTCGCCACCAAGCAAGCCGGCTGGATTACTTCAGCCAATTGATCCACCCCACAAGCCATTTGACCAAGTCGGCATGGACATTCTCGGCCCATTTCCTTTATCGTCCGACGGCAACAAATGGGTCATTGTTGCAACTGACTATTTGACCCGCTATGCTGAGACACAGGCGATACCACGAGCCACGGCTTCTGAGGTAGCACAGTTCTTCATGTGCCACATTGTTCTGCGCCACGGTGCTCCATCTACAGTGATAACCGACAGAGGAACAGCGTTCACTGCACAGCTTATTGATGAAGTTTTTCGGCTAAGTAACACTAGGCATCGAACGACGACTGCTTACCATCCGCAGAGCAACGGCTTAACCGAGCGACTAAATAAGACAGTCACAAACATGATCTCCATGTACATCGACGTCCAACACAAAACATGGGATCGCATTTTGCCTTATGTGACGTTCGCTTATAACACCGCCGTTCAAGAAACAACCCGATTTACACCGTTTCGCCTTCTCTACGGCCGCGAAGTTCAGACGATGCTGGATGCGATGCTTCCTTATGAAGGCGCTGATCGATTAACAACTGACGCAGAAAAATTTGCAGAGCGTGCCGAGGAAACGCGCCAGCTCGCCCGGCTACACATTGGTCAGCAGCAACAGGTCGATGCACGACGTTACAATATGCGTCACAATGACGTATCTTACAGTCCGGGAGACCAAGTTTGGGTTTGGACCCCTGTTCGACGCCGTGGCCTCTCCGAAAAGTTGCTCAGCAGATACTTCGGTCCGTATAAAGTAATACGCCGCGTGAGCGACGTAAACTACGAAGTGGTTCCGGACGCTACGTCGTCACGATGGGCGCAACGAAAACAACCGACCTCTGACATAGTTCACGTGGTGCGCATGAAGCCCTATTTTGCGCGTTCCTAAAAGACCACTTTTCTGTGTTTTTTTTATTTGTGCTCTGACAATTGCCTCATCATTGGTGAACTTAACGCGTCTAACATTTGATCATTGGTGCCCTTTTTCATTGTTTAACCTACTTTGTTTTGTTTTTTTTCAATAACTTTACAGCATCGGGACGATGCTCTTTCTTTTTTTTGTTGAGGAGGAATATTGCCACCTACTTCTAGTAGTGGGTCGTATGCCAAGGTGAAGGCACACACCACAGAGAAGAAAGAAGTGCGCGTGAACCCCCGCTCTGGCAGACAAGCCCAACCGACGCGCTTGGTTAGAGCCCTGTTGCTCAGACATCAATAAACCTTGTCGACACCCCCTGGAGCGACGTGACAATATGCAAGCGAACGTCAGCAACTGATATCTTCGATTGGCCGATATATTAGTCGATCATTAACCGATGAGGTTGTGTTAGGTCCTTGGCCTGACGCCAGCAGCACACATGTGGTTATACGAGCCGTCATCGCTTTCTTAGAAGCCACTGGACTGGATGCACGTGTGTAGAATTACCCAGCCTAAAAAAACATATCATCTCTCTACCTTACCATCGTCATTCATCCCTCTTTCACTACCCAGTCACCCTTCCCCAGTGTAGAGTAGCAGGCCAGAGCAGACTATAGCTCAGGCCAACCTCTCTACCTTGTGAAAATAAATTCTCTCTCTCTCTCTTCTTTTGAAGACAAGCATAGGCTGGAACCGCCTTCCCCCCTTCATTGCTGCCACTAAGTACCAAGCCCAGTTCAAGTCTGTAGCTTAAAAAAACACCACGGTGTGACTGCAGGCTATTGTTTCCTACTTCTTTAGTTGAGTTTCAAAGACGATAGTCTGTCTTGGGGGCCTCCCCCGCGAAAACTTTGGTCTGTCTGTCTGCCTGCCTGCCTGCCTGTCTGTCTGTCTGTCTGTCTGTCTGTCTGTCTGTCTGTACATTTGTCTGTTTTTCCACTGTTACCGCGAACCGGGTACTCTAAACAGCACCAGCCGTTACCCCGAACGGCCGACTCCATCCGCAGCGCCCACCAATGTTGCTGAAGGATCAGCGTTCTTACGTGTGCGATTGTGAATTAAAAAGCAATTATTACGCATATCTGAGGCAGATTAACAACACATCTATATTCTGCATGTTCCTCTTTTACTTGAAAAGGCATACACAAGTAATTCTAAGGACCGTAGCGCTTATCACGCTGCGCTGACCATGCAATGCTTGCATGAAGCAGCGAGTGTTACTGACGCTTTGCTAAGACGACATGCTGGTGGCACCTACCAGTCGCCTTGCGTTCTACACCTTATCACTTTTGAGACGGGCGCGCACGCCCGCCTCAGGGCCACGCGCTTTGTTTTCCAAAAAGAACTGCCAGATGGCGCTCATGTCTCACGTGTGACGTGACTTGGTGCGCTCGTGCGCCTCCGCTGCACGCTCGAGGTACTCTTAACGCAGTGCCTCCGGAATACCATTCACCGAATTTCTTGCGCAGAAGATTAAATAAATGTTTTGTTCACTCTCTCCACACGCAAGACTATCGTCTTTAGACGACATTTGCAGATTACATGCAGATACGGAGGCAATTTTTTTTTCTTTTCTTTTCTAACTATTGTGATTTGTTGTATTTTTTTCATGGTTGTTAACGGTTGTTAACATCTTTACCGTGTTCATATTGTGCCCAACTCTCTCTGTAACACACTCTGTGTCTTGGTGGTATACTAATAAATTATGTCATAAAAAATAAGTAAGATAGATATTTTTGTAGGCCTGCAATACTCGACAGAGCAGACGCTTCAGTTTGTCACTATGCTGCGAGCGCACGCTATTAGGTGTCATGCCAATATAGGTGGGATGCCTTACATAAGTGTGCTTGTGCCTTTCTGTTTCTGCTTAAAGTGACGAAATTGGCTCACTTCAAAAGCACACACTCCAGACCTTATGAAACAACTTATTCACTTAATAGGGTCGGTGCCCAAAATAGAGTAATACTGTGTGCAAGAGTAGAGGTTTCGTATATGATATCAATGTCTACTATAGCGCTACAGATATATTATTGAATGATGAGAGTTTTCGTCACGATGTAAGAGCAGTAAGGCTATCATAACACCGAGTATATACGGAGCCCGAACTCATTTCCAATCTTCTCGAGACGAATGCTCGATCTAGCTGCTATATGTGAATACTTATGTGACGTGACTCGTAAGTGTCTGAAATGATTTTAGTGTGAAGGTAACACGTCTCTCTCTTAAACGAGGAACCACTGAAGAGGCGTTTCTAATAAAGGTGACTGTATATATATATATATATATATATATATATATATATATATATATATATATATATATATATATATATATATATATATATATATATATATATAGGAGCTGTATTATCGGCCTAAGATGTCAAAAGCAAGGATGGGCCAGAGAAAACAACAGCAATACTCATAATATTAATATTATGTGTTTAGAAAAAATTTTTAACGATTTCGAATACTTCGTACTCAACTATGGGAGAGCACTGAGCCGTCCCGCTAAAAGAATACTAAAAGAATACTAAAAGAATAATATTAGTAATAAATATCTTCGGTTCTAGGTGAAAAAAAAATGGCAGCTCCCACGTACCTAGGAATCGACGTTATGCGAAGCATGCGGAGGGAAGGTGACCGTGCTGCAATTTTTTTATTGAGCGACATGTCATGAAATCACGCTAAATATAGTACAAATGTTCCACGCACATACATATGTTGAAGAGCTGCAGATGTTTATATAACCAGTTTTTCCCTTGCACAACGATGTCAGCTGCAAATGTGTTAAGCTGCATTGAAGCGCTGGTGCTCGCGAAGAGCCCTTGACCCTGCTACTTAAATCAACTTCAGCACAAGGCATGTCATCACAATTGACGTTAACCCAATCTGACGGCTGTATGAAAGGAGTACATATGTAATGTTAATAAAATTGGGTAGGCAGCACTGCAACCACTATGGATGTTTCACGAAGATTAGCGCCTAATTGAAAAGTAGTTCCGAGACCTGGCGTAGCTCTGGGGTAGAATGCTTGACTGCCACTCAGAATGCTTGGGTTCGATACCTGCTGGGATTATGAAATTTATTATTTGCATTCGTCGGGTGGCCAACGCTGCCTATGTAAGGTTTTTCTTAACACTGAAATTTCTTCTATGCTTTCGTTGGATCGACGCTACCGATGTCGGGTATTGCTTAACGTTCACGCATTGAAATTTCCCATGTGTGTTCTCATCGTTCTTGGGTAGATACTTAGTGTCAATCATCTGTGGCACATACCCGCTTACCAGCGGGTATGTGCCACGGGTCACTTCCTTAACTTGGTTCACACCAAGTTAAGGGGGTGACCACGAGAGCACCCAAACGTATAAGCGGCTAGATAGATAGATAGATAGATAGATACGCTCAAAGTCGCCGAAGTTCGCTAAGAAATGCTTCGCATTTAATAACTCCACATCGAATATGAGGAAGGCCGTTGTGTTGGGATCTAAAATTTTGACCCTGTGGGGCTCTTTAATGTGCATCAACCTCGAACACTACACGCGCTTCTTTCGTTTCGCCGCCATCCCCATTTAGATAGGTATGCTCTATTGGAGAAATAATATCTGTACGTTTGTTGTGACACCATGTATGCGAAAAATTCGAAAGCCACCAAGAGAATAGCACGAACATTATTCGCAAATAACAACTCCACTCCCGAATTTTTTTTAATTATGTGCCTAATAAGGCTATCAAAATATGGCTTAGCAGCACCTGGATAAGCTGACAGAGAGAAAAAAAAGGTGGAGCAGTTGCACCTTGCTCAGCTATACGGCAGAAATAACCAATTATTTTTTTCTAATCAAGCAAGCTCCTATAGCTAAGAACATTTGATGAGACAGCCATATCGAGAGTAGTGATGTCGCCTTTTCTCGTTAAAAGAACAAGGACTAAAACAAATCTTACGGCGCTAACCTGGGCCATAAAATTGATGTGGTTAGCAAAGTGCCGTGATAGCGCAAATTATGTCGCGATCGCAGCACTGCTTCCTAGCGTTCCTAAAAGACTTTTCTACGAGCTAGATTACCTGCTTTGTGCAGATACGTGAAGGCGCAACATATGAAAAAGCACTGGCTTCACACCGGGTTCGTTTCAATTAAATAACTGCCCCCACCTTACACTTTTGTCTTGTCTTTCTCAGTACTTTACTGGGCTGGTGAACCAAAAGTCGTGAATTCCACCTCAGCGGTGGTGGTCGCCTTTCAATTGAAGTGGAATGCTAGAGACCTGTGCACTTGCCGATGCGAGTGCACGTCAAAAAAACACCGGTTGACCAAAATTTGCTTAGCACCGCACCATGCTATGGGCGTCTTAAGCATATTGCTGGTGTGTCACGTAAACCTATGATATTTCTGTACTATTACTACACCCACGCCAAGCGTGAATGGCGCACCGAATATATTTCAAGGTGGTAATTATTTTCGTCATCTCATCTCACTTAACGCGTGAATTTTGGAGAAGTGGCCTTAACTCATCGCTCTACGATGGTAATGAAAGAGAGAAGGAAGAAGAGGGATTGATAATGTCTTCTAGCAGGATGTCTCGGGTATAGTCATTCCTATTCCTGCAGATTGCAAAAGAAGGACGACGACGACGAAGCGTTCGGGTATACAAGCGCTTCTCTCTGTGCTCTCCGATTTTTTCAGTGAAACCTTCAGTTTTGTATGGTGCCTCGTCTCCGCGTCCTGCGGCCATGGACGTGCGCCTTCCGGAGGACCGCCTGGCCAGCAGTCATCTCGGCTGACCACCGCGAGGAAGAGAGGAACTTCACTCAGTGACAGCGAGGACACAGAGCTGTACTCAGCCGCCTCGGAAGACGACTCATCCGACGATGCTTTCATTCCTGCCCGGAGCAAGAGGGCGAAGAGGACGATCGTCAACGCAGCCACGCATACCTCTGCGAGTACAGCGACTATGAAGTCAAGGCATGAACGCTGGCCACACGTCATCATCTTTGTGCCTGAAGAGTCCTCAGGAAACCTGTGACCGCGGACAGGCAAGCACTCTCCGCTTTTTTGGAATGTGTGGTACCTAATGAAATCAAGGAAATCAGAGTAAATACGCGAAAAAATGTACTCGCCATAGACGTATTCCACGTGAATGCGCTCGGATCACTCAGACAAGTGACTGAGCTAGGCGGCTTCAAAGTGCGGCCCTTTACACCGATTGACAACTCATCCATAGCTGGTGTGGTATGCGACGTAGACATTGCGATTCCCGACGCTGACTTGCCCACCCTCATCAAACCGGCAAATGAGGGTACTGTCATCACTCAGGTACACCGCCTTGGGAAGTCACGCTGTGTGAAACTCGTATTCAAAGGAGATTGCACACCATCCCATGTCAAAGTCGGACATTTTTGTCATCCTGTTTGGCTTTTGTGCAAAAGCCACTTCAATGCCACCAGTGCTATAAACTAGGTCACGTCAAGGCCATATGCCCGAACTCGCTGTGGTGCCCCCGTGCACAGAGCCCCATTCGGAAGATGCGTGTCAGTCCACATTTCTTAAATGTGGTAAGTGTAATGGCTCACACACTGCTTCATCGAAAGACTGCCCTCGAATTAAGGAGCGCGCGGTGCTTAAGCAAATGGTCACTGACAATTCGACCCACAGGGATGGTGCCGAAACAGTCCGGCGTCGGCAGCGGCGTCGGTGCCATCGTTAGACCTCAAAGTGGACGACTGGGCCAGTTGGTGATACATGATCTAAGAGTACTACGCGGTAGAAAACACGGACGGGTAAAAGAGTACGCGGTTATCTTGTCTTTTTCCCGTCCGTGTTTTCTACCGCGTAGTACTCTTCGACCTCAAAGATTGCGCAAGCTCGAAACGAGAGCGCCACCTCTACTGCTGCACCATCAAGTCAAGCCGCAACAGGACCGACAAATTCAAAGAAGACTTCGGAGAAGACTATCTCTACAGAGCAATGGCCTATTCTTCCAAGTCATCCGCTAACCATAGAACGTCAGCAGATTACGCCCACTCAGGGGTCTTCACCAACCGCTGATGACACACATAAGAAAGATGGCAAAGTCATAACTATGCTTCGTTCTCTCATGTATGTCATCTGGGAGATCTTGTTGGACATGAGTACAACGTCTGCTCGAAGTGCTCTCAAAGTACGGGACGCCTTAAGCCTAGTACTTGAATCGCTCGACTAGAAATATGGCTAACGATCACCACCATTTTTAAGAAGTCAAGGAAGCATCCATCATTCAGTGCAACTCCAGCGGACTAAAACTGCGTCTTTTCGGACTTTTTGTCAATTAGTGTGCGCCAACATGTTCCAAGTCATCAGCATTCGTAAACCCAACGCATGTGGGTTCACAAATGCTCTTCTTTTTCTCATTTTTTCTTCATCTTTCAAACTTCCTCATTCCTATCCCCAGTGTAGGGTAGCATACCGGTCGCTCCACACTGGTTAACATCCCTGCCTTTCCTTTCCCTCCTGCCCCCCCCCCCCTTATTCCTGCAGCACACTTACTGGTATTATTATTTCTCCTCACGTTGCAATTTGTAGTTGATCAGCCTACGCGCAAGTGGACTATTTTCTGCGACTCGAAGGCGGCACTGCAGTCTCTACTATCAGCCTTACGCCGTGGACCACACGAGCAGCTGGTACTAGAGATAGCAGAGATTATACACCACCTGACTGAGAAAGGGCACCAAATTACATTTCAGTGGTTGCCCAGTCACTGCGGAATCATCGGCAATGAACGGGCCGATCAAGCTGCCCGCTCAGCCCACACAGAAAATCATAAACTGCGACTACCACTTTCTAGGACGGATGCTGCACGAGAGCTCCGCAGACTTGCTCGCCGGCAAACCACATCGCAATGGAATCAGCCGCACTTCAAGCATGCCCGACTGTACTCGCTTGACCCTACGCTAAGTCTTCAAGTCCCGTCGAGGCTTCGCCGAGCAGACCAGACCCTGTTATGTAGGCTGTGGTTGGGCGTTGCATTTACCAACGCCTACGCTTTCCGCATTGGGATGGCCGACACCGCAGCCTGTGGCCACTGTGGCAAGGAGGAAACCATTCAACATGTTCTTTGTGAGTGCCTAGCGTATAGTAGGTGGCGACTATGCCTTCGCAGGGAACTCAACAAATTAGATGATCAGCCTCTGTCGGAGCAGGAAATTCTGCAATATCGTCAGGATGCGACTTCACAGAAGAGGGCCCTGAAAGCGCTGCTGCACTTTTTGCGATTGACCGGCCTTGCTGAACGGTTGTAGCTGGGACGCCCTTCCAGTGTGTGTTTTCGTTTTTTTTTATGAGTGCGCGTGCGTTATTTTTTTTCCTCTCTCTAACCCCTCTTTCTTGCCCCTACTTCCCCACCCCCAGCGCTGGGTAGCAAACCAGATGCCAATATCTGGTTAACCTCCCGGCCTTTCCTTTCCCACTCACTCACTCACTCACTCTCCTCACTCTCGCACTCCTGTCTCTTGCTTCTTCGATGTTGCACGCCACGTTGCGCTCGACGTTCGCCTGTATAGGTTTTTAGCAAACCACTGCTGTTTTAGGGCTTGAAGAAACGTGTAATTGCATCGTGAAGAATTTATTTATTATATGCAGTGACGCTTGGACGATAATACGAAAGGTTAGAGACAGGAGATAGTGAACTTCGTGTTTGAGTGTTGGAAAATTGAGGCTTTAAAATATTTTGCGACGAATAATAAGACACCGCGCGGTTTTCTTCGGTAAAACTCAGCGCATTGCGGTTTTCAAAAGCTGTGTTTCACGAAAACCTAAGAGCTCAAACTGTTTTTTTCCCGAATACGTGAAGGTCATTTCAAATAAAAAAAAACACTTTCAATGCTCTAAGGCCGCATCCCGCTGTACATGCTGCTGCACTTGAGAGTATAGATTTTCATGGAGTGCATATACACACATGACCCGGAAACAATGACGAATTATTCAGCAAGAGGCGCATAGTGGAATACCCTGTTTTGGAAGGCAGACAAGGAAGTATGCGAATATACAGGAGCTCAAGGAATGGACGCTGTCGAGAAAGAAGGTGAAAAAAAAACTTCTGACAGGAAATAGCGTATACAGTTTCGTGCGGATAGCACGATTCGTACACAACGACGAAACAACAAAACAGATAAGCTGCACTTTCTGAAATGAAAATACCGGGCGCCCCCTTAAACCCTGGCCACCCATGAAAGAGAGCATTGAACAAAAGCTTCATGATTATCCATTATTCATTCAATCTTTCGTTTGGCTGGCCATAGTAGCCATATTGAAGAAGCGACCAGTGCCCACGCAAGAGCGACGGTTCACTGAAACGCCAGCCAGCCGTCCGTTTCAGGAGTCAATGAAGCCCGAGGCACGTCAAACCAGAGGCAACTCTTTGTTTCCTACTAAGCTCCAGGCATGCTCAAGTATCGATGAGAAGAGTGCATGTGGCAACGTAGACTCCTTGTCGTGTCCTTTTCTGCCATCTTCTTCAGTGCTTTGTCCCTGTGGTTTCCGTCCATAACCTTATTCGATTACAAAACCACCTGCAATACAGAGATTGGGTAGGCACCCATGCACGTGAGTGATGATAGCGAGCCGTGATCCGGGGTATTATGGTGGGAAATGTAAAGAGCGTTAGCTTTTCTTTCAGTGAGATGCTTGCGCCCTCTGCATATTCATGATATGAACAGTGCACGCACTTCTCCGAGTCAGTGAGTGGCTTTTAAGTGTGCGTGTTCGAATAAATAACGATACTCACATCTGTATATATACAGCCGTCTTATAGACATAAGCAAAGAGAAATATTGGGCTAATTTGTTCTTCATGATTAGGTCTTGCAGACAATTTTGGACGGTTTATGGACCATTTTTGTTATACCAGGCACGTCAGGCTCACTGATCCTACAGGGTAGCTCATGATCCGATGTGAAATCGCCACACACGTTCACACTCACATATTTGTTTTATGAAAACGAAGTGCACGCGGTGGTGTGAATGAGGTGAGTATTATATTATAAAAAAGAAAAATTGATGGACGCCTCAGCCTTCTCCCAGAGTAGCATAGCACTCAACTCTTGAGGCTCCTGAAGAATGGAATGCTAAAATTTAAACGAATCCCGTGCAGACTAAACCTCCGACCATGCCACAAAGTTAGATGAATGTCTGCATAGTGCTAGCAGCTTCAAACTCTCCTATAGACTGGCTACTGCAAGAATATGCTGTCGAAGTGCCGACTAAGATATAAATCTTTCTTGTGCAAATTGGCGTCCTTACGGTGTCATGCGCACCTGCGCCGCTGCAAACAATGTTACGGGTCGGGAGCTCTGTACTACCAAGTCTATGGGCGATTGACATAGTTAAGATTAATACAATTTGACGACCGGTAAGATTCTGCCCTGCTGTGACGCAATCAGTGCATTTTTACTTGCTATCATTGACTTCCTCCTAAATGAAATAACTAGATTGTTTAACAAGCAGTTCCACACACTAATGTGGTTCCATGGTAACAATTAGTTGCCACACAGAAGGCGTGAATTGAATTGGCATTTCGGCTCAAAACATTCGATGTTTTTATATTATTCTGGAGTTTGCCTTGATACTTATCTCCAATTTCTCGCTCATAACCATGTACGCGAGAACGAAATTTCGGAAAAATTACCTCTTTAATTCTATCGCTTCAATAGCGGTCGTTGGCGTTTTCCTCTGGTTTCGAGCCACACTTGACGGCAGCTTGCTAAGATATAGTAGGGTGTAGATCTTGATCATTACAATGTTACTAAAGTGGTTTGCCAACACAACAACGTCAACTCGTGTCGCCCGGTTCTGATACCTGTACACGATGTCTTCCCGAAAGAGTATCAAGGTTTTGTGACAGCACAATATACTGCTACAGATGATTTCTGCCTATGATTCCGGCTTGATTGTAGTGTTCATTCTTTGTGACCAAAGCTATTTTCTGTGGATTTGACTCTTTAACACCATGGCATAAACTTTTCTAAAGCCTATTTTTATCATTGTTTGGTTAATACAGTCTATGAATAGTTTGTGTAAGAAGTACAACTTTATGAGGATACAGTGAAGACGCAGAGCTTCCCCTCATTACCCGGCAACTCAATACCTTCTTTTTATGGGTCTTCTTAAGCACATATTTACTATTCATTGCAGTGACAAAAGGTTCCGATGAAGCAAGTGACGTGCATGGCTCATCATAGAGGTCATGTCCTGTTATTCGTGTTCTCATACGCCAATTTCTTCTAGTATGCTAATTTTTGTTCATGAAAATTCACGAGAACGATCCCGAAAATTTTGGGACCCCTGAGATTCGCCTTTAAGAGTTTAACGCGATAGTGAAATCTGGCCCCTAGTGCACCCTTCAAACGCTAAGTACATACTTCTTAATATGTTTTATTACACACACACACACACACACACACACACACACACACACACACGCACACACACCCACACACACACACACACACACACCACACACACACACACACACACATTTCATTGTACCAGCGAGCGAGCGCAAAAGGTGCAAACAGGTTTATGATCTAAAGCAAAAGTCACATGGCCTCCAATATACACGCAGTGCGCTCGCAACCTCGCAGGCCATAAAGAGTCTTACAATGCCTCATAGATGGCAGCCCATTATTTAGCGCTTGCTGTTTGCTTGATCAACGCATCTGGAAAAGTATCATATGTTCTCCGCTAGATGGACATAGTTGTTCTATTTTAGAGGTGTTTGAAAGTTCCTGTGTGTTTTTAGTGGCGATGGCTGCACTAACGCGGCCTTTTTCGACGTAGTTTGATGGCCTCCCAAATGCGCCTACAATTCGCCGAACGGGCTCGTTTTCGTTGTGACAACTGTCGATCAAAGTGCGTTAGGGAGACTCCTTCCACTACAGGGCATTTATGTAGTGTTTTTTTTTTCGAAGCAGCTGCAAGTAACATCGTGGCTTTGTCATTCTTACGTCGGCACTCACGCGCGTCGGACGTAAGACTCATGTGCTCCGTACGAGCGGCGTTTGCGGCACATACTAGCCGCGGAAACAGGATGACCGAAGACCAAGACGCAGGATACCAGATTATTTTGCCACCACTGCCCAAGAGACGCGTCGCGCAAAACACTGTGTTTTTACACGGTGATGTGCGTGGCAGACCGTATCGAGTAGAAGATTTCCGAGAAGCGCTCGGACCCACAGGACTGCTACCGGAGGTGATGGCACTGGGTGCCTACCAGATAAATCATGCCTGGGCAGTCACCATGAACAACGCGGACGCTACGGGACGCTTGCTGGACGCGAAGGAGCTGAAAGTCAAGGTTGACGCTGCATCATCGTAGACCCCCAAAATCAGCCGGTGCAGGTGCGTCTTCATTGGCTGCTGTATGGCGTCAACGATGAAGACGTGCGAACGGCGTTGGTGGCTTTTGGGAAGGTCGTACAAGTCACCCGGGAGCATTGGCGTGTTCAAGGAGTCAGCGACAAGGGGTCAACCACACGGTCTGTGCTTATTAAGCTCAAGAGTGGCGTGAAGGTTGAAGATCTCCCGCATCAAATCAGGGTGGCTGGTAAACTGGCACTTGGGGTTGCACCTGGTCGGCAAATGCAGTGTCTGCGCTGCCGATGTACCGGCCATGTTATAAGAGAGTGTAAGGTACCCCGATGCTTGCGTTGTCGGCGGTTTGGCTACAGCGAAGATGAGTGCATGCGCACGTACACATCGGCTATCAGATCTGCTGAAGGTGAAGACACAGCAGAGTTGGTGATGTACGCGACCGAGGCTGAAGACGCGGCGAAAGGCGCAGGTGACGTGGTGAACCCAGATGCTTCAACAGGTAAAGCCACACTGATTGGTGGTGATGGACCAACAATACATGCAGACATAGCATCTGGGGAGGTTACTCAAGAGCCAGCCGGCCAAACCAAGGAAGGCTTCACAAGCACCCCATCGAAGGAGCCTGAGCCCTTGGAATTAACCTAACTACCAGTGTCGTGCGAGAGTATCAGTGGTGGGGCGCCAAGCAAAAGACCCCGCGAACAGTCTGCAGAACGGCGTGAGGTGTCCAGTGAAAAGCATGAAGAGGGGCCACCTGCGAAGGCGACTTCGTTCAGACGCAGCAGCACAAGGCTGCGTCCCAACCCAAACACTGGCCACCTTTGTCTTCTAGTGGCACGGGTCCACCTGGAGGCTCCAAAGATGTTTAGCTCTCTGCTAGACGCTGAAGGTAAGCATCATGCCCCGGGCTAACTTCTTCACTGTGTAGACATGGCTTTTGCACCAAAACATAGAGTGCAACGTTAAATGTTCGAGGTCTTGCCACCAAGCGGAATCATAGCCAAGTCTACTTGCTGCTCTTGGATCATGATCTGGATGTACTAGCTGTACAAGAAACAAAAATAGATGGTGAGGAAGAGACCCGGGGCATGGTGCTGAGGTTTACGGCGCGATACTACGCAATTGTAAGCAAGCAGTAGGCACGTCTGCAGGCTGTGTTTTGTTCATTAAGTAGTTACCCGGTCTGGTAGTGCAAGATACCTACTCTTGCCCTTCTGGTAGATTGGTTTCCTGTGATTTTGTATTCAATGAATGTCAGTAGCGTATGGTGTGTACTTATGCACCAATCATTTGCGAGGAGCGATCACTTTTTTTTCAAGCCTAAAGGAGCACTTCACTTTGGAAATAAAATCTGTATTACTAGGTGATATTAACTGTGTCCTCAACGGGCGAGATCGATCAAACGGACGCGCCAGTTATGATAAAAGTAGTAGGGCGCTAGCGGGCATAGTTACTGAATTCGAGTTAGAAGACGTGGGCAGCTGTATGGAGCGAACGCAGGATGTGCGTTTCACACATTTTCTGGGGAATAGCCATGCACGCCTTGATCGCATTTACGTGTCGCTTGAATTAATAGCCCACTGTAAGACATATGCTGTCTACCCAATACACTTCTGTGATCATTGTTTAGTTAAATGTGATATGGGAGAGAAAACAAAAGGTGGAACGTTTTCATGGGAGCTGTGGAAGATGGATTCCACTTTGATCACTGACGAATATTTGGTAGATCAGGTAATGAACTGTATCAATGAAATAAATATGAATGATGAAGCTAAACTTGCACAACAATGGGAAAAGTTCAAGTAGCGAATAGAAATAAAAGCCATTAATCGTTCTTGCGCATTGAGTTACGAGATTTCAGAGCGGATCGGGCAGCCGACGTTGGTTGGACTGACTAACCGTGTATTCTACACATCGCAGGAACAAAATTACAAGCATCGGATTGCCTGGCTCGTCATTCTGTGGCAACGCAGAATCATCAAGTGGACTACGCGCAGGCGCACCTGTGCCTCTGTTCATACAAGTGCCGACTGCTTCGGATCACGAGGCGTCGACAGTGACACTGCAGGCCGTTGGGCACGCCCCCATCGACTATATAAAGAGGCAACCCGGATAGACATCATTCAGAGCGGATCGGGCAGCCGACGTTGCTTGGACTGACTAACCGTGTATTCTAACATCGCAGGTAGGAGTCTGGGCCCGGATTCACAAAACTCACTTACGAAAACATTTTTGCGCAAGAGAAATTTTGTTGCGTAAGTTGATTCACGAAACGAAAAAACATCGTAAGAGGCCATAGTTGTCACATCGGCCACTGCAAATAAAGCGCGCTGTGACTGCCCGGGAACATGTCAGCGATGGTGATGCAATTGCTATATTTGCTTACGTCACTGAAAAGTGCTCGTAAGTGGATTCACGAAGCGAAATTGTGCGTAAAAACAGCATGGCTGAGAGAAAATCCCAAGAGTGGTCCGGACCACTCTTAGGAACAATGTGGCTACTTAGAACCTGCTGCCGCAGTGGTATACTTTGGTGCCCTGGCTGGTTTTGAGTTAATTCACGCCCTTTAAGGGCTGCCTGATGACTGCTGGTGCGTTTTTATTTCTTTCGGCGCTTTGAGCTTCGCGTGTTGTTTCCCTTGTACGCAGTGGATGGTGTTGACAACCATCACCGTCCAATAAGTTCGAAGTCGCAGTAATTGAAGAATTCTATTGGGCGTCAATGGCATAAAACTACGCATGTAAAGATTTGTGGTTGGATGAAAACCAATGTGATACGTGAATGGTCGGTGCATTCGAACGCGACATGACATAGGATCAACCTTATTTGTTATGTTGTTGTGTTGCGCCCCATCTCATCCAATTAAAAGTGCGACTCGAGATCCTTGCCTCATTGGTGGAAATTACCACCAAAGAGGTTAATGGGAGCACATTCTTTGCACGCTATTGGAAATAAAAATGAGAGGAAGTTTTCAGTGAGTGGTTCATAAAGTTTGTGCTCTAGTGTACTTTCATTGGCTCTAACTGTCCAATGGTTGCGATCTCTGAAATACAGCTGTCAATACACTTTGGGACGATCTGGAACAAAGCGTACTTTGTAAACCGAAGCCTATTAGGGGTGCGCGTGATTACGCATGGAACTACAAACAAATCATGCATCTTCACCCTCACTGTTCAGACACCGATATGGACCATGATAATATGGCAAGCATTCGGAATAAAATGACCCTAGTAACTTTGTATGACACCGAAAAATATGCAAACCCTCACGATTCTGGAGCAAACCTTGGCTGAATTCATCCCTGCGTCAATTACCAGCCATTTAACTTGGCGCACGAACATGATTCAAAGGTAGAGCGAGCCACTGACATGTATTTTGCGCGACGCAGCGGCCACTTGACCTGAGAATAATAGCGTTGCGAAGGCGAATCCCCTGTCGCATGCTCTGATCGAAGCAGACGACAAACGCGAGCAGACGATGGCTTGGCCGACAGGCACAGCTTGTGATTGGTTGTGAAGCAATACCCTCCACATCAGCTCACTCCGTGACGTTGCCAAAACACTTCTTTCATCTGGCACGCCTGTCCTGTTCGTCATATCACCCCCCTCGCACATAAGAGAAATTTTTTTCACGCCGTGAAAATAGTGCAAGTACTTTCTAAGAGGTCTCTTACGTGCGGTGCAGTTGTCGAAAACAACATGGCGTCGTAAACAGCATATCGGTCGGTGCGACTTTCAGCAAATGCTTCTCGCACGAGTTACTTCAGCGTTTGACCGGATGTGTTGTGATTACAGCAGCTCTTTCAGTGCGTGTGAGCAGTGCGGAAAGCTGTGGCAGTGCAATGGTGTACGGTGAAGCACAGCGAAGCCTGTGCGTTGGTGTGGTTATCAAGCGGGGATCGGCGTCGATGTATCGACGGCAACTAGCACTCGAGAAGCCTGCAATGTGTGTTTGTGTGCTGGTAACAGATCGTTCGCTTGACTTTCCAGTCTCTCAGTTGGGTGCTGTGCGACATTTCGGATTGACAGCGTTTTGACAAGTTACTTGAGTGACCCCAAGTACGTACGGAAACGTATGAACTACGCGCTCGGTTCTTGTTTCGCCACTAGTTAGCCCGTACGCTTCTATTTACTTGAGAGCAATGTACTGTTCGGGAGTGAAACGATGTTCGTTGTAAACAATGGTGCTGTGTTGACGTTCGAAGACTTGTGAACAAGCTGTGCTCGTGTGACCGAAAATTCAAAAACAGCGCTGATAACTGTTTTGCCCTGCGAAGTTGTGGTGGGGCAGCCTGGCGCTTTTGTTTGTTAAGTCGTCACTTCTCCTTTTTGTGATAACCACAGTCCTAGCGCTGTGATGTGATCAACCAAAACTGCGAGATGCTACATCCTGTTGTGGATCGTGTTACTTTGGAAGCGCGCCTAGACTGTTCTTCGGTAACAACTTGAGAGTTCTATGTGGCAGTGAGAGCCCGTGAACGTCAAGCTTCCCTTCGGCCCCCAGAAAAAGCAAAGATTTCACCGGTGCCTTGCTTTGGATGAAGTTGTAGGCCAATATCGCCTAACTACAGGTTTCCGAGTTCGTCTGGCCATCGTTTTTCACGGCACTAGAGCCTTGACAACAGCCGGTCATCGCCAGTTCTTACACTTTATCAATGGACGTGCACGCCTGGCCAGCCCTTCATTGCTGTCATTGGCAGCTTCCAGTCTGCAGATGCCCTTTGCCTGTTGGCCGTATTTGGTTCCTCATGACACCGACGGCTACTAAATGCTGCCATGGGTGAGTTCACCTTGCAGAACTAAATTTCACCAGTACTATAATTCACGCAGTTCTATAACGTGTGCAAGTTTTTAAGGCCATCAGATGTAATGTTTCTCTATGGTAAGTTGAAGGATGAAAAATATACTACTACTGTTATATACATACATATATTATGGTGCAAATACATAAAAAGTTTTTTGTGATTTGATTCAAGTGAGCTCTTGTTTGATTACGAGGTTGGGCCTGTCGATTGACCACGTTTGATAGTTGGAAAGTTAATGTGACTTTATTTTTCGGAAGCCAGGTTGCACTTAAAAAATTTGTGTTATTTTGGAAAATTAGTTCTATAGACGATTACCACTGTGCTAGTACTATACTTCAGTAGGACATATATATTGCGGTACGTAAATTTTACATGAGGCTTCAGTTTATTTCAAAGTGATTATAGCAGATTTTGGTCACATTAACGAAGTGATAGCTTCCTCAAATAAGTATTAGAAGTGAGTGCTTTAATGATTGTTTTTAAATATCTCGTTTTTGGCTCTTCACAGATCGCAGAGATTGGTTCGTTAAGGTCCTGTGATTCAACGGTTGAACATTCTGGCACATCAATCCTGATCATTACTTGGAGCACCTGTACAAAAATAGGAAGGACGCGTTCTCCCTAACTATGCAAGCCTATGTCACTGCTGGGACTGTTATCATTCAGCGGATGGGGCGTGGAAGCATGCATGGCAGCCTCATCTGGAAGGACTGCGATCTGCTTGGGAGCTTCGAGCGCACAAAACTGCCTAACGGCTGGCTGCAAGGTTAGTTTTTCTTTAATACATACGATTACGTGAACACCACTTACTGTGCACAAATTGAAAACCCAAGCATGCTTGCTTTCAGTGGATACCTGTAATATTCTTACACATAATTCTTATTCAACATTTATAGAACTAAATTGCAAGATAATTTAGAATGTTGAAAGCTGAAAGCCTGCAGCTTATGAATGAAACTCCAATAATCTGAGGCTCAAAAGCTTGTGCTTTGAAACGAGCACAAATACTTTGATTCCTTATTGAGCTCTCGAGCTTGTGACTCCCTCTGTGGATCAAGTGCTCTGAAAGGAAATAGCAAGTGGGTGAAAATTGCCTGGCTGTTCACAACTTGTAAGGAGAAAGACCTATTGAAGAAGCTTCAGATGACATAGGGCCAGTAACTGCATCTTTTACCTAATGTAGCTTTTTCTTTCTCAGTGCTGTTGCTTATGTTTCAGCCGAACATGTTCACCACGATTGCATAGTGATATATATGTTTCTACAAATTGTACCTGACCTAAGTATGCATTGTTGGTCTCTAAAGGTGACGTTCAGTGTGTTTCAAAGCCATGGCTTCTCATTTCTCTGTCTGTGGCTAGCCTATTTCAGCAGCAGAGCGATGCAGCTAGCACACATGCAATCCAAGTCATGGAGCGCTCCTTTGGTGTTCTGTGCAGGACGCAGCATATCCATCCGGCAAGACACTGGTATCAACAGTAATGGTGAGTGTTGGTGGCACCTGTAGGAGCCCGTTGTGTTTGTTGCGTATGATTATTTCCCCTGATGAAGTGCATTTTTGAAAGGTTTTCTTCATTTAGAATAATAGATGTCAGCAACAAGCACACTCATAATCCACAAGTTCTTTGTGTCTTCTAGACTGCCCATTTGCTCCTATACGCAGTACGGTGAGCTGGCTATGTTAGACAGCCTTAAAGTTAGAAACATTGGCTGTTGCGTTGTAATGCAGTCTAACTTGTATTTCTTAGTGAACTTATTTGTGGTCTGCTTCTCGCACCTAGTGTAAAGTCAAAATAGAAGAAACTTTATTGGCTTTTTATGTCTGGCAGAAGTTTCATGCCTTCATCTATAACATTGTAGTTTTGCTCTTGTATCATATTAAATATATTTTCTGTCTTCACTGTTTGTGTGTGTGTGTGTTGAGGCTTGTCATTGGCTTCTGAAAATACAATATCTGTAAATATGAGCACATAATTGACAACTATACACTCTTGCATGTAGCATGGTTGTAACAATGATCTGTATTTTTCTAAGTTCCAGCAGTAACAAGGGGTTTGGTGCTCCACGGTCATGTACAGTGTATCAAGAACAGAGCACAGAAGACCAACAAGTATAAAGGGACTGCCAGTGACTGTTCTCCTGCTAAATGTTTACAACAGCAGAAAGAGCACATTGTGATGTCAAGAGCAGCTGCTGCTTAACTTCTTAGCAGTGCATTATTCAGATGTTCATTTGCTTGCATTCAAAATTATTTAATTTTTGCATGGAAGATACCAAACTATGACACTAATTTAAAGACTGCTGTAGCGTTAGTGGGCAAATATTTTTGAGCTGAAGTTTTTAACATGTGTGTTAAGTTCCTGCGTGCCTCTACATTTACATGCCAGAAATCACAGCATCCATGGTCGCCAATGGTAACTGTGTCTGCATTCTTTGTAGTACAAGAAGTTCTGGGAAGTGTATCTATGTGGATTATTTTATTTGGAAGGAAGTAGATCATCACTACTCCTAGTATATCTTAACAGAAGATTTTAGTGCTTGGGTATTATCCCACTGCCTGTCCGTCCTTCAACAGTCTACTTATCTACTGTGTAAGTGTAACTTTTTAAATGTATACTTTGCTCGGATAGGTTTGTTCATAATGTAATGCAAGTGACTTATCATCTATGCAGCTCTACTCAGACTAGAAATAAAGTACTTATTTTTATATGTAGCTATACCATGCATTCACTTGTGTTTTTCTAGGTGCCTGTACAATTGTTTAGCCCTACAAAAGTGCTGGTATACTCTAATATTGAATCTGGCATCTTAAAATAGTTTGTTAGTGGAAGTAAGAATGTGTTTACAATCAATATTACTATCCTCAGATGAACTGTGAAAACTCTGTGGAAATTTATTTACATTTTTTGAACTTTGTGAAGGAAAATGTTGTTATGTTCTTTTATTGTGGTGCCTGTTTCATGCATATGGCACATAATTACTTTGCAGTGGCATAGTATTAGTTGTTATTTTACACAGATGTGCTGAGCAACATCGCAGTTGAGGCCAGCAGCAAGACATACATGCAGTGCACTGGAGCATCACCTCACATAGTGTACAGTCTTTGCCCACCAGTAAACTCAATATTTTTCAAGCAGACTAATAGACAGCTGTATGGGAACTGTGTTGATGTGCAAACTTTGAAGTCTTCTTGACGAGTGTTTTTCATCATTTTTGTCCAAGTGAAGTAGCTACCCAAGGCCACAACTGGTGGGAATGTGGTGGTTTCCTCTCTCCAAAAGCACTCTTACCAGCTGCCTCAATGTTAGCATGGGGTGAATTCACGAACTGGAAAAATAATTGGTCTTTGTTTTCTTGGCCGAAAGAGTCGCTTCCACCGTTGAGCCACCCCGACGCGCCAGAATAGAAACTTTTAGCTAAATAAAGTTGATTCTACTTTTGAGAAGTGTTTTGGGGAAACGAAATGGCACCTATAGATGTCAATATAAACACTGTTTGCACCAAGGAGCTTAGTAGCTTATAATTGTATTATTCATGTTTTGTCTAGAATTTACTCGTGCTGTGCCAACTTTCAGCCCAAGTGTCCTAACATGCTTTGTTAGTGGGTTGTGAATGAGCCAAGCTATGTAAATAAACAGAGTGATATTGCAGACATGTACAAAATATTGATGCACAGCCCTTTTCTTTAGCATGACATTGTCAAGGGCTTTATTCTTGTGTATTTATAAAAACTGCTTGTCACTGGGCAGCAGCAGAAAACTATGCATCAAGCTTTTGCGAGATAATTTGAGAACACCGTGTTCAGACATAACAGTGCCGGTGGATATCTCTCGTAAGTACTTTCTGTAGTATATTCAAAATGAGTGTATTAGAATTGTTGTTTTATAGCCATTCATTTTAATATTTACACCTGAGTGTATGTATGTATGTATGGGTGTACATATGTATATGTGTGTGTGCGTATATGTATGTATGTATGTATGTATGTATGTATGTATGTATGTATGTATTATGTATGGTATGTTATGTATGTATGTATGTATGTATGTATGTATGTATGTATGTATGTAGTATTGATTGATATGTGGGGTTTACGTCCCAAAACCACTATATGATTATGAGAGACGCATGTATGTATGTATGTATGTATGTATGTATGTATGTATGTATGTATGTATGTATGTATGTATGTATGTATCTTTTAAATGAGAATCTGTTATCATTGGTGAGTAAGTTTGGTAATGATTTGGCTGAATTTGTTTCTAGTTATTTCTCTTTTGAGCCATTATACATTTCAATTTGTTTTGTACTGCATAAAATAAATGTAACCTTACACAGAATATGTGTTCGAAGAAGTTTCATTTACCAACCTACAGTCATGGGCAAGAAATTGGGTGAAATGGAACGAGCCTGCGAAGATTAGTTTCGAGCATAGCTACTCTACATGGCATATCTCGTACACATTGCGTTGGTTGAATATGTCAATTTCAACCTTTCAATTTTAATCAGAATAAGCAAGCTATCACCCGTGGTTGTATATGTGTGTGATATTTATGCATACTGTGATACCGGTTCGCAATTACAATTAAGGTCACAAACCTAGTCAAGCTGAATACACGATTTTTGTCCATGCACCTTTCATCTGCACTGGAACTGTTGTTAATAAAAAATAAACTTCAGTTTAGAAATTTATTCTAGTAGCCAAAAGCAGGGTATCTCTTTATCACACAAATCAAATTGCCATTGTTCTGTTCCATTCTGGACAATACGGGACCCTCTCAGCAGAACTCGATTAACTGCTATAGTTCATTTTAACCATTGACAGCGACATTACACTGAAGCGTGCAGCATGACAAATAGCGGGAGAGAAGACACAAACTAATCACTCTGTTTGCATCAGCTCTAACTGTCCGTGCTCTTTGGTCTTGCTGCATGTGATGATGCCCAAAAAATTAGCACGAAAGCGTGTCCCTACAAAGGCAGTCAACTTGGCTGCAAGCAGTTAGCTCACTGCATGTGTAGATTTTCTTCAAAACACCGTGAAGACTGATTGCTGGTCAAATATCCAAACACGTGAAAAGTAATATATCAGGTATGATATTGGTATTTCAGCACTGGACACTTTTGCGATAAGAGAGGACGGAGGAGAAAATTATGAACCCTGAATTGTTTAATTTTTGAAGGATCACAGTACAGCGCTTTTGGGTCAAATGGGGAATGAAAGAAGCAAGTGCGAAAGCCTACTTCTCAGAAACTTAGTACCCGCCACCACGCATAATGTCAGGCCGGGCAACCTCTTGAAAAAAAAAAAGTGCTCAGTGATTCTGCGAATCGAACCAAGTACCTCCTAGATCGTAGTTGAGCGCTGTAACCGCTCGTCCACTGCAGCAGTGCTGGTGTTTGCCTTATTGCTGATATATCGTCATTCCTTCGAATGAAGCCAAATGCAAAAACGTCCCGTGAAACTTTGTCAAAAATAGAAAAATAGTTAGAATGCGTTTTTCCAAGGTTACTAGAAGATAGAAACCGCCACGTGTGATTGTATAACCGTGCGCTATTTATTCTTGTACATTACTGTCATGACGTTGGGATAGCTGGCTCTAACGTACGTTACCTTCTCATAGTTTTCCAAATATAGATAAGAAAATAAAAATATATATCGGCCTGTGACAACGCTATTCAACTAATATGAGTTCACTGTCACTAGTGTCACTTTCACTAGATGAATGCTCAGTTTGCTTCCATTATCGTTATTTAGGAAAGTTTTGGCTCAATAACTCAACTCTCCTAATTAGCATTGATTCTCACATCTAAGGAATGTCACACTTCATCTCACTTTCTTAGTGGCTGTAACTCTCATATAACGCGTACTCCACTTTTTTATGCTCTCCGAGCATCTGACCCTGTTTTGCGGAGACTTTCCCTGACGTCTGCTGGGCCAGAAAATTGTCTTTATATCTATCAATTTCAAGCTTTCGCGAAGCCGAACGAGAGTCTCTCTCTCTCTTTTCATCCTTTTCGCACGTGTGATAACGTCTCTCGACCTCAAGACTCGTATACACGTCCCTTGCTTGCGCACTCAAACAACGCTGGGCGAAATATTTGCACCGGTGGTTTGTGAAAAGCATTAGCACTGAGACACCTCCCGACGAGTCTCCCTCATTTTACGTAGACATATACCTAAGCGTAAGCGTATGCACGTTCTCGCCTTCCGGCTTATAAAAATGCTGCGGTGCATGGAACCAGCGAAATTGCGCTCACAATTTCATTTGATTACTGCTGTTATCTATTTCCGCACAATTCGTCTGCAGGCACCAAAGTCGCACATGTGTCTTGTAATAAGATATATTGTAACAATAGGCTACCTTTGACTTATAAGAACAAAACACCCTTACGTTCACCACTATACCGTGCTAGATTGCACCGAATTAGTTAAGTAGCAGCGCAGCTTCAATGAAATGTAAGGTAACTGGTCGCGTTAAATAGGGGAAGACATTCGAGGCACATTTTCAAACATTGCATGCATCGATTTATGTGTGGTTTCATTTATGTGGTACACCTGGAGTGTTGTTTACTTGTACTGGCGAGATAGTGCATGGATTGCTCGATGACTTAAGGCCATCGAGCAATTTCGTTTTTAGCTACAGTCGTTGATGAAAGGCGAGTGCTTGGCTTTTGCACAGCCCGCCAAAACGCCTATTACAACGTACGCGGCATCCCGTAAGCGCTGTAGCAGACGCTCGCGGAACTGAAACTTAGATGCAGCAAATCATTGGCTGTCATCGTATACTCTCGATGCTAGACGCTTTGCGTGCTACCTTGCTATTATCGGCACACACTTGTTTCTTTCCTTGTCGTTTCATCAGCTATCGTGTGTCCTCCTTGCCCTCTTAAGTGCCGAATAAGTTAAATTCATACCCGCGCTATAGTAATCCCTCCAGATAAGAGAACTTTTGGCTAAGAAAATGCGTAGCCAAAGAGAAAGCTTTGTGAATTCGGCCCCTGATCATTTGTGTAACTTAGCATAAATCCTATCCACTCACGGCTACCGATCCGCCCTGAACTTGCATTTGTTTTATGACCCTGTCATTTGGTTGTTGCTATTTGTGAACAAAGTGTGAGGCGAAAAAAGAAAAATGGATGCCCTGACGGATTTCGCCAATGCCTCAGGTGAAAAACCACCAAGTACTGTAAAGGAAATAGGGAAGGCAATGCAGAAGATGAACACGAAGCTTCTTGACGTTCTCTCTGCTATCAAAACAGACGTGAACACTACTGATTCATTGTACAATGCTATCAAGGCAGAATTGATATCCATCAGGGCATCTGTAAGCTTCGCTAGTGACAGCTTTGATGAACTAAAGACTGAAATAAAGTCTCTGCGTAAGGAACTGAATGAGGCGAGAAATCGAAGCATCGAGTTTCAGAAAGAAAACATAGAAATTAAAAAAGAATTAGGAGATACAAGAAAACAGTTGATAGATCTACAGCAATACTCGAGACGGAACAACATTGAATTGAAAGGCATTCCCTATGTTGAGAAGGAAAACCTAATGGAGATTGTGGAAAAAATTGCCGACTGTTTGCGTGTTGAGGTCAGCGCCAAAGATATTGATGTTGTTCACAGAGTGCCGACGAAGGCAAACAATGTTTCAAATATTGTCGTTAAGTTCTTGTCTCGCTTCAAACGCGATCTAATAGTAAAGTCAGCAAGAAAGAACAGGCTTAACACGTCAACTCTTGGTTTCAGTACAAATAAACCTGTGTCAACGAACATCTGTATCTTGAAAATAAGGTTCTATTAGGTAAGGCTATACTGAGAAAGAAAGATAAGAACTGGAGATTCGTCTGGGTTTCCGAAGAAAAAATCCTTGCTAGGAAGTCTGAGAACCCGAAGGTAGTTCACGTTACATGCGAGGATGATGTCGCGAAACTAGTGTAGCTGCTCTTCTTGATCACTTGCCACAAGAATTTTCAGATAAATGACTGTCACGGTAGCTCAAGTAGATCAGCTCATAGATAAGACTCACACTAACATATTCCACTGCAATATCCGCAGTAAAAGGAAAAACCTAAATTTGCTTCTTGCTTTCTTATCTAAACATACAAATCACTTTGATGTGCTAGCAACTACAGAAACATGGTTAAAAAAAAGAGAGAATGTCAACATTCCCGGATACGAAACCATATGACATCAGCGAGACTCATGTTCACGTGGTGGTGGAGTGGCGCTTTTTGTAAAAAAAGGCTGCGAATATACAGTTATATCCTACCTGAACCACAGCTCTACCGATATAGAAGCACTTTTTATCAGACTCCACTGTTTTGGCATAATTGGCGTGGTTTACCGTCCACCAAAAAATTCTAATGCACCGCATTTCCTCGATAGGATGGAAGAAATTCTTTTCTGTCTTTCAACCAAGTACCAGAGCCGAGCAGTCATCGTTGGGGATATGAACATAGACACCGCAAACACTAGTTACACTCATTACACACAATTGGTTAGTTCATTCAATTTTCGTAATCTCATACATACCCCTACGAGAGTAACCAGTACGTCGGCAACAACGATTGATCACATCATAACTAACGTATCATCGCAAGTGAATGCTGGTGTTTATAATGAACCGATAGCAGATCACCTTTCTACCTTTGTTTCCATAAGGAAAACTCCAAACAAGAATGCACAATTTTTCAGCAATGCATGCAAAATCACTTACAACTTATTACGGAATCACATTCTCTCCATCAAATTTGAAACATTGTATGACGATGATGCCATTATTGAATTAGAGAACATAACAAAAGCCCTTCGCCATGCCATTGAACGCAGTCGTTCACACGTGTCCGCACGCTCATATAACATTCCGCTAACTCCTTGGATGACAACAGAGATCCTTGCATTGCTGAAAAAGAAAGACTTTTGGTACCACAAGTGGAGACAGCACAAAGAAAATAAATATTATTTAGGTCAATTCAAACTTTTAAGAAACCAATCCGTGAATCTAATGAGGCAACAAAAAAGGTCTATTATTCTCGACTCATTTTTTAAGCACAAGGCGATTCAAAGAAAACATGGCAAATTGTAAAAGAAGTTGTCGGTAAAGAACCAACACAGCGTGTATCACCTGATGTAGTCAATGCGCGTATACTTGATAAATTTAATTTATTCTTTACTGAAATCGGCTCTACCTTAGCCGCAAAATTCCCTAGTAGGGAAATGAAATGTTTTTCAACCTCCTTAACAGATACGTTTGCTCTTCACTACATCAGTGAGGATGAAATTCATGACACTGTTGCCCCTATAAGCACGAACAAAGTCAGTAGAATAGATGGTATTACTGCTCGCTTAGTGAAAGATAACATTGATATTTTGAGTTCCATCTTGTGCCACGTATTTAACCATTGCTTGCGTACGTCGACGTACCCATCTTGTTTAGAAAACGCCAAAGTTGTGCCGGTATATAAAGAGGGCAATCGCTCTGATCCTTCAAGCTATCGGCCCATATCTGTGTTAAGCATTATAAACACCATATTTGAAAAGATTCTTGGAAAACGAATGCGCCTATTCTTAGAAAAATATATTGATTTTTGCCCGGAGGAGCATGGATTTAGATCACACCATTCCACATCAACAGCTGTGTTATCGTTATCACGGAAGATTAACAAAGCACTGCACAACAACCTTCTTGTGGCAGTTGTCTTCATTGATTTTAAAAAGGCATTTGATACCGTCGACCATAATATTTCGCTTATGAAATTAAAACACTATGGATTCCGCGGCAAAGTTTTTAGCCTTCTTTCTAACTACATTGATGGACGTCGTCAAATGGTCAACATGCAGGATCTTACGTCGTCATTATTAAACATAAAGACAGGGGTACCTCAGGGGTCAGTCCTGGGGCCACTATTATTTTCATTATACGTAAATGATCTGCCATGCAAACTCAAATCGGCCGAGTTGCTAATGTACGCTTAATAGTTACCGCCGATAACATAGCCGATCTAGAATGTAGAGCTAATGAAGAACTAGAAAACATTTTTAAGTGGTTTACAGTGAACAAATTAACACTCAATGCAAAGAAAACCAAATACACCATTTTTCACTCCCGTTACCGAAATGTAAACTGTGAGTCATTTCGACTTACAATGAACGACTGCCAACTTGAGCATGTAAATGAATTTAAATATCTCGGTGTAGTGTTCGACAGCCAATTACACTGGAAAAAACAAATTACCTCGGTTTGTACTAAGCTAGCATCTGGCTGCAGTATGCTACTGGCTGCTAGAAATTATTTTAGTAGAAATATTCTCAGAGTCCTTTATTTTTCGTTTGTTCATAGTCATCTATCATACTGCTTAGACTCATGGGGATGGACGTTTAAAACTTACCTTGATCCTATCCGGATATTACAAAAGCGTGCACTTAGAATTACAGATTATGCGGCATATAATGAACCCAGTGAGTCTTTGTTTCACAAGTTGGATATTCTACCTTTTGATTACATACGGCAGCATAAAACCGCAGTCACCGTCAACAATGTTATTGCACACAGTGTTATTGCACACAGATGTATCTATCTTTTCTTCCTCGTCCCGCGTCACTAGATGCATGACATTGCGGAATTTTAATCTTCCACCCACTAAAAACGTGTATGGTGAACGCTTACTACAGTTCGTAGGAGCTAAAGTGTGGAATAACATACCACTTCAGATTAAAGATTCTAGGGTTTTCTCGAGCGCACTCAAAAATGATCTACATGTAGATCAATAGTAATGACCATGTACTAAGCCTTACAGATATTTTGATTTTTTGTCTATACTTGATTATTTCATTATTTATGAACAAAGTGCAACAATGTGTATCTTCTTGTATTTTTGTTCGTTTGTTGAAAAATCAACTTTTTTTAAAGTTTTGATTTTTTCTTATATACAAATTGTATTCTTCTTGTACACTTTCTCCCGTTAGACCCCTTACTAGCCTATGGCTATGGGTCTAATCAGTGTTGTGCATTTCTTGAAATGTGGTCATAACAACCTCAATAAAATGTAAAAAAAAGTAAAGGAAAAAGAAAGAAAAGGAACTCCGAAATGCTTTGGAAAGACTAATAGACTTGGAGTGCAAACAACCGGGAGAGCATAAAATTGACATACGCAATATTAAGCAGAAACTTGCACTGCATGACGAGGAACGCTACCGTGGGGCACTCATCCGTGCTAGGGCTGAGGCTTTAGTGGCTGGAGAGACGCCAATCAAAAGAGCGTTAGGGGTGGAAAAAAACGAACGCTCGACGGAATCATATAAAAAATAGAGGATGGTCACGAAGTAACCAATACCGACAGCATTTTATCCGTATTTTCAAGTCATCTTGAAAACCTTTTTTGCGTGTAGACTGGTAAACCTAGAAATATTTAAAGAAGAATACTTAGGACGCATGCCGCAAGTGAGTGAGGAAGTGAAAAACGCCTTGCAATTATCTATATCTGCATCTGAAGTTGAACAGGTGATTGATAAGAGAAATCCCGAGAAATCTCCAGGACCAGATGGTCTTTGTGCCAATTGGTACAAGTGATTTAAAAGTGTGTTGTCTCCAATACTTTCAGGCGTTTTTAACGAGGAATATGAGGAAAAGAAATTACCACCATCCTTTGGTGAATCACATACCATTCTGATTCCGAAAACAGACGAGGTTGAAAAGCTCAGGCACGTCACAGCGTACAGGTCAATCGCACTGACAAACGTAGACTACAAAATATTGTTAAAAATTTGACGGCCAGCCTTCAGTCAGTAATAAAAGATATCGCCTATTCACACTAAACGTGTGGAATCAAAGGTCGGTCCATAGTAACAAGTGTCCATAAAATACGATCCGTGCTCGAATTAGTTGACACCAGTTAAGCTCGTGTGGCCATACTCCAGCTGGATCTGGAGAAAGCGTCTGATTGCGTTGCCCACGCTCTTTTGTTTGCAGTATTGGAGCTCATTAATGTTGTTAAGATAATTATTGACAGTGTAGCCATGGCATATTGAAATGGTAGTACGAAAATAATTATTAACAAGACATTGGGCTCCCCCCATTAGAATTGAGCGCTCAGTGCGTCAAGGTTGCCCTGTTAGTCCACTGTTGTTTTGCATCCATAATGAAACTTTATGTCGGTTAATTCTTCAGAATGACATCATTAATGGGTTTAGAGTACAATCTTCAGAGGTCAAACTACTCGCATACGCTGATGATGTTGCGATTTGTAGCACTTCCTATGAAGGTATTGAAGAATCAAGCAGAGTTTTTAAATCTTTCGCCAAAGTTACAGGAAGCCACATAAACTGGGGTAAATGCCTCGGCTTTTGGCATAGATATTGGCCTTCAACACCAGAAGTTTTTGCAGCCGTTAAATGGACAAGAACGCCAGTTAAATATCTCGGAGTACCGCTCGAGTCATACAAAAGTACTGATGAATATTGGACACAGCAAACGAAAGAAATTAAAGAGAAAGCGAATAGGTGGAATGCAACTTATCTGTCCATGTTTGCTTGGGCTACTGCATGCAACTGGTTGTTTGTGTCTAAGCTGTGGTATGTGATGCAAGTGCTGCACTGCTCCCGGGTCAATGTGCAAAAACTACATCGGGTGTTTGCAATATTTGTGTGGGGGTCTAACTGGGAAGGGTGCAGTCGCACGAATTTGTTTAGATGGGTAGTGTGAGGCCTTGGGCTAGGACATCTGTTTATCAAGCAGTTAGTAAATAGGTTTTTCTTCTTTAGCGACAGAAGAGATCCTTTCCTACTAACAGTGTGTCAAACAAGACTAAGTAGACTGTTGCCTGAGTTTGTTGTGAGCACTCATGTTACCACAAGGGCTATGCAAGGATACATGAAGGAAGTTGTGGCCAGCGTGCGGTTTTTGTGTATTCGTGTTTCAACTGACTACCTGTGGTCTGTTGGAAAGAAAAAACTGTACAAAGATTTATGTGACACGATGCTCCCCATCCCACTGTACAGAGCGCTATATACAGTACGCAAGGGTCAGAACGTATTTAAACGAGTTAAAAAAATGCCGGCAGCTCCAAGTGCGAAAACGTTCGTTTTTAAATTACACACCGGAACACTTCCTGTAAAAACCTTCCTTGAGGAGCGTGGGTTGTATATGCCTTGGAGATCTCGCTGTCTAATCTGTAAGAAACCGGAAACTATTAACCATGTTTTCCTGCACTGTTGGGAAGAAGTTTATTTTTGGGGCGTATTACAAAGGACAAACAAGAAAGTGTTCCCGTCAGACCCTCACGAAATCAGGTATTTGGCAATAGAGAATCAGGATGGATTACCTTTCGATTTTATCATTAAGACTGCCTTGCACAGTATACGCTCTAGAACGGCTGGATTTCATTTTGACCCAGACAGGACCAGCAAGAGAGTAATTTAAAGAAAGCATCTCAAGATTACTCGAGGTAGTAAGAACAGACGAATGTTTACCTTTATGGGTAGAAAGGGTAGAAGCCCTAATGACCATAAAGGAATTCTAGGACGTGATGTGTTATAGTAATGCTAGACGGCCTTAGTTATTTTTAAGTTTTTTGTATTGTTCGTTGTGAATTGTAATAGAGTTATCTTAGCAACCCGTTTATGAAGTTTAACGGGAAATAAAGAAAAAAATAAACATCGTGGCTTTGTGGTAGGACACCTGCTTTCCACGCGAACAACCAGGGTTCGATCCTAAATATGACCGAAAATATTATTCTTTATTCTATTTGCTTCTTTCTCGATTTTTCCGCTAACGGACGATTTTTTGCTCACAATCAACGGTGCCGACGCTGATGGTGCAATTTCTGAGACATGAGCTCTCTAACGCTATCGCGTTTAAACCGTGAAGACGTGGACGGCCAGGTCAATAGATAGATAGATAGATAGATAGATAGATAGATAGATAGATAGTAACGAGAAAAGAGCCTTTGATTGGCAAAGAAATGCTTGGCGTTTAAAGATGATTGAATGCACGTGAAGGGCTCCCTTGAATTGGTTAATGAAAGCATGTGGAACTAACCACGATGCCTACAGCTTACTTTTATTTAATCAGTGTTCAGATTTTTGCAATGTTGATACGTTTTCTTCATTACAAAGGTGCTACCTTATTCCGAATGCAAGTGTGATTTTTCATTGTTCTCTTGTATGCCTTGCAAAACTTAAAACATAAAACAAAAGAACTGCGCCAGTGGAATTGTCTACGCAGTGGCGGCTGAAGGTAATCTGTTTTGTTATTTTAGAGAGAAAGCATGAAGAACAATAAGGCGCTACTCATGTAAAGTTAGCTATGTTGGTTTTATCTGTTGTATTTATACTTCGAGGCAATCTACCTGTACTACCGTTGACATGTTGACCACTCTTTTTTTTACTAGTCTGCGTCTGTTGTAGATGTAGTATGAAAGCGCAGTTCATTCATGAATTCATTCATTCATTCATTCATTCATTTTTTCATTCGTTCTGTCAGTTAGCTTGCTATTTGGTTATTAGTAACCTATTTCGTGTGAAAGTTTATTTATGATTTCTTCCAGAACTTGGAAATCTTCAAACAGGCACTAGTTGGCACAGTTCTCAAGAAGTGATTACGTGCATTTCGATGTTTGAGTACTGATCTAAACTCACATGAGTTACCTCGTGCATTAAATATGTCTATGTGGGCTTTGCAGCATTGTAATCTGTATGATAAGGCGGGACAATTATTGAGATGTAAAAAAAATGTCTGGGGAAGCCCATTGTTCCCGCACTGATAGTCAAGAAATGTGTCGTAGATGGAGGCCTGCCATATGGACGTTCAATATTCGTAATGAAGTCGCATACTAATCAGATTCACTTCCACAAACCCACTTACCGCCTTTTTGTCAGCCTTCTTCGTGCAGCGGTAGGTCTATTCCTGTACAACACCCAACATATTTAATCAGGTCGGCCGACGAATACGACGATTGCAATCGAGATAAGTAGCAATCACAAAAGCTCATATCTGTTCCTAGAAATCTAGTCATAAATTGTATACCGTTATTTTTATTCGCTAAATGAGGGTTCTGGGTTCAAGAAAAAACTGATCAATTGGCTGGAATCTGTTCGCAAAGAAAATGAGCAATGTCGTGACGAATCGATCCAAACCTGCGTTGATGTCGCTTGTCTAGAATGATAGTAAACTAGGTCATGCTGTGAAAGACAATCGTAGAACCTATTTGACTACATTACTGAACAGCCAACTGCACTATATTTGCGAGATGCAACAAACTTGATTACGGAAATGTGGTGACCGAAAAGCACACGAATGAACAAAGTTATATCGACAAATGTTTCTGCACACCATTCTATATCCCTCTGTGAAGTAATAAGAGTCATTACGTATCCCATAAAGAAAAATGGCAATGCTCGATAAGCGCCTCTGCTTGTGTTAATCTAATATATGCAATACACTAGATAGGGGTGAGTAAAAAATAGAGCACAATAGCAAACTGCGAAAATGTATCTGAGTATTTTCTCTTGCAGCTGCGTGGAGGTTCCTCATTTCCTTACACAACTGAGATAAGAGGAGCTGAACTGTGGCGACCAAAGAATGTTGCGTAAAAGTAGAACCACGTTAACGAAGGTCCTGCTTTTATTACATTTCTGGAAAGAAGAGCTAGACCTTTATATTTCTGCGCTGGTTCTCTTTATCTGCCCTAATTTTCTTCATTTATTTCTCGTATCATGTGGTTTTTAACCCTCTAAATATTTCCCCTAAAGAAGCAATCCTTTACGTTTTTTTGTTCAATTCCGCCTCAACTTTTTGCCTGTAATTAGGGATTCAATTACACACACATACTACTCATCGTTGTGGAATCTTCCCCACTCCTCATCGAACATAAAAAGCCGGTTTGTAATTCTTGCTTTTTCTCAAAAAGTATTGATGACTCATGATTCTTCGCATTTTTTTCATACTTTCACTATGCTGTCAATATGTAATTTTTGCCTAGGTGCATTACAAAACTTCAAGGAGTGCTAAAACAAGTGTTTCGATCACCAGAAGAATATGCACAAATTTCAAGGTCGACTTTTTTCGTTACTATGTAGTGTAAAGTTGTTATTTATGCCTTAATAAAGCAGCTTAAATAATTGTACCGAAAGAGTGATTAGAGAAGCGAGAATAGAACACTACTACATAGAAAGAAAGCTGACACCACCCCTGGAGCATGCTTTAATCAGGAAACATGAAGTACGTCCCATGAATGTTCAGCTCAAAAGGAGAAAATAGACACCAAGAACTTAGGAATTATGGGTAAATTTTTGAATATCAGCTATTTCAAGTTATGCAATTACAAGGTGAAAGCGAAGTCGGGGAAGCAGTTCTGAATATTCATGTCGCGAGGACAAAAACTGATTTTGAATTAGTGAATGCTTCAGAAGACACACTACCTTAAGTTTGTTCTAAGAACAAACAATTCTGCTAGTTGCAATGCCATCGACACTTTAAAATGCAAATAGCTGAGTGGTACAGTATTTAGAGCGGCAATGAAAGTAACCTCGTCTTGTTAATATTGCCTTACATTCATAACAACTTGGAGAAAGAGCGTTGCAGACTATAGGTAGAATTTCGAACACATCTTTATTGCCGAGAACAGACGTGAGAGCACTAACCAAAAAAGGCAATGCCATGAAACTATAGGCAGTGTGAGCCGTCTTCGAAAAATACTGATCAATGATGGCTGGGTCGTTTACTGATTCCAACGATACTTCATGTGCCCTTGCTCACGCATAATCACAGCCAGCTCCATGAAATCCGGCTCAACGGCAGTCACAGGCCGATCTGGAGGTAGAAAGTACCTTTGCACGAAAGCATACATCTTGTAATTGTATTTTTAAATAAAAGTGGCAAAATAATACGTTCCCTTGCCATTCACCTTGCTGCCTTGTTTTACCACATGTCGCAATCTGCTTATATTCGAGGATCTCTGCAAGCAATGTGATTAGGAAGGAATACGAGTTCAGTGGCATAAGCTTGCATCTTATTTAGCTTTTTATCTCTTCTCCTGAAGAGTGTGATACCTCACGTTACCTCTTCTTGAGTAATATAGTGCAGAAGCGAAACTGATATGAGACCTATTCACAAGAACGAGGCATGCAGTAAGTGGCAAGAAAAGAGGAACAAATTAGAAGCAGGGGAGAAAAACGAAAAAAAGGCAGGGAGGTTAACAAAGCTTTGGCTTTGTTGGACACCGTACAGGTGAGAAGGAAAATATATATAATAAAAAATAAAAGAAAAATTACTAGAACGAAAGCTAAGGTTTAACAGTTAGTTTGAACCTACACAGAGAAAATCTGAGTTCAGGAATTCCTTCAGTTTTGAAGTTATTCTCTCGCATATCTGTATGCTCTCGTTCCAAAGACCACCACGGGTTCTTCTTTTTTTTTGCGGGTCAAAAACTTCTCACAAATGTCCCAAAACTGAGTTACCTAACGAATTTCTTCCAAGCACTTTTCTTATGGGACGTGGTTTTCTGTAAGAGATGAATTCAAGGAAATCGCTTATTCTCGCATAAAATGGGCCCTCAGAAAGTGCTTCATTTACTTGGCACGTCTTGCCCTACCTTCGACATTTGAAAGCAGCAAGAATATGACATCATGCTGTTAACCTAAACTATGAGATTGCCTTGGATTCAAAATATCGACATATTGATGGTATTTCAATGCTTTCAGTTTGCACTGGAAGCCTGATACGATGATATGAAGCGTCGTGTTTCTGTATACATACAATGAGATGACAGAAAAAAAAAACTTCACATTTCAGCATACCTTCGTCTTGATAACTCGAGAGTGTTGCATCTCATCAGTAATTTCGTCACAAGAAAAGTCGTGGACTCTTCTCCATATATAGTTAGCAAAATGCAACAATCTCACGTAAACCTCACATAATAGAAATGAAGGCATGTGTATAATAATTAGCCACCTCTACAGTTGTTATTTACTTCATTCATCGGAAATGCTGCGTGCTTTTTTTTGGCTTTTGTTGACACACCATAAGGTGGTTCCGCGCTCAGAGACTGGGTCTTCAAGTAGAAAGGCAAGTCAGCTATAAAAAGGGCACCCAATGTGATAGAATAACAAGGACATAATAGCTACATAGCCGCTTATATCACAGCATCACGCGTTTCTTTGAAGAGACCAAACTTCAAAGCATTTCTACAATAAAATGAATTCCTGAAATCGTCTAATATTGAGGGGCGGAAACTCGAAGACAGATTGATGAAAGTCGGATGAAAAAAGTACCAAGGTAATTAACGAGAGCAATGCTAATAACTAGTGGCCCTTTGCATGGTCTCACAGAAAGCGCAGTAGTTGCTTCTCCAATCCTAAGAAAATTTTGCAGATCTCGCATTTCGTGGGAGTCTATTTCATGCAAAGCAGTCGGTAAATGATTGTCCACGTTTTACGTTTAACATGAAGGGTGGGGGGGTATATTATGGGAACTATGCGAGGTAGATCGAAATGTTTTTTGTAAGTCTAGTAGTTCTGTGGTCATCGTAAGCTAACCAGTGTCACTAAATACACAGGCGTTTATAGAATAGACTATTATCTGACATACAGCACTCATGAAAGAACAGGTTGCAGCATTGTTGAAACCATAATGGTGCGATGACATGAATAATATGCGGAACTTTCATAAGCGTTTACATCCATACTCGAGAGACATTTCAATATAGCTCGTCGAATTATAGGAGTACTACTATAATGTTCTTATTACATTTTATAACAACTGAGTCAGCACTGGAAGCACAGTAGACGTTAATACGATGCGATGTATGTGTCATAGGAGCACATATGTAATGTTTATAAAATTTGATTACAAAAACGTAAACTAGACTTTCACGAATGTGTAGGCTGTTTTGTCAAAGCAGGTTCGAGACCCGGCGTGAATCTGTGGTACAATACCTGAGTACCCTGCACCGTGCTTGCGTTGACTCTTGCTGGGTTGCTGAATTTTATTCTCTGCATTCGTCTGTGCAAGGCTGCCAATTTTGGTTTGCTTAAAGCCCTCGCCCTTGAATTAACAGTGTCTAGTAAATGGCCTGTGGCGTATACTCACATTATGTGGCCCTGTGTTATACAGGCATGTGCCACACGCGAATGAAGGAAATGGTCAAAGCGCCGTTGGCTTAGGAATAAAAACAGCCGCTTTGCTGCTAAATCCCTATGGTGGGCCCAACACCTTTACAGGAATCATGACATAGTGATCAAGGGGCCTGTTTTACTGCTTCAGGAATTAATAACCCTTTTGTAACGCCTACTACTCATATAGTGTCATCATCATCATCATCATCATCATCATCACTGTGTGTTGATTCGGAGCAAGATGGAAACAGGGCCTGGGTTGCGGAGCTATGTCTTGCAACAAAGGCTTTGGATGCTGGTTGCCGAAAGCTTACTTATTGAGCCAGCTATGGACCTCAATTTCAGCTGCAATGGGTCGCTGACCTTATTTACACTTGCCCTTCACCCAATGCACAACCATAATTGCTAAGGTTTTTTTCTTGTTTTGTAGTTTTCGCATTATGCTTACTGGGAAAGAAACACAGACTCTTGAAAGGCCGAGCAAGGGATGCCATCCGTAGCGATATCGAACGTTGAGCAATGGGAAAAGTCGAATGACTGCATTTCCTAATGCGTGAAAGCGGTGACGACGAGGAATCACCCGGTGCTGCAACCTACATTCTTTAAGAAATGTCGAACCCATCAAGAACTCCAGTAGGCGTTCTTTTGCTTTGATCTTGCCCTGCTTTTCTGTGTTTTACAGTGTGTTGAAGACCAATATTTCAAGCCCTCGTGCTGCTTTACATTCTAAAAGGGCCCCCGTAAAAGATACGTAAGCAGGAACCTTGTCTGGTTTACACAGACTAACTTTTTTCTTTCCTTTTATTTGTCGCTTAAAACTTCTGGATAATCTGAAGAATCACTCGTGGAAGATGCCCTACTAAGACATATCATCTGAGAGTCATCTCACCTTGTACTATTCTACTATGCATGATGTTACGTAAGTATATTGCCAAATAGTTCACATGACAGTCTTTTGGGTAAAAAAGAAGTGGTTTATCAGCAGACAGCACGTAAAAGGTACAGATGTAGGTTAAAGTGGTACTTTTACCTCTGTGACCATTAATTTTGCAAGGCAGCGTAATAGTGAACATTCTGTAACAGACGACGCTACAAAGTACACAAACCGCTAAAAAGTAAATTGCAAAGGATTCATTCGCGGTCACCTCATTCGCTGCCACATCACTTTTAAACGCACAGTAAATCGATGAGACACATTCCGCATGTCGACATGTTACAAGAAACGTAGCCCAGCGTTGTTATCACGCTCTTGGTGTTGACAAAGCGCTCACAGCAGAAATGTGGTACATACTCTTGTTTAGACCTTGAATTGTTCGCTGGATGGCGGTACTCGTATGTGACGAATTTACTATAAAAAGAAGTGAGATGGCGGTACATGAAGTGTACACTAGATGGACGGACGGATACACGGACAGACGGACAGACAAACAAGCAGACGGACAGACAGATGGACGGCCGGGCGGACGAACGGACGCACACACAGACGGACGCACGGACTCACGAACAGGCGCGCGTACGTACGGATGGACGCACGAACGGAAACACGGACGAATTGACGGACGCTTCGCCCCACTCATTATTGTTCATCCCGTGGATAAACTGTGATTTTTTTCTTTGTTCTTTTTTTAACTCCTACTTGTTGCGTTCTTTTTCTCGCTTTCTCTTTTTTCTCGCACCTATCCTTTCTTTTCTTTTTTTATTACGCGCTCTGATCTTTCCCCTTCTTTTTTCCATACTGCCAACCCTCACTTCTCTTTCACACCCTTGTGCTGTACTATAGGGTAAAATGCTGCTATGGCTAGCGTGACTTTGGCTAGCGTGACTGGAGGCTCGGCATGTTCGCATTAAGATCGCGGTAGCATGATATCGAATCCCGCCTCGTCAATAAGTTCTTATGATAAATATTTCTCTCTACCTACCTTTCGATCTAATTTTTTTCTCGTTTTCTTGATGTCTCTCACTCTGTCTGTGCTCTTTCTTTAACAGATAGGAATGATCAGAATCATGGGCCGGAGATATCAGTGCACGCCCTCTGTGAGTGGAGCAGATAATGAAGAGGATGAAAATAGCGCATGCGGGCACACGAACGTTATATCACTCGGTTCGTGGATTTCAATGAACAGCATGCGTAAGCTACTCTGCTGTTAATAAATTGTTCACTCTTGGTACTCTGACCATATGATAGCACCTGTTGATTAAAACTGTGCCTAGTGCATCTTTCCAGTGGATCTTTTATAGTCTTGAGTGGCACCTTGTGCTGCCATTTTTTTTTACTAGACGTTTAGTTGCCTACGGTATATCACCCTTCGTGTGCAATTATTTATGGATCCACGCTTGTAGAAATTATCACCGCGGTTTGTAAAATTAGTCTATATGGACTTTCTTACTTTATGTTATAGTGTGCGTGAAACATCCGATGTAAAAGAAAAATGATTACAGAATTTTGATCAAGAAATGTCATGGTGCATTTTATATGCTGCTACTGCTCTCCAACATACATGACAAAGGCTGCGTTGACAGCGCTAGCACTTCTCTAACGCGCAGAGCAGACGAGTTCCCTGAGGGACTGCCATTTCCTGCCATCGCCAAGGCCCTCATACAAGACCTAGATAAGTGGGGGAGCGTTATTGAGGTGGTCGATTTTCCCACACAGACGCTCTCAGTTCAGAAGCCTCATGGCCAGTTTTCACTATCGGCGAGATATATGTCCCAGGGGAAATGACGGCCGGGCTAGCGCGCCTAGAGAGGGGTTGACATCGCTGCACCAAATGAGAGTTAGCTGATTTGTGCGATAACGAACTCCATAGTCTGTTCGGGTGCTGTTCGGGATCGTGTTTGGCATGCTAAAGGAAGGAAACGCTTTTAGTAGAGAGATTGGCGGAATAAAACACATGTTTGCTCGCACGTTCACATCGTTCTTGCATGTAGTCCTATTTCACCTCCCTACGTACATTAGGGTGTAGTGGAGGCACAGAACAGCTGATGCATTTTTTCTGGCCTTATTGTTTATATCCGCGCTGCGGTAGCTCTTATTTTCTTGTGGAATTCCACAAAGGTAAAAAAATAGAAAAAATGCATAAGTTTATTCTTATAAAAAATTCTCCTCTCCTGTCCTGCCATGGAACATGTCAAGGGGTTTCCAGCTAATGCTTCCATTTGCCCATAACCCGAACACGACTTTCCACTCATGTATTTCTCGTGTTAAGAAGCAGACGCTTTAACACCATGATACGTTCGATAAACCACTTCTCGTTGCCAGACATTTTGATGTGACATAGCAACATGGGAGCACAAAGAAAGATGAAAGTTTTCAAAAACGAATGAGATGACAGCTTCACAAAGCTCTTCACATTCATATCTTGTTTTACTCAACCCAATCTCGCCCCTTTTGCCCATTTCACTTCCCCTTGATATCAATGGCACTTTCTGTGCTGCCCATAGTCGGAGGAGCTCGTAATATGATTGATTAGCCTCTGCCAATCAAGTTTCTCGAATATATACCATGTGCAAAAGAAAGCCGTGACACGACTGACAAGTGGTAGAAACGGAAACTGCGATTAGACGTGTCTTAATGCTTTGTTTTTCACCGTACTTTTTACGTCCAATTCAATCCGACGTGAAGTGATTACTTCAACTGCTCTTGGTGTCTTGGTCTTTACCGCAGCTACATCTCTATTCCTAGAGTAAGGAAAGGTTCGAGAGTTCGGTGGAAGAGCTAGAAAAAGAAGGTACAGCCGAAACAATGACTTACTATACTTTTGGCAGCCATTTACGGCCACACGGCACAGTCGCTAGGATTTCTTACTTGTCTTCTAATTGTCTTGCGCCCGAATGGCTTCAATTGAGCCTTAATTCAATCCACCCGCTTTTTAAACTTTGAAAAGTCGTGCTGCTCCGCCAAATGTTCATGTAATGACTGCGCCCATCGTTTCATATAGAAATGAGGTTGAGGTCGATACAGGTGAACTCTAAATTCCGACAAACCACTTCAATCTGCGGGATTAGAAGTCTGGAAAGTTAGCAGCCAAAAGGTAATTTAGGAGTAACCATGGGAACAATTGCTCTACACGCACAATTCGTTTCAAAAGTGAATACCTCCCAGTGATAATTACTGGAGGAATGTTGATTACGATAAAAAAAAAACTCCCTATGTGGAAATCAGTGTTCGAAAATATTGAAGAAGTAAGTATTCGGAAAGAAGAAAAAAAGGTGTTCGGTATGCAAGCTAAGCAATGAATCAGACAGAAAAAATTTTGCTTCATCGTCGTAAAAAGAAACGTACAGCAACAAAAATAGTAAGGCAGTGAATCAGGATAGCAATATAGTTTGCTACCCTACAAAAGAAGTGGAAATATGTTCAATTAGAGTGGACTGCAATAGAAAAAAAAGAAAAAAATATATATTCGATGGCCGGCAAGGAAGCGCATTAGTACGTCTTGGGTTCCCACGCTCGAACAGAAAGGTCAAATTAGTTTATACAAAGAAAATCGTGCTGAAATACTCGAATTGAAATCCAAGAATGATACAGATATAGGAGTGCTGGTAGCAAATTAGTGCCTATTTGCAATACTAAACCTGAACGTGTGTACATACGTAGCAGCATTTGTTCACTGTGCGGCTTGCAGGAGCTATCCTACTACTTATTTTTTCACAAAATTTTCATAAAAAATAAAACAGTGCATCAAAAAATATGCATACCAACACCTTTTCTCTCGTAACTGAGTAGAGTATCCGCTTCACAATGAGCGTAAATGAAAGATTAACACAAAAGTTTGTTTTGTTAATTTCGAGCAGCTCTTTCAACGTTTCTCAAGAACATTGTGACTAATTTTGATTTGTCTGCTCGGAATGATGACAATGGACTTTCTTGACCCCAGTAGCGTTTTCATATTATAAAGAGTCATCGTACAAATAATTTGTCAAAATAAACTTATTATCGTCAGCCTACAGCAATAAACTGAGGTAAAAGAGATGTAGTCATCGCAGTTACCGCGGGCAATTATCTTCGAGAAGCTTCATTTGTCAAGTACGAAGCCCTCACCACTTTGCTCTGAGCCAATCCCAGCGATCAGCCATCAAGCTTCACAGCAAATCCCCACCGATTTCAGGTCATGAGTTATGTGCCGCCTGCATAGAGTAGCCGATGAGGGACACCATCTTTGTTCTTCTGAAGGCTCCACGCCCTGTCCTTGGGCTAGTATTGGCCCGCGTACTATGAGCATGTCGGACAGGCAGCTGGAGCAACGCGAAAGCGATGCTGCGTTTCATCTTGTGTGTCCTCTGAAGTTTGATTGTCTCAAACCTTTTTTGAATATTTTTGCGTAGGTATAGAGCTTTGCAGCGAAAACAGGAAACGAATCAAGCACAAACTCACGAACTGAAATAGACTAAGAACTTGTGGGCGTGATAATCAATGACTTTTCAAATAGGAGGAAAAACATTACCGTCAGTAATATGTGTTTTCGTCGTGCGTTCTCAAGAATTTTCGCACATAGCGGTAATTACGTTATTGTCGAAACATGAATTTTCACCACCTCTTAAAATTTGGAGGTTTTGTTCATCTCTTGTGTGTAAAAACCGTTCATGCTCACAGTTATACCATACTCTTCAAACAATTTCCGCCTTGCTCAGGGCTTTAAACCACTAATTCCTTACTTTCTCTGTTTTTCTCTATCTCTCTTTGTATGCGCCCCTATCAAGATATTCTATATTTTTTTACCCCGTGTATTGTAGCCCACCAGTTCTTCTAGAATGGGCAGCAGTCCTTTTTCTCTCTCGCTTTTGTTGTGCGATCAATGTTTGTTAGGAAGGAGGTCTTATCTGAATATATAGAAACGCCACAGAGTTTGGAAACGAACCCTTATTGTAGCTTTCGGTGTAGCTACAATGCTCACAGGCTCAAAAGTGTATTCACCAATATATATATAGGAAGCAACAAAAAGGGAGAAGGCAGGGAGGTTAACCAGAAAGACATCCGGTTGGCTACCCTACACTGGGGGATAAAGGAAGGGGACAAGAAAGACGAGAAAGAGGGAAGAGAGGGAAAAAAGGGGGTGGGGGAGAGACTGACAGTAATTTCACTGCAGCGTGTAGAAATCTACCGCATGTCAGAGGCGTTCACACAAGCCTGGTATTCACCAATAGTTGCTGAAGCACGTATTCACCAATAGTTGCTGAAGCACGTATAGGGTGGCGGCGAACGAGTGGCAGCTAATTTCACCTTACTTGCTGACTACAATTAGAGTTATTACGCAGTACACGAAATTGAAATATACAACGGGCTCCAGTATCGTATTCTATTGGAAACGATGCCTAAATATTAATAATTTATGAAAGTGCTGACGATGTGCACGTACTCCCCAATGATGCCACTAAAGCAAACACGTACACTCTTAGGGTAAACCAGAATAAAATATCCGACGTGATGAAAGCTACGAGTCACAGATTGCGGTGTCTCGTACTGGCCGTTACATGGCCGACACATCGGTCACTTGAATGCGGAAGAGATGTAGAAGAGTTTTGTAATAATACCAAGGGAGAAAAGAGATCCATAATTGTCTGTATGTATTTTTTTTAAATCGACTCATGTTACACTCCTAAAACGTTTTTGACTTGCACCGTTTATGACATTCCTCTAATTATCCTTATGTCGTTCAAACATTCCTATCTTGCTAGGTCATGTCGTGCTCACTTTTTCACCCCAAATGTAGATGTGCGCTTAGGAAAACCCATAAGCACTATTCTGCAGGATAGCTACATTTTTTAACAAAAAAAAAACGCAGAGAGACACAGAGAGAGAGAGGAAGAGTACAAGAAAGGCAAGAAGGTTAACTAGAGTGTGTCTTGTGTGTTATCTTACACATGAGGAAAGAACTAAGGGTTTTTTTAAGCACGTTCATTCACAATGAAAGCGCCCCCCTCCACACACACCCCCCCATTGCTTTGCTCCTTCAGGTGACGAGTTTACTCGTGCTTGCTGTGCACCAAGTAAATTTTTGTCACGCACTGACTCACGTTGAAACACTCGCATATGCTTCATAACTAATTAAAGGTTTAGTTCTATTTAGAGGCTTTCCAGGCCTCCCACAAAGAGCGTTGAAACACGCATTTTCAAAGCAAGCCGAAGAAACTGCGGTGTAACTTGTCCGTACTTTCATTACAAAGTTCTGCGCGAAAGAAAGAACGCTCCTTCATAATTAGGTGGGCGGTAATGGTCGCTCTAACTCGTGAGCGGCGAATTAGGCACTGGCGAGTCTGTCGGTGGGTCGAGTGATCAACATGCCGCTGGACGACCCCGTCCGGAGTGTTCAACGGTCACCATTTCTCGCTCAGGACGTCGCCTTCACATTTCCAGGCCGTCCATTTGCTCCACCGCCACCATAATTGCGGGTGTATACGTTCACTTCCTGGTAGCGGCAGCCAGTCCTCTTGGTCTTCTTTTGATCCTGTAAGGGCTGGAGGAAAACATGTGTCCAGCCGTGAGCGTATTTGGTAACCCAAGAGCAACTCTGCTGAGGATTTACCGCACTTTTGTGGCGTCCTCCGATAGTTGAACAGCAAGCGTATCAGATTTTCCTCTGGCTTTCCTCTCCTCATTTTTCGAAGGCCATCTTTTAGAGTACGCACTGCCTTTTCCGCTGCATCATTAGACTGGGGGTGGTAGGGTGCACATCGGAGGTGCACTATCTTGTTGTTTGCTACGAATTCCTCAAAATCATGGCTGGAAAACTGAGTCCCGTTGTCGGACACGATTGTGCGTGGTACCCCAAACCTGCTGAAAATGGCACGTAAGCAGTTAATGGTGGTTTCCGTTAAAGCATGTGACAGAGGTACGGCTTCGAGCCATTTCGTGTGGGCGTCAACTATGACGAGTATCATTTTTTCGCCGATCGGCCCCGCGTAGTCTATGTGAATGCGGGGCCACCTTTCGCCGGTTTCCGGCCACTTGACAACGGGCGCCGCGGTTGGCATTGGCAAATTTCAAACACAGTTCTGGCACTGAGTAGACACCTCTTCAATATTTCTGTCTAGGCCTGGCCACCAAAACAAAGAGCGCGCGACAGATTTCATTGCTGGCGAACCCTGGTGAGTCTCATGTAAAAGCTGTAGCACTTGCACTCTTGCTTCGGCTGGCATTATGACCCTATTGCCCCAATAAACAAGGTCATGTGCAACGGATAGCTCTAGCTTACGGTCAAAAAATGGCAGTATGTCCCTTGCCAGCCCGTTGGCGTGTCTGGGCCACCCATGTAATATGTACCGTTTGACTTCTGCCAGGACACAATCCAAAGCGGTGAAAGCCTTCAGCTCACGCGTTGTCACGACACCGTTGTTCAGCTGGTTTAGCGAGAGTACATATTCGGGTGGCTCACCGTCTGCGTCAGTTTCCGTAGTTTGCAGCGGCAGGCGGCTTAAGGCATCATAGTTCAGCATCTGTCGCCCTGGGGCGTACTGCAGCTGGTACCGGTAGGCCCCCAGCTGAAGCGCCCAACGTTGGATCCGGGCAGCGGACATTGTGGGCGTCTGCCTGTCTGACCTCAACAAGCCTAGCAACGGTTTGTGGTCAGTCACCAAGGTAAATTCCCGACCTAGAAGGTAGTCGCGGAATTTAGTTACGCCAAATACCAGTGCCAGTGCCTCTCGCTCGAGCTGTGAATAGTTGCGCTCTGCCTGTGTTAACGTACGCGAGCGAAAGCCGATCGGCCTGTGGACGTTTCCTATCGTGTGAAACAAGACCGCGCCCACTCCGTATGGCGACGCGTCGCACTCAAGTTTTAGTTCCTTCGAAGGGTCGAAATGGACGAAAACCTTGGCTGCTTTGAGGCTTTGCTTAGCAACCTTGAACGCAAGCTCTTGAGGCTGTTCCCAGTGCCAGCGCGCATTCTTTTTCAGCAGCTGATACAAAGGAAAAAGTGTGGTCGACATGTTAGGCAGAAACCTCGCGTAGAACGTGATCATCCCCAAAAAAGACCACAGTTCGCTGACATTACGGGAGCTCGGCGCCTGCATGATAGCATCGAGGTTTTTCTCTGTCGGATGAAGCCCATCGCGATCGATGCGATGCCTGAGATAGGTAACTGCTGGGCTGCGCAGCTTGCACTTATCGTGTCTCAACTTTACGCCTCTCTCTCGAAACCGCTCCAAAACGTTTTTCAGCCTTTCACCACTGTCGCTTGATTTTTCAGAAATGAGCACGTCGTCAAGGTAAGCTTGTGCACCCACCAGACCAGCTAGAACCTCATCCATTTTTCTTTGGAATATCGCGGTTGCAGAGGCTATTCCGAAAGGCAGTCGGTTGTAGCAAAAAAGCCCTTTTGGTGTGTTAATGACGCAAATTTTCTTTGCCGACTCATCCAGTGCCACTTGATTGTATGCGTCCCGTAAATCCAGTGTGCTGAAACAATCCCCGTCGTGTAGTTGAGCAAACATATCTTCAATGATAGGCAAGGGATATTGTTCAGTGGCGCATGCGGGATTCACTGTGGCCTTGAAATCACCGCAGATTCTCACTGCGCCGTCTTTCTTAAGAACTACGACTATAGGTGACGCCCATTCCGAGTGCGCCACCGGTGATAACACGCCTAAGGACACTAACCGATCAAGTTCAAGTGACACGCGGTCGCGTAGCGCATATAGAATGGGTCTGGACTTACAGAACTTAGGTACAGCGCCTTCTTTTAGGTGCAGACTGACCGGAGGGCCTGTGATGAGCCCCAGTTCCTCGGAAAACACGTTGTTGAAGTCGTTGAATATGCTATTCACACTGGACTTGCCCGTTTGTTCGGTGGGCTCATAGTCTCCTGCAACGCAAACCACCGGAGCACCAGCGGCGTTCAGCAGCTGAATTAAATCTCGACCACAGAGGCTTGGTCCCGCACAGTCTAACACGGTCAGCGCACACTCCGCCGTCACTCCCTTATGAGAAACACTGAGCGCAAGCTCCCCAAGCACTGGCAGTCGTCCTGTGTAGCAGGATAATTTCACACTGGATGGTCTCAGTTTCGGCCATTGGTCGCGGTGCTTCTCGTACAGTTGACGTGGGATAACACAAACGGGCGACCCAGTATCAACTTCCATTGTAAGCTGCACACCACACCAAGAGAACGTTCGGCGAATCGGTGGCACCGGACAACTCTTCCGTTCCGAGGCCAAAGCCCAGATGTGCGCTGCTTCGTGTTCGTCGTCTGTCGAACCTTCCGTCCCCGTGAGAATGTTGGTTTGTGCCCTGCTTGCTGTTCCTTGCTCGTGAGGACCGCGGCTTCGGCATTTCCTCGCAAGGTGACCGCATCCTCCACAGCGATAACAGTGAGCATTAGACCAGGTGCAACCGCTCTCATTGTGCTTTGCACTGCCGCACCTTGAGCATTCTTGACGTGTAGCCCTCCGTCTCTCGTCTTGCGGTGTTTTCTGCTGATACGCTTGTACTTTTAACACTGGTGTCATACCAGATCCGTTCATGTTTTTCACGCCACTATCTGCAGCTTCAGCTGAAAGGACCATCGCTTCAGCGTCTTCTAATGTTAATTCCCGCTTCGCAAGTAGCTGCTTCTGTAGTGCACTTGACCGGACACCACACACAATGCGATCTCGTAGCATTCGATTTAATGCACTGCCAAAATTGCAATTATCAGCTATTCGGCGAATGTCGACCAGGAATTCATTAATGGGCTCACCCTCCGCTTGACACCGACTGAAAAACCTGTAACTTTCTGTGATTTCGTGTCGCTTGGGGTCGTAGTGCTCACTCAACACTGCCACGACTTCTTCATAAGTCAGCGCATTCGGCTTGCGTGGAGCCACCTTCCCTGCAAGCACTTGTATCGTGTGCGTGCTTAAGGCAGCAACCAGCAATGCTCTTTTCTTAGTCGAGTCTTCAGTGGCATTCGCTTCAAAGTATGCTTCGACTTTGATAAGGTATGGCGTTCACTTATCTTTGCTCTCTTCGAAGTCCGGAAGCTGGTGGTGAGCCATGATCGCCTTGGTTGCTCGATTTTTCGTAGTGTCAGGTTCAGGGTCGTCTTTCACTGCATGGGTGGTGAACATCCTCGTCGCCACTGTAGCATAGCCATGGTGTGCGCATAGCAGCGCCGGACCAGCAATGTCTCATCGTAGTCAGCAGAATGAAAAGAACGTTTATTCAAAAGTGTATAACGTATTTATAGGCAGCGTAGTGTTAGCCAGATAACGATGCGCACGTGGTAGTAGCAAAAGTCCGATGTGGTGCAGGCGGCCAGCTGAGGCGTCAACAGGTGCGCGCACACACACACACAGAAACCGCGAATACACAACATTCTCTATCTCTCTTTGTATGCGCCCTATCAAGATATTTCTGCTGCCCACCAGTTCTTCTAGAACGGGCAGCAGTCCTCTTTTTCTCTTGCTTCTGTTGTGCGATCAATGTTTCTTAGGAAGGAGGTCTTATCTGAATATATAGAAACGCCACTGAGTTTGGAAACGAATCCTTCTTGTAGCTTTCGGTGTAGCTACAATTCTCACGGGCTCATAAGTGTATTCACAAATAGTTGCTGAAGCACGTATAGGGCGGCAGCGAACGATCTGCAGCTAATTTCATCTTGCTTGCTGATTACGATTACAGCTATTACGCAGTACACGAAATTGAAACATTGTCACGGGGTCGTGACGTGGCCGAAGACAGGAAACTTCGTGTTGGGATTTAACTGTTTATTTTGGCGAACCTGTGCCCGGTAAACGGAAAGTCTAATTACAGCAGCAGTCTTGCACAGACAGCAGTCTCGGACTGATAGCGGCGAACGGAGCGTCGGCCTTCGATCAACAACTGACAAGCGGCGAAGTGCGTCGGCATTTATACCCTTGCCGTCGAATGTTCTAGCGTTATCGCTGTTGGTGGCGTAGGTTCCAGAACAATCTGTACCGTTCGCACAGTGGGCGTGATCTCATCGAAATGATCTACTACAGTCCGGAACCTTCTCGAAAACGGCAGGCGCGGTTTGCGCTGAGAATCGTGTGGTGTTTTAGGACGATAACAAAAACTTGGGAAATGGAACATGGCATTGCCCCCCTTTGAAAAAAGGCATCGTCCCGATGCTTTAACCAAAAATGAAGGCACAATAATAATGCAAGAAAGTAGAATGAATAAATTACAATACAACATTAATACAAAAAAACATTGTTTCAGTTTGTTAACGCGCATGAAACGGCTTGAGGCGCGCGACATGGACGACTTCAGGTCGCGATCGGCGTCGTTGAGAGTTCGTGATGCTGTCGGGGACAACCTCGTAATCAAGTGGGCCGAGACGTCGAACCACCTTGTACGGTCCGAAGTACCGTCGCAGAAGCTTTTCACTTAGTCCACGTCGGCGTAATCGGCGTCCACACCCAAACACATTCACCGGGCTGGTATTCCACGAAGCGTCGTCGAAGGTTGTAACGGTGGCTGTCGGTCGTCTGTTGATTCTTGATACGGAGACGCGCAAGTTGTCGGGCTTCTTCGGCGCGTCGAAGGTACTCGCTCACATCGAGGTTTTCTTCGTCGGTGACGTTGGGTAACATGGCATCGAGCATCGTTGCCGGGCTCCTTCCGTAGACCAATTTGTATGAAGATATCTGCGTCGTCTCCTGCACCGCCGTGTTGTATGCGAAGGTCACATACGGAAGAATGGCGTCCCACGTCTTGTGTTCGACATCGACGTACATTGACAGCATGTCGGCCGATCGTCTTGTTAAGCCGCTCGGTGAGGCCGTTGGTCTTTGGGTGGTACGCTGTCGTCCGGCGGTGGTTTGTTTGGCTGTATGTCAAGATCGCTTGAGTTAAGTCGGCAGTGAATGCCGTTCCTCTGTCGGTGATAAGGACCTCCGGGGCGCCGTGACGTAGGACGATATTTTCGACGAAGAACTTAGCTACCTTGGATGCACTGCCTTTTGGCAGGGCTTTTGTCTCGGCGTAGCGGGTGAGGTAGTCGGTAGCTACCACGATCCACTTGTTTCCGAAAGCCGACGTCGGGAACGGCCCCAGTAGGTCCATACGAATCTGCTGGAAAGGTCGGCAAGGTGGATCAATTGGCTGCAGAAGTCCCGCTGGCCTTGTCGGTGGTGTCTTGCGTCGCTGACAGTCCCGGCATGTTCTCACATAACGAATGACGTCGGTGGTAAGACGTGGCCAGTAGTACCTTTCTTGAATCCTCGCGAGCGTGCGAGAAACACCGAGGTGCCCTGCCGTCGGATCGTCGTGCAGGGCCTGTAGGAGTTCTGGTCGCAGAGCTGAAGGCACCACAAGGAGGTACTTAGCTCGAAGCGGTGAAAATTTTTTTTTGTAGAAGACCGTTTCGTAGAAAGAACGACGCAAGTGCGCGCTTGAATACCTTCGGGACTTCGGCGGTCCTGCCTTCGAGGTATTCTATTAGGGCCTTAAGTTCCGGGTCGGCCCGCGGTCGTTCAGCGAAGTCGTCTGTAGTTATCGTTCCCAAGAAGTAGTCGTCATCCGGGTCGTCGGGTAGCGGTTGGTCGACAGGTGCACGAGAGAGACAGTCGGCATCGGAGTGTTTTTTGCCGGACTTGTAAATGACAGTAATGTCATATTCTTGAAGTCTCAGGCTCCGTCGTGCGAGGCGACCTGAAGGGTCCTTCAAGGTGGCTAGCCAACACAAGGCGTGGTGGTCGCTCACAACTTTGAAAGGCCTGCCGTACAGGTAGGGGCGAAATTTCGACGTAGCCCAGATGATGGCGAGGCACTCCTTTTCTGTTGTGGAATAATTTGCTTCTGCTTTGGATAGCGATCGGCTGGCGTAACTAATAACCCTTTCAAATCCGTCAGCCCTCTGCACAAGAACAGCGCCAAGACCTACGCTGCTTGCGTCAGTATGTATTTCTGTCTCGGCGAATTCGTCGAAATGGGCAAGTAACGAAGGCGTCTGGAGGCGATGTTTAAGCTCCTGAAAAACGTGTTCCTGTGGCGTTTCCCACTTGAACTCCACGTCGGCCTTGGTAAGGTTAGTGAGAGGATCGGCGATGCGGGCGAAGTTTTTCACGAACTGCCTATAATAGGCGCACAGGCCCAGAAATCGCCGCAAGGCTTTCTTGTCAGTGGGCGGCGGGAAGTCGGCGATGGCGGCTGCTTTCCGTGGATCGGGACGAACTCCAGACTAGCTGATAACGTGCCCCAGAATCAAGAGCTCCTCATACGCAAATCTTCACTTTTCTGGCTTCAGTGTGAGTCCGGACGTCTTGATGGCTTGAAGTACAGCTTCAAGGCGCCGAAGATGCTCGTCGAAACTCGAGGAAAACACGAAGACGTGTCCAAGTACACAAGGCAAGTCTGCCACTTCAATCCTGCCAGTACTGTATCCACAACGCGTTGAAAAGTTGCAGGCGCTGAGCAAAGGCCGAAGGACATCACCTTAAACTCGAAGAGGCCGTCCGGTGTTATAAACGCTGTCTTCTCTCGGTCTCTTTCGTCGACTTCGATTAGCCAATAGCCAGTCTTGAGGTTCATTGACGAAAAGTACTTGGCGTTATGGAGCCGATCAAGTGCGTCGTCTATTCGTGGGAGAGGATACACGTCCTTTCTTGTGATTTTGATCAGGCGGCGATAATCGACGCAGAAACGTAGGGTCCCATCCTTTTTCTTCACTAACACCACGGGGGATGCCCATGGACTCTTGGACGGCTGGATAATGTCATCCCGCAGCATTTCATCAACTTGTCTCTTCATGGCCTCACGTTCTCGCGTCGAAGCCCTGTACGGTCTCTGACGGAGCGGTCTGGCATTTTCTTCGGTTATGATGCGATGTTTCGTGATTGTGGTCTTCCGAATTTTCGATGACGACGAAAAACAATCTTCGTATTGCAGGAGCAGGGCCTTGAGCTGTTCTTGCTTATCGTTGGGAAGTCTGGAATTGACGTCGAAAGCTATGGGAGGGGCTTGGTTCCTCTGAGCAGGTTCCGCAGAATCGGCGAGGGCGAAAGCACTCGTGGCTTCGACAATTTCTCCGATGTATGCGACCGTTGTTCCTTTGTTGACATGTTTGTACTCATTGCTGAAATTCGTGAGCATAACCGTTGCTTTGCCTCTCCGCAGCTTTGCAATTCCTCTTGCGACGCAAATATTTCGGGTGACCAACAGATGCTGACTGCCTTCAACGACGCCTTCCAAGTCAGATGATTTAGGAGCGCCGACTGAAATAATGACGCTTGAGCGAGGCGAAATGGTGACTTGTTCTTCCAGCACATTCAAGGCATGGCGTCCTGACAGCGTGCGCGGCGGTAGTGCTTCTTCTGTGGATAACGTTATCGACTTTGTTTTTAGGTTGATGACAGCACCATGGAGGCATAAGAAGTCCATGCCAAGGATGACAGCTCTCGAGCAACGCTGTAGGACTACGAAGTCTGTAGGATAAATACGGCCGTTAATGGTGACTCTCACTGTGCAGATTCCTGCAGGCGTTACGAGATGACCTCCGGCTGTGCGGATTTCAGGGCCTTTCCAAGCTGTCCTAACTTTCTTTAACTTCGCGGCGAACGACCCACTGATGACAGAATAGTCGGCTCCAGTATCGACGAGAGCGGTCACACTGTGGCCGTCGATAAGAACGTCGAGGTCGCTAGTTCGCCGTCTCGCATTGCAGTTAGGGCGTGGCGTCGGGTCCCGGCTGCGTCTGGTTGTTCCGCTGCTTCCATGTTGCGTCGTCCGGCCACCTTCGGTAAGTGAGCTTTTGCCTTCAGGGCTTTGCCTGGTTGGCGTTGTGTTCGGAAAGCTCCGTCGCGGCGGCGTCGTCGTCGGAGGATCTTCGGTAGTTCGTCGCACAGCAACCGCACCTCCATCGGTTGCTGCCCTTAGTTTCCCGGATACGGGCTAGGAGACCGACCCCGCGTTGGGCCAGAGTACTGCCGGGGGTGCGGTGACATGCGGCGGCTGGGCGACGGCGAACGGGAAGGACTTCGTGGTGTTCATTGAGTTCCTGCCAGGTAGTCGGCGATGTCATGTGGCCGATCTCCTGGCTGCGGACGCGGTGCATTGACGGCGAAGCCACGCAGTCCCATCTGTCGGTACTGGCAAAGGCGGTATGTGTGCCCGGCCTCGCCGCAGTGGTAGCAGAGCGGGCGGTTGTCAGGTGCACGCCAAACGTCCGTTTTCCTCGGCGCACTGCGCTGGCCCACTGGGGAACGGTAGGACGTCGGTGGGGGTGGTGGCGGCGGTGGCGTCTGGCGACGGAAGTGCGACGGGGCGGCGTTTTGGCGTGGACGGGAAGGAGCGTTGTGGCGCACTGCAGCGGCGTAGCTCATAGTTTCTGGCTCGGGCAGCGGTGTTTGAGAATTCGAAGCGATTGCCGGACTTCTTCTCGCACAATGTCGGCGATTGAATCCATTTGAGGCTGCGCCGAAGGCAACAGTTTGCGCAGCTCTTCCCGCACGATTGCTCGGATCGTTTCACGCAGGTCTACGGAGTCACTGGCTTGAGCAGCAGCGCATTCTGGAGTCAGGCGACGATTATACTGTCTGGTGCGCATGTCCAGGGTTTTTTCGATGGTGGTCGCCTCGGATACAAATTCTTGGACGGTGTTCGGTGGATTCCTCACCAGTCCTGCGAAGAGCTCCTGTTTGACCCCTCGCATGAGGAAACGAACTGTCTTCTCCTCGGGCATGTCTGGGTCAGCGTGACGGAATAGGCGGGTCATCTCCTCTGTGAAAATTCCAACCTTTTCATTTGGTAGCTGAACCCGGGTCTCTAGTAGAGCAGCGGCCCTCTCTTTGCGAGCGACGCTCGCGAACGTTTGCAGAAATGCGCCGCAGAAGACATCCCACGTTCGGAGCGTGGACTCCCGATTCTCTAGCCAGGTCCTCGCGGTGTCTTCCAGGTAGAAGTACACATGACGGAGCTTTTCTTCGTTGTCCCAGTGGTTGAGGGCGGCCACACGGTCGTATGTTTCTAGCCAGGTTTCCGGGTCTTCAAACGATGACCCATGGAACGTTGGTGGTTCCCTGGGTTGATGAATGACGATCGCAGGCTGGGACGCTCCGGTTGTCATTGTCGCTGCAGTCGAGGTCATGGCCTTGGTCTTCCGCGCCTTGTCTTGTAGAAGGCCGTACTCTGGAGGGAGACCTTGCTGTCGGCGGCTTGTTCGCTGCTCTTGGTTGGCGTCGGTGTCTTCTCCGCGACGTGGGCTGGGTTCACGGCTTGACGGGGGCGTCCAGTACATGAACGAAGCAGCACCTCCACCAGATGTCACGGGGTCGTGACGTGGCCGAAGACAGGAAGCTTTGTGTTGGGATTTAACTGTTTCTTTGGGCGAACCTGGGCCCGGTAAACGGAAAGTCTAATTACAGCAGCAGTCTTGCACAGATAGCAGTCTCGGACTGATAGCGGTGAACGGAGCGTCGGCCTTCGATCAACAACTGACAAGCGGCGAAGCGCGTCGGCATTTATGCCCTCTCCGTCGAATGTTCTAGCGCTATCGCTGGCGGTGGCGTAGGTTCCAGAACAATCTGTACCGTTCGCACAGTGGGCGTGATCTTATCGAAATGATCTACTACAGTCCGGAACCTTCTCGAAAACTGCAGGCGCGGTTTGCGCTGAGAATCGTGTTGTGTTTTGGGACGATAACAAAAACTTGGGAAATGGAACGTGGCAATATACAACGGGCGCCTGTATTGTGTTCTATTAGAAACGATGCCTAAGTAATTAATGATTTATGAAAGTGCTGATGGTGTGCGCGTACTCCCCAATGATGCCACTAAAGCGAACACGTACACTCTTAGGGTAAACCAGAATAAAATATCCCGGACGTGATGAAAGCTACGAGTCACAAATTGCAGTGTCTCGTACTGGCCGTTACATGGCCGACACATCGGTCACTTGAATGCGGAAGAGATGTAGAAGAGTTGTGTAATAATACCAAGGGAGAAAAGACATCCATATTTTCTGTAATGTATTTTTTTAGATCGACTCATGTTACACTCTCTAAAACGTTTTGACTTGCACCGTTTTACGACATTCACTCTAATTATTCGTTATGTCGTTCGAACATCCCTAATATTGCAGGTCAGGTCGTGCTCACTTTTTTTCACCCCAAATGTAGATGTAGGCTTAGGAAAGCACATAAGCACATTTCTGCAAGATAGCTACATTTGTTTATCCAAAAAAACGTAGAGAGAGAGAGGAAGAGTACAAGAAAGTCAAGAAAGTTAACTAGAGTATGTCTTGTGTGTTATCTTACACATGAGGAAGGAACTAAGGAATCTTTGTAAGCGCTTTAATTCACAATGAAAGCCCCCCACCCCCACACCCCCATTTCTTTTTTTCTTTGAGGGGACGAGTTTACTCACGCTTGCTGTGCACCAAGTAAATTTTTGTCACGCACTCACTCACGTTCAAACACTCGCATATGCTTCATAACTAATTAAAGGTTTAGTTCTATTCAGAGGCTATCGAGGCCTCCCATGAAGAGCGTTGAACCACGCATTTTCAGAGCGAGCCCAAGAAACTGCGGTATAACTTGTTCGTACTTTCATTACAAAGTTCTGCGCGAGAGAAAGAACGCCCTTCATAAATAGGTGGGCGGTAATGGTCGCTCTAACTCGTGAGCGGCAAATTAGGCACTGACCCAGTATCCGGGGAATTACAGCCCGCAGGCCATGCATCCTCTGAATGATGGATGACGCTTTCGCGTGCCGGAACTGCAGCGAATCGTCGTGGTGCGCCGCTTGGATAGTATGACGTTCGATCTGTTTTGGTTGTGTTTTCGACTTTTGTCTTCTTCGCTTTCATGGCTTCACAACTATATTCAATTTATGGTCTCGCTGTAAGCATATTTTCTTTCTTGTGCAACAAAAGCTACGCAGTGTAAGCATGGATCATGCTCCGCGTCTGCCTGATAAAAACTATTAAGAAATAAAGCAGTCGGTCACTGGCATTCGCTTTGGCTTTCAAAATGCATGCTGTGTAGTTGTGAATAGCAATGGATGTTTCTGTAAGAATATCTCAAAGCGCATACTTAAACGCGTCAGGCTGGTATCTATTAGCACAACCCTGAGCGCTGAGGTAAACTAAACGAATTCATTTACATCGACTAACATTTTCACTGGTGTCAACACACGGAAATAGAATACTTTATTACAGATATCACTTTTCTACGTACTTCTCTATTGAAACCATCCAACACACTGGTGCAATACCGAACATGCTCAACAGGTGTGGTGTGTTACAACCACCAGTGACTTAAGTGCATGACTTATATGTAGCTAAAGACAACATAAATAAAAACAATCCAGTAGTGGCTGAGCTGGGCCGCGAGTGGTGTCTGAGCTGGGCCAGGATATACGTAGCGTGAGCTAAGGAGGTGCCACTAAACAAAACGTTTCACCCATGGCCCCTGATACCAGCGTCGTCTTTCGTCTACCACAGTATTTCACACACATCACGCACATGTCGGAACGAATTGTTCACTAATTATATCTCGAAGGTGGGAGTCGTGCTGGCGCTTTCGCCAAGTTTCACTGTATAGTCCGTCAATGGGCCTCCTGACTACGTCACATAGCCAGACGTTCCTCCTCATGCTCCGGTGTCTCCGCAGCACATTTAGCCTTCTTCTGTTTGTTCTTCCTGCGCTCAACTGCTATTTGAAACGCAACTACTTTGGGATACGATGAGTTTAGCTCCTCCACTTTTCTGCTCCGCTGGGCAGCAATATCGATTTCCCTCTCTATGGCTGTGACATACTGGCAAACGTCTCAGTATGGGTCTATAGTGCCGCGGCAGACGCGACTAAAATGAGCAACGCGGCTCGAGGTGCACTAGCCACAAGGTATACAATAACAATGCGTCTGTCGCCGTGGTGACGTCATTCCTTTGGAATGCGCAGATCGGCGAGGATAGTGCAGTCACTTCTCCTCTTACATGCGCAGCATGGTTCTTGTATGAGCATGTAAAACCGCTTTGGCTCGGCCAGTGTAGCTAACGCTACAAAACATCAGGCCTAGGTGCTTCACGCTGCACAGTCACAGCAAAGCTGCTAGAGAGGTCGTTCTAGAGATCAAACTATCTTAAGAGAACTAATAAAACTACACTTACAGGGTGTGCCATACAGCGTAAATCAACTTAATTGTGCTGATGTATAAAATTCCGCACTATTCCGATTATACTTATTCTGTTCTAATAGTATTTGTTCGGTGAAACGTACACAATGCTACTGTGTCTTTTTCTTCTTTTTTTACAGTTGGTTTTTTTTCGTAGTAGGATGAAGGGTCAAGTCGACTAAAATGCAGTTTCTTTTTTATTGAATTTGCTGGCAATATGTCGCAGCTTTACTGACGAGAAAATGCTCCCAGAAAGCGGCGCAATTTTACGTACAGGGAAAGCACTTAAAACTGGCCCCGATCGCGCCTGATCCCTTGACTGCACTGCGGCACCTTGACTTTTTAACCGCGTTTTTTAAACGCTACTTTTTGTCAAAAGAAAACCTTTTCTATGCAACCACTGCCGCTTTTAATTGCGAACTTTTTGCCTTTTTTATAAATACCATGTGCCCTTACTTTAGCAAAGGAACTTTGTTGCCACGAGAATTGTATATTTGACGAAACCTTTTTTTAAGAAGGAATCCCAAATGCTCGGGTCATCACACATTTAAATTTTGAATTGAAATATTGCCATACGTTTAAATATTATTTTGGTTCAGAAGGATAACATGAGCACATGTAATAACCCAAAGAGACTTCATCAATCTACAAGCAAATAGTTTTCACATATGTTCCTTAAAATATCAAAATAGTAGAATATTTCAGTTTTATATATTTTTAAAACGGCTTCGTATTTTCTTGAAAAACCACAAGACGTCTAGTAAAATCTCCACTCAGTGAATTTTCAAAATTTCGTGGAGTTTGCGTTAAAGAAAACAGAGCAATAGGCAGTAGTAGTTTCACAGCGGCCTTTGCTATTCATCCCCCCTTAACGTCACAAACCATTTATGATTATAAGAGACGCCGTAGTGGAGGGCTCCGAAATTTTCGATTGCTTGGGGCTTTTTAATGTGCACCTAAACTTCAGCGCACGTGCCTCAAGCATTATCACCTCCATCGAAAACGCGGCTGCCGCAGCTGGGATTCGATCCCACGACCTGCGGATCAACACAATGCTACTAACCCCGAGGCGCTGTGCCAGCTTACATATGTCCTCCTTCATACCTCGTCTTCTGTTGGAGTTATGGCAATCATTCTTGTGATGTGCACTGAGGTCTTTTAATGCTGTTGCATCGTCGTCGCATTGCTTGTCTTACCCTGTATCATAAGTTTGTTCATTTGTCTCTCAACTAAGTGCCTTCTATTACAGCTGCATCACTCATTTCTTTCTCACCACACCCCAGTCATCCACTTCGAGTTGCCCACCCTCCATTGCAAACCACTACGTTTTCTGCTTCAGTATTCCTCAGAGCAGCTTTAGACTGGAGCGGCCTGCCCTATAACATTGTCAGCATTGCCTCATTATCAGCGTTTCAAGAACGCATCATTGATAGTCTGTAATTGCAATTGAATCATTGCTGTTAGACTTTTACTTGTAATCCTACTCCTTATGTAACACCCCCTAACGAGGGCCCTTAAAGAAATTGAACTGAAGTGAACTGCACTGTCTGATGGTGTGATTTATGCGACAGTTGCCTAGTCAGACCTTCGCCGCATCTACATTCAAGCACAAAACAAACATATTGTGTTCGTTTTTTAGGGGCGAAGATCCTCTTAGTCTGACCTTGTCATGTATTTGAAATGCACGTGCCCTTTGTAGATAGTGAATGAGGACGACGACGTGACGGAGAGACACTCGTGCAGCTTGGCCTGTGTATCGTTTAGTAGCCTATGTGGCATTTGAGTGAGCCTGTGTAGCATGTGTTTTATTATGCGAGAGTAAATTATTCTTTTTATTACGAGGTCTCATGTACTTCAAGGACGCTCCGAGAAGCTAACAATTCAGAGTTGGATCGCCATTTAATCGCCACGGTGAGAAAGTGAATTTGGTCAGTCTACGAAGCCTGTTAACGTAAGCCTAGTGAACGCACCAACGAACGAGTCAACCCGACTGGTAGTGGAGACGCGAACTCTGACCACGGAGACAAGATCACAGCTCGTGAACTACTGCAAGCTATCCAAGAAAAGGACCATCTACTATTGACCCTGATGGAAAGACTGACTGTGCCTGCGCAACCGCCACCAGCGCCAATGTTCCATGTAATTCCCGACTTGAGCCACAACATCAGCCCCTTCGACGTCTCCGAAGACGCTCCTTCGGCGCGCAAGTGGATCAAGAGTATTTGTCGAACATCTAACCTTCACGAGCGGCCCGCTACGTGCACCATGAAAGCAGTCAATTCGCGATTGATTGGAGCTGCCGAGGACTGCTACCGTTCGAGGAGTTCTCATATCACGTCGTGGAAGGAGTTCGAGACACGCTTCCGTCGGACCTTCGTCAGCCAGACTCGTGTTGCAGAACGCTGGCCCAGGATGGTAGAGCGCGTGCAGCAGCGTAATGAGAGCATGGCCACCTACTTCCTCTCTAAGGTGCGTCTTTGCCACGAACTACACCTGGACTTCAATGATACGTAGAAGAAAGTTCTATCGGGCCGGAGGTCCTGCGAATTCTGCATCATGCTCTTGGGTCGGACGCATCAAGATGACGACGATCTGCTGCACGACATCTTGAAGCTCGAATGCATCGAACTGAAACGACAACGAGTTTTCGGTCAACGCAACCGAAGTCTAAAACCACGTTCAGGTTCAGAACGCTGCCTGCCGGCTACAGGGCAAGAAAATTCACGACCGACGCGAAGCAAGGAGCGGAACGACGCCAACCGTTGCCGCCCGTCGACCGACACACCACGCCTGAGACCTACGCCTACATGACAGGCCGTTGTCTGCTCTCAACTGGAAGCGCCTCAGCGGAAGCAGATGACGCCCCGAGTCTACAAGAACTGGAAGTCGTGCCTCATGCGACCCTCAAAAGACACGTGATACCGTTTTTCAAACAACGACCACCACATGTCAAGAATTTCGGAGGCAGCAGAGCCCAGACAACGAAGGAAGGTGAAGGTCTAAAGCCCAAGATGTCTGCCGGAACAATGGGCAAGCAAAATGACAAGGACGAAGCCGAACCTGATAGCGAAGAAAAGCCAAAAGACAAGGACAATGGCGAAGCCCAGGCGAAAGAAAAGCAAATGGGTTCGCAACCCGGTTCTGCGAAAACATACAAGGCGAACAGACTGAAAGTAAACCCAACGGCGCAATAAACTGCACTAAAATGTGGCGAAGAAGGAAAGAAGAACGAAGAAGACGAAAAAACAGCCCAGGGAAAAAGGCGACTCGTAAGAAGGAGGGCGAGGTTGCAGAAGACGAAAAATTGAAAGTCTAGCCAAGCCAAGACGACAAATCAAAAGACAAGCCGCCTAAAGAATCGGAAAAAAGTACTGGAGAGCAGACTCAAAGAAAGAAAAACAAATAGCCCTGGACCAACCCGAACGAAAATAGTGAGCCGAAACAGCCAAAGCCAACCAAACCAGACTACACTAATAACATTGGTAATGCCGGAGCAAATTCGAAGAAAAACTGCTGCCGCCAGGCCAACAAAAGTCGAAGCTTGAGCCTGACCAAGCATCAAAGCCGCAGTTTAGACAAGAGGATACTGGCATTATGCCTGTTGTGGCTTTCTTCAAAGTCATGCTGCCCCGCCATGGTGGTCTAGTAGCTAAGGTACTCGGCTGCTGGCCCGCAGGTCGTGGGTTCGAATCCCGGCTGCGGCGGCTGCAGTTCTGATGGAGGCGGAAATGTTGTAGGCTCGTGTGCCCAGATTTGAGTGCACGGCAAAGAACCCCAGGTGGTCGAAATTTCCGGAGCCCTCTACTACGGCGTCTCTCATAATCATATGGTGGTTTCGGGACGTTAAACCCCACATTTCTATCTATCAAAGTCAAACCAGCCATGGTGGCCGGAAGTTACAACATTTCCTTGAAAGTTTCCTGCTATGAACGGGCGATTGAACTTCTGCGTGCCGTGAAGTACTTGACGCGTCAGTGTATACACATTTATAATTTCTTGCGTTATTGGTTTGTTTCTTGTTTATCGTGTTTATATCGTGCGCGAATTAAAAAGTAGTTTAATTGGATGGCTGAGCATTTTCATCGAAAAGCATTTGTGTAACTGCATAACGTGCCTTAACGAGGACGTCAAGCTATGCAGGATGGTTGAACGTTAGAAATGCACGTATCCTTTGTAGCCAGTAAATGAGGATGATGACGGAACGGAGAGGCACTCGTGCTGTTTGGCCTGTGTGGCGTTTGAGTAAGGCTGTGTGGCATGTGTTTTCCAGATGAGAGTAACTTATTCTTTTATTACAAAGTCTCGCGTACTTCAAGGACGCCCCGAGAAGCTAGCACATGCGTCACGTGTCACGTGTAACTGAAAAAAGAAGATACGAAAAAGAAAAGAAGGCAGTGTTTCCCGAACACTATAATAGACGACACTGTCTTATAGAAGCACGTATAAACTGCAGTCGAATAAGGATATTCTAGATGACGATGTACCACTGCGCTTTGACTGGCTGCTGTGCCAGGCACAGCTGCGCCGGCTCTGCCTGGGTACGCGAAGACAAGTGCCTTTCTTAGTCTCCTGGATAGTCGCCGTACGCGGCGGTACCTCGGTGGGGCATGGACAAAGCAGAGCGGCGGGCGCGTTGAACACGCTTGCGCACGGCTTCTTTGGCTCTCGTCTCGTCGGTGTTACCGGCACGCCTTCTGCATTCTTGCACGCGATCGGACGCCTGGACGCATGCACGAACGGAAAGACACAGGGACGGATGGATAGATGGACGCTTTGCCACACCCATCATCATACACTCCGTGAATATACTGTGATATTTTTTTCATTTTGTGATCTTTTTGCTAGTGAGAACAAGATCAGATGCTCCAGGATAACACGACGAAAAATTGCCTGATACTCTAAGCTTCAAATGTATTATAAACAAAAGGTGTGTCAAATTAATGCCGGCACACGTATAACCAGCAACACAGAGAGAAAGAGATAGAGAATTGTCTACAGAGGAAAGCTTGGAGCTCCGTCTGAATCAATTTCTGACCTGCTACTCATCGTTAGGTAAGGGAAGAGTGTGGTACACAAAGTACAGAGATCGTGTTCCTGATGATAAGAATGGAGGCGATTATGGATCCAAACCTTCAAAGCTGGAAAACTTTTACCGTATTTTTTAGAGTTCTGTGTCTCATAAGAACTTATTTATTTATTTGAGAATACCTCACAGGCCCCGAAAGAGGCATAGGGTTAGGGGGCATACAGTACAATTCAATACATTGTAAAGGAAGATTTCCAGTGTACAATTACAGGGCAGTAGAATAAAATAACAAGTAGAAAAGAGATTAACAGACAACTATATGTGCAAACAATTATTTACGCATAACATAGTAATTTGTCCAGACATTTGAAACATCACGCTGATGAAGACGTGTAGGTCCCAAGATAACGTTTTGTCAGACTTGTTGCCTTACAGTATTGAATAAAAAGGTGGCGATTGCTTTTATTTGTGCGGTATATCGGGGGCACACGCACAAGACGTGTTCAATGGTTTCCAAAGTGGCACATACCTCGCAGTTTGAACTGTCTGCATGGCCGACAAGGTGCAAGTAGTGACGAGTAAACGCAACACCTAGGTGGTGTCAGTTTGGTGAACTTATTTTGCAGTTTTCCTAGATTGAAGTTATTTTAACTTGCATGTCTTGGCATAGTTCGTAATGACGGCGGTGAAGATTACTTGGTGAAGACAACTTTTCTATAGCAGTATTGCGGAGGAGAGTATACATTACGCCGTTTGTGTCCAGCTGTGAAAATGAAATGGGCGATTTCGTGGCATTGATTTGAGCTTTATTTGCCTCCGTGCCAACTTGCTCGTTTTCGCGCAAGCAACAGTGCCCTGGAATCCTTGATATAATATGGGATGGCCTATTTGCAGGGCAGCGTTGTAGAATTCGGCTGCTTTTTAAACTAAATTATAATATGGTCCTCGTTTTAACACCGAATCTATTATACTTGAAGAGCAGGTTTCGAGTCACAAGGTATAGTTCAGTTGTTAGGAGGCTGCGTGGAAATGTAACGAATCACATTGCGGATCGCCACAATCTCTGCTGCGGCCAACTTTGTTCATTGGTCTACACGGAAGCGTTTGATAGTCTTCAATGTTGGGATGACGAAGGCCGCTGTGGAGGAGGTTGGTCATACAGATCCTTCACTAAATATGTCTATGAAAGCGGCATATTCAGTAGATTAATTGCTTCTGGCCACATCAAGGTAAAGGTGATTGTTTACCCATCCCGGAAATATACAGGCACACTTCCGTTCTTGATAAAGTTCATGCTGGTATCTCTACAACTTTTGCTGGAGAGAAGTCTGAAGCAATGATGCTCTCATGGCGCGAAATGTATTATACAATAGTGCTGTCTTGTCGGTGGGTGTGAATCGTCACTCGTCAGTAGAGGAAGGCGATCGTGACGGGTAATGATAGCCTTCCTCATAAATTATGAAATATGCAAGGCTAGATCAACTGGGTACAAACAGCACCCTAATAATATTCTGGTAAGGTAGATGAGTAAGAAACCAACTTGACACAGCGTGACTGTCTGAAGCGGTGGAAATTCACTTTCCACACTGTTGATGTCACAATTTTGATGAGAGTCTCTTCTGTGAGTTGGGGGACACGTCAAAAATTACTTTCACTGAAGAATCCTTCCCGTACACATTGAAAGGACGTAAGGAAAATTTCAGGGTGTGTGAATTCTCTTCAACGTGTCTAATACTCTGGAATCGCTCTAAGAGACCGTAAGTACGCTCTTATGGTGATTGATTCAAACTTCATTTATCGGTCCTCATACTGTATACCGTCAAAAAAATTGGACAAGAATTGTAGATTAAGACTTTGTACCCTAAGATTGTCTCTTCCGGATGCGGTCACACCAAACCATAAAGGACAGAGCGTCTTTAAGATTCGGTAAATCACACTGTGTTGATGTCTGGCGCAGTTTTTTTTTCAAGTGACGACTTCTGAAAGTCGTGACTAACTCTCGACTTCACGCTGGCCTGGAGGAAGGCCTTCCGCCTTCTTACCAAAAGACGTCCTCTTAAATGTGACAGGTGACGTAAAAGCAATGCTGGAAACACAGCGAGATGAAGCACACAGGAAAGAAAAGCAACAGAAGATCATTCTCAACATCGTATTCAAATAAGTGGGGAAACTTATATTCTGCCCTAAAACGCAATGTCTAACCATCAAAACGTCTGTAAATAGATTCAATTACGCATTTACTAAGCAGAACTTTCAGTTAGTGCTACCGTTAAGAAACGAACACTATGGCTTCAAAACTGCTCTAGGGTGTTTTTTTTTCGATAAATATTATATTGCTGTATTGATTACATCAAACAAGAGCAAGATAATCTAGTTCAGGGTGTGTTAGCGGCTCTATAGATAGACGTTCTTTGATTGATATGTCTCAGTGCTGTGTGGTGGTAACGAATAAACAAAAAGCACACCACGGGCCAGCTTTCAGTGACATTTATAGCTCCGATAAGGGCATTTCTCAGCCATCCATCATGAACAGATTGGCCCTGCGAGATAGCTTTCAGATAGCGGAAGTTCAAGTTCTCGTTCCGAAAGAACTTATTTTGGTCGTTCGCGTCCACTTGCTTCTCTTAACATTACGATGACCGCTGTTCTCGGTCTTTCTCTCCAGGCATCCCTATCGCCTCCTTCCCCGAGGCAACCACCGGAATTGCTACCGTTCGGTCACCGCTAACCCTTCCTCGCCGCTTTCCGCTTTCTCCTCTGGCGCTATTCAGAGAGTACTCGACTCATTAGAATATAAATCGCGTATTTCTTTGTGGCCTGTAGTTTTTCTGTGAACTCACCGGGGAAAGCAAGTTTATGCAGCTATATTTATCATGGTTTCCAGACTGGGTCATCGAACTTGCTAATCTTGTGCGTCCCGGGGCTGTTTTCCGATTGAGGAGATTGCTTGCACTTGCACTTCTGGTAGCATTGCCAAACTCGATGAAAGCGAGAAGTGTTTTCTAAATAATGTAAAACCACTTTTCATTTGGTCATCACTTTCAAGGTTTTAAACACCTGTTTACAGCTTTTGAAGGCTTTTAGTGCTTTACTTCTTTTAGCGGGTCCGACACTGTCAAGCATTTCCGAAGTGTTTATTTAAGCCTCGCTAAAATCAGAGAATACTTCATTCTTCCACCTGTAGACGTGTGGAGGAAGAAGGGCTCTTGAAGGAGACCAAAGGCGAACATGAAAATTTATTTACGAATTTGGGATACTGTTCACAAAACACCTTAGAGTTTTTTTTTTCTGGTCAGAAAAGCTACGCCCAATTCTTGAGCTACTATGCGTTATGGACGCGCAAAGGCTAGGGCAATACAAATCACCCACCAATGCATCATGATTTGCGACGTTGCACACCCTATCACCACCTTTTCCTCACAGAAGCTGCCACTGCATGTGACTCCTTAAATACAACACTTAACACAAGTTTAAATAACGTGCGCACGCTAAGTTTTCGTTACTCTATGCGCAGCCCCCGTGCCATGCGTTTCGCCGCCAACGATACTGGCATGTGCCTATCGCATATATCCACGCACTCACCGACGCCGCTCGAACCACATCTTCCTGCTACGCTGCCTGCTCAAGCAAGCTTTGTTGCGAGCTATCCCGGATCGACATCGACAGTTGCAACAGTGGCTCCACCGCGGCCTACAAACCCAGGACGCGCGCTAGTCTTCGCCAGTGGGCATGGAGGCGACGAGAGAACAATGCTCATACCGTGGTTCTTTGTTTTTTCGCAGGTTAGTTACCTTAGTCAACTTTCTCATTCCTGTTTCAAATCTGATGATCGCTTTCTTGTGGTGCTTCCATGCCCAGAAGCATTGCTTGAACCATTCAGTGCCCTTTTCTTGCTTATGTGTGGGGATTTGGAGCAAAATCCTGGTCCTGGCGATAATTCTCTGGCAGATATTGCCAAAATGCTGAAGGACTTGTCCGCGCGGTCTATTAGAATAGAGGCATCCAAAACAGCCATGTCCAATGACATATCCGAGTTAAAGGAGCAACAGAAAGCAGCTACGAGCCAAATCGCCGATAATGGCAAGCGTCTGGGTTCTGTGGAAAGCCAGTTAGCTTGTTTTGACAGCGTGAGGGAAGACCTTAATGCGACACGTGCAGACACGAGTTCATACTACAGGGGCAGAAATTTGTGCTAAATCCAGGCTTTCCATGCTCTCATAAATTTATAAGCACAAGGTTGGTCGCGTAGGACTTTACGCTTCAGGGTCTTTGAGCAGTCGCGGTTACTTATAGTAATCTTTCGTTCTACCCACTCGGTTCTTCGGCTCGCCGCCATCACTTCGCCGCCGTCTGTTGTTAGCTTAACTGCTGCATTTTACATTTGTAGTTGAACTGTGGTGAGAAGTATGATTTACTCAATTTTCGTGGCACACATGTACGGCTATAATGACAAAGATTTACTGGGGAGATCGCGCTTCATGTTAGAGATACAAACTAGCTTTTTGATAAAAACGACTATTCTAACAAACTTCAAGTGCTTTAACTTCAACCAATTCGAGATTAGGTAATTACACCTTTGGCTCTAAGCTCCAAGTATAGCAAAGAAGGGAAAAACAAACTTTTCAAAAATAGGGCACGTATTCACAGCAACGTGTTCAACTAAAATATTTGTAACAAATATTTGCCCCTACCAGGGTGACCAACGTATCGTGAGCGAAGCCATTTATCAAAGAGAAAACGCACTTACGGAAGGGAAGGTTTGTGGATTTGGCTCCAGAACATTACCCAAAAAGCGAACTTAAAAGTAATGTTAGTAAGCTGTCATTAGGATTGTGTTGCTAACTTCTGCGCTATAGAAGTTCACTAAACGCAGATTATTAGCGAAGAACTGAGAGAAGCTCATAAAAGACGTTGTATCATGCTAGCAGCACGCACAATGCCAATAATAAGGAGTTTCACATTTCTATCTCGCCATATTCTGGTAATCTCACAAGACTGATAAAAAGATCTGGCTTAAGCTGCCTAGAAGACTCTATCGCTTTCTGTTGTATAACAAGGAATCTTGGAACTTCATTACCTTCCAACGAGCTTTTTTTATTCTATGAGAAAAGATGCATTCCTAGAGTTTGGTCAGAAATTCATATTTTCGGAAAGTGTTCTCAGATTTGAGGTACTCCCCTTTTCAGCTCATTCCGGAAACTAACAATATTACTGTTGCTTTTGTGCCTTTACCTTTTTTCGCAATTACAGGCTACAAACTGCATCGTAAGAGTCATCTTCAGGGTATTTGTGGAAAGAACTTTCCTTTAAAAAAAGTCATGTTGAGAATGCACCAACGTAAAAGAGACAAAAAACATGTTTCGCGAAGTAGATTAGCATTAGGTGTTAAATATTTTCAGCCCTACAAAACTAAAAAAATGAAATCTTGGAAAAAGAACATAGGCGAGAAGTTAAGGTTCGGAAGTAGCAAATGCGTGCTATGATTCCTTTTCAGTGAACAATACAATACTTAAAGTCCGAGAAGTACTAAATTTTGTGCCTAAACATACACTTTTTTGAACGAACTTAGCTGCTTTCATGTGCTATATATTGTGTAAGTATAGGCTGCTCGGAAGCCTTGTGTTTAACAAAGACGAGGCTGTTTGACACGCTCAAGCAATCCTCTGCGTATGTTACCTTATACCAGCAAACAGACTGAAAATGCATTATTTTCATCAGCTTAAGCGACTTCTGTGAAATACATATTTAAGAAAAAATGAATGAAGATCTCTCCTGATAAAAAAACAAAGACTTTTCAAAAAGAGATTTGTCACGTGAGTAGGAATGTCAATATTCCTCATCTTACAATTCATCTGTTTCAACACACGTTCGTTAAATGAGAGAATTTTTTTTCAAGCATCACAGTACAGCATGAAAGGGGCATTACGTCCTTACAAACAGTAGACCTTATACATTGTGGGCTGGGAAATAATAGCTGAAGAAACTGGACAGATCCAACGTACCCTGAGAATTCATGTGATGCGAAGCATACAAATGAAAGCTAATTTTGGAGGGATTTTTTTTTAGTTCAGGGAGGCGTTACCAAAGAACGCTTAGGATATTTGCTAATGTTGCACGGGCAGGCATGTTTTGAACAGTCGCATACGTTTTATTTAACAAGTTTTCACAGTTGCGTAACGATGCAAGACAGAATTGGGATAGCAACACCAGAAGCGGTAAGATTATATTTATGTCTTGCGCAAGCGTCGATAATAACCCTGGCTGCTGCTACGTAGACTAACTGCAGTGCTTGAAGCTTGGGTATACCATCGATGTTAGCCCGGCGTGACGACAGTATCATACGAGTGCATATGAAATGTTCATATAATTAGCCAACACTGCAACCTCAATCGATGTTGCGTCTGCACAGTCTCTCTCATTTAAGCAATTACAAGAGCTGGTGCGGATCTGTGGTTGAATACTTGATTGCCAATCTAAATTGTCTATATCGCTTGTCAACATTCCAGGGTATATATAAACTCTGAATCCCATGAGGTGCATACCCATACACCGTGGCCTGTGGTACACGGACATGTACTACACGTGTCTGGGGGAAAAAGTTTGGCGACGTGCGTGAAGGAATTTTCAAGTTGTTCGTGGCATGACCAGCCAGACATATTTGTCAAGCCCTGTAACCCTGACGAACGAATTTTGTTCTGCCATAAATTAAGGAGAGAAGCACAAGAGCACTCAGACGTAGGCGGCTAGATAGAAAAAATGGCAGCACATCCACGGGGTGAATGATGGAGAATGGGGCGAAGCATGCGTCCATCCACCCGCCCGTGCGTGCACTTGTTCATGCATCCGTACATCCATCCATGCGTCCGTCCTTGTGTCCATCCGTCCGTGCAGCCATCCCTGCGTCCGTCCATGCATCTGTCTGTGTTACCGTTCGTCCATCTAATCAACACTCCAAGTACCGCCATCTCGTATTTTTTCCTCATATATGTGTCCATCGGTGTGACCGTCCGTGCGTGCGTCTGTTCATGCGTCCGTCCCTGCGTTCGTCCATGCATCCGCCCCGGCGTCTGTTCATGCGTCCATCCATGCATCTGTCTGTGTGTCCGTTCGTCCATCTATGCAACACTACAAGCACCACCATCTCGCATGTTTTCATCTTATATTCAGCATACAGAAGCTCTGCAATCCAGCGGACATTTCAAGGACTGAATGAGAGGTGGCACACGCACACTTTCTTACGGCTTGCGCTTCGTGACTACTTCCCACCTTTAAACACCTCCAGTTCATGGTATATACCAGTTCACTGTATTCATGGCACTGCGGCCCAACGCTCGCTAAACCACTCTAAAATCAAGGAGGTTACGCCCAGCGAGTATAGCCTAGCAACCTTTTCTTGTCAGATAGTGCTCAATGTACATGCCAATGGCTGCTAATTGGGAATGAGAGACAGGAGAATAGGGCTTTTAGTTAACGCGCCCGCTGCGAATTTTATATTTTTCAACAACGCACAAAAGAAATCTCCCACCGTCAGCACCGTGCAGGTCAAAGCGCAAGACTGGTTACGCACTACGACTACGGCGAGGAACGAACAGGTGCCGCTTTACGCCCCTAATAATAGAAAGTCACGGAGATACAAAAACTCAGAGTTACTGCAATTCGAAAAGAAATGTTTTCAATTTAAGATATGAATAACATGACACAGTAGTATAATAAAGTATTGCTTAGGAGAGATCAAACTTATACTGATGTGACATTGTTCTATGCAATGAAGAGACAATGATAGGCCTGCGCGAAATTCGCAGCACAGTCACAGCGAAAGCTAGAAGAGTGGTCTTTTCGGTACTTTTATAAATTTTCTTCGGTTAACTGCTATAAGCACACTTTCTTGGTACCCACTACGCCATACATAATCATATTGCTACATGCATGTATATTGATATTCTAAGGGGCGACGCGCATGTGTGCCTGACGAGGAAGACGAAGAGTTGTCTCCGCTCGATCGCTGGTGAACCGGGCACGCCATTACCGCTGGTTTTGAATATATCTAATCCCCAGCCTCGTTGTTGCGGCGTATCTTCTTTTCCGTAACATATTTGGTGGAGGTGGAACGTTCCCCGTCTTCACCACGAAGCTTCGAAGTGGCCGCACCATTCAGTCTCCGGCCATGGCTACCAATGACAACAGCCTGTCAGGGTCTCCATCTGTAGCTCCAGCCACTACATACCTGACGATGCCCACCCCCCGTGATCCAGGTACATTCTCCGCACAACCTGGGCTCGACGTCGACTACTGGCTCCGTATGTACGAGCGTGTTAGCCACACACACCGATGGGACCCTACCATGATGCTCGCCAACGTAATATTTTACTTGGACGGCACCCCACGGGTATGGTTCGACGCCCATGAGACCGAGCTCACCAGCTGGGATACCTTCAAGGAGCGACTACACGACATCTTTGGGGACCCGTCCGGTCGCCAAATGGAAGCGCGAAAAGAACTCGCCACTCGTGTGCAGTCGTCAACAGAGTCGTATGTCTCGTACATACAGGATGTGCTCGCGTTGTGCCGAAAAGTCGACGAGCAAATGACAGAGAGTGACAAGATGGGCCACATACTTAAGGGCATCGCGGACGACGCCTTCAATTTGCTCGTCTACAATAACGTCACGACCGTAGATATGACTATCAAGGAATGCCGTCGCTTCGAAATGGCCAAAAGCCGCCGTGTCATGCCTCAATTTACGCGGCTACCAAACACGGCTGTTACATCCACTTGCACCGATCTCGGTGGCGCACCACCCATGCAGGACAGCGTGACACGAATAGTTCGACGGGAGCTTGAGGCGTCAAGTCTGGCACCATTTCCTCCACATCCGCTCGACCATGGCGCCGCACAAACGCCTCCGCCGGTCTCCGTTATTCAAGCCGTCGTGAGGCAGGAAATTGAGAAGCTTGGTTTTCCTGTGGCCTGCTCTGTCGTCCGACCCGTCTGTAGATCAATTACAACAAATGCACCACGCCATGACTTACACTTTATTCCGCGATCCCGCCATCCGGCGGAATGGAGAACTGCAGATAACAAGCCGATCTGCTTCCGCTGCCACCGAGTTGACCATATCTCCCGCTACTGCCACAGCACTTGGACGCCCTCAAACTGGAGCCAATTTTCCTCTAATCGACCATACGAGGACTCCCGTCGGATTCGCCCAGTCGTGTATACCCTTCTTCCGACATCCCCAACAGCCACTCCACTGCTCGTTCACCGCCACCTCAACGCCGCCGTTCCCCATCGCCCCAACCACGCCGCTATCCGTCGCCGGTCAACTGTGGATCCTCTCGGACGGAAAACTAGATCATGCCGCTCCGGGAGGTAGTGCTGCATCGCTTGCGAATGATCCAAATCCTCTATTAACGCTCCCCACTGATACGGACTTGATTGAGGTGTATGTGGACGGTATTTCTTTGACGGCGTTAGTCGATACAGGAGCTTAAGTGTCCATAATGAGTGCTCATCTGTGTCGCCTGCTCAAAAAAGTCCTCACGCCTGCAGCAACTAAAGCCCTCCGTGTCGCTGATGGTGGAACTGCGACCATCACTGGAATGTGTACCGCTAATGTTAGTAGTGCCGGCCGCCATGTTCCCGTTTTATTTACGGTGCTTGAAAATTGCCCCCAAGACCTAATCTTCGGCATGGACTTCCTATCGACGCATTCTTCCCTCATCGATTGTGCCGCCGGTACTCTCTGCCTAGAACTTCCTCTTCTCCCGGATTCTCACCCTGAACTCCCGAACAGCTTGTGCATCACTGACTTCTTCCGGATACCGCCTAAAGCTCTCACATTCATCGAATTGGCAACACCCCCTCCCGGGCTCGACGGTGATTAAATCGTGACGCCGATTACTGATGTTCTCCTGGCGCGTGACATTACTGTCCCACGTTCTGTCGTAAGCATGGCCTCCAACCGAACATATTTACCTGTTATCAATTTCGGTTTCATAAAACAAGTGCTACCCCAAGGAATTTCGGTCGCCACACTAAGGCCCTTAATTGACGACCACGTCACCTGTTTTACGGCAGACGTATGTCCCGAGCACCCACATCACTCGCAGGACGCCACGTGCCTCGATGCGACCTTACGCTCCATGATCACCCCGGACCTCAAACCTAAGAAGTCAACCACGCTATACCGCCTTCTGGCTTCATACCGCGACATATTCGACATCGACCACCGTCCACTCGGCCAGATTTCACTCGTCAAGCACCGCATTAACACAGGTGATTCTCATCCCATTCATCGGCGACCATACTGGATGTCTGCCACCGAGCGTAAAATAATTCAACAAGAAGTCACCAAAATGTTAGCCAAAGGAATTATTGAACCCTCTTCGAGCCCTTGGGCGTCCCCCGTTGTGCTCGTTAAAAAGAAAGATGGCACGTGGCGCTTCTGCGTGGATTACCGTCATCTGAATAGAATCATAAAAAAGGACGTTTACCTTTTACCCCGCATCGATGACGCTCTCGATTGTCTCCACTGCGCCCGATACTTTTCTACAATAGACCTACGTTCCGGCTACTGGCAGATTGCTGTCGACGAAAAAGACCAAGAGAAGACTGCATTTGTAACTCCAGACGGCCCATATCAGTTCAAGGTTATGCCATTTGGGCTATGCAACGCCCCAGCCACGTTCGAGCGCATGATGGACTCTCTGCTACAAGGGTTCAAATGGTCAACATGTCTTTGATATCTTGACGATGTCGTTGTATATTCCCCAACATTTGAGACCCACCTTCAGCGTTTGTCAGCTATTCTCGACATATTCCGCACTGCAGGCCTCCAATTGAACTCGTCGAAGTGCTGCTTCGGACGCCGGCAAATTACACTGTTGGGCCACCTTGTCGACGCCTCTGGTGTGCAGGCGGACCCCGAGAAAATTCGCGCAGTCACCAGTTTTCCTGTACCCCAGTCAGCCAAAGACGTCCGGAGTTTTGTAGGACTTTACTCCTATTTTAGAAGGTTTATGAAAGATTTCGCAACCATCGCTCGACCCCTCACAGAGCTTCTAAACAAAGACGCCACATTTACGTGGGGTACCGACCAAGCTGCTGCTTTTTCTCACCTAATCACGATACTGACGACTCCACCTATATTGGCTCACTTTGACCTGCTGCTTTTTCTCACCTAATCGCGATACTGACGACTCCACCTATATTGGCTCACTTTGACCCATTCGCTCCGACGGAAGTTCGAACCGATGCTAGTGGTGACGGAATCGGAGCCGTGTTAGCCCAGCGCCAACGGGGACACGACCGAGTTGTCGCCTACGCAAGCCGCCTCCTCACAGCTGCTGAGCGCAACTATTCTATTACGGAGCGTGAATGTCTTGCTCTTGTTTGGGCAGTCTCAAAGTTCCGCCCATATTTATATGGCACTAATTTCTCTGTGATAACTGACCATCATGCGCTATGTTGGCTTACGTCACTGAATCACCATCTTCCAGTCAGTCCGATCGCTCATTCATGCTCCACGATGGTGTATTATACCGCCCAAGTTTTGAGCCGGATGGATTGGCTCTGCTGCTTGTCATTCCGAAACACCTTCGCTCGGAAGTTCTACATGAACTTCATGACCTTCTGACTGCTGGTCACCTTGGTGTGTTACGCACTTACGACCGAATACGCCGACGCTTCTACTGGCCAGGGCTTGCACGCTCATTCAGAAGATACGTTGCGGCGTGTGAGAAATGTCAGCGCCGCAAAACGCCATCGACACTTCCCGCCGGACCCCTTCAACCACTTGATATTCCGTCAGAATGGTTCTTCCACGTTGGCTTGGACCTACTTGGTCCTTTTTCCTTGTCTTTCTCGGGTAACAAGTGGACAGCCGTGGCCACCGACTACGCCACGCGTTATGCCATCACACGAGCTCTCCCAACAAGCTGCGCCACAGATGTCGCCGACTTCCTCCTCAAGGACGTGATTTTGCAACACGGAGCCCCACGGCAGCTGCTTACAGACCGTGGCCACACCTTTTTGTCGAAGGTCATAGCCGACATCTTGCAGTCCTGTAAAACGAGGCACAAGCTGATTACGTCATACTACCCGCAAACCAATGGACTCACGGAGCGCCTAAATCGAACTCTTACAGACATGCTCGCTAAGTATGTTTCTACCAACCCCACCGATTGGGATCTCGCGTTGCCGTACGTCACATTTGCCTACAATTCTTCGCGCCATGACACTGCCGGTTAATCTCCATTTTTTCTGCTGTTTGGCCGAGAACCAACTGTACCTCTAGACACCGTCATACCATCCCCTGGAGTACCGACCAGTGAATATGCCATGGACGCTATCACTCGGGCCGCTCACGCACGCTAAATCACCCGTACTCGCCTTCTGACCTCTCAAGAGAAGCAACGGCGCTTGTATGACCAACGACACCGCGACGTACACTTTGCGCCCGGTTCTTTGGTACTCCTCTGGTCTCCGACCCGTCAAGTTGGCTTGTCAAAAAACTGCTTACTCGCTACACAGGCCCATACCGAGTCCTTCGTGTGGTTACTCCTGTAACATATGAAATTGGTCCTGCCAACCCGTTGCCTTCATGTGCCCAACAGGCTACCGATATTGTACATGTTGCGCGCTTGAAGCCCTACAACTCTCCTAGTGACGTTGACATCTAAATGCGCCGAGACGGCGCTTGCGCCGCCGGGGGTTATGCTACAAGCATGTATATTGATATTCTAGGGGGCGACGCGCGTGTGTGCCTGACGAGGAAGACGAAGAGTTGTCTCCGCTCAATCGCTGGTGAACCGGGCACGCCATTACCGCTGGTTTTGAATATATCTAATCCCCAGCCTCGTCTTTACGGCGTCTCTTCTTTTCCGTAACAATATACTTTGGGTAATAGGCTGGTACTCACTGTGCCATTCTTCGCCAATCTTCAAAGAATCGTGGTATTCGTTTAACACTTTCAAAGGTTTTTGTGCCACTCGGTTATACATTGGCTGACAACGATGAGGAAATATGCCTGAAGTGAGTATGCACCACAGTTAATGGGTGATAACAAGCTTTTGTTAAAAGTTTGGAGCATTGGACGAGACACTGATTAAGGTATTCACATTGTGTGACGCCAGGATGTTCTTTTGCTGCTCTCAAACGCTTTAGTACTCATATAGACGCGATTACTTCCTTGACGTCAAACCTGCTTAAGGCAAGCTTGGGTGGCGTGACTCAGTGGTATAATACTAGGCTGGCACGTAGCGAACCCGAGTTGAAACCCCATTGCGTCTCTGGTGTTTTTTTATTTACAGAGTTTTTTTCCTCTTATTTCGTGTCGTAGTGGTTACGGCCAGCGGCGGTGGCGGCGGCAGACAACCACGGCGCCGCACGTGACCCGTGTTCTGATCTCATAAAAGCTTTCGCTTTAAAAAGAGTAGCTGGCAACTGGCGATTGTGTTGGAAAAGGAGGTAATTGGGTGGCACGCAAACCTACGTCAACACTTAGATGACACTTTTCAAGGTCTAAAGACCAGCCACCAAAAGAAATATTCCTTGAGCTTCTACACGAATATCCTTGCGCTGATTGCCAGATCAGATGAAAAGCGTTTCGGAAAGGAACACTAAAATGACGAACGCACCTTCTGTGAAGCGCGAAATACGCTCGCAGAGCTAAGCGAGAATCTCGTTCATCTCATCACATTCGACGCCACCTGAGTAATTGAAAGGGAAGGAATCCAAACCAAAAAAAAACAATACTTGGAATGCCGGAATATACATATGACAACCTCAAACACTTACCGTCCGACAAGAACCCTGCCGAGCGTGTATGTACATGGCTCTAGATCCAATGGAGATGGCAAGGCATGCACTAGAGTGGTGGAGATAGTGATGGGGGAGAGTTAGGTAACCACTAATAGTGCTACCTTCGGAGTCGGGCAGACAGTCGCCTTCTGAAAATAGACCAAACTGATCTCGAAACTTGGGGCCAGTTCTGAAATATAAACTAAAACCTATAGGCTTGACTTGAGAGCATCCTTTTATATTTAAAAGTAACTTTGCGCACTAGGAAGGGCTAGTGGTCCCTGAAACTAACGAACTCTTCACATAGCCTCTAAAAGAATATTACCAAAATTACAAGGTAGCGGAATTAATTCCCCTCTAATAACCTCCCCGCTAGGGAATACCAGGAAAAAGTAATTGAAATTGTGCGCACAAAACTGGTTAGTCAAAAATATTTGCTCACGTCACAATTCCACAAAAAGCATTAGTCGGGTGTACCAAAAGGATCACAATTGAAAAAAAATACGTCTCAGCTGTCATCTTTTTTATCCTATCTTGAATATGTACTCTCACAAATGTTTTATACAACATGACTCCCTACAAAATATCTAAGGGCTGCTTTATGTTCTACGCTTTATGTCATCGATTAGAGTTCACACCTCCATCGGGCTCTCTCAAGGGCAACAGCATGCGTTTCCACCTTGAAAATTACGTTTTTACATTTGTTATGTATTCTTATTCCTAGATTTACGATTAGTATTACAAAGTATATCTGAAAGCGGACATGGTGAGAATGTCTCTTTTACTGTCTTCGTTATTCTCCTCCTGCCTAATTTCACATCCATATTCTTACGTCCAATGCCAACCGATCTTTTAGCATTTAGGCAATCAGAATTTCTGACTACATTTGCCCAACTTTATTTCTATAAGAGCATTAACATACCGCCTCATAGATATTTGTAACATCAGCAGGTTCCATGGCAAACTGTATGAACTACGCAAAAACTTTACAACGAACTATTAATCACTCGTAAACTCGATCTTTTCATTCTTTTGTTTAATAATTGTTTTCTAAGTTGATAAGAAGAGAAGTAGACAGAGGGGAGAATGAAGCAGGAAATGCCTTGGGTTGTCACGGAATTGTGGCGCTCAAGAAAGGGTGTCGTCACCACAAAGCCTGCTCTATCGTGGAATGATATGGTAAACACATTCCCCAATCAATGTTTCAGGGTAGTTGGGATTATGTGCTCTTCTGCTGAAGGACACTCGCGCAATTTTAATGGTGCTCCATGACAGCGCTGAAGCGCAAAAAAAGCAAACTCTACCTAAGGATAATATAACAACACAAAAGAATTCGGTAGCTGCTTCATTAGGCTAAATAGCGAAGGTGCAAACCTGGCATACCAGCGGATCTGCCCAAAACGAGGTAGATTAGGGGAGTTAGAGATGAGAACCGAAAATAAATATGCTGAAGAGAACAAACTGATTGAAACTCTAGGTTTCGGTGTAATGAGCGCACTCAACGTGGCTCATTATGAAGGGGAAACTCGAAAGAGAGTGCCACTACAGATTACGCTGGCTCATTTTCACATGGACAAAAGAGTTCCAAATTGCTCGCATTACAGGGTAAATGGAGTCATTCAGCGGCTAGCACTGAAACGAAAGCGCATTTCTCAATGATCGTAAACATGAGAACTTTGTTTAAAACACGCCATTTCCTCTGTGACAGAATAATGTCTGCTGTTTTCTCCTCTATACGTGTACTGAAGCTGAGTAGCGGAAGCAACGCGGCCGTCGTGAAAGGGACCGGAGCTTTAACGGACAAGGTACTTCGTGCAGGAGTCTGTATACGGGAAATAAGCGTATACTTCTAGGAGTTCAGATATTGCTCTAAAGATATTATTGTCACCAGCTTTGTTGGGCGTCCTAAGCAAATAAATATTTTGTGCCACGAGTAATGAATGACTCACCCTCTTGCTTTTCTTCCAAACGTTTGCGGTCGTGCGCTGGCTTTCTCTCTTCTGAATACTTAGAAAATGTGTTTAAAAAAATAGAGCTTGCAGAATATTGTCGGTTAGGGCAATAATAAGGACCTTGTTGAGGACGTGTAATACTCAATCATTAGTTTTCTAAAGGCCAATCAACTTGTTTTTGGTGGTAGTGCAAACATTTGATAACCACTGAAATGATGTCAGAGAGGTTAAGTGATTGGGTAGGGTCAGTTTATTGGCAGCTAGGTTCCAGTGTGCGTTGAGCGAAAGGGGAAGTCCACCTTAGCTCATAGTTCCGACAGGTCATCGCGAGTGCCTGATGATATTTTTCGATGAGATATAGGTGAGAGCCACGGAGATGGTAATTTTCCCTGCGCTTGTTGTGCTGTAAGCTTTCAAAGTCCGCCCGTTAATTGTGTTTATGTTGTGTACGACTACGGCCGTACACCAGCCCCCGTTGTGCGGGTGGGCAACGTTTACGTAGCACACGTGTTGTTGTTGACCAAAGTGCGCTGCAACGCTTCCGAGCGCACGCCTGGCGGCGACCATTGTATTGTTCTCTGGACATGTAGCAGGGAAGGGGTCGGACCCAGACGGTGCATCTTCAAGGCTCTGGTACTCTCATCGTTTTCTCAGTGTAGTATTCGTGTTTGATGTGTAGCCGGTCTAAGAGGCGAGGACCGGTAAAGGTCTAAGCAAGACGCGTGTATTGGTTCGCGAGGTGGGCTTCTCGAAGTTCCCGGCGAGTGTTCACCACGCCTAGGGCCAGAAATCTCTGGTTGTATGGAGTCACAGAGAGGTATAGAGTCCGCTTGATGGCATTTCGGTGGACGACCTCAAGTGGGTCATCATCGTGTTATGTAGGTGCACGTAGGGGGCCGAGTAGAGAATTCTACTCGTTATGAAAGCATGGGCAAGCCGCCTTGTATCCCTGCTTCGTAATCCTCTCCACTTGTTAGAGACCCGGCGGAACATACGGCCCACCTGGTCTCCCATCGTACAAAGCTTGGCTAATATGGTAAATGCCTTGCGTTGGCTGTGTATGAAGAAGCCAAGGACGCGGATATCCTTGGCATTACGGATCAGTGCCGAGGGGAGACTGATGCGTAGCCGAGTCGTGTTCCGAGGAGAAGGACTGACGTGTACAAAATTTGACTTCGCCGGGGTGCAATGCAGTTCGTAGTATGTTGCGTAATCTTTGACTACAGTTGCCACTGCTTGCAGGCAATGCCAATGCAGTCCTGGCCTTGGATATCAAAGGGGCGTTCTATAACGTGGAACATGAGGTAATTCTGAACCACGCCCCCCCGCGCGGTGATCTATTGGCTAAGGTAAAATGAGGACCATGGGCCTTACACCATCGGCTCGAGGGGAACACCTCGAGGTGTGGTCCTGTCTCCTCTCCTATTTAAACTAGCCATGCTTTGTCTTCACTCCAAGTTTGCTTCTCTATTATTAAACTTCTCTGCACGAAACATTACAGACAACAAACACCAGAGACAAGGACGAGCGCAGACTCGCGTCGCACCCTAACGAATGCACAAGACTCATAATTGAAGCTGCAGCACTCGCTCGAGGCAGCTGCATAAGCAAACTGTTTATAGCTTTATTTGAAAAAGAATTGGCGTATGTATATTCGGCACGTGAGAGTCCGGGGTGTGCACGTGGTTTCTTGCAGTCTCTTGACTTTTTGTTTTTTTTTGCTTGAGCAAGTGATCTTATCTTCTTTTCTGTAACTTATGTGGGTCTTAGTAGTAATACATCAGTTGAAAGTCTGCGCTCATCCTCGTCTCCTGTGTTGATTGTCTGAAAATTTTCGCACTGAGAAGTATAATCATTGATTACCAACTAGCCCTAATCCCACACTTCAATTTGCTTCTCTACCAGAGATGTATCACGCTTTTTCGCGTATGACATCACTATCTGGGCCAGCAAGGTAAACTGGATCACATGGATTCTCGCAGAAGCTGGTGAAGCATATCTCAACTTCGATGTTCCATGTACGTAGCCTCTGAGATCTGTTTTGGCAGTTTGACGAAGCGCAACATTTACTGAAAAAATATACCAAGGCACATGATTTGATTGATTGATTTGTGGGGTTTAACGTCCCATGATTGATATGTGGGGTTTAACGTCCCGAAACCATTAAATGATTATTAGAGACGCTGTAGCGGAGGGCTCCAGAAATTTCAACCACCTGGGGCTCTTTAACGTGCACTCAAATCTGAGCACATGGGCCTACAACATTTTCGCCTCCATCGGAAACGCAGCCGCCGCAGCCGGGATTCGATCCCACGACCTGCGGGTCAGCAGCCGAGTACCTTAGCCACTAGACCACCGCGGCGGGGCTACCATGGGACATGATTTGAAGCTTCCACAATCATTTGATTTTGTTATTTTTATATTCACGCCACACATTGCATGTGTTGTCTAATGTTTCATGAACACGCCATCCAACCAACGATAAATTATTGGTTTCTGTGATCAATCAGGAAGTTTAAAAATACGGAATACAACCAATAAATTGTCTGCCTAGTGCAACAGATTAGCATTACTGCCCATGTAAAGAACTGTTCTTGTTTTAATCGCTTTTGTTTTGAATAAACAAATCGCCTAAGAGACAAAAATACACTTTCTTTGCTGACTTTTTACTTTGTGGGGTGTGAGCATTCAGAACTTTAACCGTTTTATTATTTCCTCAATATTTTATTTTTAAATTCACAAGAGCAGCATGAGGCATGCTGGAGCACTTCTTAAAACAGTGTGTGCCATGAAATAGCGAAGCCAGTTGTGCTGAGAAAATGGAAACTACTGCCGAGGACGGCATGGCTTATGTAAAACATTAACCGTTCGTTCACGCAACAAAAAATCCAGCCGTCATCTTTTTCTCCCTCCAAGTAAGCCCAGACTCGCTGATTCAACAAGAATCCTAAAGAAGAGGACTCGAGCGCACGAAGATACTATGAAGAGGACGAAGGGAGAGAAAGTGTGAAGACAGGGATTGCTGGGGAAGCAAAGTGGGATGTAACGGGTCTTTAGAAGGCTACTTCGTCAGCGATTTCTTATGAGGCTGCCAATATGTCTGGCTGACGTGTTACGAACGTGAGACATGCCTACGTAATTATGCGCACAAATGAGTCTCACATAAAAGCGAGTGACGAGCTACGTTGCTTAGAAGAAAGAATGCGAGAAGTGATTTACGTGCCGCTGCCACTCTTAAAAATAGTCCTGAACTTGCGAATATCCCACAGGTTGCATTATGTGTTGAGTTTTCTTGCTCCTTCAACAAGAGTTGTCATCACAACCGAGTTTAATTTCTCCTGCTTCCAGATTTATCAAAATCATCTTGAACCTGCTCAGCGAGATTTTCACGAAGTTTCGGGCACTGCAAAGATGAACGAGCCGTTTTCAGTTTAGTACTGTAAGTGGTTTTTTGTGTGGTCAACCACGTTCAACAAAAAATCACAAAAATAAGTCTGGTAAAACAAACTTTGTTCAATCTGCATCTTAGCTTTGTTGTGTCACATTCCCTCTTAGCTCTGTTGTGTCAGTACGTGTACTTTTGTCAACGCGTGCCGTTTGAAGCTGAATGACGTTCAGTTTGACTTCCGAAGGCACGTATTGATGACTAGAGCTTTTATCCCATTTCATTGCCTTTAGAAAGAACACTACATTTATTGAGGTAAAACATTACGAGGTATAACGAGCATTGTATTGTAATGTGCCGCTCACCTAGATGACGAAGAAGAAGGGGACTAGGTGGTGCCTGCTCTCACCATATTGGTTGTTTTTGCCATCTCTACTTTGGACTGTAAATATTACGCCCTTTTCTGTCATCCTCCTCGTCACTGTATTTACGAAAAGAATGAACAATCAGCTTAGTTTTGCAGAAAAAGTTTCGCCATTCTCCTGTGTTTGTATTCACTGCTCTCCGTAATACCACATTCTTGGAAGCAGCTGAGCTCTCTTTTTCTTCACAGTTGCACTCCTGCTCAAGCACATTCCTCGCTTCTTTGTGGCAGCACCCCTGTAATTAGAACGCGCTGTTGTTTGTTCCACACTCAGTCGGCAAGGACGCAGAGATTCCAAAGCTGAACTACGGGCATCTTCAAAGCGCCTTCCGGTGATTACGCCTAATTACCAAAAAACTTCTAACTACTTTGTGCAGCAGGTGAAGTACCACTTGGGCGCAGATGAGCGTGTGGGTGGTGGCACTGCATACCAGACTCTCTTCTGCTTGATGGCACTTCCTTGAGAAAGAAAAAAGCGTATGCGCAGAGTAGCCTAGTGGGTACATAAAAGTGCCGCGAAAGAGCAGTATTTTGTTCTGTGCGGTGAGAAAGGAAGCATTCATATGTTTATCTGCGGGAGTGGTGGCGCTTTACATAAGTGAGGATGGAAAGTACCGTTGGTGTCGTCACCATCACTCAATATACTGGAAGACAAAGGAACGAAGGTGCTAAGCAAGTTTGCGTCCCCAAAAACAGGCATTGAGGATTAATGAAAGGATTACTGGACAATGATGACAGTGATGATTACTGGACAATGATGGTTACTGATGATGATTACTGGATTAATTATGATTACTGGACAATGATGACACTTAATGAAAGGATTACTGGACAAATACGACATGATCTTCCGCCAGTGCCGGGAGTTAAAACATGCGAAGTGGAATTGTTTCGCCACCACCTTGGCTTTTATTGCCGGCTATTCTTCATTTGCTTGTACAAACCCCCCGTAAATAACGTGTTTATTATTCTTCTACTTATAACAAAAGTACAGTAGTTAGATACGTATTTGTCTTTTTTACATTCCGTTTATTCTACAGCTGTTTTCATATTATTCTTGTTCGAACTGCTCTTTTTTATACACGTATTCACTGATTCGTGAATTGTTAGTTGAAACTGTTTCGCGTCAAATGTTCGTGTCATAACATAAAAATGAAAATGTTCGTGTCATAACACGAACATTTTCCGACTTCAACGTGGCGCTTCATTCAATGGTATTTGTACGTCAGTACATTTTTATCATGGCCTTATGACACGATAGCGCAAAGAAAAAGCGCAACGGTGAGAAACATAGAGCATTTCTTGAAAACTAACCTTTCTACGTACGGAAAAAAAGTATTTCCTATTCGCTACTTACAATAAAAGGCTGTCACTTTTGGCACAATCTCTACGTCGAAAATGTCATTGCTGGTAAGAGAATTTGTTACAATTTACGTGCGTTCTAGTAACATGAGAAGCAAACAAATAATGATTCGCAGTAGTGACATCTTCAGGCAGCTTAGTAGTCCCATAGAGTAGTGGATCGAGGTCACTAAACAATAGGTTTTATTATATACACTCTCTTTTAGAAGCGCTACCAATTGCAACAATTTCCAGCGAGGCATAACAGAATGGCAGACATCTATGGTAATTAAACGCATTACTAGAAAGGTGAGGAGGAGAGCCGTACAAATTCGAGAAGTTTACTTTGATGCCTAGTTCATTATACTTTAGTGCGTGCAGTCTCTGTCATGCTTAAGTTCTGCCATATTTGTGTTTCGTTGTGTTGTAACGTTGTGTTTCGAATTTTCCCGTAGCTCATCGAAAAAGATTGCTTAAATTTTGAGCATGTACAGTGTATGCGCGTTTTTTGTGCAGTTTTATAGTGTAGGCTACTTGTGCGAGAGCGTTCGCTTGAGCGACTTGCACAGTATTGTCATGCGAGATCACTTATTTGATTTTCTACACGCATTAAGGACACGAGGTTTATTCATCACACGGGGAAACTGTATATGTACATTTTTCACATTTATTATGTAAACACTAAGTGCAAAAAGTACTTGAACATGGCAGCAATAAGTTAAATAAACTTAAAAAATTAACAAAAAAGGGCGTAGGAGAGGTGTGTCTTTACCTACCAAAAGTGATTTTTATCTACCTCGAGTACTTATCCTTGCATTATCACCCACAACCGGGGCGTGATATCCATGTGCTTTATCTGCGTGACGTAGCTCATTAGTTATAGGATAGTAGCAAGTGCCAAGTATTTAGGAAGATAAAACAAGTAATTCAGTCGCCTGTTATTTATGGGGGACAAAGAAACACTCTCAATACTGTAATTTTAGTGTGTACAACAGCTAGCACACGCGGCTGCTTGCGATGATAAGAAAGCCTAGTTGCTTTAGAATTAACTAATTACAAACCAGTTTCTTTGACATCTACAGCTTGTAAACTCCTTGAACATATTTTATTGAAAGCAATTATGACACATCTTGAGGATAATGATTTACTTCATGAAAATCAACATGGTTTTAAATCTGGTTTATCCACAATAACAGAGTTAGCTGAGATAACGGATCACTTTTTAGGTGTAGTAAACATGACGAGTCAAAATGATGCAGTATTTTTGGAATTTTCCAGTGTTTGGTGTTGTTCCGCATGCTGATTTGCTAACTATACTACATTATATGGGCATTGAACACAATATAGTTCGTTGGATGGAATGTTATTTGTCCTCAAGAAAACAGTATGTTGCCGTTAATGATTGTACTTCCGATACACTGAATGTTCACTCAGGAGTACCGCAAGGTTCGGTACTTGGCCCTTTATTGTTCTTAGTTTATATAAATGATATTTATTTGTCTGCTCATTCGCCTGAGAAGATCCGACTGTTTGCCGACGACTGTGCTGTGTATGCTAATGTGACTGACCATTCGACCAAGTTTGACTCAATGATACGTTGCACTCAATTGGCGTATGGTATGAAACATGGAGATTGAAGCTTAATATTTCGAAGACGGTATGTATTACATTTAGCAACAAAAAAGAACCACTAGAATTTTCTTATACTGTTTAATAATAATGCTTACATAAAAACTATTCAAATAAAGTATTTAGGTCTTAAAATTACAAACTGTTCAACTTAGGAAACACACATAGAAAATGTTCGCAGCAACGCACTAAAAAGCTTGCATATTTGAAACGAAAATTGAATCATACGTCATCAACCGTAAAGTAACTGCATACAAAGCTTTCGTCAGACCGAAGTTAGAATATCCGGATCTGATCCAGAGCCCGCACCAAAAGTACTTGATCAGGAAATGAGAAAGGGTGCAAAACTTGGCCTTGAGTGTTATATACACTACGTACTCGCGTTTTTTCCAGTGTGTTAATTCTTCGCGACAAAGCTATATAGAAAAAAACTAGCTCATCGCATAACTGTGTCTTGCTTGAATGTTTATATCAGCTGTACCACGTTCATTACAAAATACCGCGTGAAAAATACATAGCTGAGCCCCCCCCCCCCCCCCCATGTGGTCTGGTTGTAAGAACCACAACAAAACAGTCAAGCAGCCGTTTAGTAATATTACTATACATCAGTATTCTCTTTTTCCTCATCCTATATTACAATAGAATAAATTACCCGAAGAAGTAGTAAACGCATACAGATTTGAATCATTTGTTCGATTTTTTAAAAAAAACTTTCGTTCAATATGTAAAGTTCTGTTTATGCTGAACAGCTTTGTGGCAGTTGTTTCTCGCGTTCACTTTTTTATGCATAGTGTTCATCTCTTGTGTTGAAATATTTTACGTGCATGTTTTAGCACTTGTAATATTGTGTGTTTTTTATTAGGAAGAATATTTATTTAATAACTTTCTTTCGCTTGTTGATTGTGATTTACTACTTAAGTTGTCGACAGTTGTAAGCTTTAATATTGGAATTGTTTTTTATGATATTCTCACTCCTGCTTAGGCCCGAGTAAGGCTTGCAGTATTTGTAAATAAATAAAATAGTGAGTATCAGCTAAGTGGCTGAGCGGCCCTGCAGAGAAGTGGAAAGGGCAGCGGCGTGCAAGTCATAAGAAGAGTAAAAGCTAGGGGTCTGTGAATAGTGAACCTAATTGCCGAATCAAATATAAATGCAAATCGAATACTGCTGGAATAGTTTTCGAATAATCATTAAGGCAACCATTTCCAAATTGCAGCCTGGTAAGCTTACAATTTTCTATACAGTCACAAAATCTTACATTGTGCTCAAGACAAGTGCTTGCACGCTTTAGCAAAGAAAAAAATGCGACTACTTCAAAGTTTAAATTGACACAAAATACAACACTTATAAACAACAAAACAAAAAGCTCGTATATCACAGCAATGCCGCCTTCGAAATATATGTAACTCAATAGTGGAACACATCGGTAAATATCCTGGAACACTGTGGTCTGACGCTAGAAACGTGTGCCCGCTATGGGCATTTTGTCTATTGGTTTAAATGATCTACAGTGTTACGTGGATCAAATGCATTGGAAGGCTATTGTTTCTTCCCACTACCCTTGAACATTTTGGTTCGTTCGCGTACGATATTGATATACACACCCGCGAAGCCGAATTGTGAACAGAATGTGGTTCTAAGGCTTGGAGATGAAATTCAAACAACCGCCAACAGTTAGTCAACGTAACAAGCTTCTGCACCATCACGCGCAAATCTATAGCTTCGTCGAAATTGCAACATTTGTGATTGACCGCTGTTCTCTTTTGAAACTGCTGCGACAACACTTTAATACTCTACATGCAAAAAAGGCAGTGTACTCATAGACGTGTAGCTTTCTGGCTCTAAAATAATATTTTGCTTCCACAGAATTCACGGGACTCTAAAAAAACGTTTGGGGGCCGTTTAGTCAGAAAGTGATTGCAAAGCAACATTTGTGCTCCTATTTTCGACAATTATTGTTTCGATGTATATTTATTTCTTTAATTACTTCAATAACATTCGTGATTCGTTTTTTTAAGCACTAGCACCTCTAACAGAACAATCCACATTGAAATCAAGTAAGCGTATTGCGAATGTTTCTACGAACATTCCTTTCGTTCTCACCGCAACAAAAAATAATTTGTTTTGATTTTATCGAGGTTTTTTAACGTGTAGTCTTCGTCAGTGTAACCCCTTTAGTTACGAAATATAATGCGCTAGAAGAAACGCGTCTTATTCGCGCGGCATTATTCATAGGCACTCAGTATTGCATTAAAAGTAAGAAAGTTGAGGAAAGTGTTGTCTCGTGTGAGTTCTAGTAATTAAAGTTAATCAGTGTGTGAACATTTATCTAATTACTTCACCACCAGTCAGCTTAAGTACTTGCACGAAAAGAATCCGCTATTAAGCCCGAAATGCATGCAATTATGAACCATAAAGGAAACTCGTTGTAAAAAAAAACGCTTCGGTTACTTTAGGTATTTGGACTCTAATCTTAGAGTACAAATCAGGTACATTCACATAAATTCTTTAAGATGCTTACCTAAATATGTATCCAACTAGACGCGGTGCAAGTGCATGTGAACATTAAAGTAATAAATTCAGTTAAAGTGTTAAGTATTATTAGTTTATAACTCTGATTTTTTCATATGAAATAACTTATTTATAGCAGAGACCTAACGAAAAGAGAGATTTCTTCTGGCTACGTAGAGACCACCGAAATACGGCAGGTTCACACCTACGCACTGTCATAAACACGCAATTGTTTACATCTAAAAATGCATTGTGACCAGGTAAGCGTGTTCGCGGTGTGTTTCCGTGTGCAAATTAGTTTTTCTAGGGTCAGTTGAAGAGCCTTCGCGAGTGGTATTTTCGAAAGAGCTTTTCAAGGTAAGTGCGTCGATTAAACAAGGCGTCCTGTACGCCATAACCATGTCTTAGTTTTCAACATATTAGCTCTAAGTATTCATAGCGTCACAAAAAAAGTTCTACTGCTTGAGTTTCTCTCGTGAATTTAGAAGTGTGGCAGTTTGGGCTAGTTGGTATGGCATGATGATAGTTATAGCGCGAGAACAGAAGGACGACAAACGTGTCTTTCTTGTATCTTTGTCGTCGTTCTGTTCTCGTGCTATAACTATCGTCTCTCGTGAAGTTGAGTTTTAACTGTAATATGCCTATAAGAGGGTATATTGCTTATTTGTCGTTATTGAAAGTGCCCTCTAATCAAGTACTCCACTCTTATAAGTAGCAGGTAGCGGGAAAACACAATTTTAACCAACCCAGCTGAAACTGCTGAATTTAGGGAACAAATATCCATCAGTGCATCTCATTATTGTCATCATTAAGGCTGCCTTAAGAAAACTGGCGAAATATAACTTTTGTTTAGCATACACAGACAAGAAATTAGCACTCACGTCAGTAAGTGTATCAGGTAACGTGATGACGTCGCCTAATCAAAAGCAGACGTGTTAAAGTAAACAATAATCATGCGTACTTTTTACATTTGAAAGATTTTAATGATAAGATCTTACAAAACAAAGGCAGGAAATGAACACAAGTGTAACAAAGAATACTTATAAAAAATAGAAGTAAAACAAAGCTGTCTGCCTCTAAACTGGAACCTGTAATTATTGCATTCCACCATTGCTAGTATTTCGGGGCAAACACAAGAATGTACCCCATCCTCCCCACTTGAGTGTGGAGTCCCAGCGGAGATCAACCAGGCACCGCAATTACCGGTTGGACGCACTTGCACACTATGTCACTAGGATTTCCCGCGTTCCTTAAAAGCGGTGCTAGTCCCATTCAAGGCAATTAAGCGAGCGCCCTTTTGTCACAAAGAGAGCAGGTGTGCTATTGCGGTGAGGCGTTGTTGTCCAGGCAACGAGTGGTCGTTGTTTATTCAAATCAGGGACAACGAGCGTCAAACGTATGTGTGGTTTACTAGAGGACAAGTGGAAGATGGAACTGTGACATGTGTGAATACCTATTGAGGATGCTTGCTCGACTTTTTGCACGCCAGTGTTTACCATTTGTGCACGGTGGATACAAAGTAACGAAAAAATGCCCTTATAACTACGCTACTACTACAGCATTTCTCCGCTCCATTTCTGTTTCCATGGGCCTATGGTTTTTTTCTGTGGTCCCGTGATACCTGACTGAAATACATGCAGTAAAAGACGAGACATTAACTGTCTGCAGCGTAACTGGAACACGAAAAGTTCTACATTGATTATTTTTCCCAACAGTACAGAAGCCGACACACGTGGTGTTGTGAACCATGTAAACACTGCCCTCATCCAACTGTTCCGAGTTCGTTGTCTCATTCGAATGTCAAAGTTCGTCAGAAGATATCGGAAATTTATTCCCAGCTTGTGAAACATGTGAAGTTCACCTAATCAAAAACGTTGTATCATATATGTATATATTGATATATAACGCAATTTCTACTATGTAGTAAGTATAAAAACACTCTACCAGCTAATTTCAGCAGGTTCTGCCACATCATGAACGGAAAAAAAATGTCAAAAACACTTGTTGGCCGGACCTATTGACTAGCAACTTACTACGCTCGGATGATCACATGTCACTTAAGGCTACAAAGTTCATTAATTTTACGCTAACAGCACTTTTTTGTGTAGAGAAGATAAAGTAATGTTTAGTGATTGTTTTTCAAACTAAAAAAATTATTGGGCTATGAACACGAAGATTACCTCCGCGAACAGGTAAGGATAACTAATACCTTGTGGTGCCGTCCTGTACTTGGAATCAGATAGTCTTCACTGATGGTTAGTCAGTAGAGAAAGTGCACCATGTGCTGCCAAAGTGTCTTATTCGCCACAAAAACCTCTAAAAACGAGTGAACCGTGTTCTCTCCCTGAACCAGGTTGAAAGAAACGCTTAAGGACAGCCACAAAGACGGCGTGACAAACGGACAATGAGGGCGCAGTGGACAATAAGACAGACAGCTGTCTGTGTTCGCACTGCCAAAATTATAAAGGGCATTCGAAGCAAAAAAAAAAGAAAGAGGCACCGAAGCTGTTTAAAAAAAAGTGAATCACCAAGTGCACATCATTTTCACGTGTGCTAGGAAAGTATTTTGAAGACAGATTTATATTAAGTTAAGCGGTATCCCGCTATTTGTCAAACATGCAATTCTATGATACCCGCTACCTTTACGGTGTTTCCGAAGGCTTGATGTATATCTCCGCTGACTTTCCTGACTTTCTTGACTTTTAGTTTTCTTGTTAAAAATTTTCGTTTTCTTCAACGGTATCCTTTAGTTAAACTTCTTCCTTTTTCTTAAAAGACGGTCAAAGACAGCCTATCTGCAACTGTCACTTATTTCACTTTGTCTGCACTGCTATTTTGATATTCAAGTTTTCTGTATTTATCTTTAGGTTCTTGTAAACACCCCTGAAAGAAACTCTTGTTCTTCTCTCTTTCGTCGTTTGTATAAGTTTTGCATCTCTTTTTGCTTCATGCTTTGGCGCTCGGGAAGATGGTAGTACTTGTGTCACTTTCGACGTCACTCATCCATCCGGGTCGCAAGTGAGGATAAATTAGAATGGATGCCTCGCTTCTTATCCTGCCGACCAAATTTATTGTACATTAGAAATCTGCAGTCGGCTGAAGCAAAGCGCGTGTTTCCCTACTAGATGAAAGAACGAAAGGGCGACGAACGTACAGCGCTGCCACTAAACCTTCAAGGGATTGCAAACATTACTGGTGTATACAATTGTTGTCGCAATCTCACTATCAGAGCTAAATCTTTCAGGCGTGAAGTATGATACACAGTTTGAAAATGTCTAAAGTTTGCACATAATAATTCTAACGCTGTCAAAATTCGCAATCCAGCTAACAAAACTATGAATTAAATATTGTTTTTTCTACCTTTGCTAATTATTTTCAATTAGCCTGCATTCAAATATTTCAGCTTTCTACAGCCAGCTGTGTTCAGCATTTACACAAAATGAAGGAATACTTACGCTCAAACACCCACGCAATTCGTTTCTGACGGTGTTCAATTAAAAAAAAATAACATAGTACTTATGACGTTGATACTCGGCCATGGAACATCGAGCCACCCGTCGAACATCGTAATACTTTTTGCAAAGTGAGCGGCTGGAGTCAGACGCAGCCCACGGGGGTCGAATCAGAACACGTTGACTGTGCAGAACGTTCAATTGATCTTATTTGCCATGCTTCTTGACTTTTTTCACCACTAGTTTGAAGAATTGGCAAATGCAGGTTGCATCCACGCATGTGTACAGTGAGTTTCAGTGGTTATTTATAAAATATTTTATAGCGTAGCTATAAGTCACCCATTTCTTTATTAAGTAGCGTCGCCGCTGCTATCAGCGTCAGTTTTGGCGTGCCGAATAGACACGAAAAGTATGAGAAAAAAAGGTATCCAAGATTTAATGTGATTTTAAAGCAGCCATCTGAATGAAGCTTCACGTTTACTATGCCGCTGCGTACCCCAGCGACACATGCCCCTCGTGGAGACAGACGGGGACACTCGCTAACATGCTCTCGGAGTGTAGAAACGCTCCTCCCTACTAGGCTGAAAAACGTGGCGCAAGGTTGACCAAGAGAAAAAAAAAAGACGAGACAGAAAGAGCGCCAACTCACAACTAAGTTTATTTTCACGAAGCATTCACAATATATAAGCTCTTGGAGGACATACGCAGACCATTTCATTCACTCCACGTGCAGACATTAACATTATTATGATGTAATAACCGATAATTGCAAACATGATATCTGGGAACCAGCAACAAACAGATATGCCTAATGTAAAGACGTCAAAAAAACCAACCACACCCAAGCCTGCGCAAAAAATGCGAGGAAAAACCAGGAAAAAAGGACTGACAGACACTTCGTAGCACCCAACTAAAATACATCTAGATCCAACAGTTGGAATTCACTGTTATGTAACACAACTGAAGGCACGTTGACGCACGAGTCACCTTTCTTCATTATGTGAAAGGCTTCGAGTAATTTCCGCGCCAGCGCATCCCGGCTCCTTCTTAGTACTCGCGTGCGATCGAACTGCGGCGAACTGCGGCGTGCAGTTCGATCGCACGCGAGTACTTGGAAGGATTAGTTCAGCCTAATATGTACCAACTAGCCCAACATAACGTACTATTGTACTCCTCCCTACTCTACCTCAAAAAAGAGGGACAGCTCACTTCTTTGCTGAGCATCAATGAGCCGTCCAGCAGGCCCACCAAGCGGCTGCCAGGTATACTCCTCCTTGTCGGTTCTTATGTAGGAGATGCCCGCTACGCGCTAAGCGCGTCCTGCAGGACAAACACAAAGTTTTTCCATTCCATTCCAGTCCTCTGAGTGGTAGCCGGATATTCTACCACAGACTCACGCAGGTGGTTTAAGCTTGTTTGAAAAAAAAAAACCCTAAACTGACGTCATATCGGACAAGAAATCGTGTTAGCTTACGCAATATAGCCTGCAAAAGCCAAAAAACAAAAAACAAAACAGGTGCCACACAATGCTCGCTGTCCATCAAGCGTGTGGTTTATTGCTTTCCACCTATTGCAAAGTGCTCGGCCGTGATTTTATATCACCATCAGCCACATGCAACATCAACAAACTGCCCAACGTAAGCTTACGCACCTGTAAAAGATTCTTTGATTATCCGCACAGAAAAACAAATAAAGGCCTGGTGGCGCCCGTATTCTGGCTGCTCAAACAATGGCCTTTTTGGTACTCGTACGGTAATTGTCCTTCATTTTTTTACATAATAAGCTCGAAGATATCGTACCAACTAAACTTCAGAGAGAGAGAGAGAGAAACGAGAAAAGAGGAAGGCTGGGAGGTTAACCAGATGCTAGTGTCCGGTATGCTACCCTACACTGGGGTTGGGGAATAGGGGGTTGAAAGAGAAAGGGAGAGTTAAAAAAAATAAATAAGAGAAAAAAATTGCCCGCAGCTTCCCTCGGGGGAACACTGAGGAGAATGCGGAGCATATAATTGGTTAACGGGGTGTTAAAGTGCGACTTACTTGGGTCTATGGCTAAATTGGTTAACGCGGTTGTGAAATGGGGTGTTAAATTGCGACTCACTTGGGTCGATGGCTAAATTGGTTAACGTGGTTGTAGGAGGGGGTGTTAAATGAGTGAACACGTGCACACGTATGCGAAAGGGCGGCGCTGGTCGAAGGGACGTCGATCATTGTGTTTGTGGATTCGTTGGAATTCATTTCACCGCGACCTTGGACGTCGACGCGCCGTACAAACCAACCGACGAGCGGCAACTGAGCGAGCGAGCGCCGACCTTGAGTATATATACAGCGCGACGGCGCATGCAGTGTCAGCTGTCGAATGTTCGAGAAGGGCGAGAAGCGCAACGGCACATGCGCGCGCGTCAGCTGCCGATGTTCTCGAAGCGCGACGGCGCATGCGCGCGCGTCAGCTGCCGATGTTCTCGAAGCGTGACGGCGCATGCGCGCTACATTACACAGCTAGCCAATGTTCGTGAAGAGGAGAAGCGCACGCGGTGTGTAGAGGAGGAAGGGTGCACAGGTGGTGGAGGAGTGAAGCGCGCGCGGTGTGTAGAGGAAGAAGGGATGCACAGATGGTGGAAGAAGGAGGAGGAAGCTTGCGGACGGCGCCGCACTACAAGCCTCGAGTATTAGATGCTCCGCATCTAAAACACCGACACACACGCACACACAAAACCAGTCAACTCAGAGGCGTTCCGACAGGCCAGTAGTTCGTAAGAAGCCCATTAGCGCTTGCACGGCTTTTTTCTGTGACGATGAGTCATGACGATGGCGCAGTATCCTTTCTTCTGACAGCGGCTGGTCATCTAACCTGTTTATTTTATTAGAAAGGTGTTGTCTTTCCAGGTTGTATTTCGGGCAGTCACACAGTATATGTCGAATTGTTTCTTCATCTCCGCAGTGTGCACAGTCGGCGGTGTCGGCCATACCTATGCGGAACGCGTACGCACGGGTAAACGCGACTCCCAACCATAGTCTGCACAGAGCAGTAGCGTCGCCTCGTCGAATTTTTGTTGGAAGTTGCATGCTTAACGTTGGATCAAGGGATCGTAATCTTGCATGCGTAAAGAGAGGCTCATTCCAAAGAGCCATGGAGCGTTGGCGAGCAAGCATGCGGAGCCTCCCAGCAGCGTCCGTTCTTGAGAGAGGTATTGACTGGTCGTTGTCTTCAGTATGGGCTGAACGGGCTGCTTGATCAGCTCGTTCGTTACCGATAATTCCACAGTGGCTTGGCAACCACTGAAATATAACGTGGTGCCCTTTCTCTGTTATGTGGTGTAGCATTTCTGCTGTTTCAAATACCAACTGATCGTGTGGACCACGGCGTAGATTTGACAGAAGTGACTGCAGTGCCACCTTGCAGTCGCAAAAAATCGTCCACCGTTGCGTGCTTTGGTCGTTAATGAAACGCAGCGCAGCGCGAAGCGCTGCAAGCTCTGCTGCCGTTGTTGTGGTTGCATGAGCTGTCCTGAATTTGATGGTTGTGGCGTGTGTTGGAATAACGACCGCCGCAGTTGAGCTGTTTGGCAGGACGGAGCCGTCGGTGTAGACGTGGGTGCAGTCTTGGTACTTCTCGTAAAGCAGAAGTAATGCGAGCTGCTTGAGGGCTGGTATTGAGAAATCACCTTTTTTCTGGATGCCTGGTATTGTCAGGTAGATGACTGGCTGTTTGAGGCACCATGGAGGAATTGAAGGTCTCGCCGCGGGCGTAAAACCAGTTGGTAGGGAGTCACCATGTGTAGTTATTGTTCGACAAAAGGAAGTATGAGGTCTATCCACTGGTAGAGAGGCTAGGTGGTGATGGGGATTCCGGCCCACATGCCTTATGTGTATCCTCAAAGCTTCAATTTCAATATGGGTCTGCACGAGGTGGTCTTTGGCTATAGCTATAGTCGCCATTGTTGAGGCACCCTGAGGCAGACGTAGACATATTCGAAGCGCCTGTGCCTGAACGCTTTGTATCACGCGTCGACTTGTTTTACTGGCGTTTGATAATGCAGGCAGACTGTATCGTAAAAAGCCAAGGAAAAGCACCCTGTACAGTCGTAACATAGCATTAGGCTGCATTCCCCAAGTCTTTCCAGCGAGAAGCTTGAAAAGATGGCATATGCATGTCAATCGCTTTTTCAAATACGACACATGAGGGCTCCATGATGAGTCTCTGTCGACTATGACACCCAGAAATTTGTGACATCGACGATATGGTATATTTTGACCGTTAATTGACACTCTGTAGTTCGACATGGGTTTGCGCGTAAATGCCAGAAGAGCGCACTTTCCGGAGGAAGTTTCCATGCCTCGATTACGTAGATAAAAAGCAGTTGAAGTAGCAGCTCTCTGTATTCTCGCTCGTAACTGCAGGCGAGTTACCGCAGATGTCCAGATGCAGATGTCGTCAGCGTATGTTGGTAGATAAATATTGTTTGGTAGGTGCGTATGGAGAGTGATTAGTGTTATATTGAATAGCACGGTGCTCAGTACACCACCCTGAGGGACGCCACGACAACTGAAATGTGTAGACGTGTTCCCAGTCTCTGTACTCACAAAATAGGATCGCATTTGGAGATAACTGCGTATCCACTTAAACATTCGGCCACCCACTCCAATCTCTTCTAGTGCGGCAAGGACGGATTCATATGTCACGTTATCATAGGCTCCTTTGACGTCAAGGAACAGAGAGGCGCAAAGACGCTTATGGCCTTTGTCGTGTTCAACGTACGTGACTAGGTCGATGACGTTATCTATCGATGATCGACCACGTCGAAAGCCAGCCATGGCATTTGGGTAGATCTGATGATACTCCAAGTACCACTGGAGTCGGCCGAGAACCATTCTCTCCATCACTTTACCCACGCAACTGGCCAATGCGATCGGGCGATAGGAGGAGAGTACCAATGGTGATTTGCCAGGTTTCAGTAATGGTACTAGACGACTAGTTTTCCAACTTAAGGGGACAGTGCCCTCTAGCCAACAATCATTATATAGCTGAAGTAGAGCTATTCTCGCGCCCTCACCCAGATGACACAGGGCTCTGTAGGAGATTCCGTCAGGTCCTGGTGCAGAGGTACGTTTGCATGAAGCGAGTGCTGCTTTGAGCTCCTGATTGGTGAACGGGAAGTCCATAGAGGAATCACGTGGTGGCGGACAACTGCTCGAAAGTGGTGAGCTGCTGATGGCTGTAGTTTGCCCTGATAATCCGGCACAGAACTCTTCAGCAACGTCCACATCTGGTCGATTTTGGTGAAGGGCTAAGGCCTTGAATGGTGACTTCTGAATGGGCGATGACCGCAAACCTCTAACCGTCATCCATATGTGCGATAAAGGCTTACGAGGGTCGAGTGACTCGCAGAAAGTAATCCAGCGTTGGAATGCTAGCTTGTCCAACCGACGTTTGATCTTCTTCTGCATACGTCTAGCAGTCCGTAAATCTTCTATGTCCTTCGTGCGCCGGTACCTTTTTCAGCTCGTCGTCGCAAGGCTCGAAGCCGCTCCAGCTCTATGTCGATGTCCATGAATCTTGCAGGGCATGGGATCGTACACACAGTCTCTTTTACAGTGCTCTGGATGGCCTCTTGTAAATCGGATATGTGTTCTTGGCATTGGTCTTCCATACAAGACTGAAATTTTTTCCAGTCCACTCTTTCAACCATGTCGCGCACTTTAGGAGGCGACAATCCTCTGATCTTGACGTATGTTGGAATGTGATTACTCCCGTGCGTTTCTATATCCGTGAACCATTCAGTATGTTTCACTAGGCTTCGCGAAACAAAAGCCAAGTCGAGACAGCTACTGTATGTGGAGCCACGTAAAAATGTAGGACTGCCGTCGTTCAGTAACCAAAGTTGGTTGTCGGAGGCAAAAGACACCAAGCTTCTGCCCTTCATGTTGGTATTCTGACTTCCCCATAATGTATGATGAGCGTTAAAATCCCCGATGATAACACACGGGTCAGGAGTTAACGCTATGATGTCTCGTAGTCTTTTTTGATCGAAACGGCTTGATGGTGATAGGTATGTGCCAACCACCGTGATGTTGAGCCTCCTCTTTTTCACTCTTAAGCATACGTATTGGTTTCCGTCATGAGGTGGTACAGGTTGAAAGATGTAAGTGAGGTCTCGGCGAATGAACACCAGAACCTTGCTGCTTTCACTAACAGTAGATGACATGAAAGGTTCGTATCCCGAGAGTCGTATTGCACTCGATAAGTTCGGCTCACAGATGACGATTACGGGAAACATATTGACGTACACAAATTGACGAAAGTCACCAATGCACGATCTCAGTCACCTGGCGTTCCAACTAAACTTTAGAATACGCGTCACGGCCATAGAGAAAAACTTGCGTACTGCGCGACGTATTGAAGAGCACTGACATCTGATGACAGGAAGATGTGCTACACTTTTGTTATGAATGAGATACCCCAAGGGTTGGAGCAACTTTAAATCTAACTCCAGGAGATTTTACGGCGAATCTGTAACAGCCGACCTTGACTTGACTTGTCCGTGCTCGCTGAATAGCGAAGCGGGTATGTGCCACAGAAATTAGGCAAGCGTTCCACACATCTTTCGCTCACTAAACATAAACTAGTAGCCCTACCCTAGCGAATATGTGCTAAGCTGCTCTTGGCAGTAGCATGCGTAGTATAGCAAAGTGAGAGGATAGCAAAGAGAAGTGAGGATTAGCAGGTTTGATCTGAGTATCAGGGGCAAGGAAATGAGGAAGGGAGAGCGTAAAACAAAAAATAGCTACGCATAGCACTATAGAGGAATGACAAAGGCAAGTTAATGCGGGGGGTTGAGAATAAGGCATATCACATCAGTGTACAGCATACTAGGGAAAAGGGTGGCAAATGTAGGTGAGAATGGGTGGCAGAAAAAAAGAAGAGGTAGTATATGCCATTGTTTAGCGTATACGTGAATGGAGAAGAGAGGTGAGCGTGGAGTGGAGACAGACAGGTGTTTGAGCGGAAAAGAGGTTTAAGCGTACGTGGGGAGCAGTGGCACCGATGGCGGGAAAAGTCGGGCATATACAGAAAAAGACAATGAGCAGCCGCACCGACTGCAAATGGTGCGACGTCAGTGAAGACATCCAAGGTTTGCATAACTTTGCCTTCTATATATAAAGCCTTTTCATTTTTACCATATTATGTTGGCTATAAGGCCACGTAATTTATTTTTTTTTAGAGGAAAGAGGAGTACGTTTACATCAACAGAGTTTTAAAACGCATTTTCATCACCTTTCTCTGCGATTCTTTCCTTCATGTGTGTTCTTACCCCTACGGTTTATACAAAATGCTTCACGGTGCAAGAATAGATGGTATCAGTTACGCTAATAACACAGAAATCCTTAAAATGGGTTAATCAGGGTGAACAGTGAAGTGCCTCAGATAGGCTGGCCTCTTCAAGGCATTTTTACTGTTTACTCTAATTATCCCACTACGTGTTTCGTCTGACGGCTCCCATCTTCATTTTGAAGCAACCATTACAGTAATTGAACGCCATATGTAAACAAGAAACTGCTAAAAACATGATACGAATACACCAGCACTTAAACCGAGTGTACACAGTTTAGGCGTAGCTCCTGATTGGGTACACGTTTGAGTACACGTGGCTCAGATGCATCATGACATGTACGCGCTGTTCTGGCTCAAGTGAATTAGAAACACTGTTGAATGTACTGATGTTCTCTTTCCGAGAATTATGTATTTTTCTTCTTTTATGGCTCTGCAAGGAAGAAAGAAAGGAAGGAACTTGAGAGAAAGGGAAAGCAAGGAAGTGAACGAGTCTAGAAGGACTCGTACCATACCTTACATTGGGGCAATAGATGAGAGAGTACAAAAGCGGGACAGGGAGAGGAGACAGCACGCACACACAAAGTAGGACTTCACATTCATCATAACACCATTAGTCTATAACGGCTGTTGCAAGTCAGTTGTGTTCAATAGGTTAAGGACTGCTTTCGTCACATTCATGCACGATGATCTCTTAAGAACAACATTTCAGGATGATTTCAGCCGTCATCAAGCTGAGACATACAAGGGAGCTAGCTCGGCTGCAAGTAATTTTCTCTGCAATTTCAACAAGGGCAGTCGAAAAAGATGTGCTGTAGAGTCTCCTAGCTCTCTACCACAGTTATCACAGCGAGGGTTATCTTCCGTTAATATACGAAATGAGAATGGCTTCGTGAAAGCCACTCTTAGCCGAAAATGGCAAAGTAGAATGGCATTATTTCGGCGTAGTCCAGTAGACGTCTGTCTATAGACGTAAAGTGTTCGGGCTCTAGTGGTATTGATTGCCCAGCCTACTTGTTGTATTGGAAGTGGAGAACAGGATTTTTCCAGAGGCCACTCGAAACTGAAGAGCTGCGTTGGTCTGTTACGCCTATACATGCATAAAATTGGATTTAAAAAATGTTTAAAAGGACATTGACCCATAGTACCTGCCAGCTATAGGCTACCCTTACCGCCAGTCATAGTTATTTTGTCTTAACCTGTTTGTTGTACTTGGTGAATTACAGTGGAGTCATTGTTTTCTGCTAAAGTTTCAGCCACCGGACATCTCTCATTATCACTGTAAGGCTGAAGAAAGCTGAAATTGCTCTATCGCAGCACAGCCCACCAAAGAACTTGTTCATTCGCCAAAATTCAATAACAATAATAATAATAATAAAATTAATAATAATAATAATAATAATAATAATAATAATAATTTATTCAACTTGCCGCAGAACAAGTATGAGTTCTTAGAGCAAGTGCGAGCAACAATAAAACAATGAAAAATAACTAATTCAATACAGACAGCTTTAGAAAAAGAATTGAAGTAAGAGGAGTGGTAACGCACAAATAAAAATTAACAGCATACGCACGGAACGAATGAAAGCGCATAGAGCGAAGCATCCATCCGTCTGTCCATCTGTCCATGCGTCCGCCTGCATGCATTCGTCCGCCCGTCCATCCGTGCGTTTGCCTGTGCATTCGTTCGTCCGTGTATCCATCTGTCTGTGCGTCTTTCCCTCCATCCAACGATGAGTACATCCATCATGGTGCTTTTTAAAGAACACCATATAGTAAACATTACCGGAGCCCGCTATTAGGAAAGCGTCACCTATATTCCTCTCAGCACAGTTTGCGGAATGGAGCTCCGCAGAGCCTGCACCAAACCCAGGCACGACCAGTCCTGTCAACGGAGGCCTTTGCCCCGCAAGAGAGATCAAGAGAGGTGTACTGAAATACAGCATTATTGCCAATATTTCATGAGCATTGAAAGAGTGGCTTTGGCGAGAGCACCCTGGGGGCCTGCCGATTTTCGTGAGAAACGTCTTGCACCTCTGACACAGTGCCCAACGAAAACAATAATAGTGGTCGCCATGAAGGGTGATATTGTGAACAGGATGATTTGTCGACTATTTCGCGCCCCGCCACGGCGGTCTAGTGGCTAAGATACTCTGCTGCTGACCCGCAGGTCACGGGATCGAATCCCGTTTGCGGCGGCTGCATTTCCGATGGAGGCGGAAATGTTGTAAGTCCGTGTGCTCAGATTTGGGTGGACATTAATAAACTCCAGGTAATAGAAATTTCTGGAGCCCTTCACTACGACATTTATCATAATCATATGGTGGTTTTGGGACGTTAAACTCCACAAATCAATCATTTGTCTACTATTTCTCGAATGACGACGCATCAGCAGTCTTTGACTTGGCTATAGCGTACAACATGGCATCTCAATGTGACCACTAAGTTGCTAGTCGTTGCTTTCACCTCTTAGATTTACATTCGTTCAACATAGAAAAGCGAATGATCTACACTGGAATTCACCGGAGCCTAGCCCGCACATGAATAAATGCCTAAATGCTACTCGGCATAGAGAAAAAAATCTGGAATAAAAAAAAAAGAAAGCTGTTATGAAGGTGGGTTGACTTCGTAGAGCTTTTGTTCAGCCAGAAACTTTCCAAGAAAGTACTTTCTCTTTAAGCTGCCGAAACCTGTGATGCAAAAAGAGAAACTTTGTCAAGTGAATAAAAGATGAGTGACATGTCACGATGAAAAAATATAAAAATTCGAGGGGGCCCGTCTCGTCAGCGATTTGAAATGAAACTCCCACCAAGTCGAAATCTGTTCCCGCTGAAACGCACGACTTTAGGTAAGTTTCCCATTCGTCGCCGTATAAAAGAACAACAAATGATAGTGAATACAGACTATGCTTTAGGTTTCCGCGGCTCCCCACCAAAGGGCAAAGCAACACGATCATCGGTATTCTGCTGCTTACTAAGCGACCATCAGGTTCCTGTATCACGCAGGTTGGTAAAGATCCAAATCCCAGCCGCTGCATTCAAATCACCCGCCGTTCTTGAGGCAGCTTTTACCCCGAGTGCGATTTCAAACTTTTCCTCTTGTTACGTGTTACACCTCAAATTGAAAAAGTGCCAAAGTCAGCGCAATTTTATCTCGCTGGTATTTATATAAGTTCTTACATGTCCATGTCATCTGTGCTGTGTGAGTTCTAAGTAATGGATTTATAAATTCTCGAATACGAATGAGGAAGAACACAACGCTGTAGTAGAATAAGCTTGCAGGAAATACACGCGCAGGTAAATGTCGTAAATATATCAATACTCACATGCCTTAGAAGATCGATTGGCATTGCTTGAACATAATCATATGCGTGGCTGCGAACATTGTATAAGGTGCGCGTATCTCGTGCATTCGCAAATAACGTCTGGGGGAGTTCACCTTACCCTCGTGTTTTCACTTCAAATTTTGAATAAACCGAATAGGTTAACGCCTACCTAAAATTAGTTATCTTTATTTTTTCAGTGCTGTCAGGCAGATGGGTGAAATGCTTTCCCTTGCACTACATTATGCAGTTGTAAAGCAGTGAAGACGTTCTTGCTGCAATTTCAAGCAACTCCACGTTCCACGCAAAAGAAACGCCAGTCTAAGAAAGAACAAATTTCAAGGTACTCTACTGAGGGTCCAGCAAAGCGTCAGATGGCACTACAGGGCCAAATATTCATGACGCGATCTGCAGAAGTCGCAAGTGGGTTAGAAAGTGGAATCCTGGGATTGATAAAGTCAATGTTTGAGAAACTGCTCTGGTTCTGTTCTGTGTAAGGAAGCTAATGTATCTCCATCACTGCTGGCTTGCCTGAATGAAACCGCTAATTATTTTTTGTATACCTGAATTTAAATGCTCTGCGTTGCAGCCCTAGGGTCAAGGCTCACATGAGCAATCATTTTTATTGCAGTCACTGCGTCATAAAGTAGATGAAAAAAATGCATACATCACAATACACACGTACTAAAAGTGCTATGTAAGTATTAATTAAGCAACATTACAGCGTATTTACCTATGGTCCTTCTAAAATTCACATATTTGCTGCACGCAACGAGAGCGTATTTCAGACGCCCACTACGGAAGCTCGAGCAAGAAATCCAGCCGGCCGCGCGTACTATTGGCGTCCATGGAGTAACGTCCTGCAGCACAGGTCTCAAAGGTCGTAAGGCTGTAGTGGCAAAGATTTGAAAGCGAAAACCTGCACACGTTGAAGCAAATAAATCAAAAAAATTATTTGAATTTCTCTGAGCTGGGGCTTGAGCTGCAGTCAGATTACCTGCTTGCTGCTACTTCTGCTTTTACAAAGTCTAGGGAAGTCGCGAAGATGAGTTGTGTTGCGTAAAGGCTACACATAAGCTACTCGTGCACATTTCCCCTTGACCCCACTGGTATCATGCCTAACTCCAGAAGCACCGGCTTCTCAATGTATTAGAAGAAATGCTGCTACTTTATTTAGCATTGGCGGCTATCCGAAAGTGAGCCAGAGAAATTACCTTCAGTTTTGTTTAAACAAAAAAAGAAAGCGGTAGTGAGCAGCTCAGTCATAGCGTAGCTACTAAGCCCACACTGCTTAACGTTTCGCAGTTATATGTGGCGTTAAGTGAACAAAAGTGGTGCTGTCACTCTTGAAGAAATATTTAAAATATTCAGAACACCTAAACTGAAATCAGCGTTTATTGGGGGTATTCTTAAAACGTTTGCTGCAAATGTCGCTATTTGTAAGCACCCGTTTTTAATCCTCTAAGACAAATTTTTGTCGCAATATATTTAATTTGCACCAGAACAGAAATCTTAAACACATTTTCACTAACTGCACGTGTTTTTATTGCTTCCACTTTTCTGTAGCGAAGAAGATACATCCGCGTCGCCATTTCAATATGGGTATAGATACTCTAATGTTGCAGTCTGAAATTAAAAAAAAATGCACCCTACAAAAAATCAGTCAGGAGGAGAGCTAGGGAACAGAAGCCATCTGACGACAACTGCTTACTGCAGAGAAGTGGTCATAGCCCACGGGTGTCGTAACAGTATATGGCGCTGAAGGCTTCGCAATACGCGAGAATGAGATTCCTTCTTAGTCATTCCCGTGTGCGCGTTTTTGCACATGGACATTCTCGAGCAGGAGCTCTCCAAAAGTCTGACTTTGTGTTTCCTTCGCGTGGGCAAAATTTGGCTTCCAGTCGCATTCTCACCAGCCGGATCAAGAGGATCGTTCATTGCATTTTGGGCGCAGCTTATTCACGAATTAAAAGGCGCACAAAAAAAAAGACTACAGGCTGCGAGGAAAATAAATATCTCAAAAAGATACAAAGATACTGGTACGCCCCTCCCCCGCTTTTGCGAGCAAGTCTTACAAAGTTTTCTCCCTGCAAAGCGTGCTCCTTCATTTTAAGACGACCCCATTTATACGAATCGACATATCAAAAACTGAAGAATACTGTAAGAACGCAAACCGCATTACAACTGGCGCCGGCCACGGTAACATCAAATTAGTCCAGACTAAGTAGGTGTAACTACCAGCACGTATTAAAGTGTTTAGTTGGGAGAAGCAATTCTCAATATACCATGGCGCGGGTTATTTAATGTGGTTGATTTAAACGCACAAAAACTGTGAGCAGTATTCGGCGCAGATTGCACTTCAGTGTTCGAGAAAATTCACTCTTTTAGTTGATCATTTCGTTAAGACTGCACGCAGAACACGAACACTCAGGATTATTCCAGAGCTTGCTCGGCCACCAGTGTTTAGGCTGGAAAGTTCGACGCGTGATGTAAAAGACGGCGCGTGTACACAATAATCAATTGTTCGACGGCCGATGATCTGTATTCCGCTTATTAGTACCAGTGTTTATTGTTGTAGTCTGATTATGAATTTGCAGTCACAAGTTCGGCCAACTAAACAGTTTTATCGTGAAAAAAAAACTCTTGCCTTCGTCAGTCACGACTGCGTGACAACATTATGTAACATGACAGAAATAAGAAACCGGTGACTTTTCGAAGCCCGTACTGCTTTCGTGTGTTTTGTTAGAGGGTGACGCGGTTCCTCTGTGTCAGGCAAGTTTCGTCTTAGAGAAATGTATTTGACGTTCCTGATATTGGAACGCTGGTTGGTGCCGTGTCTTAATGCGATACGTGCAGCGGTCGTACAGATTTTAATTTTGGATTGTGGCTAACTGCCTCCTTCTTTTTTTTTTTCTTTCATGCAACGCAAAAGCGCTATTCATTGAAACTTATAACTATATATAAAACACAAAGTAGGCTAATGAAATTTGTGACTTTTTTTTTGCAGTTGGTGATCTCTGGAACGAACCAGTGTGGGGCTTGCATTTTGGGGTGCAATATCAGATTGTAGCTGATTCTTAATACTTTTTTTAGATATTCTTCTGGTGACAAAAGTCTGGCGCCGCTATCTTTTGTGTTAAGCGACAGAAAAGAGAAGGCATGTTTACAATTTGGCAGCCAATGCACTATTATAGCTCGTATATAAATGTTTTAGCGCCCCTAGGGTGACTTTCGGCCATGTTCAAAATTTGCGACCACTTTTTTAATACTTTTTGACTCTGTGTTTGATTTGGTATACTAAAATGATTAACTACCATTGAATGATTTGGTTGATTTTTATCGAGGTATGCCGAGGTAAACTAACCTACTATGCGCTGCTTCTGACAGAACGTAGTCACTGTCAGCAGCCGCACTAGACTGTGGTAAATGATTCGTATAAATACCACATAATAGTTATTTTCTCTCAGGTGAAGTAGACACCTTGTTAGTTGTCAATTTCGCGTCATTGGTGGGTACTAATTGAAAGCTTAACACCACTTGACCGCATTTCGCTTTAAAGAGAATCCTTCTGACGCACGCGCACCAATCAACCGTGAATGAAACATTCAAAACATCGAAGGTGACGCAGATGTTAGGGAACGTTGAAAGCATGTTGTCGCACTGAACAGACACGCGTGATTTATGGTGGCATGCATGTTAGATGTACTGTCTTTTAAGGTACAGAGAAGACTCCATACCTTTCGCGTATTTGAAGGCTTCTTTAGCCACCTTTTCTCTGTAAAATATGTTCGAAGCGTTCCGGTTCGTTTCATGTTACTCTTCGGTGTCTTTCTTTGCAATGCAACTAGAGTTGCAATTTCTTTGCAAATGCTGACATTTTTACAGGAACGCTAGTAATATTTATCACGATGTTTAAACAAAGCTACGAAAAATAGAGCACGCAAATCTTATTAGGTAGCTTGGCACTGAAGTTTTGTTCATTATAGCAAAAAATGAGCCTTCATTTTTTAAAGTTGTTTTGATCATGAAGTAAATATAACAAAAGGTATACAGACCCTGCAGTACGACAACGAGAGGTCGAAGCGGCGCGGCAGTGGCATGCGGACCCAGCATTGCCCTACTCTCAAACATTCAATGCGTGGATATGCTGACATTTTTTTCTCTGTTCCATTTGCCTACATACACAAACACCGACGCTCGCAGTATGTAGCTTTTTTCGATTGTTTTGTGTTTGCCTACTTACAACTGTGCTAGACAAGATACGAGACGCATGCGCCATCGTGTAAACTCTCCACTTTCTTGCAATGGGGACCTTTCGTTGCAGGATGAAAAAATAGCACCCCCAACTTCTGCCTCTTCAAAAAAAAAAAAAAAAAAAAACCAAGGGTGTGCGTCAGACGTCGTTTCATGTAACTAGACAGTCGTCATATCTGCTGCACTGAAATGTACGATAGGGCGCATTTAGACTCGCCCAAGAAATGCCCGACCCCCCACGTCTATTTTGGGATGCATTTCGTAAATTCTGTAAGACATTTGGAAAGTAAAGGAAATATACAAGTTTCCAGATAAACTGGATAAAAAAGTTTTATTTTTTTTTTTGCCTGACACGTGCTATGTTCCCTGAAACATCAAAACCAGCATAAATTTGCCCAGTGAAGCAACAGATATATTCAAAAGCATTGTAGGCGCTTTCGTGTAAAGGAATCCAAAACCATTTGCTCACACTTCTACGTATTTTATCATTTCCCATTTCCCTTCTTACTGCACCTGGGAACGCTCATATATAAAGTCTCAGAATGACGCAACCACCACAAAGTTTTTTTTTTTGAAATGTAACTACGCGTGCGTGATTTTCAGCACGTACACACGCATGGATGATGCCTTGAAACTGAGTAATTCTCGGTGCTATAAAATGAAGCAGCAAGGAAAGCTCAAGAGATTCATCTCCCCTGTCTGCGGTGAGTTTTTCGTGCCTTTTTATGTTTATTTCATAACACACGCTAAAATGTTCTACGTTTTCTTGTGCTTGAAACGAGTTACTACATTACTACTACTTCATGTTGGAGTTCGTTTCTCCTTTCAATGCCGAAATAAATGAAGAATTGTGTCAGTATATCGGATGAATGCCCCCTTTGCACTTACCTCTGTGTTCTTGACTGATGGAGCGTTATTTCTCAATAGTATTGCATATACCAAAAAAATAGAGTGCTGAAAATTTGACATAAATCTAAGGCATGTCGTGGTGATTTCTGGAAAATTCGATGAACTGTGGTTTTTTGAAGTGAACTTTAACCAAAGTACACGGGCTTTTATCACTTCTGCCCTCATATAAAATACTATTAGTACAGCCCTTTATCGAAACTAGGACCAGGATCAGCAGCCGAATACCCTAACGAATGCCTCAACGTCGTAGTTAGCCATATTCCTCGAAAAAACAATACGTTGGGAAAACCACCTTAGTATAAGCGCAGCTAATAAGTTGTAATTATAAGAATGCATTAGTTATATTGGCATTAGTTAGGGTCATCAGTTATACTGGCTAAAAGTTTTTATAGACGCGTGCTTGTTAGCGCCGCAGAATGCATCGCCTACACTGATTTGCAAACTCAAACGATACCCACATTTTTTTACATTGTCCAATATTACTTCAGCGCTATACTCGCAATGGAAGCTCAGCTATCAAGATGGAATATGTTCATGTGACAAAGAATATGTTCTTATAAGCAATCCTATACTATTTGGTTTAGCCTGAAACATTATTTTCATTCATTCTTGCATTTTTTGTCACACACTTGTACTCAGTTGTACTTTTGCTACTGACAGTTTTCTTTTGTTGGCTCAACTTTACTGCAATGTGAGAAAGCAACAAACTTGCCTATATGCGACAAAGTTTGAGCTCAATTTTCGCCTGCTCGCCTGGTGAGCTACGTCTTGGACGTCAAAGGCAATGTGCCCGGGCATATAAAATTAAAAAAAAACATAGCAGGGGTTGAGGGTTTCGCCGTCATTTTTACCAAGAGCGGGTTCAAACTTCTATTCGCTTGACACAATTTCCCGCTTTAAAGTTGTAAGGGGACGTGCTATGGCCTTTTGAAGTTCGGGAACACAAAAAAGTATTAACCACGTGATAATGTTTCTGGCAGCAACGCATGACGAAAGTGAAAAACACCTGCACTCATTCCCGCGACAGGCTTTTGGAAGCAAACAAAGTTATTCTCGTGCGAGATTCAGGCAACAAGTTTGAGCTTTTTGGCTTTCTTCGCGTGCATTTCAGCACGCGGAAGCTGGGTTCGTGTTCTGGTGAAAAGGGCACACGGTGTAACAACGTTGTTCCTGAGCTACACACATAGAACAAGCAAGTGGTTCAAATTGTGAAGCTGTCACACTGCTTCATTCTATGCCAATTACTTTATGAAGACTTTTGTGCGCATCTTACTTGTGCGAATTAAAAGTTCATACAAATTCTAGAACATAATGCGAACTCAAATACTCGGTTTGCAACTATAAAACTGAGTAAAGAGAAAACATTTAAATTTTGTCTACTTCACCCCACATCATGTGTGAAAGTGACAAATTTCTTCATTGCACATAGTTCTGTGATATGCGGTATGCACAATACTTTTGCAAAACACGTAGCAGTATACCTAAATTTTCATATGATCTCTAAATAGGCGTTAACTATGTGCGCTTCTTGCGATATACATAGTGGCGTTCACAAAATTTCAAGATATGTTTTTCGGCTGATCAATTGATTTACATTCTTGGCTCTTCTATAAGGGTAAGTACTTTTATGGGTATAAGCTTGGCGGAAATGCGTTCTTCTAAAATAATTCTCAAGTTATTCAAGTGCTGTTCCAGCAGCCATTTTTTCACAAAAGCAATTTGCGTATTTTGCTTGCATCTGAACATGAAACTAGTGATTGCATCGCCCATGCAGGAGAACTGTACAATCTGCTTTTTGTTGTAGAAATTGTCGATATTGCGAGATAACAAAGACTGTCAGATAAATACTGTTTAAACTATCCTAGCCTCCCCCTACAGAAATAACAATAAATACCTGTTACGAAGCAGTCCTTGACAACGCAGTCTAAGTCATAAGTACAATGTTGTACAAATCAATACGTCTCTTGGGATGTAGTGGTTGATCCTCCGATTGCTATCGTTGTTCTCCCTTGCCTACGGTATGTCTCTAATTCTCCCTTAGGACCATTTGAGTCACGCGCTGCTGGCCTGAGACCGCGTGTGCCACCACTTATGGCGACAAGCCTGAATATTTAACGAGCCGCACATTTGTCACTGATTATTTTCTCGAGGGGGTCATATGTATTATAGTGGACTTTTTATAAGAGTCAGGGAGAACCAGTCCGCTGATGAGTTTTGATTAAGGCAGAGTTGTGTCTCAGGATACCGCATTGATCAAGCAGGCTTCTCAGATTTTGTTTTTCATATTAAAATTGTCTCTTTTACGTGCGCTCTTGTGTTCCATCTTCATAAGGTAAACGTGCCCATTCTTGCGTGTGTCTGAGTGCGTCCGTCCGTATATTTCGCAGCGTTATAAACTTGTTGAAGTATACACGGAGGGCTCCTTCTGAATAATCACCCCATAACAACTTTAGCCTTCGTCCACACTGGCGGTATTGTGATCCAGCAGTGATGGCCACATAGGCGTATGCATCTGGATACAGACATGATTTATAACCAGACAAAGCGAGGGGCCAGGGGGCAATGGTTGGCAAACATTCACGAGATGTGCTTGTGCGGCCGGCGTGTGGTCTACCGGGAACAAAATCTTGTGGAACTAGCAGGAAAGTTTGTGATATAATTCTATTGTTTTGTTGTTGCCACCTAAGTGCTTCGAAAGTTTTTTTCTTTTTATTTGTACTAACGAATGGTTTCAGTTAATCGCAACAAGCACCCCTCTGATCGCAGTAGGTAATGAGCACTACACTCTCGATGAAAAAATTGGGTACTGTAGAATGGTAGCTTCACTCGGCCTAACGAAACTCACATCGTGGGTTTCAGGGCACTAGTTCACTAAAACTCACTTGCATCATCAGCCTACGCAGTGCAGGTAGTTTACTAATAGTGAAAAAAAACTTACATAATATGAGCTGGAACAAAGACTGTTCTATATATCTAAAGACTGACCAGTAAACGACCAATCGAGTTGATCCTAAGAGCCGGCGCATGCTTCTGTTTACTTTGTGCAAACATGACGACAGTCACTGCTAAGATGGTCCGTGTGCGTATGCTCGCTGGTCTTGCATACCTTGTAGTGCCTAGGCTGCATCAAATTCAGTTTAGTTGCGAAATCATGTAACGTGACGAAAAGCATGGAAATCAGACACAAACACACTGACGCTTTATATGCAGTAATGTTTTGTTCACAATTGTCGTGAGCCTGACCATGGCCACGGCAGGGCAAAGGCCTCTCCAATGATGCACCAATCAACCCTGCTCTCGTGCGTTCTGCTTCCGTGTTATAGCTGCGAACTTCTTACTCTCATCTGCCCACATAATTTCGTTCTCCCCTTGACGCGTTTGCCTTATGCGGGAATCCAGCCAGCTACCGATAATGACCAGCAATTAACTGCCTACTCGCTACGTGCTCAGCCCACGTCCATTCTTTTTTTTTTTGGATTCAGCTACAATATCCTTGACGCTTGTTTGTTTTCTTGAGCTACTCTGCTCTCCTCCTGTCTCTTCGTGTCTGCTCTATTCATGTTGCTATTCATTGGGGTCGAGCGGAAAAGTAAATCTTGGTTCAGGTAGATCCCTGAGCTTGAGGATATGAAGCTTGAAACACTATATTTTTGAACTATTTCGCAATGCTGCTTAAGAGACTGGTTTAAATTGCATCAGCAATGAATACATACCGGCATATTACACTGTAAAAATGTTTTTTCTCGTTTATTTTTCTGAATAGATTAGTTCATTTATGCACGAGTGAAGCGAGGGCTACGATTCTTCCGCTTTAGATAATCGCACATTCGCTGACCTGCTACTCAAACTTGCGCATGGTTGCTGTTAATCAAACATACGTAATATTCTAATAACCCTTCTTGTTAGAATAGTTGGTGCATTGCCGTTTTACTTTCTTCTCCGCTTTCTGTATCAGTTCATTTTTTCACTGGATATAATTTGTTTACGCATACGCACATATAACTTCCCGCTAAATTAGCCGAGGCTATCGTTAAGCTCTCACAGCATCCTGTGCATAAGTCGGCGAACCCACTAATGAATTGACTCGCTCATGCTCACTGAGACCCATATCAAGCCATGAGCATGACTTCGAAAGGGTATGGTTGACAACAATTTTCGGGAGTGTAAGTACGAGTTGTTTTGACTCAAAAAATTATTGGTGATTCTAAATCAAGAAGAGTCCCAAGCGCGAGATATATTTTTTGAGTCAGTCTGAGTGAGCTCCACTTTCTTTCGCTGACCCAGAATCCTGTGAAGTAAGCTCGCATTTATAGTGAGTGTGTCGAAACTTATAGGCACAGGTGCAAGCAGAAACTTCTACAAAGCCGCCTCCTTCGACGCGCGCACTGAACAGGCGCTCGCCGCTATCCTCTCAGTGCGAGGGTTTCCGGGAGAAAATGAGGGATGCTGGGGTCTCGGGTGGGAGGCGCTATTAGATTGGAGATTAATCCACAATTAAGACTACCTATCCTGAAACTCAGTTGTGTAAACCAGACGCGAAGCTCTCCGAACAGACTATTTGTAACACTTCCCCATAAGGCACATGGCAATTTATGAAGCCCGCCTGTGCCGCGTTTAACTGCATGGTGGGAAAGGAATGACTTAGGCAAGAAACCCACTTTTTTATTTTTAAGTGGCCCATTTACCGAGTGACATTCTTGCCTCTCTTGAAAGCACTTCCGCTCGGTGCTTGCTTCCAGTTTCAGTGGTCTTCAGAACAAAAGTTCGCAGTAGTAAAATTTGTGCGAAAATGGTTTAAGTTAAAAGTCCAATTGCGTACATATAATATCAGAGTATAAGAGCGCCTGACATAACGGTTCTTTCCATATAATATTAATTAATAGGATTGAAGTAATGAGTGCTTTCAACGGCCAGATACTTTTCTTCAAGAAATTTGGATCGTTGCGCCACCTGGTGGAGCAGATCTCAATGATAAGCTTATTTGTACTTGAACTATAAGATCCGCGAATTTATCACAGTTATCCGAAGGAATAGACAGTGTGACACGAACGCATTTTTTCGACTGCCATAACATCTTTTACAGTATTTAGAATCTGGGTAGACTTGTTTCCAAGAGCGCATGAGTATTCTAGTTCTTCTTTTTTACGTATCGCCCCACTGTGGTGGTCTAGTGCCCAATTTACTCGGCTGCTGGCCCGCAGGTCGCGAGGTCGAATCTCGGCTGCGAAAATGCTGTAGGCCAGTGTGCTCAGATTTGATTCGCGTTAAAGAACCCACGATGGTCGAAATTTCCGAAGTCTAGGGCATCGGTTATAATCAATTATGATCGGTTATAATTCATAATCGGTTTTACTAAGGCAACAGTTAAAATCAAATGGTGGTTTTCGGGACGTTTCAACCCCACATATCTATCTTTCTTAGGTAACAAGAAGGACGTTATGAATATTACATATGCACCACAAAAGGGCGCAGTTCTCTTTTGATTCATAATGATCAGTTGACCACGCAGGAAGCTTAAAAGCTTAAGAAAAAACATGGAGGTCGACCATAGCAAGACTCCTGTTTTCTACGCTGTAGTTAAAGGACAAAAAGGGACGTAAAACTGAAAAAGGGAGAGAGAGAGAAAGCTTGTGACAGAAGATATAAAAAAAGAGGGTCGGGGGACTGGAGAATCATCCTAGAGCTCGTATATCAACATTATCTGCGAACGGATACAGTTTGTCGCTCGGTTCGATTGCTTTCAGAAACCACAATGACGCCCTCTGGGCGGCTCATGTTTGAAGCTGGTTAGATCATGGCCCCAAGATTTTTTGTCTTTGAGGGTGCAGTTGTCCATATGGTCTATAGTGTGGCTGACAGAATTGCTCTGTCGCAGTTGAAACGGATGCACCTGAGGCATGAGCAAGAACAATAGTACCTCTACCTTGTCGTTGTGCATACAGCGCATGTTAATAGTGCTGGAGATGCTCTCAGACAGAAAGTTCCGGTTATGTAACTTATTCACTTTGCTGATATTTTATTTAAACTGATAAACACTTGCTTACGTCAAGATCTTTGTACGTGCTCCTTACCTCTGCGCATGGTATAGTTTTCTGAAAATAAAATGATAATAAAGCTGCTTTTTATGACATTGGTTTTGTTGTTTCGTATATATATAATTAACTAACGTTAAAATACGTAATACTCTTAACACCCTCATTGTGAAGTAACCGAAAAAATAAGCGTATATTAAGCTTAGAATTTAGGTAATAAAAATAAGGCTTCTAGGAATTCCATTAAATATTCAACTATTCTTTTTCTCAGTGTATCCTTTACGTGACATGTAGAAAGCTAGTTTTAATCAAATAAACGAGATGTTGAGAAGGAGACACTCACGTTCAGCGTGCCCGATATATAGTGAAAGTCTTAAAGAAATTCTCACAAGAACACCCACGCTGCAATATTTTGTACGTCGGTTGTGCAATGTTTTGCAGGTAAGCACCGGGTATGCTACGAATCTCTATAGATTATGCTGTTCCATTGCGTCAAGAGCACGCTACTGGCATTGCGTAGAGCTAAGGCCGAGTACGTGCTCTGGGCACCCTGCGTGAATAATGAATGTCTCCTGAAAAGTAGAAGGTAATTTTCGCACTCCTGCTGTGTTGCCGATGCATGCTTAGGGGAATGAGCTGCCGTGTCTTCTCTGCCATATCATAAATTTAGTAGCAACCTATAGCTGTGAACTAAGCGTGATGCTGGTGAAAAACGCCGCTTCGCGAACAACATTTCTTTTATGAACACGTACTTTGAGAGGCCTGGTTAGTGTGCCAAATGAAACCTCGTGCTTATTTGGCACTTTATTATGGTTGCGATTCTTACACAGCACACATCCTACACATCCTCCTTCCTCTTCATAATATAATTGTGGCCCTTGACACCGTCAAGAATCCCCGAAATGACAAGGCTGCAAAGAAAAAGCCACGTAGCAGAACAGTAGGGCAACTTGACCTCCTACTTACGCGCATTAATAGTAGAACTTCTAATCATCTCCCCACTCGCAGCAAGATGCGCCGGACGACCACGTTTGGTGCAAGCAGGTTGTGTTAGCGGATATGTCATTTCTTGTCATGTGGTTGAATAAAGGTCAGCGTTTTGGAAAGACCCGCGAACAGTGGAAGGCCATCCGCCAGAATCATTGCCGAAAAAATTCACGTAAAGCTACATCCTCTCAAAGAACACAGACTACTGCGAACTACTAGGCTCCGTCCACCATAGGAAGATGAAATCACTTTGCCTGCAAAGTCACCGCGACATTGTCAGTGCCACCCGCCATAGTCATCATCAGGAAAGGTTCAAGCCAAGCTCACGCGTTATGGGTACCATCAATCGCGATGCAGTCAGCATCACCCACCAACGTATTCGTATACAGGGCATTCGCAGGCATGGCCGAGTGTGATGATGAACAACAACGGAGTTCAGGCACGCAGGAGCCTAGTGGGAAGAAAAGGAAGACGACGACCAGGATTAAAGCAGCTGGCCGATAAACGGGTGCTGCTTCTGTCTTGTTCTTTACAATGGCTGCCTGCTTACTTAAGGGCATCTCACTGTACACTGTTGAGCGACCTTCAGAATCAGCGATATAATTAGGTCTAGCTCAGGCGCGCACAAGTGGTGGCCGCGCACATAAAACGTCGCGTGCATTAGTGAGACAGATATATTCAAAAGGAATAAGATTCGTGAGACAAAGCACCAGATCACCAAAGATTATGGAGTTTTTTACAAAGCTTTTAAGGGCATGGGCGTTCCGCATTGCGGGATCAAAGCGCTTACAACAATAATTGATGTAAGTTTTGTGCTTGCTTCATTGTAATGAATGACAGCGCGAGTTCGGGCTGATTTGCTAACATGTCATGCAGATCGACGAAGTCGAACGCTGATGGAACATGCTTGAAGCTTGTCCTCTGTATGCGTCACGCTCAAAGCTGAAGAGAGTCGGCTGCCTCTTCATCATCCAACAGGCAGCGGGTGCAAGCGTCTACCGCGTAGGAGAAAGCCGAGGCTCTTCGCTCGTACAGCCATCGAACCACGCATCAAGATGCAGGCGTCATCGCTCACGTGCAAGCGTGCATAGCCGATATTCGTATATATTATGTGCGCTTTCACAGACCTCTACAGAAACGGAAATTGGGTGAACATCGTGAAGTTAAAAAGTACACGAACAGACGACAGCATCTACATTGACCAATGCGCTCTTTCAGGCGAGCTCGCTTGCGCTCAAAGCTGAACAAAAAGTGTCCTATGCTGCGATGTGCTATGGGCCCCCAGAGTTAGAGAAGTGTGGCTTGCTAGGCAACGAAAAATCGCACTCTCACGGTCGACGGAGTTCTTTGGCACTGGTGATTGCGGCAGACCAAGAAGAAAACTCAATGCATAATGCACGAGCGCGAACTTTCTACAGTACTCTAGTTCAAGGTAGGAGAAAGAATGCCCGTGGTGTCGTCTAGAGCTCGCCAACTAAGGCCTCGATTGAGTGGAGTTTATTCCCTTTTGCTGTCTTGCATGTAGTATACAGATTGAACTTCCCGTAGGAAGGCGCATAGCCTATATTCTCGCACACTTTTCTTTCTCTTTTGCAATGCTTTTCTGTGATAGTGTTTATTTCTCTTGCTGCTGTGTACTTGCATTTGTTACCTGCCCTCACCTAGCCATTTCCAATATTCGATGCTTGGCGTACCCATCCCAGTTCTGTTCTAGTACTGTATGTAGATTATATAGGTAAGTGACAAGCTTTTTTTTTTACTTGCATCATAGAGAACAGGATGTGTACCAGGAACACAGAAATGCCTTTAAAAGTATGCTTAACATCAATTCTTTTTCTGTTCCGTATTATGCGGGAAAACCTGCCTTGAGTTTTCATTGATTTTTCTGTTCATCCGAGCATATCTGGCAAGCGAAGACACTCAATGAAATTAATACTATTATAATAAAACTTTTACTCTTGATGCAATCATCACATTACACAATGTACGCGAGAGAAGAATGATTTACAGGTAAAATATTTTTAGACATTCGCGAAACAAAATAACGGTTTATTTATATCGCGCTTGAACCCAACAACTCGCGCTTAGAAGCGCAGGCTATTCGCACTACGGGGACATGTGGGGTAACTAGTTCGATCGGGGTACCTTCTATGCAATACCCTTCAGCACTCTTCCAAATAACATCGAATCTATGCATTCTAGCAAACTTTCTTGTGCTAGAAAGTGCAAAATTGTGTACTATTTTTGTTATTCATTAGCTTGTAATTATTTTTCTGAAGCAAAGCTTTTTTTTAATTAGTAGCGCCGACGAAATCACAACCGTGCATTGTGTCAGACAGAGAAACGTGCGTGGCATTTTTTGGGATTGTCCTAATTACCTAGTGAGTTTTACATAGCTTGCTAAATCAAATTTAGAAAGAACGTGCAAATGAAGCCTTTTGGGACTAAGTTGAAGCGTACTTTTAAATATACCTGAAGCAATTCAACCAAGTCATCAGTGTCATAAAAGGACAAAAAAATAAAAAGATTGGTGTTTCCTACTGCGATAAGTAAAGCCCCCTAATTGCAGGTTGCCCCTTCTTGCTTTTTTTCTTTTCTTGCTGCTGTATGTGTCGTGACAGATTGCTATGCGTTATTAATGCCCCCCCCCCCCCGATCATCCATGTCCCTGCATGTAAATAATATTATCCCGATAATCCTTAACGTAATTTTTGTTTGTCTGAATGAATTAAGTGTTACTTAGAGCTATAGCCAGACGAGGCTTCACGCAGTCTAAGAGACAGACGAGGTTCCACGCATCAAGTGAATGAAAACATTAAACAAGTCTGAACGAACATAGGGCAACGAATTGATGCATGACCCAAAAACGCTTCCCACTTGCTTGAAGCTATCATTTGCTTACATTCCTATTAAGCTTCAAGAGAAGCGATCGAACTCATTCTTGGGCTCGTCCCTTACTTCTCGAAGACATTCCCCTTAGCTTTCACAAATGTAGCAAAGACAGCGAAGGGGACCAAAAGGACGTCTCTGTTTTGCCATTTACGAGCAACCCAGATTTCTAGCTTCGTAATGCGTAGCGCTTGACAGGGAATACATACGCTTTCATTTATCCTTCGTTGCAAATTATCATTCCTACGCAAAGAGTTCGCCTTGCTGTTTCCTTCCATTCTACGTTGCCGCTCTCTTTTCCTGCAGGTCCCGACCTTGGCCGGATATCTTAAATGGATTCTTGAAGACGCAATCACAGGTTGCTGAAAAACGCAGACAGCAGCCGCCATCTATAAAAGCTCATAAAGAACTGTTCCATTCGTTGCGAAAATCGAACGCTACAGTGGAACAAATCAGTAAGAAGAAGACAGTAACAGTAACAGAGGAAGAAAATAAAAATCTAAATAATGTCTACAGGAGCGTCAAGAGACGACGACGCGAAACCCCGCCCCAAAATAGGTATTTGAACTCTCCTTCTCATTGTTTTTTTTTCCTTTGAGAGAAAAAAAGGCTACTTCGTTTACCGAAAATCAGAGCTTGTCCAATGATTCGGCTTTTCAGAGAAATCGGAAAGAAGAAACAAAGGTATATGGACTGAGTAGGTGCGAGAAAGTATTGAACTTCAATATCGAAGGCAAGCAGGGGATACAAAGAACACTTCAAAACCTAGCTGGGGTACTATTGGTGCCACACAATGAGGGAGAGTGGTGCAAATGAAGCCGGACAAAAATTATTTCGTTAACACAAATTTCTTGTCATTGCCAGCTTTTATTATTTCTTTTTCAACGACACCAATTGATGTTTCTGCTCGAGGCCGGCACATATCCATGAAAAAAGACGGTAGGGGACCTAGGCTTGCAAGGTTAGTGTCAGAATAGATGGTGTTATCATGGTGCTTAACTAATTACTTTCATTATTATGGCGTGGCTGACACCATAGTTTTACCTTTCTTTTTCTTCCGTGTTCGGTGTAACGAGACACGCCGGCGGCACTTTGTCTTCCGCGGTGCCTGTTTAGCCTCTTGTTCATGTCTTTGTAGGTTTGCATAATTAGAAAAAAGATTTTTTCGACTTAGTTATTTCTAGCAGAAGAGCACAGCATGTGCAAGTCAATCTTTATTTTCTTTTTTTTTTTACTCTGAAGAAGCTGATTCTCGCTGACGTTTCCGACAGTTGTATAACCCGCCTGCTTTAAGTCTCGCACGTGTACTAGCCTCTCTTAATTCGAGCACACTCCATTACCTTCGCTAATAGCAAGGAGCAGATTATTCACAGCTGGGCTCGCGTTAAAGTCACGGCACTCTGTTGTTCATACGTTGGCACTTAGTTGTTATGTTCGTACGTAAAGATATAATTCTTGTTTCGAAATGATTTTTCAAAATTTATAGCCGGCTTTAGGTACAAGGTTCACGCAACCGTGCCTTCATTTACCTGCTTTCCGCACACTATATGTGAGAAAAGCTAAAAGTAACTCTGTAGAATTTTTTTGCTTGATCATTTCATAAATTTAACACATAAGACGTTTGACTGGCGCTTTCCAGCTATTTCTAACGTTCACAGTAAAGAAGGAGACATATTACACATGCATCTATATCCCAGGGCAATTCCGCATGCTGGGGAATGTCAACATAAAAGTAAGAAAATACTTGCCGTCGAGATTGGCGGCATTACACGAGATTTGTTTCTTTGATGTTTCGATCAATGTGCTGCTTAACAATAATATATCTGATACGTTGTAGAGCATGCACCTACACTAGTTAAGAGAGCTCGTTTTTTCTACACATGTTATGATTTCATCTCGTGCTCTGAAAATTTCGCGGATGTAACTGGTTCCGTAAGGACTTAGAAGACGAACGAGAATTAAACAACGCGCAGAAGCATAGGTCCAGGTGGAGCTCGAGTACAGCTGTAAGTATTATGTCGGAGAACCGGATGGCATGGTGGGCCTACTAAGTAGGAATCTTCTAAACTGCGCAGTTATAGAACTTAAAACAAGGTACGGCGCCTATGATTTCGGAATTCGTAGCGGCTAGTGAAGAAGTTGAGGGCGCTCTCAACTACCACGAGAAGATTGTAAAAGCAATCAGCTGGTTTGGATTTGCGATGAACGCACGTGCAACGGCTGGCTCTACCGTCCTCGATGCCAACCAGTCCGGGCATGCCGGTACGAGCGACGCATCCAGCCACTCCATGAAGCTGCCCACTTGGACACTACCGGGCAAGCCCTCGTCGATCACAGTAGGCCACGCGCATCAAGCTTGCGATTCGCGCTGCCGAAGCTTCAAGTGCCCGTATTTAACGGCGAGAACCATGAGTGGAAGGGGATCTGGGAGCATAACGAGGCGACCATTCACACGCACCCCTATTTCATCGGCATCGAAAGGTTCAAGTACTTGGTAACGTACTTATCCAGCGCTGCGAAGCGGGCCATTGAAGGAATACGCCTTACAGAAGCAAACTACAGCATCGCCGTCAAGGTACTCACCGAAATGTTTGGCCGAAAAGATGTCCTCATTGACGACCACACTGACAACCTTCTAGCCCTCAAGCTAGAAGGTTGTTTGGCCGAAAAGATGTCCTCATTGACGACCACACTGACAACCTTCTAGCCCTCAAGCCAATGAAGAAATCATCGCAGGCCGTTGCGACGTCACTTTCGACTGGCCTCACGACTACTGTCGCCTCAACGTCACCGCAGCCAATGACTTCGCCTTTCACCGGCTTCACGACCCGTCTTGTACCAACATCGCAGCAGGCCGCGACTTCACTTGTGATCGTCCTCACCACTCGTCTCGCCTCGATGTCACCGCATGCCGCGACTTCGCTTTCGACCAGCCTCAGAACTACTCCCACATTGACATCGAAGCAAGCGACGACTTCGCCTTCTAGTGGCCTGCTGACATCAACATCAGCCACAACTCAAACGAGTTTTGAGCGCCGAAAGACCTGCCGCTTTCCATGCGATCTACGGGGCTTCAGGGATCCGGCGCAAACGAAGGGTCTGGCGAAGTGGGAGACACCGCGATTGACAAGTCGTTGGGAGGCTCCTGCAGGAATGTCGCCACAAATTTCCACATGGCTCAGAATCATGCACCTGAAAACCTAAGCTCAATGCACGTCATCGTTCGTGACCCCGGTACGGACACCGACAATCCACTACCGGCCACACAGCCGGCAAACGAGCCTCCGCTGCCTTCGAATGCTGCCGAGATTACTGTTCTTGGCGAGGTCACTGCCCAACAGAGCCAGGATGCTTCAGCATCATTGTTGTCCTCTTCAGAGCGAGGAAGAAGAATCGTCGTCGACCTCGGAGCCTTCGAGCAGATCGAATGGACCTCCGAGCCGGGCACACGTGAAGGGCTACGTGACCACTCAAGTGCACTGAGCAGCAAATGACAGTGCAGCTCCTACAGAAGCTTCAGATGCAACACCAGGAGCGGAGGAGAAACATCACTCCCAAGAAGCGCGCAAATTTTCAGAAACCCTCACGAGCCCAAGAAAGCAGGCCAATATCAGACTCCTCATACTACAAGCAACGCAAGAAGTGCCAAAGTCCCCAGTGTCACCTGAAGATAGCTAACAACGAGACCAAGTATTCTGGACATCATAGATTGGACGACTTACCCCGCAAGACAAGCCACCGCCTCTAAATAAAGGCAGAAAGAGTTGAAATACGTTAGTTCAGCTTAGTTTTATTTTGGTTGAAGTTTCATGAGGTTCTTTCTTTTATTCTCAGTACAGTGTGACCCATATCGCAGTGCGCTAACTTTAAATAATTGAGGGGTGCAAGAGAGAAAGTACTTGATATGTAAAGCTCCTCGTTACTTGCCGCACGTTCATCATGATCTCAACCTCTACTTTAAAGAAAAATCCTAAAAATGCGGCGTAACATTGTCTATAGGAACTGGCTTTCCTATGCTGGGTTGCCTTGTGGCTCCATGAAAAAAAAAAACTCCTAGCATTATAGGCAACCAAAGCATTGCTGACATACTCCACTGTTACCTAAAATTCGTTTACATATTTGCTGTGCATGTGAGCGTTTGTACCTACTAGTGTTTATGTTATAATAATTTTCTAGCACATTGCACACCCGGCAAATAGCGAAGAGAGTATATTCATTTTACCAGGATGCCAAATTGTACAAAACTTCCAACATCTATTTCTCAAAACGGTTATATCCGTCAACTCTGCTGATTATTTCATATGTTTCCTTCTCAAGGTGAAAAAACGACAGATGGTTGATCGTTAAACTTCCTGCCACCATAAGCCTCTTCGGTGCTCTCACAGCCTTACGAAGAATATTGCAAATCCGCTGGACGTTAGGAGCCTACTACCCTCGGGACACGATGCAAACGAAATTAGCGCCCTGGCCAATCTGATGCACGAAGCCGACAGCGCAGCTAGCTTGCATGACCCTGCTGTATTGATGTCTGCTTGCAGCAGTGAAGCTTCGCACGGGCCTGTATAAACATGCCATCGGGACATCAAGAGCCGTTATAGCGAATCCCATGGCGAATGCCACGTCTCTTTGCTGCAGATTCTGGTGGTTGCAGCAGCAACCTCCGCTAGCTCTGCTCTCGTCCCACTCCATCTCTCTATCTGTTTTCGGCCCCCTCTTCGCCGTTGCCGTCCACCCCATTAATTCCGCTGATGTGTGCCTCCGGCCCCGCCAGACAGTCGCGACTCGGACGCCTTCGCCGCAGGCGCTATACGCTGGTACGCGATAGTCACATTCCTCCCTCTTTTCCTCCTCATTCCTTCATCGCCGTGCTTTGAACTGCCAAAACATCACACTCGACACACTTAGCTGGAAGCGAGGACCAATTAGGTGCCACCAAAAGCTGCTGCATTTAGTTGACATCGAAGCAGGAGGGAGTGGCGGCTCTTTAGCGCTGCTTTCCGCTCCGTTAAGTGCTTCGACTTAGGACACAGTGTTTGAAGCGAAAGTGAGACGCAAAGCGTGGCTGCTACAGTGAGCGTGACTGGCTGTGGCACTTGAGCCATCTGATTAATGTTTGTGTTTTGTCGGCTGTCACTACTTACTGGCCGCGCTCAGGCCATTGTTAGTCCAACTCACGTACGATTCTCTGTCCAGCGTAGGTAAGACTAACACACTATACGCATAGCTATTCTCTCACTAGAAAATGTCAAACGCAGATTCCGCATAGCGAAAGCAGAAGAAGGAGTGAACACGGAGAATAAAAGAAGGAAGATTGAGCAGACGAAAATGTGTACAACGCCTTATAACAAGGGATAAAAGAATATCACGTATAGAAAGAATCAAAGAGAGCGAGAGCCAGCATAGCACAACAAACAAAATGACAGGAATGAGACGCTGAGGTGAGTGTTATTGCTTTGTTTTTGTTTTTTTTTCTGGTGCTGCAAATTGGGGCAGCACCAGAAAAATATTGTTGCTTACTATCGTGTTGCTTACTGCCTCTTTGGCAGTGTTTTTCAATAAACGATAGTAAGCAACAATATTATCCGACCAAATGAAGTTATTCCATACTCCAACTATTCGATCGATAAAACAGATCAAATGACCAACAAAGAACAACCCATGTGACATTAACACTTTCATACTGTGAGATTGCCTAAACATTGAATTGTGCATGATTCCTTTATTCAGCAATACCATCTTTAATTCACAAGTTCACAAAAACACACTAAAACACTGCTAAAAGTGCAAAGCATGTTCGTGTTTTGAAGTCCTTTATGTTTATTTTTCATTAACTACCAGTGCTCTCTTTCAACAAATTCATCTGCTATCTACGAACCCACTGCCTTAAACCACTCCATACGCATGTTGTTTTCCGCGAAACAAATTGCTTCTGGTTTAACTGCGTTCCTCCAATTCTGTAATATTCCCACGACCTACCCTACTGAGGCGTCTTATATAGAATTAGCAAGGCTGTAGTTGTATCTAATAAGGAAATATATACTAGAAAAAATAGCAGCATATCCACGGAGTGAATTATGGAGAGTGGGGCGAAGCATTCGTCCGTCCATGCGTCCATATGTGTGACCGTCCATGCGTCTGTTCGTGCGCCCGTCCCTGCGTTCGTTCATGCATCCGCTCCTGCGTCCGTTCTTGCGTCCATCCATGCATCTGTCTGTGTGTCTGTTCGTCCATCTAATCAACACTCCAAGTCCCACCATCTCGCATCTTTTTATCATATATTCCCCATATAGAAGCACCGCCATTCAGTAGACATTCCAAGGACTAAACGAGAGGTGGCACACGCACACTTTCTTACGGCTTGCGTTTCGGGTCTACTTCCCACTTTCAACCACCTTGAGTTCATGGTATATACTAGTTCACTGTATTCATGGCACTGCGGCCCAATGCTCGCTAAACCTTTCTAAAACCAAGGAGGTTACGCCCAGCGAGTATAACGTAGCAACCTTTTCCTGTCAGATAGTGCTCAATGTACATGCCAGTGGCTGATAATGTGAAATGAGAGACAGGAGGATTCAGTTTTTAATTTCTTACGGCTTGCGCTTCGTATCTGCTTCCCCCCTTTAACCACCCCGAATTCATTCATGGTATATACTAGTTCATTGTATTCATGGCCGTGCGGCTCAACGCTCGCTAAACCATTCTAAAACTATGGAGGTTACACCCAGCGTGTATAATGTAGCAACCCTTTCTTGTCCGATAGTGCTCAATGTACATGCCAATGGCTGCTAATGGGGATCGCAGCGTGGGCGTTGACTAAAAGCCGAATGCTCCTGTCTCTCATTCCCCATTAGCATCCATTGGCATGTACGTTGAACACTATTTTTTATTGCTAAACAACGCACAGAAGAAATCTCTCACCGGCACCACCTTGGAGGTCAAATGTTATACCTATTTCAGGTATGTGCCACTGGTGGTTACGTACTACGAGGGACGCACAAACCACGCCATAAGGAGCTTCGCCCCTAAAATTAAAACCAAGGACGACGTTTCTTCAGTAAAAGGAACCCGCGCTTGAAACGTATTCCCTTACAAGTATGAATCGTTGGTTGTTGAGGTGACGTCCTTTGATAAACAATGGTATCGGGCCAGTTGGTAAGGATCCATCTGGCTAGGAAGCGCAGCCGCTATTACAAAGAACACACAACACAAGCGCTTGTGTTGTGTGTTCTTTGTAATAGTGGCTGCGCTTCCTAGCAAGATGGGTCCTTTGATAACACGGTCATTTTTAACGTTTGCGAATTATGGGCCTATAAATGTTGGTCTGCCTGTATTTATCATGAGCCATTGCCAGTGTACTTTATTGAGTACGCTTAAGCAGCAAAACGCCCGGCTTTCCACTTGACTACGAGAATACTGCCATGTACTTCACGATCGGCTGCCCGCCTAATAGCAACATAGTGCCGCCAAACCTAACTTCGGCAAACAAAAAAATGTAAAAACAGATAGCACTTTGCTCATTGTATCGCAAACAACCACTTCAGTTGAGATAAAGTATAGAAGTCACAAGCCCCCCTCTCCCTGTCGCGAGACAACGGCCGACCCTCAGAGCGCGTGTTCAGAACGTTGTAGCAATTTCTCATTGTTACGCACGCACGCACACACTCTTACTATTGAATTTATCAACAAGGCGGCGCTGTGGCAGCCCACTCTGATCCAATTTCATAATTATCGCATGTCCTTTATCGCTGTAGCACGCTTTCGATGGCGCGATCAACTTTCACCGTGTTTTTGAGAGATCCTTCGCTTTTTTGGTTAAGGTGAGGTGCTCCTTCGCCCGCTAGTAGACCCAATAAAACACGCGCTGATTGCAGTGTAACCGTTTCAACTTCGATATACCGTAAGCCGTCAAAGCTGGCACACAAAATACTACCCTCTATATTACCTCTCGTCCTGCTGTCTTGTGCAACTCGGTTGTTCGGCACGTGTATTGCGACTCTAAATGAACGTGCTAATGCAAGCACAGTTTTCTCAGTAATTGACTTGTTTGCCAGCAGGTTGCACACCAACGCGGTTTCACAAAACTGTTGACGCAACAGATCGACTACGGTGGAATTTTATGCATAATTATTCTGATGAATTCTGAACAGGAACTCAAGCCTTATGAAGGCACATTTATTTGTGTGTAAATGTATGTGAATCAAGAAAGGTGTGACAAAGCTTCTTCGAAAGTAAATATAAGGGAAATATTTTCATGTTATGCAGCACTGTTTATGGAATGTACTATATTCTGAAACAAATGAGTGCTGCTTTACTTACAACTATCGATAATGGAAGCAACCTGAGCGCACCTTATAGCACGCATCTCAGACTTCCATTTGAAATCTCACTTAAGTTGCTGAAAATTTGTGGGAGATAACTTCCTCTCGTCACACTAAGTATACCACGCACAATTACAGTTCACTGTCCAAATTACAATGTAGGAATTCGCCTCTTAGCTTGCCGCAGCAACCTTAAATATTCTTAAAACTATTGTCGCGCTTCAGTCTATGCAGTTATTCATATATATTGCTACACTAGCAAGTCTTCGCGCGTGTGCGCACGCACAAACACACACACACGCACAAACACACACGCACATATAGACGCACATAACGTTGCCTCTTCGCATCTGCAGCAAAGATAGCCAATGGTTCAGGTGAATTTCGCGTGCGTCTTTAACGACAACGTTCTAAGTGAACATTTCAAACAAAAAAGGAAGAGCTGTTGTGACGAGACAGGCCACTCAGGTGGCAGCTCTATCAAAAGTAATAGTAACAATTGCCCGGCAGCTAACCAATTATAACGCTGAAGAAAGCCTTCACTGTAGATGTACATAATAAGAGTCTGAGGTTATACAACGCAATTATTTACAAAAGAAGGATAATTGCCCCAAGCTTGCTGCCACTAAGAGGATGTCACACTACAGTTACCTGCAGTATCCAGTTCAGTGCCCTTCAGAAAATTGTTAAATGCCTCTACAGAAGTTGCTAGTTTCAGGGAGACTTTTCACACCGATGGCTGCCGTCGTCAAAGCCAGCGTCTTCAGTTGGGAAATAGCGTGATAAGTCCAATCATTTTCGGTAAAAACCTAACAAACATTCTTATTTAGGGCCTAATAATGAGACCCCGGTAACATAAGGAGGCTAGAGACCTTGTCACTCAATATATCGCCCATTTCTGGAGATTAAAAGTGAGGGTTTAGAAAGAAGCCAACATCGCTTTTGTCAGAAGATCATGCAGCATTGCCGGCAGGAATTGGGGTGTATATGTGAGCCCCTGTGAAACAGTACACTTAGAATATTACAATTTCTAATTTGTAGGCTTATATTGTGATATTTTCCATTACGAATACTGAAGCACAAAGAGAAATCTAGAATTTCTCGAGTCTTCCTCTCGCCGTGGGGCTCAGATTGGGTATGTGCTGTCGCGAGGGCGTTTTCTGAGAAACTATGAGCGCTGGATTCGTTCGAAGGAAGCGCATTAGATTCCCATACTAGAAACTAAATGCATGGACATTTAAGAAATATAAAAGCAAGACAAGGTAAAAAAATAGGGCATCAAAAGGCAGTATTCAATGAGATCGTTAGACACATGCAGCTCATTCTAAACAAAGAAGGGAGCTCAAAGGTTCGGGAAAAAAATAGAAAGTGATTAGAATGCTGCACTGTCTTCTTCATCGCCTTTCTCTGTTTTAAAAGGCGCGGGGTGAGTTTGAGGCACAGGGTGGAATATAATAGGATGCGCTGACGGGCTCTGCAGAGCGTGCCTTGGGGAGGCGAGACTAGACAATAACTCCCTCTTTTTCAACGTGCCTTGTCCTTTTTTTTCCTTTCTTTCTTTCTTTCTTTCTTTCTTTCTTTCTTTCTTTCTTTCTTTCTTTCTTCCTTCCTTTCTTTCTTTCTCTCTTTTTTTATTTCCTTCTTCCTTTTTTCCCTCTGTTTTCTTTGCTACTGCGAAAAAGAATAGACATACAACAGGGTACATAGAGGCATTATACAATGAAGTTCACATAAAAGAAGGCTATGAAACAGAGCCAAAAGAACAGTGTGCGGCGCCCGTTGTCTATTCCGCCTCCATCCTCAGTAGATTAGGATAACCTGCATGGCACTTTGCGCGCCTTGGACATCGCTTGCTGGGGGATTTGTGCTCTTCCCTACGCGAGGAACGTTAAGGCTCTAAAGATGCATGAGCGTTTCCGAGCAGGGTAGAAAAAATAATTTCTACAGAAAGAGTGAGTAACACTGAGGAGTTAAAAAGATTCACACACACACAACACACACACACACACATATATATATATATATATATATATATATATATATATATATAATATATCAATATATATATATATATATATATATATATATATATATATATATATATATATATATATATATAGATATATATATATATATATATATAGTTCATTTAGGCTTCTTTTATTAGCGCCTTATACCCATAGCACACGGCAGCCTAAACCACGGTTACGCTGACTGCGGTTACGTTAACCCAACCATTGATGTTAGACGGCACACGAAACCATGGTTATACCGCTAACCGCGGTTATAAGAAACTGAGCTTGGCAACCTCGGTTAGGCAGATAACTAAAAATGACCCCGCTCACCACCTATGAGTGCATTCCACGAGCGCGCATGGCGTTTTAGGGGTGAAGCTTCTTAGGGTGTAGGTTTGTCCATCCTACGATGGGGTATGTAGCCATCAGTGGCACATACCCGAAAGAGCGGTTTTAGAATGTCCGCTGGATGGTGGCACTTTTATAGGATCAATACATGATGAAAAGATGTGAGATGGCTGTACTTGGAGTGTTCACTAGATAGACGGACGGATGGATGGATGGACATACGATACACGGACAGACTGATGGGCGCACGGATGGACGGATGAAGAGACGGAAAAATGGACGTACGCATGGACGTATGGAGGGGCGCACCGACGGTCACACGGATGGATGGACACACGGACGGGTGCACGGATGGACTCATGGACAGGCGAAAGAGAGACCGAATGGGCGGACGAAAGCACGGACGGACTGATGAACGTTTCGCCTCACCAATCGTCATTCACTCCATGAATATGCTGTGCTTTTTTTTCTGTCACCTATCATGTAGAAAAAAAGAGAAAATACAGGAAAATGCTATTCGCAGGATTGAAACATACCATTCGAAGTAATGCTTTTCAAGTAGCGAAAACCTTCAAACACACGAAACTATTGTCACGGGGTCATGACGTGGACGAACGGAGCACACTGGACATTAAGAATGAACTTTTTACTTGGCCATGCTTGTGGCCTCGTAAAGAGAAATTCAGATGATAGCAATACACATGCACTGATAGCGGTGACCATGCGCACTGGCTGTCGACCACAAACTGATTGATTTGTGGGGTTTAAGATTTCAAACCCGCCTTAATAATATAAGAGATGTTTTGATTTGATATGTGGGGTTAACGTCCCAAAACCACCATATCATTATGGGAGACGCCGTAGTGGAGGGCCCCGGAAATTTCGATTAAGAAGGTTTCGTTAACGTGCACCGAAGTCTGAGAACACGGGCCTACAACATTTCTGCTTCCATCGGAAATGCAGCCGATAAGAGACGCTTTAGTGGAGGGCTCCGGAAATTTCGACCACCTAGGGTTCTTTAACGTGCACTCGAATCTTAGCACACGGGCATACAGCATTTCCGTCATTTCCGAAATGCAGCCGCCGCAGCCGGGATGTAATCCGGCGACCTGCGGGTCAGTAGCCGAATATCTCATCCACTCTACCACCGCAGGGAGGGTGGGGGGGTAAATCAATGCTGACAAGACGTGGTGCACGTCGCAATTTATACACAAGCCATCGAATACTATAACATTATCGCTAGCGGCCGCGTAGGTTCCAGGATTATCTGTTCGCAAAGTGGGCGTAATATTAAAAAATTATCTACTGCAGTGCCGAAGCTTCTCGCACATTGCAGGCGCGTTTTGCACTGCTTACTATGTACAGTGTAACGAGGTGATAAAAAAGTTCAGGAAGGAACGTGGCACTATAAATGACGTAGCTTCATCTGCCCAGCATGTGGCTTCACATGTTGTCACTTCAATTCTCTCGCCACAATGTAGGGTCAGCCCAGATGTCATTTACACACTATATATATAGAACGCGCACTGACAGCGACGGTCATAGGAGTAGGTAGCGTTGGCGTAGAGCATTCAACTGTGGTGGCCTCGTAGTGACTTATGAGCAGAATCCACGCACTCGGGTTGTCTTGGAGGCTATGCACGCACTGCAATACACCCTCATGTCGCCTGAAGAAGTGTATGCCTTTTTTTTTGCCGGAAAGACGGCAGCGTCCTAGCAAAAAAATGGCGACACTGCGTTTGTGGAGTATATTATATGTTTATTCCAATTTAATCAGCATTGAAAAACATAGCGTGTTATTCATGCAACACACACAGACACATATATACATACGCACTATTATTCCAAAGTAAAACACCGCAAACACTGACTGCCCGCGCTATACTACGAGAACAGACTATCGGGTATATATAGCACAGTGTTTTGACCTCCCATCTACTGCCAGTTGGCGACTTTTACTCGGCTTAAAAAACAATAAACATTGATACCGTAACGCGAAAATTTACATGGGCTAATTCGTAGCACCGATGCGCACCGATCTTTTAAGATGGATCCATCTAATCTTCAACATGCCCTCAGCCCGAGAATACGAATTATCAGCTGGCATTCGATCATGTCGGCCGAACCAGCCTTCGCAGTGCTGGCGCACGAGTCTGCAAACACAAACATAGTAGCGGCGCTTATGCGGGAAAGCCGGCGAAGCAGCCAGGCGCCCACGATGCCATACCGTGTCGGCTCTGCGGGCGGCGCTAGGCTACGACGAGTACGGCTAAACGATCACCGGTGATCGCAACATGCGGCGCGCGGGCATTTTCGTTGTCGTTATTTTATTGGCACAATGAACAATAGGTAAGTGTCCCTGTCGCGGTTCTTAACGGGTGATGTAGATATCTGATACTTACAGCGACGAGACCGTTCGCAGGCACGGTTCTTTCATCGTGCTGGTAAGTCACTCCCTGTGTACCGCCGGCCGCACGATTAGTCGTATGAATTTTTGATAACGACTGTCGCATGGAGAAAAAGACATAAGTTTGTCTGAGCTACATTTTCTATGAATTTGTACGCGACGTTTCCTTCGCTTGTGTCGGCAATGCACACACACCGGCAGCCAGCTTGGTCCCGATGACGTACGAAGCCTACTTTTTCTATATATCGCTTTGAAGTTGTGGTCACTGTGTGGGTACACGACCGCTGATGAACAGCTTACTTTTATTAGCGTTGTCAGTGTTCATCGTAGTTCGAACCAATTCAGCACATTGAAGTGAGTTATCCGCATTGCCCGTGTCCGGCAATTTTCACTTGGCTTCGGCCCGCCCGTGCCGGAATGGTGAAAACGCGAGGGCGCTTGTTGTGTGCACTGACTGCGTGTTGTACTACTTGCGTCTCATAACATCTTCTATTCGTTTCATATTGCTTCGCTTTCACAGTGGCGTATAGCCTATATACTTGTTTTTCATGATCGCCCCGACCACGCCGAGCATTGCAGCTGCAGCATCGACAGGAGGCGATCGCGGCGCAGTTGCCCTCCCGTTGGTCTCTTCATTGTCGGGCGTTTGCGCACGACACGCACTGCCACGCATTTAGTCCCTGTTGGATGAACCGTTCGTCCGTTGGTTTAACGGCTGCAGTTAGTCCAACTTTGGCGAATTTTGGCTTAGAGTGCACGGACGGACTAATGAACGCTTCGCCTCACCAATCATCATTCACTCCGTGAATATGCTGTGCTTTTTTTTCTGTTACCTATAAGGTGAAAAAAAAGAGAAAATACAGGAAAACGCTATTCGCATGAACGAAGCGTACTATTTGAAGTAATGCTTTTCAAGTAGCGAAAAACCTCAAACTCGCCAAACTATTGTCACGGGGTCATGACGCGGACGACCGGAGCACACTGGACATTAAGATTAAACTTTTTATTTGGCCATACTTGTGGTTTCGTAAAGAGAAAATCAGATGATAGCAATACACAGGCGCTGATAGCGGTGACCATGCGCACTGGCTGTCGATCACAAACTGATTGATTTGTGGGGTTTGAGGTTCCAAACCCACAATAATGATATAAGAGATGCTTTGATTCATATGTGGGGTTTAACGTCCCAAAACCACCATATCAGCATTTCCGCCTTCATTAGGGTTCTTTAACGTGCACCGAAGTCTGAGAACACGGGCCTACAACATTTCCGCCTCCATCGGAAATGCAGCCGATAAGAGACGCTTTATTGGAGGGCTCCGCAAATTTCGACCACCTAGGGTTCTTTAACGTGCACTCTATTCTTAGCACGCGGGCATACAGCATATCCGCCTTCATTAAAAGGCAGCCGCCGCTGCCGGGATGTAATCCCGCGACCTGCGGGTAAGCAGCCGAGTATCTCATCCACTAGACCACCGGGGGGGGGGGGGGAAGAGATCAATGCTGACAAGCCGTGATGCACGTCGCAATTTATACACGTGTCATCGAATACTATAACAATATCGCTAGCGGTCACGTAGTGTCCAGAATTATCTGTTCGCAAAGTGGGCGTAATGTTAATAAAATTATCTACAACAGTGCCGAAGCTTCTCGCACGCTGCAGGCGCGGTTTGCACTGATTAAAACGTACCGTGTAAAGAGGTGATAAAAAAAATTCTGCAGATAAGTCTGCAGAATTCATGCAGAAAGCATGTGGCTTCACATTTTGTCACTCAAGTCCTCTCACCACAATGTAAGGTCAGCCCAGATGTCATTTACGCACTATATATAGAACGCGCACTGACAGTGACGGTCCGCGGAGAAGGCAGCGTTGGTGTAGCGCATTCAACTGTGGCTTATGAGCAGAATCCATGCACTCGGGTTGTCTTGGAGGCTCTGCACGCACTGCAAGACACCCTCATCTTGCCTGAAGCAGTTTATGCCTTTTTTTCTATCAGAAAGACGGCAGCGTCATAGCGAAAAGCAGCCCACTTACACGTACACAATGTCACTTCCACCATCTGTGTGTTTTGAGATCTGTTGAGTGTGCCAATAAAGGTTTGATTGATTGATATGTGGGGTTTAACGTCCCAAAACCACCATATGATTATGAGAGACACCGTAGTGGAGGGCTCCAGAAATTTCGACCACCTGCGGTTTTTTAACGTGCACCCAAATCTGAACACACGGGCCTACAACAGCCAATAAAGGTTTACAGCATGGCCAGAAACAGCCAAACTCAGAAGGAAGAGTTAAAAAGGACGCGGAGAAAAACCGCATGTGTAATGCAGTACTGGCTGCGGGTCTTTTTCAAGCATACATTCACCAGTGTTTGCTAAAATATGTGTATTCGCTTTTACATGTACGTATCCTGCCTTGTACTTGTCCACTTTCCGTATTTGTTTTTTTTTTTTTTACTCACTCCGGTTGTTGAACTAGCTGGCGTTAGGAAAAGCCAACTAACCTGGAAATAGACTGTTTCATGGGCATTCTGTTTGCAAACTGGCTCAGGATGAAGGAGGCAGCAGTTTCATTTCGCACGAATTCGAATAGGCTTCAAAAAGGAAAAATAATAGGTGGCAGAGAAAGAAAAATAAACAATGAACTAACGGAAACGTAGCATAGAGGTTTCAAGTTAGATAACCAGGGATATAATCTCATGGGTGAAGTGCTATTCTCCTCCTTTCCAGAGATGTTTAAAAGTAATATGGAATATGCTTCAACAAGTATACTCTGGCAGCAAGATGAAAACTTGCATTAGCTGATTAGATGAAGGCAGACGACCACACAGAGAAAAATATTGGAAAAAGCATTGAGGTTTCATTTTGCACGTCTAAGCATTTGCCACATAAACGGTGTGTATTCTCGGTGGTGCATGCACTTATCGTTTATTATTATCACGGATACAAAAACATTCCATATGCGCACTTTTTCAATATTTTGCTTCATTGATAATATTCATTATAGTTCAGTTCACCCATGCATTTTCTGTGGGGTGTACTACGAACAATTTGCACCTTGTTCGATATCTTCAATCATTCTGCAGATATATTTAAAGAACCACTATTTAAACAGGCTTCGCTTGTGAATGCAAGCCTCGTCTGCTGTCTGAAGAAAATAAAACAGCTGAAAATTGCGCTAGCTGTTAAGAAGGCTTTCTCGTACCATGTATGCCTGTATGTCAGGCTTGTGCAGTAAACGATAGCAGAAAAGAACTTGCATTAGCTGAAAAGATGAAAGCACACGATCACATAGAGAAAAATATTGGAGGAAGCAATGAGGTTTCATTAGCACGTCCAAGCATTTGCCATAAAAACAGTGTTTATTCTTGGTGGTGCATGCGCGTATTGTTTATTAGTACCACTGATATATAAACATTCCGTTTGCGCACATTTTTAATATTTTGTCGCATTAGGACTATCCATTATACTTGAGTTCTCCCATGCGTTTTCTGTGTTTTGTATTACGCAGACAATGCGCCTATTTCGGTGTCTTCAATCATTCTGCACATAATTTTAAAGAACTCCAACCGAAACAGGGTTCACTTGTGAATGCAAGCCTGGTGTGCTGACTGAAGAAAATAAAACCGCTGACTAATTTTCTGGCTGCAATAAATGCTTACTCGTACTATATTTGCCTCTATGCCAGGCTTTTACTGTAAACGATAGAAGAAAAAGATTGACGCGTTTCCGTGACGTGAATTATGATGAGTATGTGAAACAGTGGGATCGTTTGGTGTTACCGTTAATAATCCGTGAGAATACTCACTCAGGCATGTAAATCAGTGCAAAGTGGTGTACAGGTATATATAATGGATATTGGTCATAACATATATGTTCTCTTGAATGGGGAATTCCGTTTTGCCTTCATTATTACGCCTTTGTGGTATCGGATCTAGCACAAAGCTGGCAAAGATGAGGCCTGGGCACGTTCCTCGGGTGGCTGATGGTTGTTTGTGAATGATAATGACTGAGCGAAGCAGTAGGATTATTTGGCGTACCGTCAATAGCACGTGACATTGACCACCTACGCATCTAAATGAGTTACAAACCGGTGTAGACCTATATACAATGTTTATTGTTAATAATGGCGCGCTGTGCGGAGTTATGAATTTCGTTTTGCCTTCATTATTAGTGCTCTGTGGTATCAGATCTTGCCTGAAGTTAGCAAAGACTAGGTATGTGCGTGTTCCGCTGGTGGTTGTTGGTTATTTGCAGTTATGCGAATTGCATCAGAGAACATATCAAAACATCATGACAGCACAAGTCAATCCTTCTCTATAATGATCATTCTCAACACCTTCATCATCATCAGCGTCATTGTGGTCGTCATGGCTCGCTACGGGAAACAATGCCGACGCCGCATAAAGACAAACCTTGATTTTAGGAAGCTTTCTCCCTAAATAAATGGTAGGGAATGATTCACGCAGCTCTGAGACATAATTAGTATGAAGCAAAACAACTGTGGTATTTTTGAAAAAAAAAAAAGGCGCAAATAGGTATGTGTTGTCTTTGCGCTCAGGAAAAGATCGGTTCGCGTTGAATTAGGGCTTAGATGATGATGATGATGATGAACAAACTTTATTTAATTAGCAGAAAGGTCCTCTTCCCCTTTCAGGTGCGAGAGGAGAAGGGAGGACCAAACCTAGACGACGGCCATGATCCATGGGCCCTGGCAGCGTCTCGGCCTGCCGTATTAAGCGGGCTGTAATTGAGAGTCAGAGCTGAGGAGCGCGGCATCCCATCCCACTCCCGTCTGGAAATTCGCCTCTCATGGGGGCCTGCGGGCATGCCCATAAAATGTGGCTCAAGTCCGCACTGTTGTGGCAAAATTTACACTTGTCCGAATGAAGTTCCGGCGCGCAGCGGTTCATTGTTACCGGACTAGGAAACGTGTGGGTCTGGAGTAGGCGCCACGCCACCGCCTGTCCTTTGTTCAATGACGAGTGTGCGGGAGGATAAATTTTCCTGCTCAGCCTGTAATACTGCGTAATATCTCTGTAAGTGGTCATCCGCTCAAATCTCTCATCGTCCTCCCCGTTCGACCAGGGCAATCCAGAGGCTCGGTCTGTAAGTCCTCGAGCTGTCTGGTGTGCAGCCTCATTGCCGGGCAAGAAGGATGTGAGCGGGTGCCCAGACTATTTCTATTGTTCGTTGGTCTTTGTATCCAGCCAATATTCTTAAAGCTATTTGGTATATTCGCCCTCGTGCAAAGTTTCTCAAAGCCGTCTGCGAGTCGCTAACAATGAGTGAAGTCGAGGTGGATGCTATGGCCATTGCATAGCTGCTTCCTCCGCCTCTTCTGCAAAGCTCGTTCTCACTGAGCTGCTGACCTTATGATTTCCTTTGTAGTCCACTACTGCTATAGTCATGTTGTCATTTCCTTTGTATTTGGCCGCGTCTACGTATGTTGTTTCCGGTAAATCTTTTACGTTGTTATGTATATTTTTCGCTCTTTCAGCTCTGCTTGCTTTGTGATGTTCGGGGTGCATGTTTTTTGGAATCGGTAAGATTACTAAACATTCCTGATTTCATACGGGATATCCTTTTTGGCGCCAAATTGATTGCGTAATTTATACCCCGTTCCTATAGTATGGCTCTACCTGTTTTACTCTGCGTTAGTCTTTCATATTGTGCGATTCTTTGAGCTTCTATAAGCTCTTCTGATGTGTTGTGAAGCCCTAATTGAAGTAATTTATCATTAGAGGTAGTAATTGGAAGTCCGATCGCCTGTTTGAAAACTCGTCTAATGATTCTGTCAATCTTTCCTCACTCGGCCACTTGCAGTCTGAGGTACGGAATCACATATACAATACGACTGATGACAAAAGCCTGTACCAGTCTTATCATATTATTTTCCTTCATACCATAGTGCCGGTTTGAAATTCGTTTAAGTGGACGCATAATTTGCTGCGCACTGGTTTCAAGTATTCTAATCGCCTCTCCATTGTGCCCGTTTGAGCTGATTTGGAGTCCCAGAATTCTTATGCTTTCGACCGTAGGTATTTGCGTTTTTCCAACAAAGACTTTAATGTTAGGTTTTTCCTGGATGCTTTTCCGACCCCTACATGTCGGGTTATAGAAGAGAAGTTCCGATTTTTCCGGTGAACATTGTAATCCTGTATGGGTGGCATATTCTTCTACAACATTCACTGCTGTTTGTAAAGTTTCCTCTATGTATCCGTCACTACCCTCTGTTACCCATAAGGTAATGTCATCTGCATAGAGGCTATGGTGGAGTCCTGGAATTTCCTTCAGTCTGGTAGGGAGACCTATCATGGCCACGTTAATATTTTAAAGAAAGGGGGATAGGACTGAGCCTTGTGGCGTACCTCTGCTGCCCAGACTAAACTCTTGCGATTCTGCTTCGCCTAGTATTATTCTTGCAGTCCGGTCAGTTAAAAAGTCTTTCAATATAATCGTATACTCTTTTTCCTATCCCTAACGCTTGAAGATTGGCAAGTAGAGCTTTATGTGATGTATTATCGAATGCCTTTTTAAGATCTCGGCCAACTATATCCTTTGTGTCGTGTGTATTGAGACCCGAATCAATTATTTGGTGTTTAATCTTAAGCATAATGTCCTGTGTAGACAGTTTCGCTCTGAAGCCTACCATCGTATGAGGAAAGAGCTCATTGTCTTCCATATAATTTGACAGGTGAGTTAGGATGACATGTTCTAATAACTTTCCTATGCAGGATGTCAGGGAAATAGGCCTAAGATTATCAAGATCTAGTTTCTTGCCTGGCTTGAGAATTATTATGATTGTTGCCGTTTTCCATTGCTTGGGTATCTTACCTTTTTCCCAACACTTGTTCATATATTCGGTGAGGGCTGTGATAGATTTGTCGTCTAAGTTTCTGAGCGTTTTATTCGTGATCCCATCGGGACCCGGGGCTGATGTGCTCAGTTTCATTAGTTCCGATCGTACCTCGGCCTCTAATATGGGTTGGTCTAGGCAATCATTTTCTTTACCTTTGTACGGGCTTAATTGCTCTTTGGTTGTATCCCCAATGTATCTCTGTCTGATTTCTTTAATCAGTTCTTCCTCCGTGCCTTTGTATTTACGGACTAGTCTAATAAAGTTTTGTTGTTGTGCTGTCTTGCTCGCTTCGAGTCTATCAGACATCTTACAGGTTCCATGTTTTAGAGAGACTTATTTGTTTTCCAACGCATCACCCTTTTCCTCCCATTGTTGTCTGCATAGTTGCTCCGCGTACTTCTCGATATCTTTACTGAGGGTGGCTATTCTTTTCTAAGGCGTTTGTTGTGTTTTTGTGTTTTTCCACCGTTTTTCTAGGCTTTTTTTTGCCTCCCACATATGTAGGAGCTTACTGTCGGTGCTTTCTAGTCCTTCTGTTTTTGGTATGGTCTTAGTTGCGATTTGAAATATTTTGCTTAAGGTTCCCTAGCCATTCATCTAGTCTTCGATGACAACGCATGCTTCCTTCTCTCTGATTTTTCTAAAGCTATCACCATTCAACCATCCTTAATTCTTTGCCTCCTCTTTTACGTGGACCTGCTTTAAACGTGGTCTCAATTATATAGTGGTCACTGCCCATATTTTCTTGTGTAATAAGCCAATAAGGTTCGATGATATTCTTAGTAAACGTGAGGTCAGGAGACGTGTCTTTGGATACGCTGTTTCCAATCCTAGTTGGGAAAAGGGGGTCGGTTATTAACGTAAGGCCCTCTTGTTGGGCGTCGATCCAGAGATTTCTACCTTTGATGTTTTCTTTGTCATAACTTCATGCCGCATGCAACGCGTTGAAATCTCCTACTATAACCAGTGCTTGCTTTTTAGTAATGCTGATCGTTTTTCTAAAAAGTGATTGATTGATTGATTGATTTGTGGGGTTTAACGTCCCAAAACCACTATTTGATTATGAGAGACGCCGTAGTGGAGGGCTCCGGAAATTTCGACCACCTGGGGTTCTTTAACGTGCGCCCAAATCTGAGCACACGGGCCTACAGCATTTCCGCCTCCATCGGAAATGCAGCCGCCGCAGCCGGGAATCGAACCCGCGACCTGCGGGTCAGAAGCCGAGTACCTTAGCCACTAGACTACCGCGGCGGGGCTTCTAAAAAGTGACCTAAGTTTGGTTTTTTGTCTAGGGCTGCTATAGACATTTAATATGAATAGACTTTCACCACTCTTCTGCGATGGAACTAACTCAACAAGAACATAATCGACATCGCAGATTTCTGTATCATGTTCTATCACCGTGAGATTTCTTCCCACGAATACAGATTATAGTTACATGTCTGTTAATTAAAGACAGCACTTCGTTTTTAAGTAACACCCAGTTTTGATCGACTGTTCGCGAAGCAGCACAATAAAAAAACGTTTCATAGAAATCTGCCACTTCTTCATTAATTTTGAAAAAATTGGCTTTGTTATAATCGCGAATGTACTTATTGAGAGGTTGTTGGGTAGGAATAGGAATGGAAAGGCCAATTAATAAAATTTGATGGTCACTGATACCATCTACGCATTGAACTTAGTTTACAAGATTGGGCATTGAGACCAAAAATAAATAAAGTATGTTGGTACCCCGAGTGGGCATAGTAACCATTTGGGCAAAATTAAACATAGGACACAAATCTAGAAAGTTTTTTGAAAGGGGTGAATGAGCAGCTAGGTGAACCCAATCAATGCCTGGGAAACTGAAGTCGCCACACAGCAAGAAGTTCGAACGGGGAAAGCGAGAAGTTAGGTCTAAGACTACAGAGTAGAGTTCTTGTGTGAAATTATCGTCAGAGTCGAGGGCTCAATAACATGCAATTAGTACGGTTTTACTGGTTGGGAAAGTTAGATTTACGCACAGGATCTCATGACGGCAATCTGCAATAAGTCTGGCGGAAGGCAAACCGGGCTTTACAAGCGCCACAACCCCGCCTCCCCGGCGCCCCAGCCTATCTTGCCTGTGAATACAGTATTAATATTTTGCGGAAAGTAGTTCGTTATCCTGAATGTCCGGGTTGCACCAAGATTCAGTAAATATCGCGAGATTAGTACTGTTATCTTCCAGTAGAGCTTCAACGGTTTCTCTTTTGGTTTCTCCGGACGTTAGTAAGCATTACAGTTGCGTTATGGAAAGCTGAAATGGCTGTGAAGGGCTTGCTTGGAACGTTAGCATGAGAGAGAGCGGACTTGTGGGCACGTGGAAATTACTATGTGGTTAGTTCCACAACGGAATCGGTCATTGCATCGTAGGTGTATTGTTTCTTATCAATTGTCAGTTTGTCAAAGCGGATTTTAAAGGTTGCGTTACTTTGCTGCCCAAAGGAGTATAACTTTTGCCTTGCGAGGCGCACGCGTGCTGAATAGTCTTCCCGTATAAAGAAGGTTGTGTGCTTCAGTTTTCCGAGAAGACTGGAGGATTCTAGATTTATCTTTGAAGTGCGTAAACTTAACAATAATTGGGCGCATTTTGTCGGCGCAGTAGCGACCGAGCCGGTGCGCACGCTCTAAAGCTGCGTCGGTGATGATTATATCGAAGTTCGTGGCGCAAAAATAAATCATTTTTGCTTCAGATTCGGTCAAAGTTTCTGTATTTTTGTCTTTAATTCTGAAGAACAATATATTCGATCGGCGGAGGCGGTTTTCAGCGTCATCACATTTTTCAGCGAGTTGTTTTACCTCAGAAGAAAGAGAAGCAATTTCGGAGGGAGGGTGGGGGGGGGGGGTTCGAGGGGTGGGTTTTTGCGCTGATTTATTTCGAATTTTTTTTCAACCTCATCTAGTCGTGACGAGAGGTTGCCGACAAGATTTTAGATGTTAGAATGAGCCAAGCGGATGGATGCAAGTTCTTCCCGAATGGTAGATTGCGTAAGTTCTAAGCAGGATACCTTTTCTGCAAGGCTTTCTAAAGTTTCCGGGGGTCCCGGGTTCATCATAACATCACCCGACAGAATTAGAAGTAGACCGATAAGGTGGCACGTTGCACAGTATTCAAAAAGGGATTCATACACAGTTTTGCGGCAGAAGTCAAGCACTTCAGTGGGGCACGACACGGCTAACAAAAAAAGATCATTAGAACGAATACAGAAGGCGCGGGGTACGTAACCAACCTGCATGAGGAACGACAATTTGAAGGCCATTCTCGCAGCGGAAGCGTGCCCCAACTGGCTACGGAGGGAGGAGGGCTTTTGTAGTCGGGCAGATAAATCCGCCGCGCTGATTGTGGCTTGTGGTTGCCAGACCAGGTAGCGGGGTGAGTCCTAGAATCAGCGGGAAGGGCCAGAAGTTCTTGCGGGTGTCCGCGTTGACGGATTCAAAGACGGGCCTTGTTGGCTGTGGGGCGTGGCAAAACGGGCATGCTTCGGCGTTGACAAGGTTTAAAGGCAAGGTAGCTGACCATGTCAGGAGGACCTGCATGAGGAACGCCAATTTGAAGGCCATGCTCGCAGCGATAGCGTGCCCCCCGTGAGGGCAGAAATGTGCTCTGCCGTGAGGGCAGAAATAAAATGTGTGGTCTGAAACGCAATTTTTCTTCATGGTCATCAACTTAATCGCTGAGCGTATCATCGTCGTCGCCAGAGGGGGCTACAGTGCCCAACGCTAACGCACACGGAGAAGACTCGTCCTTAAGGAGCTTCGCTCATAAAAAAATACACATGTCCAACAAGTGAATGATGATGTGAGTATGAGTGATTTTTAAATGAAAAGAAGAGTAAAGTGAGCCCTGTAACTGTCTCTCAGGTGCAGCACACCTCAACAGTAGCTCACGAGAGATGTGGGTAAAGGAGAAATTAAACAATAGGAATACAAAGTAAAGAGATAGAGAGGAAGGAGAGAGCGAGGCGCGGAGACAGCGAACGACAGAAAACGATGCAAGTAAGGAGGAGATAGGAAAGATGGACACGGTTGCAGGAGTCCGAGGACGGGACGGGGCACAACTCGGTGAGAGCTCTTGTCGGCGTTAGGAGATGGCGTAGGGTGAGCCCAGTAAGCAAGAGCTGCGCTGTCGTCGGAGATCACGGGGGCACAACCAGTCGGCACGAAATCCACCGAGCGAGTCTGTGAATGATAATGACTGAGTGAAGCAGTAGGATTGTTTGGTGTACCATCAATAGCACGTGACATTGACCACCTGCGCATCTAAATGAGTTACAAACCGGTGTAGACCTATATACAATGTTTATTGTTAATAATGGCACGCTGTGCTGTGATGAATTTCGTTTTACCTTCATTATTAGTGCTCGGTGGTATCAGATCTTGCCTGAAGTTGGCAAAGACTAGGTATGTGCGTGTTCCGCTGGTGGTTGTTGGTTATTGGCAGTTATGCGAATTGCATCAGAGAACATATCAAAACATCAATACTGCACAAGCCAATCCTTCTCTATAATGATCATTCTGAACACCTTCATCATCATCAGCGTCATTGCGGTCGTCATGGCTCGCAACGGGAAACAATGCCGACGCCGCCAAAAGACAAACCTTGAATTTAGGAAGCTTTGTCCCTAAAATAAAATGGTAGGGAATGATTCACGCAGCTCTGAGACATAATTAGTATGAAGCAAAACAACTGTGGTATTTAAAAAAATGGCGCAAATAGATATGTGTTGTCTTTGCGCTCAGGAAAAAATCGCTTCGCGTTGAATTAGGGCTTGGAAGATAATAAAATAGGAAAGTAAATAAATGAAGCGCAGAGCAGATTCATCGGTTGCGAAAATAGCGCCAACTTTTTATTGCACTCTTAACAGTGGTGCTCTGTTCTTTCCAAAATGAACAGTTCTCACTGGCGTCGGCAAAATGTTGTCTTGGGCTTTCAGCCTATTTTGCATCGCAGTGGGGTATGGGAGTGCACTGTTGTATCTTGGTTTGTGTGTGGGAGGGGGGGGGAGAGGGAGTAAAGGGGCAAGTTTCTTTTCTCCTTTCAAGTCCACACCCGTACACGTGTATGGTGTGTCGGAACGATAATCCCAGCAATTGCAAACCCGAAGAAATATCTGTGACTTGACATTCTCATTTGACCCCAAGGCCCTTAGCTCTGGTCGTGTTTGTTGTCCGGCGATGAAGATAACGCTGGTATTTTCTATCTGCCATCGCGGCACAGCACATGCAAGGTACCCACTATACTTCATGAAGATGACGATCAAGAATAAGCGCGTTCCAGACCATGCATTTTTTTCTACCATGAATGGAAAGAACCGTGAAAGTGCTCTTCCACCTGAAATGAAAAGCGGCAACACAGGCAACAAGACGCGACTTCTGTGGCGAGATCACGGCATGCAGAGGCTGAATGTCTACACAGACAGCTAGCTATTCATGAGGTAAGCGGCAACGCCGACAACAAGCTATTACTCCATAGTTGAGGGCGTGGAAAGCGTCAGCTCAACGACAAAAACTCACTGTATATACTGTACACACGAGCTGTCCATCATGCACATGAGAGAGTGGGCAATGCCACGGATGCTGTAAGGTAAGAGTAACTTCCAGTGCTTTTCCCACTCGTCATGTTTCACTACGTGGTAATCTGTAGATTTTTAGAAGTAAAGCTTCTCGTGGTAGAGGCTTGTCTGATAGCATTGTGCGCCGTAGCTGACGATGGCGCCGATGACGACGAAGAACAAGCGCGTTCCAGACCACACATTATCTTTCTGCTCTCACGGCACAGCACACGTAAGGGGCCCACTATACGCGATGACGATGACGGTGTCACGGGTGATGATGAGGTTGATGATGATCATGATCACAGACGACTGGCTAGAGCAGCAGATGACGTTTTGATATGCTCTACAATGCGCTCTTCATGAGCGGAAACAACCAACAAGCCCCAGGGAACGTGCCTAGAGCTAGTCGTTGCCCACTTTAGTCTAGATTCAATACATTAAAGCAGTAATATTGAAGGCGAAACTGAATTCGCAACTCAACGCAACATGCCCTGTTATGACCAACAAACGTTGCATATAGCTGTACACCGCTTTGTCACTCTTTTACATGCGTAAGTGGTCAATGGCACGAGTGATTTGCAGTAACACCAAACAATCCCACTGCTTTGTCCGCTCATTATTATTCACTTCGAATATATGTCGTGATCTTTTTTTTACTTTTTACTATTTTTCAGCCAGAGCATTCGGCAGCCTACGCCTTCACATTTCTCATACTTCAAAGGAGTACTTCGGAAAAAGTACTGCCAGCGTGGAGCCATGCTGGACGCAGCTAAATTGGTCATTCTCGTGCATTTTCATTTCATGTTCTCACTTTTCGGGTGCTCTTCCGCCTGATTATAGATGCTAAATGTAATGCCACGTTATTGAGTATTACGTGCTTATTAGTGTCATCCATTGGCAGTTTCGGAGTGGCGTCAAACTTGGCACCGGAGCACTCTACTCTGGCGTATGGCAACATGAAAAATCAACCAATGGACAAAACGCTCTTCCTTTGGAGGAAAAGGCATGGCCACAATGGAACGCAATACGCGCGTCTCTGTTCTTGCATGAGTGGGCAAGCTGCGCACAGCGACGCTACGCTCGTAAAACGCGAGCTCTGACGCGATGCACAACCGACGCGACCGGCGTCCGTTTGCACGCCCAAAGTTGGGCATCATTTGAAGGCACGGGACACTTGGAACTTCCAGTCGAATCCACTGATTTTTCGCGAAGTAGCAAAAAAAATATTGCCCGCAGCTTCCCTCGGGGGAACACTGAGGAGGATGCGGAGCATATAATTGGTTAACGGGGTGTTAAAGTGCGACTTACTTGGGTCGATGGCTAAATTGGTTAACGTGGTTGTAGGAGGGAATGTTAAATGAGTGAACACGTACACACGTATGCGAAAGGGCGGCGCTGGTCGAAGGGAGGTCGATCATTTTGTTTGTGGATTCGTTGGAATTCATTTCACCGCGACCTTGGACGTCGACGCGCCGTACAAACCAACCGACGAGCGGCAACTGAGTGAGCGAGCGCCGACCTTGAGTATATATACAGCGCGACGGCGCATGCACTGTCAGCTGTTGAATGTTCTCGAAGCGCGACGGCGCATGCGCATCCACTGGAGAATCAGGAGAATTGTAGAATGTTCTCGAAGGGGAGAAGCGCGCGCGGCACAGATGGTGGGTGAAGGTGCATGCGCGCGTCAGCTGTCGAATGTTCGAGAAGGGGAAGAAGCGCAACGGGGCATGCGCGCGCGTCAGCTGCCGATGTTCTCGAAGCGCGACGGCGCATGCGCGCGCGTCAGCTGCCGATGTTCTCGAAGCGTGACGGCGCATGCGCGCTACATTATACAGCTAGCGAATGTTCGTGAACAGGAGAAGCGCACGCGGTGTGTAGAGGAGGAAGGGTGCACAGATGGTGGAGGAGTGAAGCGCGCGCGGTGTGTAGAGGAGGAAGGGATGCACAGATGGTGGAAGAAGGAGGAGGAAGCTTGCGGACGGCGCCGCACTACAAGCCTCGAGTATTAGATGCTCCGCATCTAAAAATGGCAGCATAACCACGGGCGAAGCATTCGTCCGTCCATTCGTTCTTGCTTCCGTCCGTCTATGCGTCCGTCTGTGTGACCGTTCATGCTTTCCACCCGCCCATCCGTGCGTGCGTCTGTTCATGCGTCCGTCCCTGCGTTCGTCCATGCATCCGCCCCTGCGTCCGTTCATGCGTCTATCCATGCATCTGTCTGTGTGTCCGTTCGTCCATCTATTCAACACTCCAAGTACCACCATCTCACATCTTTTCATCATACATTCCCCATATAGAAGCACCGCCATCCAGCGGATATTCCAAGGACTAAACGAGAGGTGGCACACGCACACATTCTTACGGCTTGCACTTGGGGTCTGCTTCCCACCTTTAACCACCTCGAGTTCATGGTATATACTAGTTCATTGTATTCATGGCACTGCGGCTCAACGTTCGCTAAATCTTTCTAAAACTAAGGAGGTTACACCCAGCGAGTATAGCGTAGCAACCCTTTCTTGTCAGATAGTGCTCAATGTACATGCTAATGGCTGCTAATGGGGATTGCAGCGTGCGCGTTAACTTAAAGCCGAATGCTCCTGTCTCTGATCCCCCTCATCAGCCATTAGCATGTACATTGAGCGCTATTTTTTATTGTTCAACAACGGACATAAGAAATCTCTCACGGGCACCACCTTGGAGGTTGAAATGTTATACTAGTTACAGACTACAACGGCTACGAGCGACGAACAGGTGCCGCTCTAAAGAGTTTTGCCCCTAAAATTCGCTCTGTGGGGTGGATCTCACGATGGAGCTGCTCCACTGCTGCCAATGAAACATACAGGGAGCAATATCAATTTGCCAATTGAATAGACTTGCTCCGCATGCAGCAGAAAAAAAAGTCTTGCCAGAAGTGCTCCGAATCCGCCAATGAATGACACCACATGTTTCTCAGTAAAAGCACAAGCAAGCCGAATTCTTGGTAATAGAACACTGGCGTTCCTGCTCTTAACATATGCCGGATTTTTTTATAGCAAGGAAATTAAACGAAGGAAGCATGCATTGGAATAACAGGATTTACAAAAGAAACAAGTATGAGACACGTGATGACGAAGATGTTATTAGCAACTTTCACGGATGGTGGCGTGGCCATGCGGCATCCGTCGTAACTGTCGCTTGGGGCGTGCCCACGCAGTCAGCCCATGCCATCGTTCAGTCAACCTCACCTTGGTGGTTCGCTGGTGCTTTATATTTTGTTGCTGGCAATTTATACTACGGTTATTGTGGATTCGGTAGTGAATTACCGAAGTCCGACAGGTACTGCGAGTTGTATTAGCAATGATTTACTCTTTATTGTTTGCTTGCTTAGGTAGAAGAATCACGAAATATGTTGAATGCCGCTGTGTAGATCTTGTGCAGTCAAAAGCGAGGTTTCCTGCTTTGCACGAGCACGGTCACTCGATCTTACCCGGCCGTGGCATGAACAGCATTCACAAAGCTGTACGTGCATGCCTACACACCGCAGCATACAATGTGCCCGGTTTTCGAAACTTCTTTCCTTTCAATATACACTGCACACGCGTTTCTCAACACGCAGTGTGGGATATAATGCATGCTAGAGTAAATGAACTTCTCAGCAAAATCTTGACAACACGAAGTCTGCAGCCGAAAATACTGCGCGGTTCGAAGTGACGGCCACACCGGGGGCGGCTGCCGGAGCAGCGGCTGCAGGATCCCGCAAATGACAGCCATGTTGGGCTTGCACTAGCGCTCTCTTTAGGGGGTGAAAGTTGCGAATACACCCTACCAAATCAGCCAACATGCCTCGTCTCTTCTACGAGGGTGCGCAACGACAGGCAACTGCAAGTAATAAAAGTTAATCAGTTATTACTAGGTCAGTTTTTAATCGGTAATTTAGTAGAAAAGTAGCGTATACATATCGGTATGTCTGTGTGTGCGTATCACTGGCATGAAAATTCACCATATTAGGCCACGCACAATAAAGAGAATTCTACGTGCAAAAATTTTTTTTCCGATCTTTGCTTGGCCAAATGCGTGGGTGGTCTCCCAAAGTTACTGTGTCTTTATACGTATTGCGATAAGGGCCAAGAAATCATGAACAACTACTATACCCAATGACCAGTTTATATATCTGCACCAGTATCAGTTTAATATATCTGCACCAGCTACGCATTCAGATTATTTGACGTCAGTCAAGCGAAAAAAAACATAAGCAAAACACAGCACCAGAAGTAGGTGAACGATATTGTCAATACTGGTTAATAAAGCATCCAAAGAAACATAAAGCAACCTGAACATTAGGGTCAAATAAAATAGGGACAAAAATAACAATTTTGTTTATTGTTTCTTATGACAAGACCTACAATGGTGGTCTCCCATAATGCGAAAGTGCCTTTGAATTGAAGGAAACCGAAAAACCACGTAGCCTGATTACAAGGAAGCAGTTGAACTAAATCGTCAACGCTTCCACTCACAACTTCATTTTGATGTGCTAATTACGGTGTCATGCTTGATTTTGAAGAAATTAAACTTACCCTGAGAAGGTGGTGGGTCCAGTGGAACGCTGTTGGAAAGTAAAACAAAGAATAGTAGGAAGAGATTTGTATTATGTGTGACAACTTCAGGAGAATCGGGGTGTAATAGTAACTACAAGTACAATCCAATGAACGTGTCGAATACAAAATGGTTCCCGAATAGGGTCAGTTTTATCAACGTGAGGGCTTTCTTGTAAATGCTAACTCAAATGTCTATAGCCCAGGAGGAAACAAGCAAGGCTATTGCAGCGAGCTTTCCCTAGTAGCAAAAAAAAAGCCATCATCTTCATAATTTTCTTGTTTTCTTTTTTTGCTCAAAAAATAATTATATGTAGAGTTTAATGTTCCTAAACCACTATATGATTATGAGAGACGCCGTGGTGGAAGGCTCCGAAAATTTTGACCACCTGGGGTTCTTTAAAGTGCGCCCAAATCTTAGCACATGAGCCTGCAGCATTTTCGCCGCCAACAAAATCGGAAATGAAAGCTTCCAACGACCAAAGTTATCAAAGGAGAGGTAATACTTTGAACAAGCGAGCTCACACTGTTACCATGCCGGGGAACCTCAAATATGAATTCTGTTTGAAAGCTGGCAAAAGCCGAAGTATAGAAGGAGGCTCACCGACAAAACATTCTATGCACCGTTTCCTGTTGTTTGACTATTGTCGTTTGATTCGACTAATGTTCTGCACCACCACGGAAATGCACCGAGGAAAAGTGGTGCCACAGACACACACCATTATAAAAAGAAATAAAAGCTAAAAAGGTAACACTGTTCTCGTCTTATTTTTCTTCACTGACATTCTTTATATCTGTGTTGTTATATAATATTCGCATAGCAAACTGCAAAACTTATGTTTGCTGAAGGTAGTAACAGAAAATACGCGCTGATTGACATATATTTAGGCTCAGTGCCCACACCTGAGTTTAGCCTCACTAAAGCACTTTTCAGAGAGAGGCCGGTGGTACGCGAAGTGTGCCAGTCGCCTTTTTCATATATGGTCGCGTATTGCTACTTAGAATGCAGAGTTGTTGTATATATTAAAGATGAATATTCATCAAAGAGTGTGCAAAATATTCATCAAAGTGCTAGCAGCCACAAGAGAGTGGCTACATCGATCATGCATTTTAAGACCGCGCACCATTAGGTATACACGCATTTTCGTTAGGGCTTCTAACCCTGGAGTCACTGACGCACGCAGGTGTCGGTAAACTTCGTGCTCTCAGACCACATGGGATATGTGACTATAACACGTCAAATTTATACAACACCAAATATATTTGCGTACATTTCGCTCGCGGTTTTGTATCCTTGATGTTGTTCGATATGGTGTAAACCGCCATAGATTTAGAATTTCGGCTGATATGCAGTGGAATATCACGTAAACTTAAACCGCTCTTGGAACGAGACACCAGAGAAGAAGCAAACATGACTAATGCCGACTCACAACTGAGGAAAAGTGCCCTGTCTATCAAAGCATGAAACTTTCGGAGTGGTGATTGGATAAACTGCATGGTATATTATAAGAGGTTAGGAGATGAAGTAGAGGTGTGTCACGGATACTAATCTCAATAAATGATGTTGTGTGACAGAGGAGACGTGAAGTAAAGGTGGTAACAGCCGTACTTTTTTTTTTTGAAGACTCTAGCACAGTTCGCTGTTTATCACATTCTCACATGCCACTTCACACTTACATAATTTACCGAAGTTCTATCTTGTTTGCATTATAACAGTACATAGAGTTTTGCTGAGGCTATCGCTGGTACATTTTGTATATGCTGAAGTTGTAAGGATACGAAGACGATTGTTATTTTTATGGTCTTAGTACTCTGCACGATCATACATTTTCCTCCACTTTTCAGCATCTCGCACTGTATTGAGTGCTACATAGGCAGCATGACTTCACTTTCTTTAAATGGGTAGCATTTCTTAGCAAACTTCAGCGAATTTGAGCGTGTCTATCTATCTATCTATCTATCTATCTATCTATCTATCTATCTATCTATCTATCTATCTATCTATCTATCTATCTATCTATCTATCTATCTATCTGTCTGTCTATCTATCTATCTATCTATCTATCTATCCATCTATCTATTTATCTATTTATTTATTTATCTATCTATCTATCCAGCCACCTACGACTTTTAGCTCTTCTGGCCATTTGAATAATGGTATCCATATCAGAATTGGCATAGCTTAACATCACTGTATAACGAGCATAAGTGACTAGTGATAACATGAAAATCATCATATATATGACCCTAATGTCATGATTCATATATGTCATAGCCTTGCTGCTCTTGCGATGGTTTCATTCACGTGACATTTCGCAAATCTCGAATGGTTTCAAATGACTGAATGGCGAACATAAGTGACAGACACTAACGTCTAAATCATGACACGCATGTCATAATTTTCATGTTATGACTAGTCATGACGCACTCCAGACTCATAGAGTGCTCGTGGCCTGTTGCGCAAGCTTCACATATACCAAGTTTGGTATTACGGGATGTGAATGGATGACGAAGGTATAGGACTTAAGCAAACATGATAATCACTGACATGAGTGTCAGGTGAGAACATGACAACATACGACACTCATGATGTGGTTGCGGCCCTTTCGCTAGCTTTAAATATACCGAATTTGGTATTACGTGACATGAATAGAAGACGAAGGTACATGACACGTCCAAACATGATAATCGTGACATGTGCTTCTTGTAAAACATGACAAAATGCTACGCTCATAGCGTGCTCGAAGCCATTTCGCTAGTTCCATATATACCAAATTTCGTATTATGTGACGTGTATAGGCGATGAAGGTAAATTACACGTCTAAACATGGTAATCCTGGTATGCGTATCATGTGAAACATGATTACATGCTATGCTTGTAGTGTGCTCGTGGCCGTTCCGCTAGCTCCTTATTTCATGTCACGTGATTTTAAATTTGTATCACGTATCGTGAATAGACGACGAAGGTAAGTGACACATTCGAACATGATAAGCATAGCATGAAATTCATCTACGGCATAATTTCCGTGCTCCCCGTAACGTTGTGCTGATTTCAAAGTGACATACCAACCTTGCTCGTTCATGCTTCGCATATCATTGATTTCCACGGTATTTGGGATCCACCACTTTTTCAATATCTCAAATTTAACCATCCAAAATCATCATATGAATGTGAGAGACGTTGTAGTGGAGGTCTCCAAATATTTCGATCACATTGGGTTTTTATTGTGTACCTAAGTCTAAGTACACAGGCCTCAAACATTTGTGCTTCTATAGAAAATGCAGCCGCCACAGCAAAAATTCCATCCCGCAACCTTCGGGTTAGCAGTAAAGTGCCATATCCACTAGACTACGACGGCAGGGCAGCATGACATCACAGACAAACGCCGCATAGCATGGCTACTTCAAAGATCTGAACATACACCTCAACTGCAACACGCCGATCAGCAATTTCATTTCCTTTCTACCAAAAGCGCATGGAACGCATGTTACCTGCTATCAGCACAGAGTTGTTATCTGAATGTGAGATATAGAGAATATGTGCCAAGGAACTTTCTGAAGACCGCAGAACACAAAGGCGTTCTGTAGGATGCGATCGAATGCGTGCCAGAATGTCCACCGCCCGTAACTGTTTCCTCTCAGACGTGGAGCTCACAAGCGGCGCCGATGCTAATGCAGATGACAGTGGAACGCTGGGGCCTATAATGTGGGCCGACCTTTTTCTTTGTGCTGTGGTCTCACATTCTCTTTGTTCCGTACGTGCTCTCCATTTCTACCACCGAAACGTATACAGCTAGCTCGGCGCTCTTTGTCACCCGAAAGCCCAGCGGCAACCTAGCGGCATTCCTGGTCCAAGGAAGACGAAGGAGGCATTAGAGGCTCTTGCGCTGTACTCCTTGAAAGGGGAATAATTGTGACAGAAGATGCTGCAGTGGATCTCACTGTAATGGGGGAGCACAAGCTTTTTCTATTTCTCTCTCTAGTGTCACAAGGAGAGAAAATGGTCGCCGACTCTCATCGATTCACTTCCTATAGCTATGCGGGGTCTTGAATGGCTTCTAGAAAGGCAACCGAAATGGCAGACAGTGTGCGGTGGCTGAGAGCCGAGCCCTATGAGTGTTCAGAGTGCGCCACGCTCTTGCTTACCTCCTCTGAACTTTCTGTTCCAAGGACTGCTACACTATACGCCCTCTCAAAGCTCCTCATGGCACCTCAGAGCCTTTTCTTTCCTTTCGAGATGAATTCTTCGGAGTTTGGGCGGAGGCCATTAATTCAGCTCATCACGACCACACACTGGTTCGAGCTTGCACGCGGTGACTCAGAAAAGGTGATCCTTCCTCGTTATCGCAGGTCACGCTTTGTTCTCGCAGAAGGCGACGCCACATTTGGCGCCATGACCATTGTCCGCGGCTTGAACTCCCTGCCTGCAAAGCCTCTCAGAGTACCTTCACTGGGAATGAGCAGATGGCTCTAACCCCGTCTCCATTTGTGAACACTGGGTACCAGTGAAGTGCTATCTTCAGCGTGAAGTCCGTGAAGCAACTTACGATCACTGAAAGTATTGGCTTGTGCGCATTTGAAAGGGTTTAGAGTTGATCACGGTGATCATGGGCTACCTTGGTTAATTAGAAGAAATCATAACGATCATGGACTACCTTGGTTAAATGTATTTGCCTTCAGAGGAGTCAAACGAATACGATGACTCACTTTTAGTTAGAACTTATTTACATAAAGTTGCAATATCTTCCCATCTTTAAGCTTGCACTGAGCGAGAGCGAAGAATAATAAAATAGAGGCAGAGAGATAAACCAGTGCTCAGCGTGGTTTCCTGCCCTACACCGGCGGAGGCGGATGGAGAGGAAAAGATTAAGGATGGGTGTATAATAAAGTTTATTGAAAGAGGATTTGATGGTTTAGCTGATAATAATCCTTTCCAAAGTATCAGCCTAAAAGAACAAACACAACAGCTTCTTTTAACTTTTTTACACCTTATTATTCAATCATTCGAGAGACCGCGATTAAGCGATCTTGCAGTCCATCGCTATGAAGGCAGCTGAGATGGCAGCGCAATGAACTATTTTTCTTTCAAGTGTAACTCTACTACGTCTGAATTCTCCAGCATTACATTTTCTTATGTTGCTATACTATCAATTAGGAAAAGTCGCGTATACAATATTGTGCATCTGAGGCACGAATACTGAGTAACGGTAATTAAAAAAAAGCCCCTAAGTCATGCCGAGTTTAATGGTGTAACAGTGCTATTTTTCTTGTTTCCACTATCCCTACAAAAAACAGTATCCCCACGTGTTTCTTCATAAAACATGCGGAATACCGGCACTTAGCAATGAGCCACTCAAGATTTCACACTTTTTACTACATGATGCTTCCTCCGCTTGCACAGTTGCAAAAACGACAAATTAAGCGAAATTGGTTTATTTGGGGAGGTAGTCGTTGGATACAAGGCGAAACAAAGCATGCGAATACAAGGCAAAGTACAGTACACTTCGCAGCAGATATCTCTCGTATGATTTAGCCGATACCAATAGAGAGCTTGTTTCATGCATACGTCACTTGAGCAAACTGCTAACGACAAAAATTGTTCTGTGAAGACGGGAAACGACAGGGGAGGATAACTCGACTGATTGTTCTTTTTTCAGGGGTCGTTTAGGAAACCTTTAGGCATGTTACGGAAAAATCCTTCTGTAATAGGCAGAGCGAAAATTTTATTTACAAGTTGGCATTGCAGATCGTGGGGCTCACGAAGGATGACTAGATGTTCAAAAATAAGTTGGTGAATGGAAAGGCTTGCGCTGCGTTAAACTTCTTTTGCCTCCCAGGCCAAATTTTACGCTCATACGACTAATCCTTGCAAAAATGAATAGGGTGACTAAAGACAATACTATAGCATGCCTGAGATTGTGCTCAGGCCTGTTCTGTTCTATTATGTCTTGTCTTGCTGTGGAGAGAAGTTGAGGTTCATATTGACATGGCTACTTCATATCAATAAGTTTTGCAGCAGAAAAAAAAGAATAACACTGAACAGTATCCAAAAATGAACAATCAGAAAAAAACCTATTAGCACAATGAAAGCAGTTGAAATATCATACCAACGTACAGTGTGCTTGCAGCAGTTCACACTGTCATAAACTGTTCACATGCACACTATCTTTTCTACTGTCAGTATATGAGCCAACACATCATTTCATATATGTCAACCCCTGGCTGTCACTCACAGGCGCTGATCCAGCCTGGTCTTGACTGAAAAGTCTCTCGAGAAAATGCTCCCCTTTTTCTGAAGATGCATTTCAGGCCATGGTCCGAGTAATTTCTTTATTGTGAGGGGCCGTCCATCTAAACTTGCTAGTTTCTCCTCTTTCTCTTTCATTCGCGTAGTTCATGCAGTCCAAAAGAACATGACAAATATTTTCTTCTTCATGACCACAATGACATTCCGGGGAGTTGGACTGATAAATTTTGTGCAGGAAGCTGTTCATGTATGCTACCTCCAGTCTACGTCTGTGGAATAATGTCTCTAAGTGTCCTGGGAGATCTGTCACTATGAAAACGTTTCTCTCTGGATCAACTTTATGAAGTAGAGATTTTTTTGTTTATGGCTTCTAAATCACTTCTCCATCGAACAATGGTTAGCTCTCTGTAGAACGCGGGCTTCGTGTGCCTATACGAATCGGCGAGTGGTCCTGTACGTTCATACTTCTGCCACCAGTGCATACATTGTCTCTCAAGAGGCCTAGAATGAGAGGTACTCGCACAAAGTTCATTGTGAATCAGAGAGATGATAAACTAATTTCAGAATCTGCTGTGGTGGTGTAGGGATCACAGGGCTCATCTGTTTACTCGAAGGTCACAATTTCAATCCAGGCAGCAGTTGTGGCATTTTGATGGAGGCGAAATGTTAGAGGTCCGTGTACTGTGAGATGTATTTGCACGTTAAAGAACAACCGCTGTGAAAATTAGCGCATACCTCTACCAGGCCATGTCTCATAACAGTTTCACGGTTTTAGAATGTAAAGTTTGAGATATTAACAATAACCATTGTCAGAGAAGTAAACATGAAAAGAAAGAAGTTTGCTCTAAGCCAGTAAGCTTTGAAACAGCGAAGCTGGACTATTTTGAAGACTATTAGTGTTGCTTCAAAGTTGTTTCTAGATCTTAGCTAGGTGATGCAAGTTGCTTACAGTTGTTTACAGGTTGATTTCAAGATCCGTGCCACATATTAGCACCGCTGTACATTTCTTGGCAGCTTCATATCCACCCTTCCCTCTCTTACAATCTTCACTTTACTGACCATAGTACAGCTAAATTTTGGTAAAGCGGCCCGTTGGTTGATATAACATATTAGAGTCTGACGAAAAACAGCAACACAGACGGGGACTGAAAAAGCACACAGACAACCGCCCGGCAACTGACTGGTAACTGAACTTCATTGCAGCAAGAAAACGTAAATAAATACGTACCCAGGAATGAACTGTTTAGAAAGAAATAAAGCACAAACCTATTTTGTGCTGGTCTTTCGCACTGTTTCTTATACGATAGGATCAACCAAATAGCCGACCGATTCACGCTACAAATCAGCCTCTTCATTAACGTAATATCATGCATTCTCTGGAGATGCGTCAAGTTTACTGCATGATTCCGAAGCAATCAGTGTTCAATTCTAAGACAAAATGAGAGAATGTATTGTTTTGCGTGAGTTTAAGTAATCGACTTTAAATAGCGTGCAACTGAATATCTAATCATTCTGCATGCAGTCAGTTTTTACACTGAACAAAAAATAATAAAGATTAGGCCCTAATGGCATGCAGTTTTTCTCCTTGTATTTATATTCGAGTAAAAAAAAAAAACATACTTGACAATGGTCCTGCAAAGCATCACATCGAACAATTGTCGAACATGGTGAAGTATCTAGCAAAGTGATCCTCGTCACCACTAAGCAGCAGTTAAAGGACGTTAGGTGAGTTAAGCAAAATAATGAAAATAAGTCCACTCAGGAGGCCTGCATGAATGGGCAGACTACGTTTTAAGCCATTTGATGAAACACGCGGTGTGTGATGTGCATTGAAATCGACGTGTATATTGGTGCACAGCCTGACTAAAAAGGTTAGAAATAACGGATCATTTAGCCCTCACAACACGCTAAGTGGGTTGTCTGTGAGATAAATTGTGGACACTTCTTTATTCTAACGGCATCCGATTGACCTATTAGTACATAAAACAGCGAAAAAATAATCAGCCAACTAATCAGGAACAAGTTTAATGCTGCGTGCGTATCGCACTTCACTAGATGTCTTGAGATTAACTGTTAATCATTGAAGGAACACGTGTATATAACTCGTCAACGTGCCTCACGAATCTCCGATTAGAGGTTGAAGAAGCAGCAAAATGACAGCGGATGGTAAGTGCTTGAAGGGTGAAGAAAACAAAACATGGGCAAGATGATCCATGCATATTTTATTAGCGTTCTTCCATGATGCTCCACAGAAGAGGCGGCCATAACTTTAGATGAAGGCTCAATCAAACCTTGTATAAACGGGGGGCCCTTAGTTGTCATATTACCAAGCTTTCTTGTTTTCTCATTGGCATTGGGGATAACAGGGTGGACATCCTTGCCCATGTGGGCAGGAAACCAGGTGATGTGGCCGTCGATTTCCGTGCAATGTGGTCTTTTGGTAAGAAGATGGGCCGCCTGCTCACAGACGGACCGGTCATGAACGCTCGTGCAGCAGCTCGAGAATCAGTGAAAATGCGCGTGCGCATGGGAATCGCCACGGCCATTGCTATAGCAGCCTGCTCTGCCCTAGCCGGCGTGGTATCTCGAAGAGATGCTGCTGTGAGGATTTTACCGTGAAGGTCAGTGACCACAGCCACGAAATTGGATGTGCCGGGATACTGTGCTGCGTCAACGAACGCCACAAGTTCAGGGGTGGCAGCGGCGGAACTGAGGAGCGACCTAGCCCTAGCGGCCCGGCGGCCGACATTGTAGAGAGGGTGAACATTTCTAGGAATTTGTGAGACCGTAATCTGCTCCCTCAATTTGGGTGGAAGCTGTATCTTTTTGCCTGCTACCATAGTTGGTTTGCAGCCCAGAAACTCCAGGATGCGTCTCCCAGCTTTGGAAGAGGACAGTCGTTCAGCTTGTGCTGTTTGTTGCGCTCTGCAATCTCACTAAATGTATTATGCATACCAAGAGCCTTGAGCTTTTCCTCATTTGTGTTGTTTGGAAGGCCCAAGACCCTCTTAATGCACTTTCGAAAAATCGCATCCAGTTTCCCTTGTTCTTTTCTTTCCCACCTATGCGCTGCGGCAATGTAATTAATGTGACTCATAAGAAAGGCATGAAAAAGCCTCATGAGGTTGGCCTCACAAAGTCCTCCACGCCTGTTAGACACCCGAAGTATAAGCTTGACCATGCTCTCCGCCTTTGCCGCAATACGAGTCAGAGTATGAGAGTTACTTCCGTGCTCCTCCAGAAACATGCTTAATATCCGAATTTTATCGACACGGGGGATGGCCTGCCCTGACCATGTGTGAATTTCGATCCTGATCTCTTCCGGCGGAAATGGAATAGTGATGAACTTGCGTTTCTCCGGCTGTGTGTACAGGAGGAGCTCCGACTTGGCGGTCGACAAGTGCACCTGAGGGCCTCCTCCGTGAACCTGAGGGCCTGCTGGAGGGACTCCTCAACGTCTCCGTCCCTCCCCCCAGTGCACCATATAGTAATATCGTCCGCATACAGCGCATGTCCGATGCGGTCGATACGAGAGAGTTCGAGCGAGAGTTTCCTCATCGCGATATTTCCTCATCACTGTGAGATATATTTGTACGTTAAAGAACAACCGCTGTAAAAATTAGCGCATACCTCTACCAGGCCATGTCTCATAACAGTTTCACGGTTTTAGAATGTAAAGTTTGAGATAATAACAATAACCATTGTCAGAGAAGTAAACATGAAAAAAAAGAAGTTTGCTCTAAGCCAGTAAGCTTTGAAACAGCGAAGCTGGACTATTTTGAAGACTATTAGTGTTGCTTCAAAGTTGTTTCTAGATCTTAGCTAGGTGATGCAAGTTGCTTACAATTGTTTACAGGTTGATTTCAAGATCCGTGCCACATATTAGCACCGCTGTACATTTCTTGGCAGCTTCATATCCACCCTTCCCTCTCTTACAATCTTCACTGTACTGACCATAGTACAGCTAAATTTTGGTAAAGCGGCCCGTTGGTTGATATAACATATTAGAGTCTGACGAAAAACAGCACAACAGACGGGGTCTGAAAAAGCACACAAACAACCGCCCGGCAACTGACTGGTAACTGAACTTCATTGCAGCAAGAAAACGTAAATAAATACGTACCCAGGAATGAACTGTTTGGAAAGAAATAAAGCACAAACCTATTTTGTGCTGGTCTTTCGCACTGTTTCTTATACGATAGGATCAACAAAATAGCCGACCAATTCACGCTACAAATCAGCCTCTTCATTAACGTAATATCATGCATTCTCTGGAGATGCGTCAAGTTTACTGCATGATTCCGAAGCAATCAGTGTTCAATACTAAGACAAAATGAGAGAATGTATTGTTTTGCGTGAGTTTAAGTAATCGACTTTAAATAGCGTGCAACTGAATATCTAATCATTCTGCATGCAGTCAGTTTTTACACTGAAGAAAAAATAATAAAGATTAGGCCCTAATGGCATGCAGTTTTTTCTTCTTGTATTTATATTCGAGTAAAAAAAACATACTTGACAATGGTCCTGCAAAGCGTCACATCGAACAATTGTCGAACATGGTGGAGTATCTAGCAAAGTGATCCTCGTCACCACTAAGCAGCAGTTAAAGGACGTTAGGTGAGTTAAGCAAAATAATGAAGATAAGTCCACTCAGGAGGCCTGCATGAATGGGCAGACTACGTTTTAAGCCATTTGATGAAACACGCGGTGTGTGATGTGCATTGAAATCGACGTGTATATTGGTGCACAGCCTGACTAAAAGGGTTAGAAATAGCGGAATCATTTAGCCCTCACAACACGCTAAGTGGGTTGTCTGTGAGATAAATTGTGGACACTTCTTTATGCTGACGGCATCCCATTGACCTATTAGTACATAAAACAGCGAAAAAATAATCAGCCAACTAATCAGGAACAAGTTTAATGCTGCGTGCGTATCGCACTTCACTAGATGTCTTGAGATTAACTGTTAATCATTGAAGGAACACGTGTATATAACTCGTCAACGTGCCTCACGAATCTCCGATTAGAGGTTGAAGAAGCAGCAAAGTGACAGCGGATGATAAATGCTTGAAGGGTGAAGAAAACAAAACATGGGCAAGATGATCCGTGCATATTTTATTAGCGTTCTTCCATGATGCACCACGGAAGAGGCGGCCATACCTTTAGATGAAGGCTCAATCAAACCTTGTATAAACGGGGGCTTAGTTGTCATATTACCAAGATTTCTTGTTTTCTATGTGGAGCCCACTAAATGATGACCAAGCTTGGTTTTGTTTTTCCTTTTTCATCCCTTAGGCACGTGATTGTTCTTCACATCCATTGCCACTCTTTTCTTTTCTTTTTGAAAGTTCATTGCATATTCAGTTTTGTCGGTTTGTGAGAATGTTCTTTGCTTATTTGTTATTGCTCATTGATGTCTCTTGTTATTTTTTCAATCTTCATATTTTTTTGCTCGTTGCTTTCAGAATCATTCTAACTTTGTGTAAGACAAAATGTCGCCTCGTAAACAGTTTGCGGGCATGAAACGTTTAACTGCATCACATCACTAATGAAATGTAATACAATTATATTTGTAAAAAAAGGTTGTAAATGAAAAGGTATTATTCAAAAGCGCACAAATATTACCCACTTCGCATAACGTAAAGATTCGCACGTTGGGAAAAATATGGGCAGTCCTGTCATCAATCAATGAATGAATGAAAGCCGCTCTTACTTGGTACAGCTGGACGCGACGATGTCGTGCAACCGGTTTAGTCCTGACATTATAGTGAACTTTCATTTATCGAGAAAATGCGTTTGCCCCCTTTTTACAATAACTCCCTGCTGTAAGCAATGCTTACGAAGGGTCATCAATAGGTCCAAACCTTTATGTTGCTAGTTCGAAGTTCAGCTCCAGTGCTGTTGCATGCAGAGTTTCCCCAGAAGTAAAACTAACTATGCTAGCTGTAGCCAGACAAGACAAAACTGCGCACCGGTGGGCTTTATCAGCAGAATAAAGCACCACAATTAGAGCGAGAACGTGTCGCAACGTTTGATTGGCCGATTCCGATACTTACTCCTTTATTATAAAACTCTGCGCTCCAGCTCGAGAATATCGATGGCCGATCCACCTTTCGGGCAAAAATGTTCTCTGAATGTGAGCGACAGACAGCACTCGTTCGTGAAAGCCACTGAGTCATTTTCAGTCGAGCTGTGGAGCTGTTTTCAGCTCGGTAAGGTGAAGGCTAGACTTAGAGTCAAGGCTCGTTTCAGAATACGATCATTAGATGCTTGCCTTATGACCGGCTTGAGCGAAACCGGACTTTCATTGCTCGTGAAGGTAGCTTCCGATGCCTTATGCATCTAATTGCCGGTCTCGTGAAGAAATTTTCTAAGCTTTTCGCGTTAAGCAACGCCAGAACGCCATTGCTGTTTCACTCGATGAGCAGATAGGGTAGCAACATAGTGTCGATCGATCTGGTCGCAAGGCAAGTATGGTACAAAATGTAGCGGCATGCTCGCTACCTCTGCTGCGCACCTACTGGTAAAGCACGCTGCCACGTAGTTTCCCCCTGATTCCTCAGATATTTGTAGGAATTCACCGTCCTTGTTTTAACCGAGCCGCTGCGCTTTGCGCCTTCCTTATAGTTTCGGCGCTTTCCTAAGAGCTGCAGGGTCGTTGCCTGTGAAACGCGTACGAACCTGTTTTTTTTTCTTGCGTGCGTTTTCACTTTTTGCGAGCGCTATCTCATATAGTAGGGACGCGTGCCAGTGCTATAGTGATTGCACATGGATAGCAAAGAGCTGTGGAAAAGAAAATACGCAACTTTTGCACGGCTCAGCACCTCACCGCATATAGGGTCAGCGCTCGCAAGGCGGTCGATTGGAAGAGGATATAGCAGAAGCGCGGCAGGTTGGGAGAATTAGCCCTGGCCTGTTGGGAGAGGATATAGAGGAGGAAAGTGCCTGATTGGAGGAGAGGGTTTATACGCTCTATATTAGGGGGTCTTAGTTTTGCCAGTTTGGTCATAGCTCGGGCGTAACGTTAAAATTTTAGGACACGTGTACTCTTTTCATTCTCGCTTTCAGCGTTGTAAAGTGAACTCTTTTGAAACCTACTGCACCCTTTCAACGGGCTGTACAGGGCTCATTTTTCTGTGTTAAGATTGGATTTGAAAGCACCGCCTTGCTCTACGCGAGTAATGTAAGATACCGTAAGGTGTTTCACAACTTTCGCAGTTACCCACGGCACGCGCAAACCTCTGTTAGCTTAGCGAAAGGGCACCTTGTTACCGTCTCGCACGCCTAAAGCAACTCATGCGCAAGCTTCACGGGGAGTTTTCTGCATGGATAACAGAGCAAAAGGCTAAACGAGAAAAAAAAATGGCTGTCTGAAAGAGGACTGCTGAGAAGGCAGTGAGCGGAGAATTAGTAAGCGGCACGTGGGTTGTTGTGGAGGATATTCACGCCACAGTTGTCGGGCTGCTGCGCAATTCTTTGTTTATTACCAAACAATATCGAAGCTATCACGTACTCTAAGCACTTTGCAGAAGGGGTAAAGATCTCAGGCTTCCTATTTAGGCTTTTCTTGTAAGCGTGCATACATGCGCTACTCTTTGAAGAGTGAAAATCGCCAGCCGCCTCTGCGGGTCTGCTCAACACACTGTGGTACACCGTAAAGAGATTATAGGCTTTTGCTGTCGCAAGCCTCTGCAGTCAGTTGTGCTCATAGATACAGTAGAGATACTACTTGTTTGTCTCTCCTTCTACACACACCGGTTCATCGTCATTAGAAGGCTTGCGCTTAGAGCAACACTTGTAAAGGAACCTATGCGCCATTGTTAGTAGCGTTTAGTTTGAACAGCTATCATTTGCTGAGAGTGTGGCTATTCCCAAATAACATTACACGAAGGGGCTTCATAACGCAGGTATGCTTATCTCATGTTTCGCTCACCGTAGATCTAGCCATACTTTTTACATCATATGTTGGTTAGAACAGCGTAGATAGAGCTCCCAGTGAGCACCAGATAAGGCGAGAGTAACATATTCCAGTCAATACTCTCACCGTATTGTCGCTGGGTTAAAACACTGAGTAGCTCGCTGCTGCTGACACCAGCAAAAGGTGGTGCTGAGCAAGATCTCACACGCACATCTTGACACAGTTATTACCTTATAGCGCAGGTCCTCCCAACGGATGTTGGCGTTAATACTGGTTGTAGTTGTATGATTCGTATCAAAAAAAAATTGTGATATGTGATGAATTGCTGGACGCTATAAAAAGACGTATACTGTCCTCACTTGAAGAGCTATTTCATGTGTGAGCCACACTGCTTTTCAAGATAGCACATTTTAAACATGAGATATGAGACGTGTATCGCGAAAAGTAATGATAGAATGTTTACGTTTTTCTTTCATGTTAAGAATTGGGCTTTATAATAATCAATAGTTATTATGGTCCATGTTGTTGTGTACATTTAAATAACGAATCGAGTCAATGGTGACCAAAAATTGTACACATTTGAGAAATGTGAACACCAGTTCTGCTGGCCTCCCACCCATTGTGAGAAAGACGGTAAAGAGGCAAAAGGTAATTCTTGTAAGTCGCGACCGGATTACTTGTGCTTCTTGCCAAGCTATTTTGCGCGCCGTCACTCGTTCTGTGGCACCTAAGTTACAAGTCTTGAGTTCGCCACGCCCATATATTATCGCGAGCAGTGTGTCGGCTTCTGAACAGAGAGAGCTCTCGTTCTGGTGTCTGTAGGGTATATAGGCGCTTTCTTTTCACACGGAGATGAGCCGGTCCCCAAAATCTTGGAACAGCCACGTCCGATTGCGCTTTTTGTGGTTCCATTATGGAATAATGAAGTGTTAGCAGGGAAAAAGACTATCATAGGTGGCACAAGACGAAAAAATGCACAAAACAGAAAAATGAAAACTCAAAAGTGACTGGCACTGAACTAGCTTTGATGCGATAAAAGAAGGGAGGAAGGTGCTTCCGAAATTGAAGCACAAATGAGACTACATTGTATTTGGTGGGGGGGATTTCGGCAGAGTGTGAGCGGAGAAAATGCGGAATCATCTCTCAGGAACTCGCCATATTCTGTGGGGACATTCACTTTCCGTCTAGCATATAGCTGTGGGTTGGGGAAGATTGGCGTATGCTACGCCCCAGCACAGTGGGGTAGCACCATGCTTTTGTTGGGAGCTATACACGTTCGGTTCCTCGACGTGGCCTCAGCTCACCTATAGAAATGCAACCAGAAAGCGAAGAAAGAGAGCAATGGAAAGTAGGACCTGGTCGCGATGCTTTTGGTATGGCTGCGCATGCCAAACGCATTGATAAAATGAATTGTGCCGTACGTGCGTCGTACATAAGTTTCGTGAAGCATAAGTACGCGCACTGCACTCTATTCAATGTTTTGGTATTACGAGCAACTTTAGTTCTTGCGTTATGTGGCAGACATATGCATCTTACGAACGGTAACCATATGAACGTCAGGCACTCTGGCCTTTGTAGCTTTCCTCTAACTGAAGATGTGTGGAAATTTGGTCCCATGGGAGGAAGAAAGGGACTCCATTTTACTAGTGGTACCATGCTACAAACATATCTAATGTCATTTTGCGCGCAAACCGTAAAGCCATATAAATTGCGATGATTTAATGTTATCGAGCAGGGAAAAATATACAGGGAGAATATGACTCATTCATGACATATATTACTTATCTCAAGTGATTTAGTAGACAAACAATAAATCAGCGCTAAGATAAAGACAACAAGGGGACCCTGGCATGGCGCTGAACTAACAACGGAGGTTCATAGCAAAACAAGTGCACACGTATTGTAAACAGTTGTTTGGCTGTAACCACGAAACATAAGCAAACTGCACATTCATGTGATGAAGGCCATACATTCTATCACTGGAGTGAATTTGAGGGTAGAACGAAGTACGTGTACTTCCTTAAGACATTTAGCCGAGACACCACTTATATGTAAATTTGTGCTTGATGGGTAGTTTTATTTTTGGGGGCACAGTAGGAATTCAGAAGCAGGGGATCATTACTGTGGCCGTCAGTGAGAAACATTATGTAATATGTTTCAGTTCTTTCAAGCACATTCACTGCTGTATACGATTACGTCAATAAAACTAATAGTAGTAGAACTTGAAGGCACTATGTATATATTTCTGAATATGAGCAGTGAACATCAAGGACAAAAATAAAGGGCAGAGTACCATCAAAAGGTGACGCGGGACATGATAATTTCTGAATCAAGACATTTAAAAGTCCAGCTGTGTTGCGTAATGTCTCTTTAATATTTCCTTTGTTGTTGCTGTTGATATCACGAGAAAGAGAGTATAAACGCCTAATGACATACACCAAACAGAGAGAGAGATGGTGCTTTCTTTTTATTACCACAACTGGATGACCTGCCAGGCCTTCATTGTTTGAAACATCTTTTTTTCAGCACACTATGATATCTGGGGGTCGTTTTCGGGACTTCGTTTATCCAATGTTTCAAGTGTGCTAATGTCGAAAAACGTTCCCTTGCCCATTGCGAATACGTATAGAGTATATAACACTAATAACGTTTTGAATTACAGCTATAGTGCAACACTTGCTTGCTTCATGCATAGTTATAACATTTAGTTCAGTACTAATTGCGGCAGTTTGCGACGCTGTCATGGCGTGAAAAAACCTTCTGTTGACCAAAAAACTATACACAAGCAACGTTCGTGAAATATGTTTAATGGCGCCAGCAAAGAAGAGTTTGTGTTGTTAACCTTTTAAATGAGTGAAACACCTCTTTTACAGCGAAAGCTGTTACAAAATCCCAACGCAGGTCGCGTGCACTGTTGTTGTCCGCCCCCGCCTATCGGGCAAAGTGAAAAAACAAAACAAATAAAAACACCAAGGACGCAATGGTGTGCCAGGCCAATATTCAAGCACTGAGCTACACTGGTTCTTTTTCCTTATTTCCGGTTAAACTTTACACACGCGTTGTAAGATATATATATTGCAATACACAAGAAACATAACAAAAATATACGGCCATGAAGCACTACTATAACACATCACGTCCTAAAACTCCTTCATTGTCAATAGGGTTCCTACCCTTTTTAACCATAAAGGTACACATTTATTTGTTCTCACTATCACGACAAACCTTGAGAAGGTTTCCTTAAAGTACTATCTTGCTTGCCTCCTTTTGAATCACAGTGAAATCCAACCATTCTAGAGCGCCGTGTACTGTGCATGTGCACTCAGCGCCATGTACTGTGCCATGCACTGTCATTAAGAATAAATGAAATGCTAATTCATCATCATTCTCAATTGTTAAATACCTGATTCTAGACTTCATGCTGCGCAAGGGAGAACGTGGTGTAGGCACTCCCTCAACGAGCCCATTGTAATGAGCTAATCCTCATGTCTCTCCTGTTAAGCGAAGTTCGGTAACGTGCAGCTGGCTCTGGCATCTGTTATTCTTGGTTGGCCTGGTGGAATACTGCGGAAGTATGGCGTAGGCAAAAAAAAAAGGGGGGGGAGGGAGTTTGCAATAACGTTGCTTGCGCAGAGTCCCTGAATTTCTTGTATGTTCTGAGATTAGAGGGGATCCCCGTGTTTATGCAGTAGTGTATGGTGCACGTGTCGGCGACTGCTTGCTGAAAGCGCTGACCACTAGGTGTTCTTTAACGCGAACCCAAATCTGAGCACACACGCCCACAGCACTTTCGCCTCTATAAAAATTGCATCCATTGCAGTCGGCATTCGATCCCGCTACCTGCGGGTCAGCAGCCGAGTACCTTAGCCACTATACCACCACTGAAGAGCTATATTTTGTGCGTGGTAATTACACAGTTGCATTGTTTTACATACCAGAGAAACGATAGTCTTTTTAATGTGAACAAATTAGAAAAACAGCACACACTGCACAAGTTCAGGCCAGGTGACGCTGGGCTTGGAGATGCTGTTTGTTCACTCGCTTTGAAGTTGCTAGCAAAGTTTATATAGCAATCAAAAAATCGAATATTTTGCCAACAGAAGCTAACTTTCAAAAAAATGCAGCACACAGAATTATGGCATATACGCATAAAAAACCAACAAAAGATCACGGTTTCGGCACAAGGCCGAAGCGATGAATGCGATAGCAAATCATCCGACTGCTATGCGAAGTAAGGCTAAGAAATTTACAAAACCAACGAATCGTACCGAACATGGTAAAATGTGCATTGAGCTTCAGCGTTTCTCGCACGCGCAGCAGCACATTCTTTTTGTGCATGGACTCATATACAAGCCTGCCTTGCTTCACTTGAGTTGAGTTGAGTTTAATGAACTTTATTTGTCCAACGTTTGTTGCTGTGCCCAGGGCTGAAGCAAAGCCAGGGACACATCGTTCGGAAGATGTTCTTCGAACGATGTGTCCCTGGCCTTGCTTCAGTGCCACTATCATTCCGTTGTATAACTGTTCCGTGGGTATTTGTATGATACGGGGTGGCATCACAAAGGCCGAACTACATAAAGCGTTTTCACTGGCGTTCGTCCGGCGTTTCTTTTCTTGGCGTCAGTTGATGTCGATGATAGCGGTGATGGTAGTGAAATGTATAGTTCGACTGCACTTCACAGAAAAGTCCACCTCAGGTTTTTCCCGGACTTTGCAGAGTGAGCGTCGGCACTGGAAGTAGCTGCATGGTGGAAGAAACTTGCTTGATGTTTTCTAAGGCTCCCACTCACCCCAGGAAGTAGCTAGTTCCACACTTCGGTGGAACAAGATATTTATTTGATTTTTAGCGCTGCATAACTACAAGTAAGCACTTATAAGCTTTATTCAAGAATGTTTGCTTTAAGTTTATTCGCAACAAGCCAGTGGCAAATTATATATATATATATATATATATATATATATATATATAGTATATATATATATATATATATAGATATATATATATATATATTATATATATATATATATATATATATATATATATATATATATATAATATTTATATATATATATAGATATATAAATATATTCGGGTACTGACGGCAATGGCGAAAATCAGCCAAGAGTGTAGATATAATTGCTATCGCAAAAAAGTATAGAAGAACATGTGTAAAAAAGTTTAAAACCCATGGTGACGCAAGTAAAAGCAATGTTTAACCTGAATGTGGGTAACCGTACACTGTATTTGAAAGAAGATGCTTATTGAAGACAAAGAGAAGTGGTCGTCCTGAAAAGCAGGTTTCCACTTTGCTAGTCAGATTAGCGTTACGAGGAGAACCTGTTGCAGCTAGAACACCCCCAGATAACTATGCTGTTAGTATGCAGTGCCTACAGTATACAGTTGCGTGTATAAAGTGGCAGCAGCAAGCACCGGACTGAGTTGACTAGCGGAACATGGGAGAGGCATTTGTTCTGCAGTGGCCTAGACAGGTTGATGACGACGACGACGACGACGATGACGACGACGATGATGATGATGATGATGATGATGACAATACAGTGTCTTGGCACACAGTGATGTGCCAGCGGTATGTTAACAACTGCTTAACAAACGTGAAATGACATCCTTTCAATATTCAATACATTCTATCGAATCCCACCTTTCTGTGATACATTTTACAGTATCAGCGATTTATAGCGTGCCGCATTTCCACTTGATCAACTGCTTCGTAGCCTGTGACGCCAGGAAGAAGCGGTAACTGAAGGAGTAAGGGTTGAAGAAATACAACCACAAACTTTACGTGATGATACCAACAAAGTGAGCACACCCTTATCATTTATTTATGCGTTAATCTAGATGCGATTTCTGTACGGAGATACAGGAAAATACTACTGGCTGTAGAGTAGGCTTCTAGACTGGCAACAACTCAAGGCGTCGCCACCATTTTATGAAAAAGTTTTGCTGTTTTGCGTAAGAAATAAAGCGACACGCAAGTGCTCTTCGGCTCTGTAATATCATTTGCGCGGTTTTTTTTTCTACTGGCTAATAGTAGGAGTTTATCCTGATGGTTGACATGAGCTCTTTATTATTGAGAAATTGCCTGATATTAGTTGCCCGAATAGTGTCATGGGTAGTGTGCCGTTCTAAACTTAACCGTTGGGAACATGCATGACGCGCTTTGCGATGTGCAATCCATTTTCTTACACGCTTACTGCTCCTTTACTTATTTTTTATTTCTTCAAGGGGACACAATGAACACTGATAAATGCGTTAAAAAAATTTCCTCTCTCAATTTTTTTACATTGGAGCTAAGAGACTGCTACTCCCTTTCCGATAATGCTATTCTAAGAAATTACGAGTGCTTTACTACGAATGCTAAAAGCTTTATTATATCATTTTCTCTCTTTTTCAGATTCATGAAGGACTAAGGCGAACGCAATCTACTCTGTAGGTTGCCAGGACAAGTTTACAAACAGTGTTGCGTTTAAAGACATGGAAGTTATGACCATTTTGCCATGAAATCTAATGGGAAAAACGCAGAACCTGCAGTGACCTGCTTGTTCAAATTTGCCGTATATATATGACTGTTTGCATCAAGGACTGTTGCGTAGTGAATGATTTAGCGCAAGGAATAGACCAACGGCATGCTTTACAACTTTTCTATGATCGAACGGTTATCACATAACCTATAATGGAACAATAAAGTGCGGCTCACTTACTTTCTATTTCAGCTCACTACATTTCATGCAGAGTGTGAGATGTGGAAAATTTTCTACAGCTCACCGGTCAAAGCGCAGCACTACGTCTTCGCTAGCTTACTCAACGTAGTAGACAGCATGTGGTTGAAGACCACAGCCCCTGTGTGCTACAGTGGACCGAAAAGTTTCCTGAATTTCCTACAAACGTGCAAGGTTTTCTGAAGAATTTTTGTACAGCACGTTTCCTTGATTACCAATCAGAAAGACCTACTGAGCGTTGGCAGCAGTTTTTTAGAATAAAATGAGCTCAATGACCTCAAAAAAGCGCGAGAAGCTCTCGAGACCTCAGTTATCGAATATGTCAAAGAAGTAGAAAACGCAAGTGGACTCAAGAGTTTGACAAACATAAGCGAAGGCGCTGATTTTGGTATATGAGGGGTGTATATAGGTTGCGGTACAGGTTCGACTAACTATCTTCTTCGATGTCTTCGATGTCTACGATGTCTTTTTTTTCAGCAAAAGCCATTATTGCTGTTATTTAAACGACATCATTTCTTTTTTCTACACTGCTAAGTTATTGAAGGCGGCCGGCTTCATCTGCCACAAGATTTGTTTTAGCGGAGACAGAACTTTGCTCGAGAATGGGTGGTGTAATTTGAATTCACGCTATAGTCAATCATTTGGCACAGGCGTAACTGAAAAAAAATCACTCACAATTCTAGACGAAGCTTTTTTCGCGTGCTTTTTTTTCTTTTCTGGTGTAAGAGTTTCTCTTGTGAGTCGCTGGGGAGTAGCTATGGAGTACGTTGATATCACGTCAGAGGTATTCGTGAATAAGTGTAGAAATATAGCATGACAGCCTTTTCTTCCAACACGTAAGCGTACTTACATAACCCTTGCCCTGTAACCACAGAGTTATGTAAATAAACGCACCACTTTCTTGATTGAAAAATAAATAATTGAAGAGATTGCTATGAAACAAGGCTTCGCCATGTTAATGATTCCATTTTTCTGTCTTCTGCACTGTTGAACAGAGAGTTTATGCGAGCATTCATGAAAATTACATAAAACTGCTTCAAGGTTTTTTGCGGGTGTCCGCTTGTTACTGATTCATTGCGCTCCCGATTGCCATAAAAATAGAGAACTTTTTTTACACACAGATTTTTTCCGGCGTCTATATACCACTGGCACGATACTCTGTACAAGGATGGGAAACGGGAATGAAATATTTCACAAGAAAAGAAAGAAAATAACAAAAAAATTGTGCTCAAGTGAGAAATCTGCAAGTGAACCAGATAAAAGTTGCTACAAATAAGGTGTCAGGTAAGTTAAGGCTTTCCTGTGTGAAGTATTCTACCATTACACCGTTCTGAAAAAGGCCAATTTCGGACAGGTAGTACACTAATGCTTGTAAAACTCTACGCTGCTTTGAAAGTCAGGGCATGGTGCCTAATATATTGTGCAACGTTAACTGATCGTGGCGAATTGTCAATTTGTCATTGAAACAATCGTCTCTCGTCATCGTAGGCAGAGCATTGAAGTTTTATGTGCTAGACCATCTGTGTGCCACCACAGTGATCACGAAGGAGCCTTGTGGTATGCCTTTAAGAGTACAAATAAGTGTTAGTGTATGTTTTGCTCATTCAAAGAGGATAGTCTTCAGTCTCTGTGGGTGGCGAGGGAGTGATCGGGAAATTGTTGCGGGCACTTCTTGGTCAATACAATACAGCAAGTTTTGTGAAGGGGCTGATTCCGAAGGTGGTCTTTTTCTTGATAGGCCAACCTTTTTGCAATGACCAAAACATTGCTTTTGGTAAAAAAAAATCGTCTTCTGGAATTCTGATATTGAAGTCCATTTCAAGCAGCTTTATCGGTTTTTTTTTCGTTTTCCGAAATACCTGCACGGCAAAGTATCAATTGGAATGAAATGCTACCACGTCCAATATTCTTAGCCCTGTGATGAAAATAGGTGATATCAGACGTTACAGCATGGTGACTACCACGCTTCCTCCTGTTCCACAGACTTCGTGAGATTGCTTTTGAACCTGTGAATATGGCCGATATTTTAGCAGCTGGTGTCGTAGAAAAACCAGTAGGACGTCCCTAATGCTACTTAGCTCCGACGACGTAGAAGATGCCACTACGCCTAAAATGTGAGGTTTTTTTTTTCGCAAAGTAAACACTCCATACGACGATCGACATTGGGTTGTTTCTGTGATTACCAAAGTCTTCCCATAACATTTCATTGAGATAGTGTTAAAGAGCAAGCTTGTTTCGCTGAAGTTCGGGCGTGGGCTTTGTTGGTTGTGAGCGAAAAATCATGTTTCCGCGAGCGAATAATTGCGATATAATAAATAAAAAGTAAATAAGAAATTATGGTTTCAAGTATAGGGATCAAAACCGAATAGTTTGCTTGTCAAGTGCGTGTTCTACCGCACAGGCGTGCCTATGCTTGTCAATACATTGAAAATAACATCATCTGCTTAAAAACGCAGTGAAGATAACTTTCATGCTTTACAAACACACGTGTCCTGTATACGTATTTCACTACACACCATGAGCTGTTTGCGTGATAACGCATGGTACAAGCGTACGTTGCCATTGAGAGTCAGACCATAGGAATATAATATTGACTTCATTGTTTGAAGCCAGTCACCCACTACGAAAGGCACACATGCTACTGCACCCTTAAGGTCACGTAGTCAGTGCACAGCAAGTTCGAAAAGATTTCATACACTATCGCTATCACGTTCATCTTCTAAAGGCAAAGCTTGAAGGTCTCTTAAACTTTTTTAGCATATGAATTTCTCAAAATTTCTCGCAATTATTTACAATTTTACAATTATTTCAATAGTTTGATTGTTCATTGTGGCCCTGTGGTAATACAAGTTTTCTCGAAAGTGCAAATAAAAAATTAAAACTACAATAATTTATTGCCAGGCAAACTCATTACAGACGACGTGGATATCTAAGAAGATAATACATTGATGCGTAGAAAGCGAAAAAAAAAATGCGCGTGTGCTCATCGACGAAGTGCTTGCGTAGAAAATCAATTACTATGGTTGCCCGCCCTTGTGGTAATCGCTTTAACCCGAGGAGAACATCAGGCATCCTCATCGTTTCAATTTTTTGTCATTTTGCTTTCATTCACCTCATGGCCCGGCACCATTATCTTGCGCAAACATGGGCGGTCTTACATTGAGCAGGGGATTGGTTCAAGGAAGCAAATATGAAGGCAATAGGCTCAGTGCCATTTGCGAAGAAGAGAGAGATATATGGTATCAATAACGGCAGGGAGGTTAACCAGAAAGCAAGTGTCTGGTTTGCTACCTTGCACTGGGAAAGCGGAAATATGAGACAGAAAAAGTAAGAAAGATGGAATGAGAGAAAGTGACGAGGATAGAAGCGAAAACACACACACTGAAACGTCACCAACGTTCGACGAGGCGGGTCAATCGCTGAAACTTCAAGAGGGCCTTCGTCGCTTTTTGGCGTGAAGCTCGATCTTTTCGGTATTCCAAAACTAATTTTTCGGAAAGCGGCTGGCCGTCGAGGCGGGCAAACACTGCTAACAGGGACTGTCTGTGACAGTTGTACTGAGGGCACTGACACAAAATAAGTTCGATGACTTCGTCAGCGCCGCAATGATCCCACGCAGCACTGTCTACCCCTCCAATGCAGCAAGCAAAGGCGTTCGTAAAAGACACCCTCAAGCCACATGCGACAAAGAACGGTTGTCTCAGATCTGGATAAACCAGATGAAATGGAAAGTCGTAGGTATGGGTCCAGACGGCGAATACGGGTGTGTAAAAATCCGGGCGTGTTCCGCAGAGACCCAGTAACATCGTGCGCGAGCGTATTCATCCTTGCTGCTGCGTTGCTTCTTGACAGTGCAATAGGATCCATCCTCCCATTTTCGTGAGCGTTTTTTGCTGCAGCGTCGCATCCTCGTTATAGATGATTCTACAGTGGCCTGGTAACCATTGAAAAGTTACATCTTTCTGTAGTACTTGTTTATACAATTGTCTTGTTTCCAGCACCAATTTGTCTTGAGGTCCACGACGTAGCACAGTTCAATACAATACAGAGCTGGTTTCGAATCGGTGAAAATGCACCATTTTAGAGGTGCTTCTTAATCAATCCTGCGGAGTGCAGAGCGGAGTGCTGCGAGGCGAGCTCTGCGGCTGTCGATGTTGTTTTGTGAGACGTTCGAAAGTGGATGGTTTCAGCTTTTGCTGGGATGTACCCAGTTCCTGCAGATCCCCTGAAATTTGTCGAACCATCCGTATAAAGTTTAACCTGGTGTTTGTATCCTTCGTGCAGCATATGTAGAGTCAGCTTCTTGAAAGCTGGTGTCGAGAGGTCCGCCTTTTTGTGATTTCCTGGCACTGTCAAGCGTAGGTTTGGATGGTCTAAACACCAAAGGGCTGTCAGGATACGTTCTGGAGGTTTGTGGCCTGCTGCAAGGCCCTCACGGTAACTCAAAGCTCTCTTACAGAGGGAGGCAATCGGTCGGTCTTCTGGAAGCGAAGCGAGGGGGGGGGGGCGAGCAAGGTGCTTAATATGCGCTAGAAGCACCTCTTGAGTAATGTGCAATGAGGCCACATAATCTTTGGCGATTGCGATTGTTTCCGCTGTGGATGTTTAGCGTGGTAATCCAACAGAAACTCTGAGTGCCTGACCCTGGGTGTTTTCAGTTGTGCGTATGCTAATTTTGCAAGTGTTTGCCAAAACAGGCAAGTTGTACCGCAGGTACCCCAGGAACAACGTTTTGTATAGCTGCAACATTTGCGTGTACTGGAGTGCCCCACTTTTTCCCTTCGAGGAAGTTGAAAAGTTGGGAGATGGCTGTTAGGTGCTTTTTCAGAGTGGCCACATGGCAATTTCAGCGGAGATTTCGATCAATGGTGACTCCCAGGAACCGGTGTGCGCGAGCGTAGCAGACAATTTGTCCGGTAATGGTGACGGGATATGACGTCAATGCCTTCCGCGTGAACGCAACCAGTGCCGATTTGTCTTGAGAAATCTCGAGGCTTTGCTCTCTAAGGTCCGACGCAATATAGTTCGCAGTTTTCTAAAGTTTCGCACGTATCTGCGGACGTGTACCACCAGATGTCCAAACACCAATATCGTCTGCATAGACAGATATCTGCACAGACTCTGGTATAGTTTCCACGGGGCCGATCATGACAAGACTGAATAGTGTGTGGCTCAATACACCTTCTTTGGGAACACCACCGTGTACGTAATGCTCAGTTGTCGGCCCATCATTAGTTTACATAAACAACAGTCTTATATGAAGGTAGCAGCATATCTAGCGGTACACTCACCCACCCAAGCCAACGGACTCGAGGGCCATCAAGTACAGCTTCATGGATTGATACTGATTGATATCTGCGGTTTAACGTCCCAAAACTACCATATGATTATGAGAGACGCCGTCGTGGAGGGCTCCGGAAATTTCTACCACCTGGGTTTCTCTAACGTTGATCCAAACCTGAGCACACGGGCCTACAACATCTCCGCCTCCATCGGAAATGCAGCCGCCGCAGCCGGGATTCGATCCCGCAACGTGCGGGTCAGCAGCCGAGTACCTTAGCCACTAAACCACCATGGCGGGGCACGGCTTCATGGAAGGACATTGTCATAAGCTCCTTTGACATCCAAAATTATGCTACAGATAGCCGTTCGGCTCGTTTTCTGGTGTTGCACGTATGTCACGAGATCAATGACGTTGTCAATGGAGCTACAAAGACGACGAAAGCCGGCCATGGCGTCTGGATAGACTCTGTATCGTTCTAAGAACCACTCGAGTCTGGCAAGAATCATTCGCTCTATCAGCTTGCCCACGCAATTAGCCAGCGCTATTAATCGGCATGACGTCAGCCTTAGAGGTGATTTCCCAGGTTTGAGAATTGGAACCAAACGGCTTGGTTTTCATTCTCTGGGAAGAGCTCCAGCTCGCCAAGACTCATTAAACTCGTGCAGTAAAGCACAACGTGCGCCATCACCGAGGTTGCACAATAGGCGGTATGATATACCATCTGGCGCGGGCGATGACGATCACACTTTTCTTCTTTCGTAACGATCCCGGAGTCTTTGAAGATTATTGCTGTTCAAATCATCCTGCAGGATTCTGATGTGTTCGAAACCTAGAACTTGCTCGGACTGCAAATTCATGGTATTTTTTTTCTTTCCGTAGTCCGCATTTTGACAGTACTTCGACAATTACTTCAATCAACTCAAATTTTAATTTCAAGCTTTAATTCAAACCCAAATTTAAAGATCTTGTGCATACGGCTGTGAAAACGTACTTGTTAAAACTTGATCTCTGCATAAGCCTGCTATACGTAAGCGCGAAACTATACTTCCTTAGGGTTTTAATTAAAACGACGCCAAGTAAGCAATGTTGCTTAGAAATCCAGGCTTCGTAATCACAGAGTGTGGCGATTGATGCAATGAGCCTGAACTCATTTAAATTAAGCAAATACACAATGGGGCTGACAAGCAATATAGCGGAGGCTTGCTTCTAGTGGAGCACCAAGGCAAGGTAGGTGCTGCCTCACTCACAACTGTGAAATAGGCGAAAATATCTAGAAAAGCCAATGCCAATAGTGTTCACTTTTGCAAATGATAGCAAGATGAATGAGACTTTGTACAATGTTTGTTGGTGGCGAATCTTGGTACACTACTGGAATATATTGGTTAAACGATTGGACGATGCTTGAATTTCCCCTTCGAGAGAAGATCCCGACAAGGTAATCAGGACTGCTAACCTGCCTACCTTCTGAGCTACTAACCAGTTTTGGCACTCGGTGCATGTCTCAACGGTGCCAAGAGCAACCAGAGACTGTGTGCATGCATGGCATCAGACATTTCAAAGTATGATTTGTTACCCATTGAAAGCATAGCTGTTTAGTGGCTACTGTGCCACCGATAATAATAATAATAATAATAATTCGTTTATTTTAGGTTTTCATGTGAATCAGCGAAGGGAGCACTCCGTGCCCGTAGGGCAAGATGACAAACTACGCAGCTGTTCACTTTGTTGATGGTTCTGTTGCTGCTGCTGTATAAATAGGAATGTTTTGTAACCCGCTGATTACTTAATTCACATCTTTTGACGCCGCCAAGTGCAATTCTTCGCTTGTGCCAGGCAATATACGATGTGTTATGAAGACGTTTTATTTTACAGGACATTCATACGGTATTTTCTCGTGGCTTTGTGGTAAAACACCTGCTTGCCATGCAGACGGCCTGGGCGCAACTCTCCCACGGACTCGGAAATCTTCATTATCAATTTACTTGCATTTTGCTCCATTCTTCTGTCACAGACAAGATAATTTTTCGCTCACAAACAACTACGCCAAGGCCGCACTATACTAAGCCTCAGCTTCCTACCTTCCGTCTTCAGCAACTTCCTTTTTCGAGACATCTTCAGTGCTTGCATCGCTGCCGTCACCTACACTGAAAGGAAATGTGCGTTAGTGTTCCTTTGCGCTTAGTGAGCTTAGTTCGCTTAGTGTGCTGCAGTGGCTAGTAGCACGGTTGACGGACTCACGTACATACCGACATCACACTGCGCTCTTCTCCTAAGCCACTCTGTAATGACGACAAGGTACAACTCTTCCAAGCTGATCAGCTTCTACTGCAGAAAGTACAGTGAGAATGCCTGTTGTCTCGCCCTGCTCTTTCCTTTCGCTCTACAGCACTTACGCTTGGCGGCACTCTGCTTGGGTCGTCTCGCTGGCCATAACGACTCTGCTGTAATTAAAGGAGGGTACCAGAACTGAAGTAATGGTACGCCTGAGTGCAAACGTTTTCATGTTCTACCATTTGCTTTTTTCGTTTTCGCTTTTTCGTGCAAAGCAGATGGTAGAAAAGTGTGAGCAATCTTGGTGATTGTACAAGTAATCAGCGTCGATGTGCGCCAGACAACTGCAAACACTAGTGCACTATTTCCGTGCCTCAGCTGATTTGTGCATATTGCAAAAGTCGTCAATGCGGGATCGTTACTGCACTAGTACATTTAGAAGTACTGAGTTGTCATGTATTAGTCCTACATAATGAAAAAAGCATTCCTTTGGATCATATACCGGTTGTGAAAATAACAAAGAACACACACACGCGGGTGCACACACGCAAACACACACATACCTTTTGCTGGAGCAAGCAATAATAAGAGGCATTATTTTTTTATATCCCATTGTTCCCCTTTTCCTAAAGACACCAAAAAGCATGGTGCTTTGTCAAGTTCATTTTTACGAGTGTCCCTTCGTTCGCACAATTTCACGCCATTACTGCTCACTTCTAGTATTTCGCCTCCTTTCCCAATAAGAGCCCTAAAGTACTGAATAATGACACACCCCAATATCAATAGGTTTTTTTGTATAAAGCATCAGATGTGCTACCTTCATTTACGCCACCCACTTGTACAAAATTTCAGTCGTACCAACATAACAAGTGAAAATGCATCAGCGTCCGCACAATTAAACGCAGAGAAAACAGGAACATTTATTAATGTGCCCCCCTTCATTGCTGCGCATTTTGTTCTTCAATTTGCAACGTTTAAACAAAGCATAGCTTGGTGCATGTTGTCTCTGTTAGTGTCACCAGCACTTTCCCCGCTGTCTTCCATCACGAGTGAATTCCAAGGCAAAGGAACGATTAGATTGCTTTCCTGCAATCGCTGCGGCCCGGAGGCAGTCGATTGGAGCCTTCAATTATAGGCGGTGTCCCAATCGGTAAAGAGCAATATCCCTTCTGTCTGTTCCGCCGCTACGTTTATTTATTTATTTGCAGACTGTCTTATCTCGGTCGACCACAAAGCGCACTCGGAAGCATTGGCTCTTCGGCTGCACTTCAGTTGTGGTTTTTTTTTTCCTCTTCGGCTTTCTGCAAAAAAAAAAAAATAAGTACGGTGCATCCTATTTTCCTGAAACGTTCTCTGGTGCCCCGTGTGCCTCCATGAATTCTCCCGAAGTGCTCTTATGTTTTCTTTTTTCCTTGTAAATGACAAAAATGAAACTAGGAGGCATGAAATGAAATGGCATGCCGTTTCCAAGATTGCCCGGGAAAAGGTGGGTGCTGCTTTACCCTTTATCGATCTGGCTATTCTACACACCGGAAGTTCTTGCGGGTATACGGCCACTGCACGTTTATAACTGTGGTATTACCACGAAAGCGCTAAAGAGCTCGTTTCGCAGAAATTGTGGTGTCGGCATCGGCGTCGTTGGTTGTGAGCGAAAAATCATCGTCTTATGCGTAACCGAAACATTGATAATGATTCAAATAACATAAATAAATCATAAAAAATTCGAAAGTGACTCGGGTTTAACTGGGCACCGAACCTAGGTCGTTTGCGTGGCAAGCGGACGCTCTAACACTCGACCACACCTATGCTTGGGAAAACAGTGAAAAGAACTTTCTCTGCTTGGAAATGCAGTGGAAGTAGCTTTCATGCTTCACAAACTCACGTGTCCTATATACATGCTTCACAGTTCAACATGAAATATTATAGTAATAATAAATGGTAAGGTTACATTGCCGACGGGTGTCAGAATATGTGATTACCATAATGAATCAGTGGTTGAAAGCCGGTACCTCACTACAAAAAGCACACGCGCTAATGTACCTATTCCTTTAAGAACACGCAGTGTGGGCATAGAAAATTCGGAAAGGTTTCGTGTACTATAGAGAGAGAGAGAGATTGAGAAAAGAAAGGCCGGGAGGTTAACCAGATATTAGCATCTGGTTTGCTACCCAGCACTGGGGGCGGGGAAGTAGGGGCAAGAAAGAGGGGGTAGATAGAGAGAAAAAAAAAGCACGCGCACTCATAAAAAAAAACGAAAACACACACAGGAAGGGCGTCCAGCTACAACCGTTCAGTAAGGCCGGTCGATCGCAAAAAGTGCAGTAGCGCCCTCAGGGCCCTCTTCTGTGAAGTCGCATCCTGACGATACTGCAGAATTCCCTGCTCCGACAGAGGTTGATCATCTAATTTGTTGAGTTCCTTGCCAAGGCACAGTCGTTGTTTACTATATGCTAGGCACTCACAAAGAATATGTTGAATTGTTTCATCTTTGCCACAGTGGCCACAGGCTGCGGTGTCGGCCATCCCAATGCGGAAAGCGTAGGTGTTGGTAAACGCAACGCCCAACCACAGCCTACATAACAGGGTTTGGTCTGCTCGGCAAAGCCTCGACGGGACTTGAAGACTTAGTGTGGGGTCAAGCGAGTACAGTCGGGCATGCTTGAAGTGTGGCTGATTCCATTGTGATGTGGTTTGCTGGCGAGCAAGCCTGCGGAGCTTTCGTGCAGCATCTGTCCTAGAAAGTGGTAGTCGCAGTTTATGATCTTCTGTGTGGGCTGAGCGGGCAGCTTGATCGGCCCGTTCATTGCCGATGATTCCGCAGTGACTGGGCAACCACTAAAATGTAATTTGGTGCCCTTTCTCAGTCAGGTGGTGTATTTCATGTACTAAATTTTTGAAGTAAGCACTAGGGAAAGAATGTCGCTATCGCATTCAACTCCTGAAGGCGAAGCTTTAGGGTCCCCTATTTTTTTTTTGTCCTTTATTACTGGCTGGAATTGCAGTAACAATGTTGTCACTTGTTTACTGCAGAACTTCCTGCTTTGAAAATATCCCACCAGTGCCAACAAAAGCGACAGCTGGAAAAGCAGTACATTATTAGAGCAAAAAAAGCCATTTCCTGCCCCCAAAGTTAGAGTGCTTGATAGTGTTGCAATAAGTGTGCTTTTAACAGCAGCAAATTTGCTGTGTTATTAGTGCACTTGGGACAAGAAGGAGGTCTCGCCGTATTTTGAAAAAGGCAATATATTAACACCAAAGCAGTGGTTCGATCAGTCTCTCGAGACCTTGACGTAAATGAAGTTTGTAAGCTTCACTTGAGGCACTGGAGACGACAGTGTCGTCAAGATACGGGAAACAGCAGGTTAAGTCATGTAATACCTCATTGACGAAGCGTTGAAAGGGTTTTCACACACTGCAAAGAACAAACATGCGCAGACATTCGAACAAGCCGAATTATGCTAAAATGGCGCCTTTCTGAATATTAACTCGTTAGACTTGAATCTAGTGACATGTCTATCTTGCGAAATATGGAGCAGCCGCGCAGCGCGGAAGTAATATCCCAAATATGAGAAATTGGGTAACGATTCGGAACAGATGTCTTGTTAAGAGTACGGTAATCAACTCCTTGGTGCCAACATACAGTCTTTTTAGGTACCTTGTGAAGAGGTAAGGCCCAAGGACTGGAGGAGGGACGAACGAAAACATTGTTAAAAATGTGCTCAAACTTCTTTTATGCAACAGCGAGACAATATGGAGAGAGGCAACGAACTCAGAAAAATACAGGGAGGCCCTTCGTCACGATGAGATGTGCCACGTTCTGGGTGGCCAAAGAATGAAATGAAAGCGTGGTCAGAATATGTCTGGAAACTCGGCTGTGACATTTAACGACGGGTCGGGAACAGTACCGCGCCTGTAGAAGCCGGAGCGGTAAAGCGCGACAAGAAATGCCCTGGGTGGCTAAGCATGTGTCAAAGTCTCGGATGCGGCTGTGCCACATGTCGACGACGAGCTTGTAGTGCCTTAGGAAGGCGGCTCCGATTATTGGTTGGCTGCACGTACACGATGTACAAAGCAACAGCGAAAGGTTTACGTCTCGAGCAGAAGTCACCGACTTTTGAACGTACCGTACAGATAGTCGATCCATTCCCTGCGCTGAAGAGAGGAGAGTAGGGAGGGTGGTGTAGTTCAGTCAGCGTAGAATGAAGAGACTGATTTTAGCGCTAGTATCGACAAAATAGTGGCCCTTCGTTAAATGATTGTTAACATGAAAGAGGTGACAGTGCCAGAAGCCAGGAACAGCAGCCGCCGTCACTGTTGGGCTCGGTGGCTCCCCACGTACGAACAAGGCTGGCAACAGTGTTTTGCACGCAACCCGTAGCGACAGTGGTACCAGCAAAGGCTGTCGGATCTTGCAGAATGGCAGCCAGAGGGATTAGGGCTGAGTGAGTTACTCATAAAGGGCGTCACTGGTTTGTTCGTAAGGCGGTGATTCCGCTGTAACTTGCTCTACTTTTCGAATGAGCTTCTCATTGGGAACGGGGAGACGCGCATAAACTATCGCCATTAGCTGAGTTGTTGAGCGAATAATCTGTGTGGTGACAATGTATGGCAATGGAAGGAAAACCAGCATCCATAGATTTGTTAGCTACCTTTGCCAGAGATTGCAGTGATGATGATTAATAAGCGGCTAGAATCATGCGCATTTGCTTTGAAAGACACTGCAATTTTTTTTTTCAAAGTGCACTGTTTGGTGGCACAACGAGATAGGGCACCAAAGTTGTCATGGGGCGCAGTAGGTCAGTAGGCATGCGACCACTGAGCTTCTGGAGTGCAAGCAGTGGCTGCAGTCTGTGTTCTTTGGTGTCTTAATAAATTTAGCCAGACGCAAACGAGAGGTAAGCGAAGTAGAACCTTAAACAGTGGCACACACTCATGCTGTAAGATTGGGAAAAAACAGAGTAGTTTGCAAAAAAAAATGTAAGTATTAGAATATATGTCCCAGAATCGCAAATACTAATCAATAGGTGAGTAAAAACATAGATAGTCACTAGGAGCTTGGTAATTTAAGAAATGCTATTTAAAAAAATGGGAATATTTGTTGGCTCTAAAATGTTCTGGTACGTGCTAGTGCGCTACGCTATCTCGAAAGCAGGCACTCAGTTGTGCAAGCTCATGAAATTTACAGCATGTGAGATTAACGAAAGTTCTATGGATGTTTCTTCAGTTACTCTTGTATTAGTCAACATCATTTATACGGAAACTAACCAGAACTGTGACTGAACTATTTAATCGTCTGTACTGCACGAAAATCCCGATTGAACATTCTTATTGCAGAAGTGGGCGCGGTTGTCCCCGTGGTATGAGAGATGTATATTACTATGCTCCCATAAATTCCTCCCGCGCGTACATAGCACAATCTGCAAACAACGTAACTTATGAAACATTTCGACGGTATCCCCAACTTAAGATACAGATACCCATACCACGAACGCGAACAAATAGCGGAATGTCGACCCTAACTTATCAGATACTAGCCCTAATAAATCATGCGTCTTCCCAAATGAACTCTGATGTTCCTCTTCCTTAATTTAACGAACAAATAAGATTTTTTCTTGTTGTTGTCGCCGTTTCATGTTTTTACCCGTTCAGCATGCGAAAGAGCAGGCACACTTCGCTATGCCGACGTATTCTTACGTTTGTTGGACATGCATACTTTTACTATGAATAGTGAAGAACCGGCGGTATGTTGGCATCGTGCGCTAGAAGCAGTGAGAATAAAGGGCTTTTGGATGGTCGTTTGTTTTTGTTTTTATTCAAATAAATTGTGTGCCAAGTTCAAATAGCAGTCTTAAGCACGCCAAGTTAAAATACACTCATGAAAAAACCGTCTGGTCGGTGCGGAACACGCTGCACTGTCACTGCTAAAGGTGGAAGAGCATCCTTTCAGAGAATTTCCTAAACCCTCTTCGGGTAACTATCACGTGCACTTTCAGGGTATCCTCTACGCCATTATTCATTGTGTAGTAGGCAGGCATAATTCACTATGCCATCCTTTGTGATTCTTTGGAATAGCGTAGTACCTGCTGCACACTTGCAAGAAACTTTGTGCAAGTTTTTTTTTTTTTTTTTGCGTTGTGCTTCTCCACTAATAATTTCCGACAGAAGCTCCTGTAATCTGCACAATTCTCCATAGTGAGGATGTACCACAGTTAATATGTGGAAAAAAAAAGAGGTTTTGTAAACGGTTGGAGCATTCGACGACGCACTCTCTGCGCCATTCGCATTATGTGACACCAGATTGTTCCTTTGATGCTCTAAAACGCTTTATTACTCATATTAACGCGATTCCTTTTCCGACATCAAGCCTGCCTAAGGCAAGTTTGCGAATGAGTCCCAAGCACCGGCATGGCTAAGTGGTAGGATACTGGGCTGGCACGCAGGCACCGCGGGTTCGATTCCCTTTGTATCTTTAGTGTTTTTAATGAGGTTTTTCTTCTTTTGTGTGACAGTGGTTAGGAACACCGGAGGCAGCGGCGGTGGGGGCGAAAGACAACTATGGCGCCACGCGTGACCCGGGTTGTAATCTCGTAACAGCTTTCGCTGCGAAAATGTTACTGTGGCGGTGTGGCATTAGCCAAAGTGAGCATGGTTTTAAGTGACTTGCATTGAAGGAAAATGTGCCTGCTAGGAATTATCTCACGTTTGCAAACTCCACTTACTGGTCAAACGTTTATTGTCTCATTGCCTCTGAAATGGGGAATCAACCTTTTATTAACTACTTTTCTGGCTACTTTGTGAGGTTAAGCAAACATAGGATTTTGAAAAGCTTGTGCGTATGAGAAGCTTTTTTTTTTGCAGGCTATAAACAAACGCCTACCACTTTGAAACATCAGGCACGTTGAGAGTGACTGTTCTAACAGCCGATCTTGCAGAAACCCCTACAAGTGGACAGTGTACCTTCACTTACACTGTGTGCGAGCAGAAGCATTTTGAGGGCAGCAGTAAACTGAAGGATACACTTAATTGTGACCACATTAAACTGACGGCTATGCTAATGAAGGGCCATTGCCAACGTTGCACACAATAACCGAACTATTGCGAAAAAAAAAAGTGTAGGATGACTTCCACTAAAAATTGTGACCAATGGTGGCTTTCTTAGAGACACACGGATAATGCATGAAAAACACATGAACTGCAACCCCTCCTTCCCTTTAGAAGCTCTACAAAGACACCATGTTTCAACGTCATGGGTGATCACGCCTTCTTAAATTCATGTTTTGATAATCAATCAGGATGGTTGTTTCTCACACGCAGTCACTGATAACAGTCGTAATTTAGACCAACAGCTATGTGCCTGTCCAGATACGTGCCATTTTCACAGGCTGTTCTCGGCGCATGATAAATCTTGGGAATCCATTTAAGCTTGCGCAAATTCTACAAAGGCTTATCTATACTGGAACAAATTTGTATTGCGAGGAATATGGAATGCTTTGAGGATCTTTGTTGTCAAAACGACGTACTGTATTCGAGTTCTTATTAAAATATACAAGCTTGGAGCCAAGAAAGTTGGTTATTTCTAAAAAATTTTACTCCCTGTAGTGAATATTGTCACTATTATTTACTGTCATAGCCATTGTTTCTCCTATCAGGCCTCATGTATTATAGGCTTGTGCTTGTTGAGTGTTTCTATACTTTGTGTGTGTATTATTTGTGGCCACAACATGCCAGTAAGCAAGCACCAACTTGGTCAACAATCAGTATTGTTACAATATAGGCTTCGAAACTAACAAAGCCCAACAGCCACAGTTCAGCTCCTCGAAATTGAATCATGCAGCCGCTACAAAACTACGAGTTATATCACTAGTAGGAATGTAACTCAGGTTTCTGGCGTCTGATGCCACACCTAAGCATAACCTGCCACCAGAGCACCCATGAAGTTATCATGTAGTATTTTCAGGGAAAATAAGCAGATCCCACGTACAGAGGAAAGCAATGACGGGCGAAGCACGGACGAGGAACCTTCATATGTCACTTCATGATCAGCACAACTTTACGAAATTGAGATAAATTATGCCGTTCATGACTTTTATGTGATGATTATCATGTTTGCGCCTGGAATTTGCGTTTGTCGTCCTTTCGTGTCAGCTAATACTAAATTTGGTATATGTGAAGCTAGCGAAACGGCCGCGATCACGTTATGAGCGTAGAATGTAGTCATGTTTTACATGACATGCATGTAATGATTATCATGTCTGGATGGGCCAGTTACCTTCGTCGTACATTCAAGTCACGTAACACAAAATTCAATATACCCGAAGCTAGTGAAATGGCCAGGAGTGCACTATGACGTAGCAAATAGTCATGTTTTGCATGACACACCACTCATTATTATCATGTTTGACGTGTCATTTACGTTCGTCATCCATTCGCGTAACGAAATACTATATTTGGTGTTTGTGCAGCTAGCAAAACGGCCATGAGCGCATCGGATTGCGGCATGTAGTCATGTTCTTACATAACACGCATGTCATGATTATGAGGTTTGGACTTGTCATTTATCTTTGTCGTCCGTTCGCGTCACGTAATATCGAATTTGGTATATGTGAAGCAGCGAAACAGCTGCGAGAACATCATAAGCGTGGTGTGTAGTCATGACTTACACACATGACATACATGCCATGATTTACACGTTAGGGCCTGTCAGTGATGTTCGCCATGCAGTCATGTCATACCACACGTTTTGCAAGATGCCATGTGGACGAAACCGCCGCAAGAACAGCAAGACCATGACAAGTTATGCCATACCAATATTGGTATAGATCTGATTATTGAAACGGTCAGGAGAGCTAAAAGTCGCAGATATGGATAGATAGATAGATAGATAGATAGATAGATAGATAGATAGATAGATAGATAGATAGATAGATAGATAGATAGATAGATAGATAGATAGGTAGATAGATAGATAGATAGATAGATAGATAGATAGATAGATAGATAGATAGATAGATAGATAGATAGATAGATAGATAGATAGATAGATAGATAGATAGATAGATAGATAGATAGATAGATAGATAGATAGATATGGTCAAAGTTGCCGAAGCTCACCAAGAACTGCTCATTCATTGGCATCTCTGAAGGATTGATTGTTTGATTGATATGTGGGGTTTAACGTCCCAAAACCACCATATCATTATTAGAGACGTCTTAGTGGAGGGCTCCGGTAATTTCGTCGACCTGGGGTTCTTTAACGTGCACCCAAATTTGAGCACATGGACCTACAACATTTCCGCCTCCATCGGAAATGCAGCCGCCACAGCCGAAATTTGATCCCGCGACCTGCGGGTCAGCAGCCGAGTACCTTAGCCATTAGACCACCGCGGAAAGGTGCACCTCTGAAAAAACTCTGTTACAATCTGCTTAGCCAAGCTCTAGCTACGTGCCCTCGTCATCATCTAACCACCAGCACTGCACACTCATATGAGAAACGGCGATAATTCAAGTGAGGTGGGAACCCGAATTCGGGTGGCGGAGAAAGTAGAGTTGGAGGCGGGTCAGGGGAACGGGGTGATGAGGAACCCTAGGTACAGGGGAACGCCAGTAAGAGAGAGGAAAATCTGATGTTATCTTACGCTAAGCTATCTCTATTGTGATTTGTCAATGAATACAGGTACCTCAGATACGTGTCAGGTGGATGCCCGTGTAAGTCATTTGTGCAGCTATCTCGGTGATTCCTAGAAGTCCTTGCTCGACAGTAATCATGTACTTTAGAGGAACGTCTTGCTGGGCGCGTAGGTGCATAGCTGCGATGAGAGTCGTTGGCATCGGATAGCATGAACACTGGAGGATAGTAAATTCCACTTTTCCTTTTTACTTGTCCTTTGTCTCTTGTGTTTGATCGAGTGCGCAGTGATTCCCATCACAACCATGAAAATACCTTGCTGGGCTCCTGCACTGCCCCTATTGTTAACTACAGTCTGCATTAACTGTTTATTATCACTCGTTTCTCTTTTGAAAATCGGGCTTTTTTCTTGAGAAATTGTAACACATTTTCAGATTACTCTAACCTAGAGCGGGGTTGCTTCACACGCGCATGACGATGAAACCTCCATCATAACTGGCAGAACGCCTTCAGTCCTGATAAACGTATGAATTTCCAGGTCTTTCTGGCAAAGCGGGGCTTCTCACAACAGCGCTGTTCAAAGAGGTTAATACCATTCTTCGTGAAAAATTAAAGGACTAGAGTTCCCTGAGCCAATAAAGAGGGTGCCCAGTTTCAGGCCTAATCCGCAGGTAAGCCGCTTATATCAACTTACGGTGCTTAGTTACTCCCATGGACGTTGCGTCATGGAGCTCAGTGAGTGTGCTTATAAGTAGTGCAGGTAAGCTAGCTCAATTACGTGAGCTAGGACCCATCAAGAGTCTAGTATTACTTCTGATCAGCTTCATGTACACTCCCACCATGATGGAATTTCTGCACAGTACAAACTTAGTAGCACCGCATACACTTTTGATACAGTAAGGACTAATTCTTCGAGAGAGTGATAGCGAGATCAAATTGAGTACTTAGAACTCAGTTTCATGCATATTTGTGTAAAGCCTAAACGTCTTTCTCTGAACTACTCCCTTCAATTGTGTGCGCACAAAGTTTATACAACAGCTCTACTTTAACTCTTATTTCCTGCTACATGCTTTCAGCTCATGTCTCCTACGTAAGCGCAACAACCACAAATACTGGTAACTTCGCCAGAAAAGACAAGTGGTTTTGTTTTGCGCGTCGTTATACGCATTTCAACGGTGTTATTTTGTTTCATTTCATATTAATAATTTAAAGACCCCTCTAGGGGGTGTTACATAAGGGGTAAATATAAAAAAAAGTATAAAAATGGTAACCGCATATTTGTTATTTGTGAGACAGAAAATGTGTTACACTTTGTGAGAATAAGATCGGGCAGGCAATGGTGGCAATGCTGTCGGAAAGGTCGTTCCATTCGGATGACGACCGTGGAAAGGAGGAGGCAGAGAATGTCTTGGTGTGGCTGCGCGGTCGGGTGACTCGCATCGCATGTCCGGTGCGATGAGATGTGCGGGCGGGCGTGGTTATAAAGTCCGGGTGCTCACGTGAGCTGTAATAGAAGTTGTCACTTTGTAAAAGCACCAGTTACATTTAGAAGAACTTCTTGATGGGCTAGTAAGTGCATAACTATCATGGAAATCGTTGCGCATTCGGTGGGACGAGCACAGGAGGCTAGCACGACATCGTACGATAGGTGATGGTTGAAAACAAAAGAAAAATCAGGAATGCCGGATGCGGCTGAGTAAAGTTGTGTCGTGTTCATTTGCGTGCATTTGTTGTTCATTTTGACGCGCTTTGTATGGCGAGTCAGCCGAACGATTCCGCGTAAATTCAGCGAACACCCCTGGAAACAGCCTGTGCACCGAGCACATGAGAGAAAGAAATGTTGATACGCAATGGAACTTACACGCAAAAGAATAAAAGAAAAAACGAAGATTAGTTGTTATTCAAATGCCAATAATAATATAACACACACAAATGTATCCCTCCTCTCACGAAGAGCCCTTCCGCAAGCGCTACTCGACGTTTACTGTTGCTTTTACATTGAGATAGGTTCCGTTAAAAGAGCTTGTTCGAGCCTACTTTTCAAGCTCCTCCTGCCCTCAAAATTTTCCTATTGATATATGACACAAATAAAAATTTGAAATTAAATTATTCACTTTGAGATCTAGCAATAACTTCATTTTTACCTCATAGGACGCAGTACGGAGGAAAATGAAAACAGACGAATCAGGTAAGTGTATTGACACTAAGAAATAATATAGCTGTGGAAGCGCATAAAATTCCTGCTCTGTTCCAGGCTGCCTAATAAAATGTCCGTTAAGTAACCTAGAACAAAACATTACAAGCCAGGAGATGTGACACACAGCCTATATGTGCGAGAAAAAAAAAAGCAGCTACGAGAGTTTTCTTACCAAGGTTGAGTGCGTGACGAAACGCTGTCATCACGTTTACGTGGTTCCTCCACATCGACGACACACTTTTGTTGCTTGGGGGTGGACAACAGGTTTATTCAATTATATGAACACCCTGAACAGGGTCTCCCGTCACCATTGTCGTCACTGTCGCCATCATGTCGCGTATAATGTACGAACTGAAAGCATCCCCCACGCATCGGATGTTTTACCACGGGTGAGTTGGGACGACGAATGCAGACAGTCAACGAGCCCACTAATCTCTGTCACTCATAGGGTGATTGCGATAAAATCATCTAACTTGGGAGGTCTGCCGCTAATGCAGATATGAAATGCCCGGCCTGTATTTAACGGGAACGAAAAGTCGCCAGGTAGAGGGGGAGTGTTGCTGTAGCATCCACTTTGAACTCGTATTTTGAGTGCATGGTTGTTCGTGTTACCTCGGCGGCCATCCGTGGGCTGCTCGTATATCTTTCTAACTGGTGCTCCTTCAACGCGAAGAGGATGTGCAGCAATAGCATCTCTCCCTGGACCGGTTGTATGTTCTTACACAAGCGTTTTGTAGACTTCAGCGAGATGAGATTCAGAAAATAAGGCTGCCCACCCTTTTTTTTATAGCATTGATTTTTTTCTGTCGAATTCACTGTTTCGCCTATGCGGTGAAATATGACACGTTTTTTTTTATTTCTAGGGTCCATGGTTACAAGACCTAAACAAATGTGGCGAAGGGGCATGTAGGAAAAAAGTGTTTCATCTCCTCTAAAGTGAAGATTAGCGAAAAGGGCAAAGTGTGCACTGTTCACGCGTCTAACTCGATCCCCCAGTTTGTTACGACTGGACACAGAGACCCGCAGTTCTCTTTAGTTAGCGCGCACGCTGCAAATATTTGTTCTTCAACCACGCACAAGAGGAATCTACCGGCATATCAATGCAGGCCCAGATCCAGTGCTTATGTATAAAGGGTGGCCTTTAACCTCTTTGGGGGTGGCCGGTGGGTGGTCTTGCAGCACACACCGTCGGTTTTCTCAATCAACAAACTTGCTAGCAGACGCTCCTTGCGCCGCCTGTGTATGGTGTATTTAGAGAGCTAGGGAACGCTCTCGCCTTGTGAGCTGGTATTTAAGCGTTCATCACAGATCGCTTCCTCTCGACCCGTGGCGAGCGCTGTAGCAGGGGTGCCCTCTCTTGCACTCCATCACTACAGCAGTAGGCGCACCATCACTACAGCAGCAGCCGCGAAACACGCCGATACTCTAAGGTGATTCGCCCGTAAAAGCAAACACTCTTTATCTCCTCAGTCAGGTGCCGGCGAGATGGCGGCAAGCCACAGAATTATGGCAGTCTCGGAAAGATTTATCACCCTCGAAGGCGAACATTGGTGAGAGGAAAGCAGGACGCATGCTATGCGTGAAAAAGCATCGTTGCGGAAGGGAAGCGGCTTCTTGATGCGTGGCAATGGTCGCCTTTCACTGAAGTCGTGTATGCGTGTGCTGCATGCTTACTCTCCTTTTCTCCGCAGTTTCCACTCCGGCTGCTACCAATACTGCGAAGTCTAGCTACAAATAATGCGCTGGAATTACTTTTCTTCTTCTCACTCTTCCTTTTTTTTGTCTGGTCGTGTAGTGTGGGGGGGGAAGGCAGCTAGTGCTCTCATGCAGCGGATTGGAGCACGGCCGCAGTCATTCACCCGTGAAGACCCCAATCTTATGCAAAGGGAAGCACGCGGCCGCTCCCAGTGATTGCAAATCATCCCGAGCCCGCATCGAGGGCTAAGCTGGTATTCGCGGGGATGCACACGACTTGGAATGTGAGCACTGCCCGTAGAGGAGAGAAAAAAACATAGGTAAGACGTATAATGACGATAAGGGTCTTTTTGAGGGGAACAGTAGTGTTGGAGCATTCGACTAAAAGGCAGAAACAACGAATGACAAATTTCGCTGGTGCTCGCTTGAAGTTCATTTTTCCCCGGACAGGGCCACAATCTACATTAAGCCCCTGTTCTGCACTTGAGCTCGTATTTCCTAGGCTGGCCTCATTTGGCTTTGATGAGCCCTGGAAGAAGGAAGACCGGAATAGCTGTGGCTCGTCTTCGTAGAAAACTCGGAGTCTGGTTCAAGTTGCATGAAGAAATCAGTCAGGCAGGGGTAATCTAAATTTTCCGAAAACTTCAAGTTGTGCGAGAGAATGTAAAGACAGTGGGTAATTTAATTTCTTTTAATGACTAGCATTTTTATGGCTATGTAGAACTGTGGGTGTTCTCCATTTACCAATAGCAAGCACTTAATTTTGTACCTAGGTATTAACGTAAAAAATAGCCAACACTTAGCACTTATTGAAAAAAAGGGTGACGTCAAATGGTCGCATGCATTCTGGACCGCTATTATCTTATAAGATAGGTTTTGTAACAAACGAGCTTCACGTTGCGCTGCCGCGTTGTATATCTGGAAAATATGAGAAGGTCGGATGCGTTACTTACAATGCGCATTGGATTTAGGCAATTTATGCGGCGGGCACTTGAATATAAAGTACTTTGAAAACAGCAAACTAATATATGGTTTGAAAATGACAAATTGGAGAATGCTGGGCCAAAGTTTCTATTTGGTGATTCATGTTGAGGTTTTTTTATTCAACTTTTTACGGCACCTCTACTTTAAGTTAAATTCGGGCTTAAACGAGCTGGCGCCACCCTACTCTAGGCAGTGACTTTCTAAAATGTACATCAGGATCGGGTGAACAAAAATTCGAACTACCTTTTGCAGCGGACAACAGTTACGGCAGCGGCATCGCAATCAGCCTTTCCCGTTTATGCTGTTAAGACTTACTTTCACGCTGGTGAAGACAAAATATTTAATTTGCACTCGCCAGGAACTGAATATAAATGGTCACCTTTGGCAGCACAGTAATAGTTAGTCCAGACACTTTAAAGGACCGCAGAGAACAATTCCAGACTTTCACTCAAGCTCAAAGCTGAGTGCTCAAAGCTGAATGCAGCTGGTGCCGTCCACCGGCACCAGCTGCATTCCCCAAAGTTAGGCTATAAATACTCCTGGAACCACTTAGAAACTGTAGTTCTCGTGTGGACTTGTGTAGGTGTGCCGTTCTTCTTTATGAGAATTATGTGCGTAATTACTCAGTGATATATAAAAATGTTGATGCTCGCGAATACGACCGTCATAAAACAGGTGATTCGTGAGGCAGAATGATCGCGTCTAGTACATTTTTTTCTTTGCTAGCAACCTGTTACTACCTACGTTAGTAACCATTATTTACTGCATTCGTAATGGTGGATGTAGTAACGGCTACTAGCCTTTCCGTTACTAACTTCTCTTACTAACCAGTTAGTAACATACGTGACAAGTACTTAGTTAACCGAACTTAGTCAGTACTACAACCTTTTTTTAAGAGTGTATGCATGATGAGCGGCTCGGGACTGTATAAATGAGGTTTTATGTTCTTCGGCAGTTCGCTCCTTGAGAGTGGTCAAAGCTGCTTGTACTGCCAAGTAAGAAACCACCTAACGTGGGCAGTGGAAGGACAATAACTTGACGAAGCTGTTGGCTCTTACATTCCTTGCCTCTTATTCCCGCTTTCGTACCTTCTTTTGTGTAGAAATGCATATATTTGCAATATTTAGAGATTAGTTATTGCTCTCTATCACTACTCTGTAAGCACTGGGGTCAGCCATGGCTTGTTCAACTAACAATTCAACTGAACTTATGAACGTCAGGGGAACATATATACAATAAGGCTAGGCTCGAGGCAGGAAAATTCTGAATCTTCTGCGCAAATTTTGTTCTTGGCAGAATCACAGTTTTATTGGAAGGAGAAACGAGTGACAATCTTGCCCACCTTCGCGGTACTTACATTGAGTGTTCCGACTATGCACTATAAGGTTGTCTTAAAACTAACTTCAGTACCAAATCACTCATTCTGGTTCAAAGTTAGATATATTTTATGAGACACTCTCGGTAATATATGACCCAAGGTGTTTCCTACACTATCTGACGATTTCTAGATAGCATACCAAGTGAATAGAAAAGCGATAATAAGTACATCCTCCATTTAGTTGCTGAGCCAACTATTGGGTAAGCATGCGCTCTATTGCGCATTCTTGTCACTGTTCTTTTGTCATTTTTAAACTGATCGCTAATAAAACTTGTTCTAAAGCGACGTTATTTTTCTTTGGGATCTCTAAATTGTCTTGCTGGTATTCTTGTCCGCAGTATCTTGTATGTTTTGAATATTTCCTTGCTTTCCGCATTTCACATGCTGTATATACTGTTCAGCCCAGATTTCATGTTTGTTTCACAGCTTTTTTGAAATGTATTCCCAGTTTGTTTCAACAATTTTCTTCGTGCAATCAACTCTTGCTTATGGCGTAAAAAGCAAGCTTGCAGTACGAAATAAATAAATAAATACATATATATTACAAGTGATATCAGATCATAAGTATATTTATTATAGTACCCGTAAACAGCTTGCATAATTAGTGAAATAATAAAAACCAGCTCTTCTTTGGAACAGCATGGATGATTGCTGCAGCAAGAGAACATATCTGAACCTCGCACTTCATTCTGCGTGGCCTTTCAGATCAAATAATGTAAGAACTAGAGTTACCTCGAAATATTTATGGAGGTTCGTATAAGGGCATTACCCTTACGCAGAGATACTGTCAGAGAATGCCACCAGTTTCTATTTTCAAATGCTGACTTCAGAAGTTATCGAAGCTTAGGATGAAAAAGTCATTGTTACGTTGAAGGTGGACGATAGACTTGTGGAAGCTGTGGTGGCGTTGTGAAATAGCTTACCTGTGATGCTTCGTGATGCTAGCGGGCGAGTGTGATGATCAATTAAAACTCCCTCCTTTGTCCTCACCATTTTCCCGTTTTTTATCACTTCCCCTGTGAAGTTAACTAGTGAGGAACATCTAACATGTCCTTCATGTCTGGTACTTTTTTAAAGTTTTTCTATTTTTTTCTTCCGTAAATTTTAATTCTTCATTATATTTTAAGCATCAGATGGTTGTACTGTCAATAATTATGACATTCGCGTCCTAATATTACGCTCCATTTGAAGCTCAGACATCTACTGTGTGGTCATACCGTCTCTTTATGCGTTTTATTGTGTTACGGTGTAGCAGCTAATTGCGTTAGAGGATGCGTTAAATGAACAAGTTAATAAAAGTGCAATTTACAACCTTTGCAATTTTTTTGTTGTTTCGGGTTCTTTTGGAGAGTTTGATTTGTGGATTGTTAAAATTTTACTTGAATCATGTACTTGCTTATTTCTTCTAATTTGGTTGTAAGAGCCACACAGCAATTCAGTTTTTAATGCAGAGATCCTGTTGCACGTACAAGCAAATCAATGTCATATGATGAGCAAAAAACCTAAGCATTGGTAAAATTTGAATAGGATATCCATGAAGTGCAGTGTATGCTGAATACTTTTATGCAAGAAACGCAGCCAAATGTGTGAATGTGATGTTGGTTACCCATTAGTTACAGACATTTGAATAGATAACTTTTAGATGAGGCCTCCTAAACAACTTGCGCCTGACGTCCCTAGTACCGGGGCACAGCCACAAAAAACTACGAAATGTCTCTCGTGAACTCACATGACCCCTGTAAGTTGTCTTAAGTAGTTAACCAGGAGGAGGTAACTATTTCACTTGATTACCAAAATATTATAGGTGATCAATATTTCCGGAGCCCTCCACTGCGGCGTCTCTCATAATCATATGGTGGTTTTGGGACGTTACACCCCACATAATAATCACTCAACCAAAATATTATGACAATTAACTTAGAGACGGATCCAATGAATTCATTTATGAAGCGTTTATGTTTTCATTTCGTCATACTTATACCTAAAGAAGATTCGCTATGTATCCACTGTTTACCGTTATCCCATATCTGAAGCTAACCAAATCACTTATGTCTTAGCTTGATATTGCACATCTTACCTATTGAACCTACAGTGAGAAAAGAAACCCAGTCAATACTGAACCAAAATCTTGAAGTTTCTTTCTAAAAAATTTAACACAACACCGCATACAATGTCGACGTTCTGCTACGATGATTCATTGATATGTGGGGTTTAACGTCCCAAAACCACTATATGATTGTGAAAGACGCCGTAGTGGAGGGTTCCGGAAATTTCGACCACCTGGGGTTCTTTAACGTTCACCCAAATCTGAGCACACGGGCCTACAACATTCCCGCTTCCATAGGAAATGCAGCCGCCGCAGCCGGGATTTGATCACGCGACCTGCGGGTCAGCAGCCGAGTACCTCAGCCACTGGATTACCTCGGCGGGGCGACATTCTGTTACGCCTCAACGGTATATAAATCAGGACACAAGGCTGTGCGATCAACAAGGTAAGACAAAAATGATTTTTGAATTTTCTGTTTAGCAGTTTTCATCTTAAACGTTTTGTTATATTTCTAATTATGTGATGATATCTGCATTGAAAAAATAACGGGGATGTATGTCTCTTCACAATCTGGTTGTTTAAGGTGCTTTGAAAATAAAACGACAAATACCGGGTGGATGGTCTCCATCCAATTTTTCATACTGATTAACCTTCTGATTATAATTCGTACTCGACAGTTACGCGCGATTTTTTGTTTTTGTTCAATGTGACATGAACGTAGCTTTATTAACGCGGTGGCGTTAAAAGCTCATTTCGTAGAACTTGTGGCGTTGGTATCGGCGTCAGCGTTATTGCTTCTGAGCGAAAAATCATATGATGCGTGACCGACAAATCTAGACTGATGCCAATAAAAAAAATAAATGTTAAAAAATTCTGGAGCAGATTAGGGACCGAACCGTGGTTGTTTGCTCAAAGTGGATGTCGAAGTGGGGATCGAACCCGGGCAGCTTGCACGGCAAGCGGATTTTCTACCACATTGCCACGCCTATGGTTGTGAAAGCAGTGCAAAGAACTTCCTCTGCTAGAAAGTGCAGTGCAAGTAGGTTTCATGCTTCACAAGCACACTCATCCTGTATGCATGCTGCCCACTGCAACTTGATATATTGCAATAATTACGCGTGGTACACGTGTCTCTTGGAAGCAGGCGTTAGAATATGTGATTATCATAATGGCTCTGTGAATAAAAGCCGGTACCACTCTACAAAAGGCACACACGCTACTGCGTCTATTGCTTTAAAAGGACACGTAGTGGGTGCCTAAAAAATTGGCAGCATATCTACGGAGTGAATGATGGAGAGTAGGGCGAAGCATTCGTCCGTCCATTCGTTCTTGCTTCCGTCCGTCCATGCGTCCGTCTGTGTGACCGTCCATGCGTCCATCCGCCCGTCCGTGCGTGCGTCTGTTCGTGCGGCCGTCTCTGCGTTCATCCATACATCCGCCCCCGCGTCCGTTCATGCGCCCATCCATGCATCTGTATGTGTGTCCGTTCGTCCATCTATTCAACACTCCAAGTACCACCATCTCGCATCTTTTCATCATATATTTCCCATAAAGAAGCACCGCCATCCAGCGGACATTCCAAGGACTGTACAAGAGGTGGCAAACGCACACTTGCTTACGGCTTGCGTTTCGGGTCTACTTCCCACCTTTAACCACCTCGAGTTCATCGTATATACTAGTTCACTGTATTCATGGCACTGCGGCCCAACGCTCGCTAAACCTTTCTAAAACCAAGGAGGTTACATCCAGCGAGTATAACGTAGCAACCTTTTCCTGTCAGATAGTGATCAATGTACATGCTAATGGCTGCTAATGGGGATCGCAGCGTGTGCGTTAACTAAAAGCCGAATGCTCCTGTCTCTAATTCCCCATTAGCAGCCATTGAAATGTACATTAGGCACTATTTTTTATTGTTCAACAACGCACAGAAGAAATCTCTCACCGGCAATACCTTGGAGGTCAAAATGTTATACTTGTTACATACAACGGCTACGAGGAACGAACAGGTACCGCTATAAGAAGCATCGCCCCTAAAATACTTAGAGGTTTCATTAACTAAGTGTTTGAAGTACGCATTAAGAACAGGATGTCGCTATTGCGTTCGCCTCCTAAAGGGCGAAGTTTCAGAGTCTCCTAATTTTTAAACTTATGTCCTGTTGGGAACGCCATCACTTTCCTGCGCACACAACGCTCAAGTGCAGCGACGTGGGCAGGGATAAGTGAGTATCTGTCACTAAGTAGCTAAAATGAGAGATAAGGTCCCGCTATACGCCATATATAGATAGATAGATAGATAGATAGATAGATAGATAGATAGATAGATAGATAGATAGATAGATAGATAGATAGATAGATAGATAGATAGATAGGTAGCTTTATTCGGGTCCGGAAGAATCTTCACGCCATTTTTATAGGGGCAAGACTGCGGGCCGCTCTTACGTTGGGACAGGGAGGCCAACCCTCACCGCCGCATCATGGGCCTTCTGGACAGGCCGGAGTTGGTCAAACCAGTCGTGGCTCCTGAGGAAAGCAGAGAAGGCTTCCTCCGTCAAGCCGTGGATTGTGTGGTGCTGCAAAGAGGGGCACGCCCAGAGCATGTGCTTAAAGTCTCTAACCGCCCCACAGTCGGGACACAGAGGGGAGACCTCTGTGTACCTACTGAAGACGGAGAGTGTGGGATACGGCTTTGTCTGCAGAAGCCTGAGAGTCACGGCCTGGGGCCTCGCGAGATTTCGATGTGGCAAGGGGAAAGCCCTGCGGCTGATCTGGTAGTGGCTAGTGATCTCGTCAAAGGTGGAGAGAATGTCCCTGAAGCGGGGTGGGTCAGCTTCCGAAAGGGTCGGACCAAGCTTGCGCCATAAAAAAAGGGATAATAATTCACTGTGAGTGATTTAAGTTTCACGCATACAACGAAGACGAGTATGAAAGCAGCTATAGGCATAAAAACGAAAGCGCTAACTATATAAAGAAGGTGTATGAGAAATAGGGGTGGGGGGGGGGGCAAGTTTTTATCACTCACATAAAATGACATTTTGAATAAGGAGGTTTTTTATTGTTTCATGTTAATATTTTTTTTGTACATAAAGCGCCAAAAGTTGGAGTGGAGTTGGAAATTGAGATACCACCGTTTTATTGTGTGATGAGTTAATTTTTGAGAAGATAACGAGATATGAGGAGGTGTCAACAAATTTGACTTTTTCAACTTTGTTCTTGCGAGAAAAAGTTCCTTTGAGTTAAAAACCATCATGTAAACGTTTATATTGTGAAAATTTGGTGGCAAAAAATACCTATCTTCATTTCCGTGGCATCATATACACTGCACCGTCCGCTGTCCCATACGTTAATGTTTTGAGCAATCTACGCAGTGTCGTGTTTTCTGTAAGGTTTCTAGTCGCAGAAAGTAATAGTTCTGGAATTGTGAATACCTCCTAAAAATGAGATAAACGTAAGTGGGCGTGGCAAAGTCCTAGTGATGAAACCAGAAATAAAATACATTTTATTCTGTCTGGACACGCAGGCATTGTACAGAATGTAGAAGTAGTTGGCAATATGCGGTGAAGTAGCCATAGAATGGCAAGAGCTCGAATTCAACTATATCGGATATAAAAAAATCAAAGTCAAAAACTGATACTCAAGAAAGCAATAAATGGGGTAGTGATTAGAGGGAACGTACAGGAATATAATATCGCTTCAAAATAGATTGGTGACTCTATATGAGGTAGCCGACCTTAACGTCGACACAATTAACGATGGTCTTACTAACATCATCAAAAAGTGCGCAATAGAAGTCGGAGGTACAGTCACTAGACAAGACGTTGGCAAACTATCCCAGGAGACGTAAAATCTCATTAAGAGATGACAAACAATGAAAGCCGCAAATGCAACCGACAAAATTGAGCTAGTTGAGCTTTCAAACTTAATCAAAAGGTGTAAGCTAGCTTACGTCAGAACATATACCATATGGAGAATCGAACAGGCCGTAAAAAGCTGCTGAAGCCTGAAACCTGCACAGGCGAACTTTTGCGTAGGCGAAAATTCGCCGTATTCATTAAAGGACAAAGAAGGCAATGCCAAATATTATAAAAAGATAGTTCAGATGGCGGAGCAATTCTGCAAAGAGTGGTGCAGAAGCCGAAACAACCAGGTTGATATCATAAAAAAGCAATAATCACCGAGAGGAGTTTGACATCCTACCAGTAACGACAGGGTAAGTAATGACACTAAAGACACTAAGTAAGACACTAAAGTCTGTCTCTGAGGCCAGTTGTCCGCAAAAAGCGCAGCAAAGCTTTCAAAGCCTTCTGGGCTGAGGATGGGCTCGGCCAATGACCCAGAATCCTTTGTTCCGACAAAGGCCGATCGTCTAGTCTATCCAGAGCTGCAGTGAGTTCTTGTCTTTGCACGTTGAAATGGGTGCACTCACACAGAAGGTGCGCGATGGTTTCTTCGCAACTGCAGTAAGTGCATGTAGGAGAGCTGGCCATCCGAATGAGATAAGAGTATGCGTTCGTGAAGGCCACTCCAAGCCATAGGCGGCATAGAAGAGTCTCCTCAGCTCGAGATATCTTTGGGGGAAGACGAAGCTGCAGATCGGGATCCAAGTTATGCAGGCGCGCGTTTGTGAAGTCTGTCGAGTTCCACTGTACCAGTGTGAGGTCACGTGCAAGCGAACGAAGTCTTGTAGCTGCGTCGGTTCTTGAGAACGGGATGGCTGTGTATTGGGTACTGTTGCGAAGCGCACCTCCGACGACGTTACGAAGGGCGCTACGAATCTCACCGCTGCAACCACTGTTTCGAAAGACGGCGACGCCAACACGGTCCCGAAGGCGCCACTGCTTCGAACTCCGCCGGAAAGGTCACCTGCCGTTTGGTAGCGTAGGTTTCTCAGCTCGCGACTGCTTCTGCGCAGAGCTGATAGATGAGCGGACGAGACGACGGTGAGTTAAACAAGGTTTATGTACAGCATATATAAAGAGGCGTTACAAATTCGGCACTGGGGCCGACAGAGACGCGAAGAGCCGAGCTCTTCTCTCTAACACATAGCTCTACTCTCCAATGGGTCTGCTGTCAAAGGGGTCTGCTCTCGACGCGCCGCAGGGCTTCTTTTATATGCACCGGGTCCAACCCAAATGTCCAACCAAAAGCGCCGCTGGTCGTGAGGCCAGACTCCTTCAATGGGGTCGCCGCTGGGCCGCGTCATTCTTTCTCATCGAATCTGGAGAGGCTGCGCTGCAGGTGGCTGCACCCAAGGACGAGTGACGTCGCAAGCATTGCGTCAGACCCGCCAGACAGGAAGGCGCCGGTTGTTTACTCGACGGGCTCGCGAGCTGAGCTGACTCACTGCACGTGCGTGCCAGAAAGGCGCCGCCGCGTGTTGACGCCGTTGAGTTGTTCGTGTCAGGCGGGCTCGCGTGCTGGCCTTGACACAGATTGGCTTTTTCAGAGGCACGGACGTTCACTGTGGACTCGCAGGCATAACAGCACCCCCGCCGCCAGACAATGCGCCGGAAAGACGAGCTGCTTCTACGTGGCTCGGATGTCAGGCGCGCTCGTTCGCCAGGTCCCACCAGGTTCGTCTCCAGGGCCATGGGGAGAATGCAGCTCCAGACTCTGTTCCGGGAACACATCCCATTCTTGAGGATGGATCTCAGCTCCACTGGCTTGTCGCCACAACTTGCCGGCCAGCTTCGCTCGTCTCTGACGATCCTTGGTTTCAGCACTTGTCGATGGTTCTGCAACTTGCCAAGAACGGTTCGACAACAGACAACACACGACACAAGCAAGTGCCCTCGGTCACCCGACCGAACACCAGACAAAGTATAGTACAACACATACCTAGCTACGTGTCTATAGGAATTTCGTTCCCTCTACATCAAGAGGCACATGTGGGACACAAGACTCTTAAAATGACAACTCAAATTTTTACACGTACAATGACTTAACGAATTAGAATAGAACAAAAAGGTGGCTCCTTGAGCTCATTCTGGACGAGAGCGCTCAGCTCAGGTCGTGTTGAGGTCAAAATTTTGCCCCGAATCGCCAGCGAGAAACCGAAAGGTGGAGAAAGTACTAGCTAGAACGCACTGCTCAATGCACCTGCATTAGCGTATAGCTTTCCCTTTTTTTTGTAGCGAACGTCAAAGTTGTGCTGTCGGAGTATCACGCTCCATCTCAGTAACCGGCCACTTTTGGGCGACGATACCTATGCGGTACAAACAGCTGCTCATACTTGTGACGTTCCACAGGGGAACAACGACACGGCTTGCTAGGGATTGGCTCTTCACAAGTTAGCTCGGTATCGTGTTCGATCACTGTCGTGTTTCCGTGACAGTCCGAAAACACGTCTTCAAACAAGAAAACAATCCTTTTCAGGTCCTCCTTCTGGACTTCACTTAACCTAGGCTCTAGGTTCAACTCCTCCAAGGTTACCTCCGATCCCCTTTCGATTACATCACTGGAACTCAAAACTTCTGCTCCCTCTTCCTCTGAAGCATTCAACAGCTGATTTACGACCGCTTGACGTTGAACGTATGGTTTCATCAAGTTGTAAATTTTGTTCGGCCGCCTTCCTAATTTCACTTCATAATTGATATCAAAAAGATTCGATATTACATTGGTGGGCCCTTCCCAATGAACCTCAGGCTTGTTCTTTTTGGACGGCCGCAGCAGCATTACCTGACTACCAACTTCAAAAGCGCGCTTCTTCGCCGATTTGTCATAGTACTCCTTCGACAACATTTGTGAAGCTTTCGTGTGGCTTTCCACTAGCGCATTAATTGAGAGGTCCTCACGCTGCTCTCGAATGAGCGTTTCTCGATCAACGCTTGACAGCTCCCTCCAACTTTCCGCTACAGGCGAGAGCGTTGCAGCCCTCTCGCTCTGATTCAATGGCGCCATGTCGTCTCCCCTTGCTACGGAAACCGCGCCGGTCGCTTCGGCGACGGGCCGCTCGCGTGACTGCTCACATGACTCACGCGGAAAATTTCCTCTCTGAGGTTCCGTCGACCCGGCGACAAGGTCACTTGAGAGTTCACCGCATTGAACAAGATCAAGCTCCTGCGAAAGCTTCCGCGCTTGCGATCGCGTGAGGGCCATGTACGCTAAGTTGGGGAAGAACGATTTACCCTGCTCTTTGAGAAGCTGCTCTGAGTTGTTAGAGAAAAGATAAGAAAAACGATCGGGAAGCACGGCAGACACAGCCGCTTCGGTGCGAAGCTTACCGAACGGGCCTTCAATGACAACCGTAGCTATTGGTAAGCAAGCACTCTGCTCCTCCGCGACCTGCCTGATCCACGCGCGTTCTCCTGTAAAGTCATCCGGAGACACCAATGAAGGATGGACAACGTCCATGGTTGCCGCTGAGTCTCTAAGTGCTCGGCACGTTTTCCCATTCACCCTAATTTCTTGGAGATACGGCTCTAACAACCGCATGTTCTTTTCCGATTCTCGAATTGTTGCAAAAGCAACTTTTGCTTACAGTTTATCGCGATGTGCCCTTCCTTTTTGCAGTTGTAGCAGATTAGTGGCTTCCGTGATTCAAACGCCCGTGTGGTATCAGTGCGTTGTTTAGGAACCTCACTCGATTTCTCCGCTTCCGTTTGCCCTTTCCCTACAGTGTCCTTCGTAAGAGACGGGTCCTTCTTGAAATTACGGTGCGGAGCGGGTTTCCATTGATCAGGTTTCCTTGAAAAGCCCTCTTTCCTTTCATCATTTTCAACGCGCACTGCCCTGCTATGCAACTTTCGGCGAGTATAATACTCCTCAGCTAACTCTGCTGCCTTGTTTAGCTGTACTTCACCAAGTTTGTCCTGCAGCCAAAGTTTGACATCCTCCTCGATGCAGCGGTAGAATTGTTCCAATGCAACGCATTCCACCACTTTATCGCGGTCGTCATAAACACCTTCGCCCTTGAGCCATTCAATTAAATCGGCTTTAAGACGAAACGCGAAGTCAACGTGTGACTCATTCCCCTTTTTAGCATACCGGAACCTTTGCCTGAAAGCCTCGGGTGACAACTTATAACGTCTCAAAAGCACTTCCTTAACCTCGTCATAGCTCTCAAACGCTTCCCTCGACAAGCAAGTTATCGCGTCGGACACTTCGCCGGGAAGAAGAGCTAACAGGTTCTGCGCCCAAAGAGACCGCTCCAAAGCATTTCGCTCACAGACGTGTTCAACCTTGACGAGATACTTCGCCATGTCCTCGCCTACTACGAACGGTGGCAGTTGGTCGCGAATTCTATAACCGCTGACCTGAACTGTTGGAGAAGCTACGCTAGGCGCCTGCGAACACTGTAGTATTGCCAATTCTATTCGTTTCAACTCGAGGCGCTCCTGTCTCTCGGCTTCCTCGCGGCGTTCTCGCCTTTCAGCTTCTTCACGAACTTCTCGCCTTTCAGCTTCTTCACGAGCTTCTCGCCTTTCAGCTTCTTCACGTTCGCGAGCTTCTCGCCTTTCAGCTTCTTCACGTTCGCGAGCTTCTCGCCTTTCAGCTTCTTCGCGAGCTTCTCGCCTTTCAGCCTCCTCGCGGCGTGCTTTGATATCTACCCAGGCCTCATCGACTTCCTCAGCCGACACTCCCTCATCCTTCATGATCTCAAGGATCGCTTGCTTTCGTTTCGCACGGCCCAAAGTAATGCCGAGTTCCTCACAAATTTCGATGAGTTCCTTCACTTTGAGGTTCTCCATCGTTCACACTAGCCTCTTGCTGTTTGCCCCTGTTAAGAATTTACTTGCCGTACCCACTATAAGTCTGCTAGCAAGACGCGCAAGCAATTTTTCACACTCCCGTGTTTACCCCCTCCGCATTAACTTTGGTTTCAAAGCACTTCGACTTTGCTTGAAACGATCAAAGCTCGCTTCAATGCTTCACACAGCCCTTCTCTAAACTACTACAACCTGAGCTAGAGTAGTCTGGTGAACTGAAGGGAAAACATCAGGCACTCACTGCATCGATGTCGCTGACGCCGGCCGATCCCGCAGCTGCCAACCACTGTTGCGAAGCGCACCTCCGACGACGTTACGAAGGGCGCTACGAATCTCACCGCTGCAACCACTGTTTCGAAAGACGGCGACGCCAACACGGTCCCGAAGGCGCCACTGCTTCGAACTCCACCGGAAAGGTCACCTGCCGTTTGGTAGCGTAGGTTTCTCAGCTCGCGACTGCTTCTGCGCAGAGCTGATAGATGAGCGGACGAGACGACGGTGAGTTAAACAAGGTTTATGTACAGCATATATACAGAGGCGTTACAAATTCGGCACTGGGGCCGACAGAGACGCGAAGAGCCGAGCTCTTCTCTCTAACACATAGCTCTACTCTCCAATGGGTCTGCTGTCAAAGGGGTCTGCTCTCGACGCGCCGCAGGGCTTCTTTTATATGCACCGGGTCCAACCCAAATGTCCAACCAAAAGCGCCGCTGGTCGTGAGGCCAGACTCCTCCAATGGGGTCGCCGCTGGGCCGCGTCATTCTTTCTCATCGAATCTGGAGAGGCTGCGCTGCAGGTGGCTGCATCCAAGGACGAGTGACGTCGCAAGCATTGCGTCAGACCCGCCAGACAGGAAGGCGCCGGTTGTTTACTCGACGGGCTCGCGAGCTGAGCTGACTCACTGCACGTGCGCGCCAGAAAGGCGCCGCCGCGTGTTGACGCCGTTGAGTTGCTCGTGTCAGGCGGGCTCGCGTGCTGGCCTTGACACAGATTGCCTTTTTCAGAGGCACGGACGTTCACTGTGGACTCGCAGGCATAACAGTACCATCGTGTGCAGATCTAGCGGCCTCATCTGCGCGGTCATTGCCATATATACCGCAATGACCTGGTATCCACTGATACACTATGCTGTGCTGTTTTTCGATTGCTTGGTGATGAAGAAGCCTTATTTCAGCTACTAACTGTTCAATAGGTCCATGGCGAAAGGGTGACATAAGACATTGAAGAGATGCCTTCGAGTCCTGAGAAGATAGACCGAATTCCCGAAGCTTCTTTCACTATAAACTCCAGAGCTGCACGTTTGGCTGCAAGTTCTGCAGCTGTCGACGACGTCAAATGCGATGTCATGAATTTAATTGTGATGTGCCTCGCGGGAATAACCACCGCCCCTTCGAGCTTACTGAAGACACCGAGCCGTCCGTGTAAATGTGAAGGCGTCCGTTGTGCTTCTCTTGCTGGAAAAGTAATGTGGCCTGTTTCAGGGCTAGATGCGACGACTTTTTCTTATTTTGGATGCCAGGAATTGTAAGAAGGGCTTTGAGTGGGTGTAGGCACCATAATGGTATCGGCGGCTGTGCTGCATGCGTGAAGTGCAATGGAAGCACTGCGCAATGCTGAGCTACAGTTGCGCTGAACGCTGAGTGGGGCCTGGAAGTTCGAAGTGAGGCGAGGTGATGAGATGGAAGCCGAGCGAAATGTCTTATGTGCATTCTGAAAGCGTCTACGCAGATGTATGCGTTGACTGGATAATCATGCGCAATGATGACTGTCGCTGCTGTGGACGCGCATCTCGGGAGACCAAGGCATATTCTCAGGGCTTGGGCTTGGATCGACTGGAGGACGCGCAAGTTTGTTCTTCGGATCCCGCAAAGCACGGGTAAGCTGTATCGCATATAACCGAGGAACAGAACAGTGTAGAGTTGGAGCATTGCTCGTACCGATGCGCCCCACGTTTTTCCAGCAAGAAACCTCAGTACGTGGGTGATCATGGTGAGTTTAGTTTTCATGTGGGCGAGGTGAGGGCTCCAGGAGAGGTCGCGATCAACTATGACTCCGAGGAATCGGTGGGTCTTCACGTAGTTCATCGTGTGTCCGTTGATTTTAATAACATATGGGCTCATAGCCTTATGCGTGAATGCTATAAGCGAGCATTTCTCTGATGACAGCTCTAGTCCCCGTTCTTCCAGGTACTTTGTCGCTATTGTAGCCGCTCTCTGAAGCCGGGCACGCAAATGAAGGCGTGTTACGCCTGACGCCCAGATGCAGATGTCATCTGCATATATTGATAGATGAACAGATTCTGGAAGTGCGTCAACCAGGCCGAGTAGCGCTAGATTGAAAAGTGTGGGGCTAAGAACACCGCCTTGAGGCACACCTCGACGGTTGCAATGGTGCGTTGTTGTGCCATTCTCCGTCTGTACAAAGAAAGTTCTGCCTTTCAGATAGCTGTGGATCCATTGGTAAACCCGACCCCCTAATCCAACATTTTCCATGACATCCAGAATGGCTTCATGTGATACGTTATCGTATGCACCTTTCACATCCAAGAACAACGCTGCAGATAAACGTTTCAGTCTTTTTTGATGCTGAACAGATGAGACCAGGTCCATAACATTATCAATTGCGGACCGCCCACGCCGAAAGCCCGTCATAGCATGAGGGTATACCTCGTGGCGCTCCAGGTACCACGCTAGGCGAGTCAAAATCATCCTCTCCATCACTTTCCCGAAACAGCTGGTAAGCGCGATGGGGCGATAAGAGGTCAAGTGCAGAGGAGATTTACCTGGTTTAAGCACAGAGACGAGGCGGCTGGATTTTCATGAATGAGGGATAAATCCACTGCTCCACGAGTCGTTGTACACGGATAGAAGGGCCCGTCGAGCTGCTTCTCCGAGGTTGCAAAGAGCCATATACGTGATACCATCCGGACCAGGCGATGAAGATCGTTTGCATGCCGTCAAGGCCGCTTGTAGTTCCTCTAGAGAGAAAAAGGTGTCCATTCTTGAATCTCTGGAAACTGGAGTGTTTTCTAGGTGGCGCGTAGTGCACGCGGACGCATGACCGGCAACTTTAATGCAGAAATCTTCTGCTACCTCAATTTCGGTGCGACCTTGGTGGAGAGAAAGACACTTGAAGGGGCAATGTTGATGTGGCGATGTTCGTAGGCCACGGACAATCCTCCATGTCTGCGTCAAAGGCTTGTGTGGATCCAAAGATTTGCACAGATATTTCCAGCGAAAGGATTGAAGTGAAATGATTCGCCGCTGATTTTTTTTTCTGTAGGCGCCTTGCCTCCCTCAAGTCGTGAATGGACTTAGTGCGCCTATATCTTCTTTCTGCGCGACGACGGATCGCTCTGAGCCGTTCCAATTCCGCTTGATGTTGACAATATTCGGAAGTATGTTGAATATGATAGGTCGCTTCTTGAGTAGCATCTCTAATCATATCCTCGAGGGTGTCAAGAGGAGGCGCTTTATTTTCTTGACACCTTTTTTCCGTCAGTGACCTGAACTTTGTCCAGTCGATGCGAGTCGAAGTGTCGTAGTTTGGCAATTTTTCCAGGCCCTTGATCTTCAAATAAGTTGGTATGTGGTCGCTTCCATGAGTTTCATAGTCTGCGAACCACTTGACCTTTCCATTTAGGCTTCGTGACACAAATTTCAAGTCAAGGCAGCTGCTGTATGTCGTTCCCCGTAGAAAAGTTGGGCTTCCGTCGTTTACACAAAGCAGCTGCTGCTCCAGAGCAAAGGAGAATACTTGCCTTCCGCGACTGTCTGTCTTCTGACTTCCCCATAGTGGGTGGTGAGCGTTGAAATCTCCGGTGATGATCCATGGTCCAGGCGTGGCTGTTAACAGTGCACGTAGTCTTTCAGGTTCAAAACAGTTTGAAGGTGATATATATGCGCCTACAAGCGTGAAATTGAGGTCTCTACGTTTAACTGTCACGCAGACATACTGGTTATCATCGTGAGGTGCTACTCGGTGCTCGATATAGGTAAGGTCGCATCTGATATATACAATGACTTTACTCTGTTCGTTGCAGGTAGCGGACTTGAAGGCTTCGTACCTGGATAGTCGTATTGCATTGTGTAGCCTTGGCTCACAGATAACAATAATTGGAAACTGGTTTTTAAACACAAATTGTCAGATATCAGAAATGCGGGGCTTGAGGCCTCGGGCATTCCACTGAAATATCGAAGCTCCTTTGACCTCTTTACGAAAGGCTTGCAGGGGCGGAGCCATGGTGCCTTTCCAGACTTGATAGCACCGGCCTCAGCGCATCCACTAACTGAAGTGCACTCTTTGCAGCCGGACTGTCAATGCTAGTGAGGAGCATACGAATGGTATTCATAAGGGCCTTTACCATGGCTACGATTTCTTTGTCGCGACTATCACCGCATTCTCGTTCCAAAGTGATTGTAGACGAGCGATGCGGTGGCTCAAACGGTGGGTCTATCGTTGGCAGCGCTGGCCATGCTTCAGGCGAGCCGGTGATGCTCTTGTCTTGCTTAGAGGATTTGTTGTCGGCGTGTCTGGACGCTTGAGGTGGTATGCCGGCGGTCGTTTGGCGAGGTTCAGTCCTTGCTTCAGCACTGGGTCTCCTCAGGGGCCTCCGGCGACGAGACCGCCGGCGTCGTACTTGGGCAGCGGCCTCCTTGTGAGTTGAGCCATCCCGGACCATTTGCCTCAACACTTGCATTTCCTTTTTCATGATTGGGCAATCTTTTGACGATGCTTCGTGAGGGCCATGACAGTTTCGACATTTTCGAAGTTTTGCCTGGCAAGCGTCTGCGCTATGTGATTCTGAGCATAGCGAGCACACAGCCAGGTTTGTACAAACAGCACTGACATGTCCCAATCTATAACATTTCCGGCATTAAAGGGGCTTCGGTACAAAGGGTCGCACTGTGTGTCGAAAATGGCCGACCTTGACTTGCGATGGAAGGCTGTCACCCTTGAACACGAGCTTCACGCAGCGTGATTTGCCAAGGCGACGAGCTTGCAGTATAGTAAGTTGTGCAGACACCGGTTTGATGAGAGCAGCAAAGTCACCTTCGCTGATGGAAATGTCGACGTCGTAAATGACGCCTGCCGTAGAGTCGCGGCCATCAGGTATATATGAGCGAACATTGATGTTATCCAACATCTTGACGTTGCTCAGCACTTCCAATGTGCTTCGTTGAGTGACGTCTACGGCGAGGATGTTCTTACGGCCGTTGATCCTTACGTCCGCGATCTCTCCCTGGGCGAGTTCCTCAAGAAACCTAGACGTGACTTGACGATTGAGCCGGTTGAGACTATGAGCCGCATCGACCGGCACAAACAGAATTGTGTATATCGTGGGCTCTCACGTCGTCGTCACATTCTTACTTGTTGTTGGAGACGGCATCACTAGTCTTCTTTTTCGCTGCCGCCTTGTCACAGGCACGAAGTCGCCTTCATCGGAGCTTTCGTCGCTGGCCGTAGAGTAAATCAGCGTGTCTTCGCTGTCGGCATCACTCGGGTGGCCCGTACGCTTTCTCGTGGTAGCTGCGGACGACGTCGATGGTTGCGGTGGAAGCCCAGGCGAATCCACGTCCATCGCCGCAGTCACTGGAACGGTGTCTTCCACAGAGTCGCAGAAAAACTTTGAAAAATTACAGGTAGTGACAGCATCCCTATCGGAAAAATTGCCATGGTGAATACTGGAAAACATGGTGGGAGTAGTGGAAATAATAGTGGGCATGGTGGAAATAATAGTGGGCATGGTGGAAATTATGATGGCTATGGTGAGACGTAGTGGAAAATATGGTGGTTATGCTGGGACATACTGGGTGGTATGGTGTACAGATGATGGGTAAAGTGGAAATGATGGTGGAAAGCAGAGGCTAGATAGTGGGCAATAATGGGACACTCTGCCCACCATTGCGATAATGCTGGGAAGCCCTAAGCATATGGTGGGTGGTGCTTATTATGGTGGGCTACATGGTGTACCAAGTTGAGAAACTCTTCCCACCATTGCGATGATGCTGGGAAGCACTAAGCAGATGATGGGTGCTGCTTGTTATGGTGGGCCACATGGTGTACCAAGCTGAGAAGCTCTGCCCACCATCGCGATAATGCTGGGAAGCAGTAAGCAGATGATGGGTGGGCTTATAATGGCGTGCAATTTATATAGTGTACAAAGCTGGGATCTGTACACTACATGTTCTACCACCATGATTTCTACCAAAGGTTAGGCCTACTGACCGAGCCCGTATAATTATGTTATCCGTGCTTCCGGGTTTCAGAATACATGATTACGACGATTAAGTATGACAATACAGCGCAGCCATATGGCATCAATTAACCTAAATGAAGCATTTTTCATTGTGTATGGTGTCCGCTCAAGAAGCAACAAACATCGATGCGACGCGATTAAAGCACTCCCAGAGAACGTAATTAAGTGTCTTCTCACCGACAGCCGCCGGTCACACTCGCCGGCACTTTTCTAGCTTTTGTACGAGAACTCAGACGTGGCAATTCGTGTGCTTGGTGAACCAATATGATAGCGTAATGTTTCCGGCACACTGCATTCGTTTTGGCCAAGCCGTTATGTAGTTGTTGCTTTAGCGAAAGAGCTACAGCATTGCGCTGGCGCGACCGCCCTCTACATTGCGCGAAAAGCATCCCAATACTCAATCAAATAAATTAGGCGGGCGTATCTATGGAATGAGCCTAGAAGCGTCATAAAGCGTGAACAGATGTCGCCCTTTAGAACGAGCGCGAAACGGATATTAAACTTGGCAGACCCCGCCGGTAAACTGTCGCTGCTCCCCAGTCCACTTGTTTTTTTTTCTTGAAGTTGTGAATTGCAAAAATAGCACTAGTGTCATTAACATAGTGGCAATCGTTACAGGCCGCAGTTGCTTGTGTTTAATAAATGTGCAATATTTAGTAGCAGGTGTAGATCTTGTCTATGTTGTGTACACGACAAACATAACCAAGTTGAACCTTAAGTTTGTATGGCAACTAAATAATTAACACGCAATCAACGTCATGTTGGTGTGGCGCAGTGGTTAGCATCTTCGAATGGGAATCCGCAGGTTGCACGTTCGATCCTCCGTGGCGCCTTGTTTTTTTTTACGGGACGGGTGTTTTTTATACCGTTTTTATAGAATTCGTTTTTATTTTTTGTGGCAGCTCGTCACGGTGATTCTGACGTCATTTCGCGCTCAAGTGTTGCCGGCACTGCAGTACCCACCATGCGCCATGGTGGGCGTTTCCCACCATTCACCCACTACATTAATCCACTATAATGGTGGGTGGTGGTTTCCACCATGCCCACCATTCGTTTTTTTCCGATAGGGGTGTTCTACGCCAGAATCACTTCGTCCTAGGAGTCCTAGGAGGAATACAAAAACACAAAGCCGCTCGTGAGGGTAAGGCATCAAGTGTGCGAGAACAAAACCCTCGCTATGAATTCAAGCGTAAATTTAAAGCCTCGTTTCTTTTGTTAGACTAAATATTAGGCAGAACTAACAGAATATAATGCCAAGGAAAACAGTAGGCATGTTTTATATCGACGAAAAGAAGTTATGAACACACTATTGCTCGACTTGGGAAGAGAGTTCGTCGTGCAGTACGGTAATGGTATTAAGTAATAAGGCCGCTTTATGGGCTCGTAAAGAAGGATCATCATTTTGATGTGAGAGGGCCCGGATGTCCACCACGGGGGAAACCTAAAAGAGCGAGGAAATTTGCAAAAGTGTATACGAGACGTCCTCGCAAGAATAACTAAATAAATGCAGTATCTGAGTTCAAATAAACCACGCCCAGATGTCTTCCCTTTTTTTTTTTCATTGAGGGGCAGGCGTTGGTACTCGTGAACAGCTTGAACCCTCGCATTAACCAAGGAAAAGAGAATGAATGTGAGAGAAATGCGTTTCGTCCTTGCAGGATTTGGGACAGTCAAAAAAGCTGCCTACACAGGGATTGGGCTGTATAGGTAGGGATCTTTCAGATGATGGTGTGGGGCACCTATTCCCCTCTTTTTGTATATGGATTTCTTGCATTTCAAACGATCTCGGGGGGGGGGGGGTACATTGTCGCATGTTTCCCAACCTCGGTGAATCATCGACGTAAGGACTCCATCGCACAAGCAGTGTTTCATTAATGAAACGCACCGTTTCCTTGTCCTTAATTGAATCACTTCACGCAAAGCAGCTGTTTTTATAATTTTCCCGAGATATTCAATCACCCAGCTTCGTAAGTTCAGTTCATCATGGCCCTATTTTATCGCTAAATTTGTTAAATCGGTCTAGTGGCTAAGGTACTCGGCTGCTGACCCGCAGGTCGCGGGAGCGAATCCCGGCTGTGGCGGCTGCATTTCCGATGGAGGCGGAAATGTTGTAGGCCTGTGTGCTCAGATTTGGGTGCACGTTAAAGAACCCCAGGTGGTCGAAATTTTTGGAGCCCTCCACTACGGCGTCTCTCATAATCATATGGTAGTTTTGGGACGTTAAACACCACATATCAATCAACTAATTTTGTTAAATCATCACGCTAAGATAAAAGTCATCAGCTGCCACACTAACACTTTCGGTTATTCGTTTGTCCCACGCACGTCCAAGGATTGAAACCACCTTTTCTTCTGACATCTTTTGCATTACTATCATGACTGGTGACTGACATGACGATGCCTGCAGTGAAGTGCATTACACAACACACACACACACACACACACACACATTATATATATATATATATATATATATATATATATACATTTTGTAGCGATGTTGAAAGACTCGCGGATGTAATAAAACGTATTTATTAAAGGGCGAACCTGTGGCCACAACCTAAAGTGACTATGGTCGTAGAACGTGTCATTCGAACACCAAAGATGTTCTTCCGCTGCCTTCTTCTTCCTTTTCAAGAGAAGTCCCGAGCGCGTGGCGCACATGAGCCGGGTCCAGCCGGGTGCTCGTGCCATACTCGTCTTTGCGCAACACTAGACGGTGCGCATGTATGTCCCTGTGTGCGCGGTGATAGGCGCGCTGTTTGAATGCAGGCGAGATGTTGCGGCATAATCCCCCTCCTCATACGCATCATCCCGATTCGTCAAGCAATGAATAGATCGCTGGTAGGCGTCACTGGTCTTTCGATAATCTTTCATAGTACGGCTTCATCCAGAGTACATGTACAACCTCTGTATGGTTGCGGCGTTTTGGCCTCCCGTGTGTAGCGGATCTGACTTGGTACGTTACATCGCTTACACGATGGAGTACCTTCGTAAGGCCCGAATTATCGGCTAAGAAGTTTTTCAGAAAGTATACGGTGACGCACTGGGATCCATATCTATACTTTGTCACCGGGTTGATAATGCGCTTCGGTACGACGCTGATTGTACTGGTAGGAGTCGATACGCTATTGGCGGCGTAGTGTGTATCTCGCCATCTGTCGTGCTTCCTCGGCTCTTTGCAAGAAGTCGTCTAGGCCGGGTGGATTGCTGCTTTCATCATTTAGTGCTAACATGGCATCCAGTGGAGTGGTGACTGTTCGGCCTAATAAAAGTTCGAATGGTGTCACTCACGTTGTTTCTTGAACGATTGTATTATGTGCGAACGTGATGTTGGGCAACATTTCACCCACAGTTTATGTTCGACGTCGACATACATTGAAAACATATCAGTCAGAATTATGTTCAGGCGCTCCGTTAGGCCATTTGTTTGAGGATGGTATGCCGTAGTTCTTCTCTGGTCTACATGGGTCATTCGCATCAGACATTTTATTGGGTCTGCAGTAAAAGCTGTGCCACGATCTGTAATTACGACGCTGGGTTCACCATGTCTGAGGACTATGTTGTTGAAAAACTTGGCAACATCAAGAGCGGTTGCACCGTACAGCGAGTCCGTCTCAGCATAACGAGTGAGATTGTCCGTGGCTACGACTATCCACTTCTTGCGTGCAGTCGAAGTCAGAAATGGGCCTAGGAGATTCATACCGACTTGTTGGAATGGAGCATCCGGTGGTTCTATTGGCTGTAGGAGGCCTGCAGGTCTCACTGATAGAGTTCTGGCGTCTTTGACACTTACGGCAAGTTTTCACATAGTGCTGAACTGATGCTAACAGTTTTGTCCAGTAGCATTTTAGATGAATTCTGGCGAATGTACGGCTGACACCCATATGCCCAGATGTTGACTCATCATGACATGCGTGCAGAATCGTGTTTCGTAAAGGTGCAGGTACAACGAGTAAAAACTTGTCACCATTGGACTCGAAGTTCCTCTTGTCAAGGACCCCTTCTCGAAGACAGAACGAAGGGAGCCCTCTGGATAAAGTGTGCGGGACTTTAACGTTGAGTCCATGGAGACGCTGTATAAGCGGCAGCAAATCAGGGTCATTTCGTTGTTGTGGAGCAACTTTTTAAGCCTAGACGACGCGAAGAAACGGGAAGTTTTCTTCCTCCAGCCCACTTGTCTCCACTGGTGCGCGTGACAGGCAGTCGGCATCGCTGTGCTTTTTCCCAGATTTATATACCACAGTAATATCGTACTCTTGTAGCCTAAGGCTCCCTCTTGCTAGTCGGCCAGAGGGATTCTCAAGATTCGCCAGCCAACACAGGCAATGGTGGTCACTGACTGCTCGGAATAGTCTACCATAGAGGTACGGTCAAAATTTACTTATGGCCCAGATGACCACGAGACACTCTTTTTCGGTTGCAAAGTAGTTTGTCTCAGCTTTCGAAAGCTTGCGGCTGGCATACGCTAGCACTTTTTCTTGGCCATTTTGCCGCTGACAGAATGGCTCCGAGGCCGACGTTACTCGCATCAGTGTGAATTTTAGTTTCGGCAGTCTCATCGAAGTGGGGGAGGATTGGAGAGGCTTGCAGGCGTGTTCTCAACTCATCAAATGCTTCCTGTTGTTCACTTTTTCACATAAAGGGCACGTTGTCTTTTGTTAGATTAGTAAGTGGTTCAGCAATGTTGGAAAATTTTCCCGAAATCGCTGATAGTACGCACATAAACCCAGGAAGTATTGTACTGACTTCTTGTCTTTGGGTGTCGGGAACTTCACAATAGCAGCTCTCTCTTTGGAATCTGAACGAACGCCTTCGGAGCTGACGACGTGCTCGAGGAATCGAAGCTCTTCAGAACCTAAGTGGCATTTTTTGGCTTTATGGTGAAGTCTGCAGAACGAATGACTTCTAATACAGTGCGGAGTCGCTCTAGATGTTGGTCAAATGTAGCTGAAAATACGACAACGTCATCCAAGTACACCAAGCAGGACTGCAATTTCAGTCCCGCGAGGACAGCGTTCATCATTCTCTGAAACGTCGCTGCCGCTGTGCACAGGTCGAATGGAAGCGCTTTATATTTGTAGAGGCTGTCTGGAGTTATGAATGCCATCTGTTCACGGTCACGCTCATCCACCTCAATTTGCCAATATCCGCTCTTGAGATCAAGAGAGGAGAAGTACTTTTCACTCCGTAGTCGATCGAGTGTATCATCGATACGTGGCAGAGCGTAAACATCCCGTTTCGTTACGCTGTTCAGTTTCCGATAGTCTACGCAGAATCGAAGGCTGTTATATTTCTTTTTAACAAGCACTACGGGAGACGCCATGGACTGCTTGGAAGGCTGGATTACGTCATCTGAAAGCATCTCCTCCACTTGTTTCTTGATGACGTCTCTTTCCTTTTGCGATACTCGATATGGGTGCTGGCAAACCGGTCTCGTGGCTTCTTCTTTTATGATCCTGTGTTTTGCAATAGCCATGCGTCGCACCTTGGAGGACGTTGAAAAGCAGTTCGAAAATTCTTTTAGAAGGGCAAAGAATTATTTCTTTTGACTATTCTGGGAGCCTATGCTTGACGTTAACTGATGCGTCGACATTGCAGGTCTCTTGTCGAGTGGCTGGCGCTGTCGCTAAACTGCGTAGTTCGGTCGCCATGCAGAACTCGTGGATATAGGCGATAGCCATACCTTGCGCGATGTGCTGACATTCATTCCCAAAATTCGTAAGGAGGACAACTGAGCGGCCATTCCTTAAGTGAACAAGACCCCTCGCCACGCAAATTTTTTTGTTTAAAAAGAGCCCTACGTTTCCATTTGCTATTCCTTCGTGGTCACAAAATGCCTTATTTTCGACAAGCACCATTACACTACAGCGGGTGGCACGGTGACGTCATCATCAACAACGCGCAGAGCAGTAAGACGCTTTGTGGTTCATATTTCTCAGCACAGCTATCGTATTACGATGACAGGGTGGGGTAGAATAGGGCTAACTTACGGCGATCCCCCAAGATTGCGCCTGCCATGATGAGATTCAGTTTCAAAAAGCACAGAGGTATTCTCGTTATTCGCTGCAACTGCCGTCCAGAGTTCAGCCCGCCAAAAGGTCGCCCATGACTTAGTTTGTATTGCTTCGTTGTCTTTTTTTGTTTGAAAAAGAAAAGGAGGAAGGGGCATTTAAAACTGGCAGGATTGCTTTGCGAATGAAATGAGCGTTGCAGTGCAGAAGAGCGAGTGATGTTCTTTTCACAGCCATTTATGGAGGTCATTTCCCATCCTGAAGCCGTCTTTGAGACAAGACATTACTGCGAAAGCAAAAATGCTAACTTTCTTTCTTTTTCATTTTTTAGCATAATAAAATAGATCAGCACTATATATAGCTCCCTTTGTCCTGACTGACTCGCCCACAACGTGGCGTTTTATAGAGCTGTATTAAAGTGATAAGGGCAGAGAGGAGACGTTTTAATGACGGAGCTGTTTGAGCTTGACGTACTGCTCCGAGCGACCGCACAAAATTCCACGAATGGACAACCCAGCTGTGGATGTGGAGAGCTTAGTGATGACGTCAAGTGCGAAGGATGCACCATGCTTGGGAATGAGGTGTGCTGAGCTCGTGTTCAGCCTAGTCTTGTGATGGTAGTGCCCAAGGAGGATTAAAAAAAATTGCTCAAGTGGAAATGATTGCGCAAAAGTGAAGCGGTTCCTCTGGCAAGATGGCGGCTGTAGCGGCCATCTTACTAAGGGCATGATAAATTATCGCCTTTCAGCGATTAAAAACGAAGCGTTTCCCTCGCACGCCCCACGAGTTTAATGTGGGAACTTTTTCGGGTCACAAAGTGATCCAAGTGTGTCTTACAGTTACTAGATTTCCGTAGTGAGCCTCCAATTGGAGGCATAGTTCTTTGAAGATTTGAAGATTCAGTCATCCATACTCGTTTCTGTGTGTTCTCTCGTCGGGAACAATTATCTTTCAATAGAGAACTAGCGTAGCATTTACATTACATATCGAAGCCACTTGATGTTTAGGTGAGCACTATCAGAAAAGAGCATGTTGCTGCCATCTTGGCAGTGGCAAAACGTCACTTCTGCTGGCAAGGCGTTGCGGGAGCTTCCACTCTAGCAATTTTTCTTTAATCCGCCTTGGTGCCACATGATTATGAGCATGTTCAGTCAGGACTGATTTTGGGTCGAGTTCCTTTAATATGGAGCTAAGGAATAGCGGTGCAAAAACACATTCACAGGAGAAAGGACATTTACAGTCGTCATCACGCTTAAAACGAACGCTCCGACGCGTGATTTAGCAGTAGTAGCAGTAAACAACTTTATTAGAGCAGGTGACGGTTTCCTAAGTGGCGAGGGCTGTCAGGCCATGCCTGGTCACCAACTCGTCAGCGCGTTTGATGGCCTGGAGCTGGGTGTCCAGGCTTGTAGTCGCGAGGATTTTCTCTCAGGCTTGACTTGAAGGTGACTGTCCTAAGAGGTTTGGTGGGGAAGGATCCTTGATGCATCCCCAGATGATGTGGTCTAAGGTTGCGGCCTGTGTCTTGCAAAGGATGCACGTAGATGTGAATAAGGTTGGGTATATGTGCCTGTATTTGTACGGAAAAGAAAATGAGTTTCGTTTGAAGCTGCCGCCAAGTGATTTGCTGAGCTTTGTTTAGTTCCGGGTGCAGGGGCGGTCTGGTTTGCCTTGATAGCTTGTAGTACTGCGTGATGTCGTGAAAGGTGATGAGTGGTTCGGTTGCTTCGGCATCGCGGTCCGAAGTGTGGCCCACCGCTTGGCGTACGAGTCCTCGAGCTTGTCTGTGGGCGGCTTCGTTACCCGGGTTTCCTGCGTGCGCTGGAACCCAGATGAGTTGAATTAAATGGGGATCGTCATCGTCGGTGCTACTGGAAGTAGTGTCGTCTGAGGCGTTGCAAGCCGCTTGGGGCAGAGGACGGAGTATTCGCGCCGTGGTTGGGGAAACAGTGCCATGGGCAGATTGGGTGATGGCATATTTGGAGTCACTAATGATAGTTTCGAATCCGGCTATTGCGGCGAGTGTTATGGCAGCTTCTTCGGCCTCTGTTGGGTCTTGTGTGCGTATAGAGCCGGCACACATCGTGGTAGGCTCTTTATCGACTGGGGTACGTTTCGACGAGACATTGATAGCATATGCCTGTTTGGGGGCTGGGTATCTTGCCGCGTCGACGTGAGCCGCCCTAGTGTGCGTACCGTAGGCACTGTGAAGGTTTCTCGCGCGGGCCGATTGTCTACCGTCATGAATGCCAGCCAGCATGTTCTTCGGCAACGGCTGCACAATGAAGCGCTGTCTGATGAGGGGTAGTAGGGAGATCAAGTCTTGTCCACTTGGTGACGAGAGAATTCCGATACGTTGGAGTATCAATCTTCCGGTTTTACTACCACGCAATCGTTCAATTTGTGCAGTTCGGTGTGCTTCGATAAGTTCATCTATTGTATTACGAATTCCAAGGCTGAGGAGGTGCGTGGTCAATGTGGTGCGGGAGTGGCCCAAGGTGACTTTGTGGACTGTGCGAATAGGTCAGTCAACTCTTTTATTTTTCAGCCTTGAGGAGTCGTAGGAACGGTAAGGCGTAAGGGATTCGTGTGGTTACGAAGGCATTTAACAGCTGGAGAAGTTCATTTTCTTGCATGCCAAGTTTCCGCGCAGAGATTCTTCTAACAGACTGACAGTGAGTGACGGTTACCGCAAGTCTCTCTAGGTGCAATGGTATTGCTCCTGCCAGCTTGTACGTGAAGGCCGAGAACGCGCATGTGCTGCACTATTAGTATTTCGGATCCGGCGATCCTGAAAGTGATGGTTGGTAGTGGTGGGTGTTTAACCACACGGTAGTCAGGAGGACGAAGAAGGATGAGTTCTGATTTTGAAATGGCCATTTGTCAAGCCCTTCATCACGTGTACATCAGAATCATAGGTGCTTCATCTTCATCGTTTGAGGGGTACATATTGAGACTGTTCTGTGCCTCAATGTGACTGGTTCGCATTATTCTGAACGCGCATTGAGGGCGTGTAAAGTTTTGCATCACAACTGATGGAGGTGTGGAGGCTTCTACCAAAATATAGACAACTATAATCATTCCCATCGACTCCATTAGTTGCTAGTGGTAGGAGGCACACAATGTCTGAGAACACGATGGCTCACACAGTATAATTGCTCCCCGGGCCTGGTCCTGTTAAGGAATAATGGCAGGTCGTATCAACATTAATAGGCTGTACATCCGCGTAGCGCATGGCGGTAGCAAGCGTGAGCCATCATTGCTTTCTCGTTTATACTCGTTTATAATTAAAGCACCAATGTGGAAGTCGATACTTGCATTCTGGAAGCGGGTCAACGAATTTCCATCGCTCGTTCTCTCATATTGCTCCGTTCCGTCTGACATATAGCTCCCCACCAGGGGCTCAGTTCTGCGTAGATGAAATGATGACGTTGCCAGAATAAATGAGATGAATAAGTAACCATCCTGCACGTACTTATCTCTGTAGTAAACCTACTGTAGTAAAGCATCCGTGGTACAATCCAGCGCCAGACACTGTATGGTCTCCCTGAAGTAAGGCAGTTCCTGTAGGACCACTAATTAAGTAGCGAATAGTAGAACACTATGATTTGTTGCATACCCACATTTGCTTTCTCTTATCTTAATAACGAGTAAAAGAAGCGAAGAAGACAAGGGCAGTTGATCGAGTGGAAATGAACTATGTAATCTATGAGGTTCTCATCAACCAGCACCTAAATACTTATTCTGTGTGTATTGCTACTGCAAATAATTTCAGCCAGGAAAAACGCGACGCAAACAAAAGATCAACCGCTGAAAGCCAAGGCGAATAAAATACTTGAATTCAATCTCTCTCAATTTGCAGCGAACCGCCTAATGACAAGAAATATTTTTTTGTTTTAAAATCGTAGGTCAAATGAATTTTCTCTGGTATGGCTGCAGTGGCAGCATAATATACAAGGGTTTTTGTGCTTTTTCCGAGACAGCTTGCTTGAAATCACCCAAGACACCACAACTACAACTTTTGAACCTATTTACAACACGCAGCGGACATACGTTGCCATTAGAATATATATTCTTCTAACACAAAGCCCTTATTATTTATGTGACTAATATATAGGACACTGTTGCAATTTCAGCCTGCTGAATTCTATTAGGTATATTCACTTTTTACGTGCAATATTTTTTAGGTGACACCACTTTTGATTTATTCCCTAAATGCGCGAAGACTTACACGGGTATCCAAGTCGTGATCACAGTTTACAGTCCGAATGTAAAGTTTATTTTTAAATATGTGTCTCAAGCAACAAAACACTTCAACTTCGAAATCTCAGCTTATATCACAAAGTCCGTGCGACACTAACACTTATTCGATGTCAATAGTGTATGTAATCAACTTCCATTCCCCATCTGCCATATGCACCGCAAAGCAACTAATTTAAAATGTCGAGTACTAAATTTTGTTCTTCATATTGTTAGTACTTAAAAATTTTCGCAAGACGTATCTGCCGCTTTCAGTTGTTTATCTCGAGCACTACATTAAAATACAGAGCACTACAGTAACACACCTACCTATCACAGAAGATCGTGAAAAAACTTTACGGGGAGCTGTTTGGCAGGCGTTTACTAAAAATATTTATTTACTCTTTGACGCTAAACGATGTGTACAAATGAAATTTGCCAGCCATGGAACACCATGTCTTTTTTTTTGTTTCAGCCCGCGAAATAGGCAGCTAACAGGATAATATTCACTCTAAAAACCTTAACAAGAAAGAAACACTAGACATCTGTATATCAAAATGCTGCCAATAAAGAAGCTAAGATATAAAAAGCAAAAAAAGCAAAACAAAAAAGAGAGATTATATATCTGTATAGCGAATTTTGCTATTAAAAAGCACAGGTGTACTTTACGAAGCGAATAAGTGGTGTAGTATGCTGGGAAAGCCTCATATGAAATGAACTGGCTGGCGGAGCTATGCGACTGGCAGGCAATTTATGAGAAATTTTCGCAAATGCGCAGTAAGGCAAATTTTATACTGACTTCTATTTATAATGGGAAAACTAAGATGACCCAGTAAATAGTAAAGCAATAAATATTAGATTGAGTGGGTGGATGTTTCACTTCCACTCACACAAGAAGATCAACGCAAACAGAAAGCGGAAGAAGAAAGAAATGAGCAAAAGGGCAAAGAGATTGGCCAGGTCTGAGACCGTCTGCTTGGCTTTATCTTGGGATAGGATAGGTGGTAAAAGGGGTAAAAGATGATAAAAAAGTATGTTAAAAATAAAAAAAAACGTTAACAACAATGTCAACGGCTGGGGCGCTAAAATAGTGTTGAACAAAAAAAAGACTCATAAATTGATAACGAAATATCAGAAGTGAGTGCTACGCTTCGCAGCGAATACCTTTAATTCATTGCCACCGTAGTGGCCTGGCAGGTTTACTTCGGTTAAGCGGTTCAGTGTCGCGAAATACGAAAGCCCCTTGGCGGAAAGCGATAGAAAGTCTAAAAAAGAAGATAACTGACCGGTGATAAGTTCAAAAATTCCGTTTTAGAAAGAAATGAAGGCTGCTGCAGTTCCGTTCTGAAAAAGGAAGCAGGTTGTCACCTACGACCAGCCTGAAATTTATTACATCGATACTAGCTCCTGCTTTTGAGTTATGTCTTTTTTAGAAAGTGTGTTTTTAAGTGTTTCAAAAGAAATGTCACCTTTTTATTTCTCTTTAGTCATATTACTGGATTTTCACTGATTCTATGTGACAGGTTGTGGTGCGGATGATATAAACGCTCAGGCAGTGAGAAGTTGCCGAACACTGATGTTGCACGGGGATCAAGTGCGTATCATCAGCGGACATGGTGGCGTGCGCAGAGCGCTGCACGCTGCTCCCGACCCCTACTTTCCCGTTTCACGAAGCTGGCCACCACTGAGATCCTGGAATTGAGAAGACAGTGCAAAGAGCAGAAGCAGGTTGGCGGAGGGGAGAAGTGATAGCCATGAAGCACATTCCCGCTGACTACCCTTTGTTTCGCAGCGTAATGTCCTAGCAATGAAGCACCATCGCGGGTTAGCACGCATGAGTACTGCATTCTGTGATGCGAGAGAGCGCTTTTCGTGTCTATTAAACGACACGTCACAGCCAAATGTTAATGATTTCATAAAAATAAATTATGATTTACGTATCTCCTTTAAACCATGTTGCTTGTATTTGTATTTAGAACATATTAAGGGAGCTCGAGCATTTCCACGCAAAAGAAAAACACATCCGTGGTGGTGCTTTTGTGGTGCGCTTTGGGCGTCTTGAAAACAAGCCAACCACAAGAGAACCCAAAGCCTATAAAAACAAGGAATAAGATAGAAGCATGAGATGCCACGCAGTTTGACCACAATATTGAGATCTCTCGGCAAACAACGAGACAATGGCATCTACCACGCGTGTAAAAAGAAAAGGGAATCACGCCAGCACTCTGGCACAGCTATGGGTTGTAGTAAAAACAAGACTGTACACGAGAAAAATAAAGCAACATGAAGCTGGTAAAGTGCGAGATCAAAAGAAAGCATTCAACGTGACAGATCCCCACAAATATACAGCAGCGTGAACAAGAGATTGAACAAGCGAAAACACAGCTCGCCACGTCCGCGGAATTCGATGCGACTCTATTCATCATCGTCGTGAAAGCGAGAACAAAGGCGGCTGCTCCAGAGAGTGGGTTAGAGAAGAGATAGAAAATGAGCAAAAGAAAACGGAAAGGTGACCCGACACACGTTACTGGGGCAGCCAGTCACGCACACGAATCTCTGGCCCAACTTGTTGAACAATCACACCCAGATAATACGAGTTAGATAAATAAAGGAAGACATGCGGCATGGGCCGATCGATCGATATTAAAGCATCTTTGATTTGTGACAGTATTCGATCGAAGTGACATCAGTGTACCGTTCAATCTTTCCGTCTTTTTGTGAGGTTAGCCACGAATTTCTTATTTCATTTGGTTTGCTTGGCACTTGTTGTGCAGGGTCTTACATAGTTATTAAATACTCGTTACACCAGGTTAATGACAACTAATGGAATATTATGCCTAGTAAAGTATAGGGTATGTTATTAGTAATCATTGTAATGTAAATGTGCAACATAAAAGAGAACAAAAAGATCACTAGCCGTGAGCAGGGACCAAAGCTGAGACCTTACATAAAAGACTGAGACCGAGCGCGCACACACCCGATGATGACTGTGATGACACACAGTGAAGATGAGGACAGAGACCCAGACGGATGAAGATGAATATAATAACACATATATGAGAAGAAGCGCATGACGAATGCCCACACTAATTCCCCCCGCATCGAAGCGGCCAACCTGCAGCCATAGCAAGTCAATGTGACAGAGAACGTAGCCTGAAAGGCTTCATGTAAGACAAAGACACGTGCACGATCTCTGTGTTGTGGTGACGATGGTCTGTTGGGACGACAAGTGGGGTCACACGATAATTAACGGGCGAAGTCTGCTCGATAACTATGTAAGGCCAAATGAAGTGTGGCTGAAACTTTTCACACAGACCAGGTGTACGAATAGGTGGGAACAGGAGCACCTCGTCACCAAGTAGAAAGAATACAAGGCGATGGATGCGTCATAAATGACTTTTCGATCTTGCTGTCGCGCTTCCGTGTTGATGCGAAAACGATCGCGACACCAGGCTAGTCTTGAAATGTATTCCTCGCTGCAAGACGGAGACGAGTTGACGTCACTGTTGAAAATGGAAACGTTCGGGAAGAAAGTAGGAGAACGTCTATAAACGAGATAGAACGAGGAATATCTGGCGGTGCGTTGAACGGCCGTGTTGTAGGCAACGATGAGGAATGGCAGCACAGTATTCCAGTTTTTGTGGTCTGGACTGATGTAGGCGGCTATCATATCCACAAGAGTATGGTGAAACCTCTCGGTGAGACCGTTGGTCTGATGGTCGTAGCTTGAAGCTGTCTTGTGTGTTATTCCAGAGGCTCGCAATACTTCATTTAGCACTTCTGCCAGGAACACCCTTCCATGGTCACTCAGCAATATACGAGGGACGTCTTGGCGCAGAATGATGGCGTGCAGAACGATGTCGGCAACTTCCGAAGCAGAGGCAATCAATACAGACATCGTCTCCGCGTAGCGTGTCAAGTGGTATACGGCAGTCACTATCCATCGTTTGCCAGTAGATGTGACGGGAATAGGGCCATAAAGGTCGATACCTACAACCACAAATGGCGTTGTGGAGCACGGAATTGGCTGAAGAGGCCCGGCTAGTGCAGTCGTCTGGCATTTACGACACTGGCACTGGACACAGGAACCAACGTAGCGCGCGACGATAGTAGAAATACCAGGCCAGTAGAAGTGACTTCGAATGCAGTTGTGAGTTTTGTGAATACCAGATGTCCGGCAGTCAAGTCTTCGTAGAAGTCTTTAAGCACGTCAAGTCGAAAGAGAGTGTTGTAGCACGGGAACCCAGTGTTGACTATCAGGGTGGTAGATGTGACGGTACAGAACTCCATTCTCCAGCCTAAATCGCAAGAGTTGACAACGATGCTGTGCGTTAGGTGGATGGGAAGCTCCTGAGAGCTGGTCCACAATAAGCCTAGAGTACGGATCAACTGGCAGGTGCGAAACGTGCGCTTGTCGTCCTAGAATAGTTGGTGTATTGAGGCGAGCGTGGGCACTGCAGTGGAAGTGAAGGCCGAACTTTGACCGATGCTGAGCTGGGTATTTGGTAACATGCAGCGCGAAAGGGCGTCGGCGTCTTGGTGTTTTCTACGTGACTTGTAAATGATATCGAAGTCATACTTCTGTAAACGTAGAATCCACTGAACCAAGCGTACAGACAAGTTCTTCAGTGTGGAAAGCCAGCATAAGGCGTGGTGGTCCGTAACGATCGTGAAATGGCGGCCGTGGAGGTAGAGACGGAACTTTTGCACTGACCAGAACACAGCCAAGCACTCTTGCTCAGTTATGGTATAGTTCTTCTCGGTCGCGGTTAGTACTCTACTGGCATATGCAACTACTCCTTCTTGTGAAGAGGTGTCGCGTTGGAGCAGAACGGCACCTATACAGCGGTCGCTAGCGTCCGTATGTAGGATGGTCGGTGAGGCCTCATCAAAGTGGCGGAGTACAGGTTCGGACGTGAGGGCACACTTTAACAGGTTAAACAGCCATCTGAAATTCTTCCGACCACAGGAAAGGGCACGTCGGAAGCAAGAAGCTGGTGCAGTGGAGCCGCTATTGATGCGAAGTTCCGTATAAAACAGCGAAAATAGGAGGCGAGATCAAGAAAAATTCGCAACTCCTCCGGCCTTTCGGGGCGCGGAAAGCGAAGCACCGCAGCAATTTTGTCGGGATTCGGCTGAATTCCGTCTTTGGTCATGACGTGGCCCAAAACCTTGATAGCTTTTGTGGTGAAATGGGATTTTTTTTTGCGTTGAATTGGAGACCGAGCGGCGGCAAGGCACATCAGAACGTCATCCAAACGTTGTAGGTGCTGAGGAAACATTAACGAAAAAATGACGATGTCATCCAAGTAGGACAGGCAGGTCTTCCCTTTGAGGCCGCGCAGGACGGTATCCATCATGCGCTCAAATGTAGCGGGCGCGTTGTACAGCCTAAAAGGCATAACGTGTAATTCGTATAGCCCGTCGGGGGTTGCGAATGCCGTTTTCTTTTTATCCTCTTCGTGCAAAAGAATTCGCCAGTATCCGGAACGCAGGTCGAGGCTGGAAAAGTATTTCGCGCCATTGAAAAGAATCAAGGGCGGCGTCAATGCGAGGCATTGGGTACAGATCCTTGCGAGTGATCTTCTTTAGGTGCCCTGTAATCGACGCAAAAGCGCACGGAGCCATTCTTCTTGCGAACCCGAACCACAGGTGACGACCAGAGGGCTACATGAGGAGTGAATTACCTCTCGTTTGATCATGTCAGATACGTTTTCTTCGATTTTTCTCTCAGCAGGAGACACGCGGTAGGGCCGGCGGCGTACAACAGATGTTCTGACTATGTGGATTCGATGCGTTGTAGTGGTAATGCGGCCCAACGTGGAGGAGTAAACATCGAAGGAACTTGCGTGTTTCTGAAACACGCAACAGCTGCTTGCTGTTGCGTCTGTGAAGGTGTCAAGTCGTCGCTATTGGCTGCAGTAAATGTGGAAGAAGAAGCAGGCTCACTTTTAGGGCGGTCGTTGGAGGAGGTGGCATGAAGTTACACGACGCACGCAGGCTCGGGATCCATCACGCAGGCCACCGTGGTGTTCTGAGGAAGTGGAATGTTTTCGCATGTTGTATTCACGGCAGTGACAAGTGCGGAATCATTGAAAAAACGAACTACACCGAAAGCGAGAATGATGCCTCTACCGACGCAACTAAATGATGGTGAGACCAAGACGTCACTAAGGCCGATGTCTTTGGAGGTAATAGTTAGGATTCCTCTTGGCCTGGTGGTGAATTCGGTATCTTCCGCAGCTGTCAAATGAAGGGGGGGGGGTCGTCGTTAGCGTGCAGTCCGTGTCTGTGAGGTGGACGACGCGCTCACTACAGCAAATACCCGCGGAGGCAGAAAAAAGAAAATGCCACCCTAAAATTAATTGGTGAGAGCAGTCAGTCAGGACGGCGAACTGAATGTCGTGTCGGATACCATCAATAAAAACGTGTGCTGTACAGAAAGCGGAAGGGCGAATGGTATACCCCTGGGCAGCAACCAACGTGGGTCCACCGTAAGGGGTCATCACTTTTTTCAGACGTTGGCCTAAATCAACACGTATAACAGAAAATGCGCACCCGTGCTCACCAGAGCATCCACGTACACTACTTCTACTACCACCGAAATCATGTTGCACGGGCCTGGTGGAGGAATATCAGTCCTAATTTGGAATGCAGTTTTCTCCCAGAAACTGCATCACTTAGTTTTCCGAATGACTGGCAGTGACGAATGAGGCAGGTTGAACTGGGGAGGAAGAGCGGCAAAAGGGTGAAGGTGAACGGCGTCTGGAGTTCCAGCTGTTCTGAGGTGCTGTTCTGAGGACAGCTGTTCTGAGGACTGGACTGCCGAAAACGTGACGGAGCTGCTGCTTGAAGGTCGCCCATTCGGGTATGTCGATGACGTGGTTAGAGTATCATGTCTTCGCCACACTGGTCAAGTAGAAAGAGACGTAACGGAGCTTGGCGCTATCGTCCCAGCGATTAGCAGCACTCACGCGGCTGTACACATCGAGCCAGTCCTCCACGTCTTCCCCGCGAAGACCGGCGAAGGGAGGGGGATCATGCTGGTGGCTGTGTACGTAAACAGGAGGCGTGGCTGAATACGGCGGGGGAGAGATGGCAGCAGCGCCGGCAGGCTCGTTCTGTGACATACTTCCAGACAGTGGGGGCAATCGGCGGCCTGAACGCAGCTGCAGGGATTCGAACGAGGGGGGAGAGGACCGAGGACGGAAAACCCACCTCCACCACATATGGCGTCTGGGTTGAGACAGCGTTTATTCAGCCCGAGGGCTCAGCAGCAAACGGGCAGTCTGAGACCGAGCACGCACACACCCAATGATGATTGTGGTGACACCCAGTGAAATTGAGGATGATTATGATAATGCATATATGAGAAGAAACGCATGATGAATGCCCACAATATATATATATATATGTATATATATATATATATAGCTTCTTTCTTTCATCAGCGATTATAATAATGCCCATCCAAATATATCATTCTCGCACTCATACTCGGACACCAGTGTCAACTTTCTTGACGTCACAGTGACACTGTGCAATCGAAAATTGACGACCAAACTATATAGGAAACCAACCGATAGACATCAGTATCTTCACTTCCATAGTAGTCACACAAAACACTGCAAAACCAGTATTCCATATAGTCAGGCCATTCGCTTTAAACGCATCTGCTCTGATAACAATGATTTCGCTCGCAACTGCGAAGACCTACGAGGTGCTCTTACGAGGCAAGGATACCCATCGGGAATCATAGACGACGCCCTCAAGAAGGCTAACAACATTGACCGTAAAGAGTTGCTCACAAGCAACAAACGATCTGCAAACACTTCACGTAACAGTGTTAACCTCATCCTTACGCACTCAGCTTCGGTTCCTAATGTGGCCAATATTCTAAGAAAACACCACAATATCTTGCAACAAAGTGATCACTTAAAAGACATTTTTACGGAACCATCGAGGGTAGTTTACCGCAGATCACGCAACCTGCATGATACATTAACATCATCGAAAATAATTAATCGGTCCAACTACAGTGGTTGCCATCCTTGCAATAAGCCCCGCTGCAAGGTTTGCCCGCACATGTCAAGTACTCATACCGCAACTAGCACCGCATCAAACTTTTCCTTAAAAATCAACGGAGACTTCACTTGCGACAGCGCTAATGTTATCTACATGCTTGAGTGCTCCACTTGCCGTATGCAATACATTGGGCATACCGAAACATCATTCAGGTTACGTTTTAACAACCACAGAGCCCATGCTTCTAACCTTCCTCATCTTCCACTGTCAAAACATGTCCAGATGCCAGGGCACTCTTTCGAAAACATCAAAGCCACAATATTACAATCCGGGTTTAAAACTCATCATGACCGAGAAGTTCGCGAGTCCTATCTCATTAACAAGTTCAACACTTTGCACTCAGGCATCAACGAAAGCGTTGGACGCGTTACTTTCCTTTCTATGTAGCATTGTCCATCACAGGAATGCGTTAAATGCCCCCCAACCCATGCCATCGTTTCTTCTCTCATTTGTTTGATTATATATATTTTTTGTGTGTGCTTCCATTTATTATATGTGCGCATGCAGTAGTTTGGCATCAAACTTGACGCTTCAGTTACCAGTTGAATTTTGTTTACTGTCCCTCGGGTATCTTACAGTGTGCGTGACATGTGCTCATGATATTCGCTTGGCTTATGAAGTGCTTTATTGCTTTAAAAATTTGCCCTACGCATAAAAATTTGCCCTACGCTGAAGCTATGCGCTCATATCTTGAGTTATCCACAGCGATATTGTTGCTCAATACTCGTATCAAATTATACTGACAATGTTGTTTTGGTATTGCTTTCGCACTTTCTAATCACTAGTCTGATCAATTGTGTGATTTCAACGGCCCTTAAAAGGGGCATCTGCTTGTCTACTCTTTATTCCCTGACGAAGGCCGTGCCACGGCTGAAACGTTGGCATAAAAGTATTGCTCTTTCGTACGTGTACTCGCTTGTGTTCTTTATACGTACCAGACCCCTTGAACTTCCTGCTGAATATATATATATATATATATATATATATATATATATTTATTTATATATATATATATATATATATATATATGATTTAAAAAAATAAATTCTGTGGGTCCGGTGCAAATATAATTAGGAATAAAGGAGCACACTTACGAAAATTTGATAATTGTTTACTCTACGTTTCGGCCGTGGCACGGCCTTCGTCAGGCGCCAAGGACAATCATGCTATATTTTGTACACAATCCTGACGAAGGCCTTGCCACGGCCGAAACGTAGAGTAAACAATTATCAAATTTTCGTAAGTGTGCTCCTTTATTCCTAATTATATATATATATATATATATATATATATATATATATATATATATATATATATATATATATATATGCATTTCAACATGAAGGTATCATTGAGCGTTGGCAGTAGCCATTACGGCGAGTGTAGAGCACACTTTTCGCCTGCGGGCGTTACGTACCACGTGGTCTTACTATGAGCTGGCAGTGGACGAGGTAATCCCTCACATATTACCTGAAGGCATGCTATCGAGTCTGTCAGAATGAGCTCCTCGTAGATAGACAACGTAAAATACCCCGAATATGTTGACGAGGCAAGCTATGCGGTTTCGCCAACCAAGCCTCTACTACGTTACAAAAAAATCTAGCTGCAGCATCTTGTGTCAATTTAGAGGAACTGAAAGCTTAAGCCCACGACGCAGTTTAATGGAATACTACGCAGTGGAGGCCCACACGTAGAATTAACGACTAACAAACAAAAACTTGATGGCCAGCACATGACTTGCGCTTGATAAGTTACAGCACAGAAATGTGCTGTTTCTTTTTTCTTTCACAATCACCTCACAAAAAAGCACAAAAGCACAAGAAAGTGCACTTCGCATTAGCTGCCTAACAACTCAAAGTTTAATGGAAGAAACGTATGATATGTAAGCAATCCTGAAGGCATACAAAATCTTGACAAACCTCCACCAAGATAGTAATTAGGTATGTTGTAGATACGATATCTGAGCATCTTTGAGAGCGTTTGATAGCTGGCTTACGCATCTGTATCTTGCTGTTATTATTTCATACGCTTTAGCAATTCCACGCGTGCACTTGTATACGCTGAAGTTTATAAAATCATAAAAGCAAGAGACATACGCTTAAGCCAGCCTTCAATCGCTCGCACAGGTGCTCAGATTTCGCATTTACAACATACTTCATCACGTGCTTTTGGGGGGGTAGGGTCGTGAAGTTCTTGTATGCCTTCATACTTGCATATATACAACCCGTTTCTTCCAATAAACTTTTAGTTCTTAGGCAGCGCTTGTGCCATGCACTTCTTTGTGTTTTTTGGCTTGTAATGTGCGCTGATCAGGATGAGTACGTTCTAACTAGCTCAATTGAAACTTTACTTTGCTATGTGCACATAATCAGGAATTATTAATTCCGGCTGATGAATTCACAAGTTACAATTGTGTTTCACATTTTCTTCGTACAACAACGGTTATCATTGCGTTCTTCTGTACAAAAGATATTGAAACACATCTGGTAAAACCTAGTTTCATTTTTCTGTACGAGTAAGTGGAAGGGATCGCATGACCAACTTTTTTTTGTTGTATCAGTTCGCACTTGAAAAATTCAACTGCAAGAAACTATAAAAATTGGTCGCTTTTGAGAACCTCTACAGTAATATATATATATATATATATATATATATATATATATATAAATATATATATATATATATATATATATATATATATATATATATATATATATATATATATATATATATATATATATATGTATGTATCTTTTCCAAACTTCAAACATGAGTAAATTAGAGCCTTGAATCTAACGATAAAGCAGCATTTTTAAAATGGCTTGAGGTTGATTAGGAGTCCAATGCATTCATAAAAAAACGCTTTTATACAACAATTTTGTCCTTACACGGACTGTGCTTCGATAAATTTTGTCTCGGTAAAGATATAAATAAATAAATAAATAAAACTTGTTGTATAGAACCATTTTTATATAAATGTATTGGACTCCTAATCAACCCCAAGCCAATTTATTAATGCTGCTTTATTGTTAAATTCAAGGCCCTGATTCACTCATGTTTGAAGTTTGAAAAACAGAACGTAGACGAAAACGTGATCTATTTTTAGTAAAACACGTAATTCCATTCCGATTCCATTCCGGGCAAAAGGTGCATAATTCTATTTTCATTCCATTTTTCATGTTTCCTCCCTGTTTTATTTCATTCCACTCCGAGGTCGCGAAAAAGTGAAATGATCCCGCAATAATTCCAATTTCGGAGTGGTAACTCCACAACACTGATACCGATTCTTAGATAGGAGAGTCAGCCACGTTTTGTTTTTTGTTTTGAGTTAAACACTCGAGAATGAAAGGATGCCTGCGAAACGGTGCTTGCGAATAATAAAGTCACAGCTTTGCCGCAAAGGTGAAGCAATGAACGCGATAGCAACAATTTGAAAGGTCACGTGCAGAACGGAAAGCAGATTGGAACGTGCCTTGCGGTTCTCGCGCACAAATTACGCACGAAAAGCACTCACTGGTACGGATGCACACGAATAAGCGCCTCATTTTTTACTTCGCCGAGTCTGAAAAGCACGCGCTTTTCGTGAACGGAGACTGCAATGAGTGCAGTGACCTCTCTGTGCCCGGTAACTACATCAGAATTGTTCCACGTAAAGCCCGAGGTTAGCCAAAGCATACGATTCTCCCCTCCTCACCACCGCGCGATAAGGGTGCGCTAGGGAGCGTTGCTTTCCTTCTCTAAGCCGGGCAAAGTACGCGTATGAGATTAGAGCGGGCACCGCTGCGCGATGTTGCGACATGCGCTCAGTGCGCCATCTTTCTGGTAATGCCGAAAACACCGCAGTGGTAAGGGGTAGATATAAATAGCTTGCCGTTTGAACGATCAAGAATGTTCTCCGGCGTGGCTCAGTGGTTAACGCCTCGCTTTCACAACGCAGAGGTCCCACGTTACAGTTCACGCACCGGAGTGCTTGTTTCAGTCTACGTTTTAAATATATATATATATATATATATATATATATATAGAGAGAGAGAGAGAGAGAGATACGTATACATATACGGTGCATGGCATCGACGCCGAAACCGGCGGCAAAATCCCGCCGAGAGTGTCCATATAATTGCTATCGCAATAAATTGAGATCCACAATGGTGCTTGTGTCCCTTGTTGTGGTGCTTGATTTTATGGTAATTGTTGCAGAAGTTTCCATTCCTGTATTTTCTACCATATGTCAATGCATAAGCAAAGTGGCGGTTCCATTTTTTTTCCTATTTTCACAATAGTTGCAAGCATACCACCACCGTACAAGTGGGAATTGATGCTGAAGCACCATTTAAAAGATCGGGACAAAGTGCACAAGCTCAATGAGAGGCTCCTCGATTAAATAGTTTTATCATCCAGAATTCTTCCTGGACGCCGTCTGGCAAATAAAAATCCAGTGCGCCATTTGACCACCAGAAGCGTGTTTTATGGGAAACAGGAACATGAAATTTATTACTTCCTATTGAAAAAACGTTTGGACGTATGACGCGAAGTTTCGCTGATTGTGAGGTTTCTTTTTTCCATTCTACCAATTTCGGTACCTGATCCAAAGAGTAAGGCTGCGAGAGAGACATTTGACTCATCAAGTGTCTTCGTGGTGGTAGTATCTTGAAAGTTCAGCTAAGAGCCCTTAACAAACCGTTCGTTTTCGGTGTGCCCATTACTTTCATGGCTTGCGTCTTTTCGAAAAATTATGCTTTTTGGACGCTCTATACCTTCATGAATAATGAGTCTTTGCTTTCGCCTCATACGTTTTAATACCGATGAAGGTGACTCGGTAATCAAGATTAAAGTTAGTGCACACCATCTTATTTGCTTTCGCCTCATACGTTTTAATACCGATGAAGGTGACTCGGTAATCAAGATTAAAGTTAGTGCACACCATCTTATTTTGTGCCCACGTGGTTCTTTTAAAGGCGGCAATTCACTCAGTCTGCAACTACTGTAGGTTCCGATTCTCAGATTTTTGAAAACTTTCCATTTCCGGCTGCACAGGCGTACATTAGGTCAAAGCTCTGGTCTACAATTTAGGGTGCGAAATGAACGGATAATAATCGCTGTGGTTTAAAAAAAGCGAAAAAGCAACAACAAATGTCGGAGAAGAAATACACAGATAACGCTATCACATAAAAAGGGTGAGCATTTGGTTTTTTTATACTTCATTTAACTCGCGATTTTTATTAGGTAATGCGGCATAGGCAAAAAGTGAATTAATCTAGCCCCGCAACAGCATGCTTAGAAGCAACTGGTGCATCGTTATGGTATTACAGCACCCCAAGCTAACCCGTTGCACTGTTGAAAATTTGTGAAACCTGAGACACCGCACCACCTGTAGATAATAAATGTTCTTCAAGGTGCAATTTGAGACACTTAAAAGTTTGATTTTCGTTTATATAAATGTGCTTTACACATACATCCCGACTGCCAATAATTGTGCTTTGAATGTAGCCAAGTCAATTCCCGTATTTAATGAATAACTAACTCTTATAGCTTGAGATCTTGTTTTCAATACCACGACTAGATAACCTCTGAACAGTATGTAATATTTATTAGGTTTTATTTCGAATGATCTAATAATTCGCATATTGGCGCAAAGAAACTCCGGAAGGTGACGAGAAATATTTCCGAATTCTTAATGTCTCCTGTGAGCTCAACCGAGAGATCTGCACAATGCCATGAATTTCGCCTGTGACAACAAAATTAGGTCATACGTATGATCGTCTTAATTGTGTCAAAAGGTTTATCAGCGTTTCACATTCACTTGTTTGTTGGAGCTCTCTATCTCGGAACGAAAGGCGTATTTATTCTCACCAACAACTACCCAATTACCAATTGCTCTGGTGTTTGCATCTTCACGAAATGCACACTATCTGCACTTACTTATTACTAGAAGAGATTGTTAGTGACGCGTACCAGGCCAATACAGTAGTATCAATGAAACATGAGATTAGGCAACCAATGCAGATTTCCTTCACTTTATTGGAACCAATAAAATTGGCCCTTAGACGAAAACGAACTCTCATTGCACGTAAAATATGGCTCTTCTTGAGGTTTCGTCTACTGCAACTTCTGCCCTCCGCAGCCGTTTGTCCACGACAAAAAGAGGAGATACGTGTTTCCCTTCGACGGCAAGGTATACTTCGGCGCACGAGCTACGATAATGGCAACAAATCAGACATGCACGCCATGCTATAACAAGGAGGATGTACTGGAGCACCCCGGACATGGAGGTTACCAAACTTCGGCATTCGATCGAAGGTAATTAGGATTTATCGTTAGTCGATTTCACTAGAGCGAAGGGCTGGAACAAGAGCGCGTAAACGTCCAAGATAGCGGCTATATCGAAGAGCTGCGTTCCGAAGCATTGCAGGTGGGGCGGCGATTATGGCACGCTTATGGTACGCCTATGCGCATGGCCGGGGGTTTTCTCTTGTGGATTTGGCAGGCAAGAACGCAGTGGCACTTCATTACTTTACGGCGTACGTGACGGGATTATGGCATTCATGTCATCACCAGCGATTTGTATTCGTCAAATCATCTTATCCTCGCACCGTAATTTTGGTTAGATAGATAAATAGATAAAGAAATAGAAAGATAAATATATAAATATATATAGAGATAGACTAATATATATATAGATAGATAAATATATATATAGATAGATAGATAAATATATAGATAGATAGATCGATAGATAGATAGATAGATAGAGAGATAGATAGATAGATAGATAGATAGACAGATAGATAGATAGATAGATAGATAGATAGATAGATAGATAGATAGATAGATAGATAGATAGATAGATAGATAGATAGATATAGATAGATAGATAGATAGATAGATAGATAGATAGATAGATAGATAGATAGATAGATAGATAGATAGATAGATAGATAGATAGATAGATAGATAGATAGATAGATAGATAGATAGATAGATGCTCAAGTGGTTGCAGTACGCAAAGAAATAATTTAAAAAACAGTTGACACTATAACCACCAGAGTTATTTTTTAAAATGTCCTTTGTTCTTCAGAGCAAGAATTATCACAGAAGACCATGAAACCTTTACCTCTTAGCCTGCATTCCATTAGGATTCAAAAGAAAACAAAAAATGATTATATTCCGATGAATTATCTGACACTCGCCGCATATGATACTCAAAACGTTGTTCGAAAGGGAGTGCGACGTTGACATGGGAGAAAAACTGTGTGAATGAAATTCGAAAGGGTATTTTCAATTTTTTAGATAAATATTGGTACTTGAAATTTTGCCTAAACGGCGATTTAATTTCTGACACAGTTCACCCTAATCCGAAAAGATAGTTCAATGAAGTCACTCTCAGAATGCTTTGCTCACACGACAGCCTTCGGATTCAGCCTTCTGTCTGCCCTCCTGATACTACTTTTTCATTCAAAACACCGTGCTGGATCTATTAGTGCTGGGAACAATACACCTTTTCCTTGTTCGACGGATAACTTCTTTGACACAGTGGCACAATACACGTCCTTTCTTTGCATTGCCGCTTAGCTTTTAACATCTCAGGGTGTTGCAGTGTACATACGGCACCGTCTAACTCCACAGTTAATCAGATGGCAGCTGTCACACACTGATTTTAAACGTGGCGAGGCACCGGCAGCAACAGGATGAGAGGAGTTTCGCACGTTCGTGCACCCTCTCAACGCGCTTTGCCGCTTGTGGCATCTGAGTGCAGTCATCACATGCGTGGCCACCCTCTCTCGTAGGGTATGCGCGTGCTCAGCACACTAAGCAGTATATTTCTAGACACTGTTATTATAGTGATGACACATGGATGGATGGATGGATTTGGCGGTACCCTTTAGATCAGGCGGTGTCTAGCGCCACCAAGCCATATTAATTAAAGAACCAAAAACTAGATTTATTTTTTCCCTTAAATCGTCAGGTTGAGAATTCGTACTTTGCAGTGAAGGGTTTAATTTTCACTCGTGCCTTGACTTTAGTCACCAATCCGATAACCTCCTTCTAGTTATTTCTACCCGCTTAAAGTCTATTTTGCCCTCCCTGTCCCTAAACGCCAGTGCTTTGAACTCTACGCCATCATCCTGAACTATAGGGTGAAGCCCTTTACAGAACATTATGAAGTGTTCGGCAGTTTCTTCTTCCTCTCCACACGCACTGCATACTGTGTGTACCACTTCGTATTTGGCCCGATATATCTTGGTTCTCAATACTCCCGTCCTAGCCTCAAACACTAGAGAACTACCCCGAATATTATGATAGATCCTTTCCTTGGCAATATCCTGCTTAAAAATTCGACAGATCTCTAGTACGTACTACTTAAACTTGCCAATTCTCCGCATATCGATCTCAGCTTCCTTCACCTGCTTCTTAACCTATAATTCTTTTTGGTTAGGCCTCTGCTGTTTTCCAAGTATTTACCAGTCAATTTTCTGGTTCACTTCCTCCATTGTGTGTCGACATTCTTCATGTACAAGTAGCGGAATATCTTCCTAGCCCAGCGCTCCTCCCCCATTTCTCTCAATCGCTTCTCAAATTTTATCTTGCTGCTAGCTTCCCTGCCCTCAAATGATGTTCATCCCATATCACCATGTACTCCCTGATTTGGTGTATTCCCGTGAGCTCCTAAGGCAAGCCTACATATTCCACGTTGCTTACTTTCTAATCTTGCTTGAACTTCTGATCGTATGCACAAGACCACATTGCCGAACGTCAGACCAGGAACCATGGATGGATGGATGGATATGGCTGTACCCTTTAGATCGGGCGGTGGCTAGCGCCACCAAGCCGTAATACCTAATAAACCAAAAACTATATTTTTTTTCCTTAAAAAAAGAGTTTGAGGATTCGCACTTTGCAGTGAAGAGTTTAATTTTCACTCGTGCCTTGACTTTAGCCACCAATCAGATAACCTCCTTCTAGTTAAGTCTACCCTCTTAAAGTTTATTTTGCCCTCCCGGTCCCTAAGCCCCAGTGCTTTGAAAAACTCTGTGCCATCATCCTGAACTATAGGGTGAAGCCCTTTACAGAACATTATCAAGTGTTCGGCAGTTTCTTCTTCCTCTCCACACGCACTGCATACTGTGTCTACCCCTTCGTATTTGGCTCGATATGTCTTGGTTCGCAGTACTCCCGTTCTGGCCTCAAACAATAGAGAACTACCCCGAGTATTATCATAGATCCTTTCCTTGGCAATTTCCTGCTTAAACGTTCGATAGATCTCTAGTGCGGACTTCTTTATCATGCCCATTCTCCACATGTCAGTCTTCGTTTCCTTCACTTTCCTCTTAACCGATAGTTCTTTTTGGTTTGGCCACCTGCTTTTTTCTAAGTATTTACCAGTCAACTTCCTGGTTCGCTTCCTCCATTTTGTATCAACATTCTTCATGTACAAGTAGCTGAAAACCTTCCTAGCCCAACGCTCTTCCCCCATTTCTCTCAATCGCTTCTCAAATTTTATCTTGCTGCTAGCTTCCCTGCCCTCAAATGATGTCCATCCCATATCACCTTGTACTTCCTGATTTGGTGTATTCCCGTGAGCTCCTAAAGCAAGCCTACCTATTCCACGTTGCTTAATTTCTAATCTTGCTTGAACTTCTGATCTCATGCACAAGACCGCATTGCCGAACGTCAGCCCAGGAACCATGACCCCTTTCCATATTCCTCTCACAACATCATACCTATTGTAATTCCACAGTGCCCTATTTTTCATGACTGCTGCATTCCTGTTACCTTTAGTCGTCACGTATATTTCGTGTTCCCTCAGATACTCGGTCCCATTGCTTATCCATACGCCCAGATATTTGTATTTATCTGTTACCTCTAGCGTGACCTCCTGTATTCTAAGCTCACTACCTTCGTTGTCATTGAAAATCATGACTGCTGATTTTTCCTTACTGAATCTAAAATCTAAACTATCTCCCTCCTTACCGCAGATGTCCATCAATCTCTGCAAATCTTCCTTGTTGTTGGCCATTAGCACTATATCATCTGCGTACATTAATGCTGGTAGTGCCTGATCAATAAGTTTTCCTTGTTTGACTAAAGAGAGGTTGAAGCCCAGTCCACTTCCCTCTAATTTTGCCTCTAATCCTTGTAGGTACATCATGAATAATAAGGGTGACAGGGGGCACCCCTGCTTAAGCCCCCGTTTTACCTCTGCAGGCTTGGATACCTGTTTTTCCCACTTTATAACTACCTTGTTACCTTTATAGATACCCCATTAAAAGATTAGTGACTACATGTTCCACGCCTAGTGTGTCCAGTATTCCCCACAATTCTTCTTGAACCACGCTATCGTACGCTCCCTTGATATCCAAAAATGCTAGCCATAGGGGCCTGTGTTCCTTTTCTGCTATTTCGATGCACTGCGTCAGTGAGAACAGATTGTCTTCCAACCTCCTGTGTTTCCGAAACCCATTCTGCAGTTCCCCCAGCACCCCCTCATCCTCTATCTACGCCTGCAGTCTTTCCTTTATAATCTGCACCATGCTCGCGAGCACAACGCCACCTACCGCTGAATAGTTGTCACCCCTGCATGCGGCTTTTTGCGCGAGACATATTCGCCATGCAGCGTAAACAACTTTACAGGTGGTGTCACCAACCCCACAAAATAATGAACTCGATATTTAGAGCTCTGCAAAAAATGCCTTGCCTTGACTTAATAGTAAAAATAACAACAAAATTCGCTTACAAGTCATGAATGAATATCAACGAAAGATATAACAGCAAACACTTAGAGCTGAACGAGGATTTTAGCGGTGGCTTTTCATAACAGCCATTCCGTTGATACACCACGAAAGCTTTTTTGTTTATTGAAGCGCTTTACTTATTTCTAAAGCTTCGTTTTTGTGCAGAACATTCGTACTCACGTAAACGTTGTGGGCTCATTAAAACACCTTAGCGAAATAAGGTATCAGTATGTTGTGCAGACCAGCATTTTGGGCCCTTATTGTTGATCTTACGGCATATATTGCCTACTAAGAAAGAAGGAGTAGCCGGTGCCAACGATAATGCCACCAACCTCAACTATTTCATCATTTCAATAAAAAAGGTATCACTGAAAGGAATATAAAAATGAAACAAGAAATAAGCAATGCCGCACGCTGCTTCGACTCCCTAGTGATTTACAATTACTGTAATTGTTGAAGTGGCAATTATGAGACTGCCAGAGGAAGACGAGAATTCGTTTACGATAACAGCCGTCATGAGTGTGCAAAAATAAAAGAGCTGACTGACAAGTAAAATCAAAGTTTAACGCCCGCTTTCTGTTGTAATAAAAGACAGCGTATATTCAGGACGCGAGCACGCATCTCCTTCTTAGGAAGTAGGAAAAAAGCAAGCAGTCCTGGCATCTTTAAAGGCAGGTTATTGCTACTTCTTTTACTTGTGGCAATATTGATTGTACCGATGGAGCGAAAGAAGCCATAACGAGTGGGCATCAGGCATGCATCGCACATATGTGCATCGACTGGATACGATTCTTCTCTTCGTTTTTCTTGAAAAGAGTGATGAAGAAAAAGCAAAAATGGTAAAATTAAGTAATCAGATGCAGGTCAATGCGCAGAAATTGTCAGTCGTCCCAATAATGACAGGCGCCTGTTTTTTGTGCTTTTTACGGTACCATAGTGTTGTTTTTACAAAGCATGATGTCCTAAATGAAGCTTTGTCAAAGAAAAGAGAAAGAAAAAATCAAAATGTTTGCATTTTGTTCCTCAGGGATTCTATAGCAATGGTTAGTTCTTTTTTTTCGTAAATGTGTATAAATAGTTTGTTTTTGATTATTTTTAACGCTCCGCAATCCTTTTCAGCTCTAGAAGCGCTGGTGTTCGTCAGAATAACACGCACTAAATTTGTTTAGAGGAACTACGCTTACAGACACAGGCAACGAGGTTGACGCCCACTGTGGTTAAACGATGCATAGCAATTTTCGCCACACAAGAGTGCTACTTCAGCTACTTCTGCAGAACTTCAGCCAATGTGCAGTTTGCCCACAGTGATCTTCATATACACGCCAGACAATGTAGCTTGCATCCATCGTGTTCATGTCGTTCTCATCTTTCATCTGCCAAGAACACCAGTGGAATCCTGCTATCCACGTGATTACAGGAAACATAGTGATTTATCACGGCAGACATGTGCTGTCTCGTGAGTCCGTACGGTTTCATTCGGTAGGTATTATCGTCTTCCCGTTAATCTTGAACATCATCTGCAACTGCTGTCGGCGTGACTACGTGGCACCTTTTTACACAAAACACAGTGACGCGTTGAAAGAGAAGAAAGTTTTGCATCAACAATATATGATGCTTGAAAATGAAGTATATTTAAGTATTTGGCTGTGGAGGTTTTCTTGGATTCACACTCGGAGGTCACTAAGAGATTTTTCCACACGATCTTTCTGGCACTTCGTTTACAAATCTTCTACTTTCTCTACTCTTTCGTTTCAACTACTCAAAGCGTCCTTAAACCGCCTTAAAAAATACAAAAAGCTAACGCGTTAATTATTCCCGGCGTTTCGGGTCTCTTTGGTAGAATTTGTGACGGCAATGGTCTGTTTACGTGAAGTCATGTATAGAATATACTCTTCGTTGGTCATGCATAAAGAAGATAACAGTTGTGAAATCTTTCCTACCGCCAATATTCATGCAGTTGCACGGCCGTCCTGCCTTGCCTTGCTCGGCTATCATGCGTGACGATCAGACTTCCTTTGTTGTTTTTTTGTGTGTGTGGTTTCGACTGAGCAGGCAGAGGTAATAGCGTGGAACCAAAAAGCTTGAGACCCTTAAAGGTTGAATTATTAGTGTGGGCATTCTCTGCGTCTTTACGAAGAAATAAATAGCGAGAAGGACACAGCGCCTGTAGGAGGGTAGCGTAGGGGAGAAAGAAACGGCTTTCTTTTCTGTGAACTTGGAGCAATTCGAGGGCCCTTTAAAAAATAGGGTGTCGTGTATTGTTTTAAAAACATACTGCTTGTCCCCTTCCCTATTTCTCTATGTTTATTTTAGGCAAGGATCAGCAAGACCAGTAATAATATTAATAATAATAATATAATATAATAATAATAATAATAATAATAATAATAATAATAATAATAATAATAATAATATTATTAATACAGATAATAATAAACATAAAATAAATAAATAATATAATAATACTAATAGTAATATAATATAACCCCACAAAGCTAAAGCTCTTCATGTGGAGAAAAGCTTACAAAGCAATCTGCAGTTGTCACCTTTGCTTGAGGCTATTTGGGTTGCTCTAAGTTTTTCTGAGCTCGTTTCGTTAGTTACTGCGCCTCAACATATGGTGAAAACTCAGACATTTCCTTAAATCACTACACCGCAGGAAATTTATCTTTGCATCACCTAATTTTTTATTTATTTGTTGTTCAACTATTCTCAATTTGCTACTCTATTGTTGATATTTTATTTAACTATTGCTTCGTCAGTGTCCAAGTCACGTCGTTTTCATTTGTGTGGCTTACGCAAGTAAGGAGGATTAAACAACAAAACATAAACAGAGTTAGTGCAATCGGCAATCAGTTGGACAGTGCTCGAGCAAATAGGATAAACGTTTTATTGTACTGCATGACAATGTACCGTGTCATGATTCATTGAAGAAAGTAAAGGATATAAGAATGAGCTGTTGGGAAATAAGAGGCCCATTTCATAACGATAAAAACTCGCTCGTTCAAAAGCCATCCAAATACCAGCATCAAAATGTCAGTTCAGATAAACAGGGTACTCGAACAGGGTTAATAATTTCATTATACATGTTGTACCACTGAAGTTGGCTTTAGCAAGAATGAATTTAATTGCGAGGGCCTATAATGGTGGAGATGGGGTTGGAAAGTAAACAATGCGGCTGGTTTTTTTAAACAGGTTTCGCATCGAGTGATTGTTTTCGCCAACTGCATGACCATAAATAACTACAAAGGATTAATAGCCCTGCGTGAAACAAAGGAAATGCTTCATTTCCGCGGGAAAAACAGGAATTCTCTGAAAACTTCTTTACAATGTCGGACATGAATTACGGCTTGCTTGTACTCAAGGCATTCTTATTTATGTGGCACTTTAACTGCAACAATTGTTAGGCGCAGCAAGCTTTATTTCTGGGATGAAATGTGACTGGATGTTTAAATAAACTTTTTTTTTTCTTCTTCTAATGCATTTGAATCTTGTTGCAGTGTACCCCTAGCTAAACGAAAAGTTCGTCAAATTTGATACATCTAGCTCAGTTTAAATCTGTTGGATTCATCATTTCAGTATGAATAACAATGTTTTTAACTTAATATTATTCTATTGCCATACTAACATAGCCAGGCATAAATGAACACCTCAGCTATCGGTGCACTTTTGTGACTCTCTACAAAAGTGCTTTTAATAGCAACAGTCTTAATAAAGGCAGTTATGTCCATCATAAAAAATTCTTCTTGTAGAAGTGTTGGCACCCGCAACATCACTGATTCAATAATTATTCAATACTAAAGACGTCCAACATACGACCTGTTGTCTTACTGACAACAATAAATGTAGCCTTGTCTCCAATCGCAATGCGGGGTTTTATATTTAAATACTTGCCCGCGCAGGTCCAGTTTGAGCCCGCTATTCTTGTCAATCTTCTTTAATACGCATTAAACAAGCTTTAAAAGAATATTAACCTAGAAAGGCAGAAGAAGAAATGCGAAACCACCCAAAATATTCCATTTTTTGTTGTTTACAATTTTAATATTGGCAACGAAAATAACTTCTCAAAGCAAAATCCTTGGCAAACTGTTTCTCGAAATCTGAAGCGTTCTTTTTTGAAAATCAGATTTATGACTGAAGTTTACTTGTCAACATAAACACATAATTTTTATGCTAGTTTATAACATTGGCACACTGTTTCGGCTACATGAGAAAGATTACCTCGCAATATTAAACATGAGTGTTTTCGTATTGTTGCAATATGGCTTCTGTTCTGCTTACATACCTTCTATTCCGTTCCCGGTGCAGCCGACACGTTTTTCTGCCGGCAAATGATTGCGCCTCCAGCAGCCCCAGCAGTTTTTCAGTGCTGTCGCAGGCCGTAAGGTGGGTTGTCGTGTCTGAAAAATTACGGACGTACAACTCGTGTGCTGAGAATGTTTTCAAACATGCCGAGACGTTTTTAGGCTGACATATGGCGCTTAGGGCTCTGCCGCAAACAGACAGGAGGAAAGTGGCGGCTTTTAATTAAGGCTTTCAGACAAATGACTAGGCAGTGCACTAAGTGGCGATGTGCTAGTATAAGTTGTTGACACAGACAGCTGCGCGCTGCTTTAGTAATTAAATAATGCTATTTCACCTTCATCACGTTTGCGGGAAATAAGCTTGCATTAAAAATTGTTGAAACAACTTCCATACTGCGGCAAGATCGCGCTATATCGCGTGACATTTGTCTCCATCACCACGTCTTTTCTCCGAGGATTGAGTGTGCTCGCATGCTGCCCAAACATGCGACCTATGTTCGGTGTAGATAGCGAATAAGTCCGAGCTGGAATTCCAGCGAAATCTAATTACGGCCTCGTAACAAGTTTTCAGATGCGTATTGCTCTCGCATCTGCCTGTGAGCCTCCTAGTGTATACGAGAAACACTGTAACCACCGTACATCTCAACCACAGTTTAGTTCGCATGAAGAAAGGCCAAACCACATCCACGCAATTTCCTAGCGAGAGCGGCAAATGATAGCGATTAGCGACAGCATTTGCTGTCGTGGAGGCCCGTCTAAGCTTCAACATCGCCAGTGGCATCGCGCGTTTCTGGAAAACTAGAAAAGATTGCTTGTCGCCCGGAAGCCAGCGTGACGATTCCCCGTAACATGGCTGCGCCTTTGATCCTCGCTTCAGTTGCAATTTGCTCTCAATGCTTTTTATGCGCGTGTACTTCAAGGAATGCGAAGTATCGACCACATTTTTTTACATTCGCTTCTCAAGAGGAGAGTGAGAGAGCGGCTGTACTTCGACCTAAATAATGTTTCCGAAGGTTTTTTTTATTGATGTTTAGATAGCAGCTTGTGACAGTTAATATATATACACTAGGTATACACTAAAGATTGTGAAAAAAGAAGATCGTGAAACGCTTTTGTGGCTTTTTTTATGCCACACCATACAGTAATAAATTTAGCATGTGGTCATCAACCTGTTTTAAACTTTTTTTCGGCACTGTATGGGTATGCACAGAATATGTTTTAATCTAACAAAAATCGCACATTGTCGTCGACGTTCTGATGAGCTGTCGCGATCCGAGGACGCGACGGAGCGAGTTTGTCGCTGTCGTTTGTCGCTTTCGCTAGAAAATCGCGTGCATGCGGTTGGGCCTGAACCTGACCACTCACCCAGCATTCGCTTGCAGATTTCAAAGAAAGCTTAACGTACGTATTATGAGCCTTATCTAAAAAAATATTGGTAGCATTAGTGAACTACGCTAAACGGTACGGACCATTAGTCCTTCGATGCTATTGCTTGTTCTCGACAAATTGTTCACAATTAAACCAGCGGATATTTCTACCGGAGGCACTTTTATTGCTATTTCCCAATTCTACATATCGGATGGTAGGTAACTCGTCTGATACATAAAAAAGTAAGGTAGGCCCTTCGTTTCTTGCCAAAGTATACAAAATGCAATCTAATGCCAAGCTTCTGCAGACTTGAAAACTGCCAAAAACCACGTGTCTCTCAAGGAGCCATAGCCATAATTTTCAAGAGCGGGTGGGCACCTCCTTGATTTCAAGTGGCAGATTAGCAGGTAGACGTGGTCAAAGGTCACTTTCTGCTCCAGTGTCACCATAACAAAAAGAAAAAAGAAATCAAAGAAAATTCCGCCATATTCACGAAGTGAGTAGTTATGGGTGGTGAAGCTCCGTATGTAAACGACAAGTCGGCAGAGTGACGCTCATTGGAGGCACTTTGCCCACCACCAAAGAGTATTTGCAAGCACCGCACTGTGTATCTGCTGAATTTTTAGAGATTCGCTACAGTAACTTGGTACTCTATTCAAACACTGTTAACACTGGAAAATTATTACTGTCCTAATGTTTCATTGGTTAACGGAAAGTTTTGCTTGCAAACAGGCAGTTCAAAAAGACGAGCATTCATTTGCATACAGTTAAGTTAGCTATAAGCGCTCACTTGAAAGTATCGCTCACTGAAAGTGTGCCTAAATTCAATTTGCTTGGCAGTGTAGTGCATCAATTTCTACTTTTTGCATCTGCTCATTCATTTGTTTATTTATTTATTTATTTATTTACAATACTGTCACCCCTCGTGGACTATCACAGGAGTGGGAAAGTAACTAAATTGTGCTATCTATGAATTTATTCAAAACGTCGCTAAAGAACTTCAGCTGACTCACATGCAACAAATACACCGGAATCAAGCTTGTTACAGTCCACAGTCGTGCGACGAATAACAGAATAGCATACGGATGATTGATACGATGTGTCAATGAGTCAAAAGCCCAGTTTAACAATAAGCACTCCCCCCCCCAAAAAAAACATAATGTACTATACTAGCATACCACACTGTAATTCATGAGACACTAGCACATAAACAATAAAAAAAAGCCTACCCTCAGGGCACCGGCAAATGAATGTAACTGGAATCGCGAAAACCGGTGCTTAGTAAGCGGAACATGTTCACTTTGCGAACTTGTCTTCGCGTCACTTGAATGAGCCAAGCTTTCGCATAACTCCATCGGAACGATTCCGTCTACCAAACAGCTCACAGAGGTGAAGTTGCAACTTGACCTCCATCACTCAATAAAATAATGAAGTTATGTATTGATTCTCTAGCAGTAAATAGTAGCTGCTTTTTATCGGGCCTCAGAGCACGTTGAACCTTGTTTCAACCTTTCAAGTAGGTTCTGAGGGAGGATACTCTAACCGAAAGTGCAGAACTGGTGAAGAATTTTCGTTTTTAGAGCATTACCCACGCTCTCACTGCCCAGGATTCATTCAAGCTCTCGTTTGGAAACCCGTGGCACAGTTCACACGAACGATTACCAGGAAGAAAACGAGATACGTGGGGAGAATTATCGAGCAGAGATTGCTGCTCAACTGAAGTTTTTTTTTTTTGTAATTTGAAACGGGAGAGCCGGAAGGAATAGGAACGTGCTACCTTGCTTTGTTTCACTACGGGCGCATGAAGCGGAACCCCAATTTTCTTTGAGTCTTGATGAATTCAGGCATTCAGAGACAAGAACAGCGTTCGTACGAAAAGGAGTCCCTTCGAACTATTTCAATCAGACTTTGAGTTGAAAACCATGCCCTCATACTTGAGTATAATATAATGCGGAAACGACCGTTCCTCTGCCGCAAGTCATCAGCAATGAAGAACACGAACAAATACCTTCCCGTTCGGACCAAAGAACGTTCTTGGAAAGCTTGCTAATGCAATCGAAAAAAGCAAAACGGGGACGGCGATATTTTATGTGCCCCCTGAGAGCTTAACTCAACCAGAGATCAGTACAGTAACCACATAGAATTAATTCAGGGTATCACTGAAATAAGGTTTTTCTTTTCAATAATGATCTGCAGTTAACTAAGCATAGTAATACAGACGCACGTTCTCATAACAATTAAGGGTTATCTTGCATTTATTTCATTCTTAGTGCAGCATCGGCCTATTTATTTTGTTTGTCTCTTAGCGCTTTAGTTGCAGAAACGACTCCAGAAGATTGACTACAGTGTTAGTCGAGGACGTAAAATGGGCTATGTTTCACATACATTACTGAAAAATGCAGCCAATCCAGCAGTAAGGCCTGCCTAAATAAATTAGTTTCCTCGAACAGGCCATGTGAAAATACAGGGACACGAATAGGTCTAGAGTGCAAGCTAATGCACTGCGTGCACGTTTAATCAGATAGCTGCATGTGCACGTGAAGAGATCGCACAACGTACAGGCATGAGCCACACAAACTTCCCTTCGTAAAGATGTGAAACTTCCTTTTTTAGAATGGTGCACATAGGATCGAGGAATGAAAGCACGGAGGTTTTACGAGATGTACCTTCGTTCAGCGGAGAAGTTCTTTGATGATGCTTTCATTCACTTGCGGCATATTTGCAAGTGTTTACAGTGATCATATAGCGTATTATTGACTACAGACGCAAGATTGCTTAACTTGATATATTCAACGCTTCAACATATTCAACCCTTCAACAGGAGAGATCGCATAGCACTCTCTGGTACAAGTTTTTAGGCGTGGTTTTGTGAACATGGGTGATCTGGTAGATGAGCAGGTGACAGACTGAGCATGCCTGCCATTCATAACAACAAATATATATATATATATATATATATATATATATATATATATATATATATATATATATATATATATATATAAATATATATATATATATATTATTTAGGATTCTAACCACGTTGCAGACTAGGCTACAGAGCACGAGGCATGATCAGCTGTGAGCCAGCTGTCACAAGGGTGTATAAATTTTCAACCTTGGAAAGCTAACAAAATGAAAGGTGTCCGTAGAGAAGCTACTTATTGTTTATTGTTCATTTAACGAAAAGATACCTGGTCTATGTCTATCGGTGTCTAGCACCTGTAGCAACGTTTAACACGGATGCACCCACTTTATATACATCACCATCGTCTACATCACCATCACAGAGATTCGTTATCGTTGATTGAACCTTTATAGTACTTTTTATTACAGTCTAGTCAACAGCGATCTCATCGTATTTTTCTCTAACCTTCCCACCTAGAATAATTTCCTTGGTAACTTGATCATCTTTCACAATCCAATGCAATTTGTACAGTTACGCTTTTAATATGTCCTTGAACACTGAAACAGTCGAGCACACTACAAAACTTCCAAGTATAATTTTTGTTATGCGTGCACAACTCATCAATAATGAGTCGTTATCTGTTATACCAGCTGTAGTACGAGAGGCCATGAAGAGAAAAACAGGGGTGACAACCAGAAAATTTTGATTGACTGGGCGCACATTTTGTGCTAGGTTCGTCATCACTCAGTGTGTTACAGAGGTAAACAAAAGTTATTTTTTAACACGAAATGGCTTTATGTCAGGGTGGCTAGTGCCCACTGAAGTTCAATGAGGTATTTTCGTCAGTGAAGTGACGTCGAAATAATGCGCACGATCAGGAGGCAAAGCAAAAAGTTCCGTCATCGAGAGCTGGACATCTGACCTCTGGGTCTGCGGCATCAGTGCCACGTACGCTACACACACAAACTTTGAGGCCGTAAGAAAAATGCGCCTTTCTCTCTTTCATATTTACCACAGTTCTCCGGGCATTCTTGTCAAAGTGAAGTAATGCATGTTGGCCGTAGCATGCGCCATTAGTTTGTTCAATCCGTGGTTTTTAAGCGTCCGTCTCATTTGGCGTTTCTAATAGCAGTATGTGCAATTTTTTCAACGCCAAACGCACCCCCAGATGGCGACCTCAGCTCAAGCGTAGGTATCGCTCATAGTATTCATTCATACTAAATAAGCACCTCTGCAACGCATAGACCAATGCGCCGATTCTTCTGGATGTACTAACTACATGTTGGCCGCTAACGCTCGACCCACGGAAAATGATGTCCGGCCAATACACAATACAGAAAGGGCGTTTCATTCCCCTGTAGTTGGTTTGGTTTGGTTTGGAAAAACTTTATTGACAAGTCCGAAGGCGTGCGCCCTAGCACACGGCGGGCCGCTCCCACGATGGGACAGTAAGGCCGAGCCCTAGCGCCGCATCGTGGGCCCTCTGGACAGCCCAAAGTTGCGATGTTATGTCTGGACTCCGGAGAGCGGAGTCCCACTTTCTGGACGATGCTGTATCGGTGCCACGTACCGAAGGGCACTCCCAGAGCATGTGGTGTAAGGTGGCTAAACCGCCACATTTTGTACACGAGTTGGTTAAATAAACATCAGGATAAAGCTTGTGAAGAAAGGCAGGGTTAGGGTACGTTTCTGTTTGAAGTAATCGCAATGTAAGCGCCTGCGCTCTATTTAGCTTCGCATGTGGAGGTGGAAAGATTCTCCTATCCATAGCGAAATGTTGGGTTATTTCATTATATGTAGTTGGCGGATCCCTGTTTACGAAATCTCCAGTTCGACCCAAAGGTCCTCCATGGCCGCGGACAGCTAACCCTCGCGCCCTGGAGTGGGCCAACTCATTGAGATTTATGATCCCTCCGTCCATGTTTCCCATATGAGCTGGGAACCATGTAATGGTATGGGTTGTAAGCAACTTATCACCGAGTATATTTTTGGCCTCTTTGCACACAGCTCCAACACTGAAGGCACGAATGGCAGCTCTAGAATCGCTAAATATGTGTTCATTACGCTGATCTAAAAGAGTAGTTGGGTCGTGGCGTTTAAAAACTCCAACATGCCACCGGTAGGTGACCACAGGCACCCGGCAGTGAACCAGAGGGTGTGACTAAGCTTTTTGGCTTTTTGGGCTGCCTCAGCATTGTTGGTATCGTCCGTCCGTCCGTACGTCCGCCAGTCGGTCGGTCGGTCGGTCGGTCGGTCGGCCGGCCGGCCAGCCAGCCAGCCAGTCAAGATCTTTATTAAATGGTCCTGTGGAGTTTAAGCCCCCAGGGTGTCCACGAGGCACACTAGCAGCCGCTACTGTAGGCGACGCCCGAGTCGGGGCGGGAACGTGTTGGCGTTCCGCCAGGTCTGGGCCCTCTAGACTACCTTTTGTTGGTTTCTGAGACTGAGGCTCCTGAGTGCCTCCTCCCAGTCGGACTCACTGGTTAGATGTCCTGGAGGTAACGCGGGACATGGCCAAAACATGTGGTCGAGTGAACAGTACACTTCTGAGCAGTCCGAGCATTGTGAATCTATGTCTGAGTGGTAACGGCTGAGGGGGCCCCGTGATGGGTACGATCTCGTTTGTAGCATGCGAAAAACTGCCACTTGCGCGCGTTCGAGCTTTGCATGTGGTAAAGGGTATTGGCTTCCATCGTTTCGGTAGTAGGAGGTAATTTCGTGAAAGGTGAGTAAAGGATCATTAAACTGTACGCCTGGGACCAGCTCTTCGGTGGCTGATTGGTCGTCGCGGCGGGTCAGTTCTCGCGCTTGATCATGAACCATTTCGTTGAGGTTGGGTTGCTGTGGGTGGACCTCTTTGCCCATGTGGCTAGGAATCCAAAAAAAAAAGGAGTGAAAGCCCATGCATTTGCGTGTTTGTAGAATGTGAGCTGCTTCTCGAGCGATGTTGCCGCTTTCGTAAGCCTCAATGGCAGCGTGACAGTCTGTGAAGACATGGGTGTGTGAGAGGTCAACCATAGCTAAAGCTACAGGAACCTGCTCGGCTACGGCCCTCGTTGCTAGCCTAACCGAGGCCGCTGAGCGTAGGGCTCCGTCGCCATTTACTACCGCTAGCGCGAATGTGGAGGAGTTCTTGCATTGCGCCACATCGACGAAGACGGTAGAGTTGCGATTCGCAGCAGTACGGTTGAGGATTGCGCGAGCATGGGCCATGCGTCTGCCTGTGCTGTGTTTCGGGTGCAAATTTCTTGGAAATGGGTTTACCATGTAGGTAGCGCGGACAGCTCTGGGGAGCGCTACTGCGCGTTCAAGGTAGTCGGGGACATGCCAGTCTCGCTTAGAAGTTGGCGGCCTGCCTAGGAGGAGCAGAGGCGGATCACTTGGGCCGTGGTCTGGGCCTTGATCACTTCATCGATGTTGTTGTGCATGCCTGGATATCAAGAAAACCAAACTCTCGCTGAACACATTGAGACGCTCAAGTGTCAATCTCCTTTTTGGCGTGTTTTCAAAGAAGGCTTTCTGGGTGCTTATATAATGAGCCGTGACCCCCCTGCTCACAACTAAAAAAAATTCCGCCATATCCACGAAGTGAATGATGATGAGTGGGCGAAGCTCCGGAGGTAAACCTGGTAAACCATGAATCCTCTGTACATTTTGCCCACTCGATTTTATTACATCGCTCCCCCTAGCGTACGTCGCCGCACTAAATCGAACGATTGCCTTCAACCAATGACACGCGCCATATGTGACATCATTCCTATTTTATAAGATCTCGCGTCTTTCATCAACTACAAGTACCGCTTTCTAGTTTATAACATCTTGCATCTTTTCATCATTAGCTACAAGTACCACGATCTAGTAAACACTACAAGAACTAAACGAGAGGTGGCTACATGGATGGATGGATGGATGGATATGGCTGTACCCTTTAGATCGGGCGGTGGCTATCGCCACCAAGCCGTAATACCTAATGAACCAAAAACTATATTTATTTTATTTTTTTCTTAAAAAGTGAGTTTGAGGATTCGTACTTTGCAGTGAAGAGTTTAATTTTCACTCGTGCCTCGACTTTAGCCACCAATCAGATAACCTCCTTCTAGTTAAGTCTACCCGCTTAAAGTCTATTTTGCCCTCCTGGTCCCTAAACCCCAGTGCTTTGAAAAACGCAGCGCCATCATCCTGAACTATAGGGTGAAGCCCTTTACAGAACATTATCAAGTGTTCGGCAGTTTCTTCTTCCTCTCCACACGCACTGCATACTGTGTCTACCCCTTCGTATTTGGCCCGATATGTCTTGGTTCGCAGTACTCCCGTCCGGGCCTTAAACAGTAGAGAACTACCCCGAGTATTATCATAGATCCTTTCCCTGGCAATTTCCTGCTTAAAGGTTCGATAGGTCTCTAGTGCGGACTTCTTAATCATGCCCATTCTCCACATGTCAGTCTCAGTTTCCTTCACTTTCTTCTTAACCGACAGTTCTTTTTGGTTTGGGCACCTGCTGTTTTCTAAGTATTTACCAGTCAGCTTCCTGGTTCGCTTCCTCCATTTTGTATCGACATTCTTTAAGTATAAGTAGCTGAAAACCTTCCTAGCCCAACGCTCTTCCCCCATTTCTCTCAATCGTTTCTCAAATTTTATCTTGCTGCTAGCTTCCCTGCCCTCAAATGATGTCCATCCCATATCACCTTGTACTCCCTGATTTGGTGTATTCCCGTGAGCTCCTAAAGCAAGCCTACCTATTCCCCGTTGCTTAATTTCTAATCTTGCTTGAACTTCTGATCTCATGCACAAGACCGCATTGCCGAACGTCAGCCCAGGAACCATGATCCCTTTCCATATTCCTCTCACAACATCATACCTATTGTAATTCCACAGGGCCCTATTTTTCATGACTGCTGCATTCCTGTTACCTTTAGTCGTCACGGATATTTCGTGTTCCCTCAGATACTCGGTCCCATTGCTTATCCATACGCCCAGATATTTGTATTTATGTGTAATCTCTAGCGTGACCTCCTGTATTCTAAGCTCACTACCTTCGTTGTCATTGAAAATCATGACTGCTGATTTTTCCTTAGAGAATCTAAAATCTAACCTATCTCCCTCATTACCGCAGATGTCCATGAATCTCTGCAAATCTTTCTTGTTGTCGGCCTTTAGCACTATATCATCAGCGTACATTAATTCTAGTAGTGCCTGATCAATGAGTTTTCCTTGTTTGACTAAAGAGAGGTTGAAGCCAAGTCTACTTCCCTCTAATTTGGCCTCTATAACTATGGATGGATGAATAGATGGATGGATGGATGTGGCTGTACCCTTTAGATCGGGTGACGGCCAGCGCCGCCTAGCCGTAATACTTAGGGAACTAACCACTAGATTTGTGATAAAAAAAGGATGTGTACGCACAAGTGAAAAGTGAGCAGAAGTGCATAGGACCTAATCTCGCGTGAGCAGTCTTGGAGCTCTTTATCGACCGGAAACTTCTCTTCAAGATAGATGGTGGAATTGCAATGAATGATGCGTGATCTCAACAGAATGTCCCAACCGTAGGACGTCTAGACGTGCGTCAATTTGTTAAACTAAATTGTTACCCTTTCAAGCTGTAAGCTGATAGAACGTCGTTTGTTTTTTACATCAAGTTCATGCGAGGGCGCATTGTGCCTGGCAGTTTTCTGTGCAGGGAAAGCCTCTTTAATAAAAAAAACAAGCATTCACAGTATCAGCTCAGCAAGGAATATTAGGGAAGGCTGTAATGCCGGCTTCAAGGCTAGAATTAAGGTAGCCAAAGTCTAGTACACCGCTATGTTTATGCTTACAGATGCACAGCCATCTTGATTTCAAAGACTGTCTGCGCAGTGATCTCATGGCCTGAAATATTTTCTTTATATTTTTGTGTGCCACTTTGAAGCTCGCGCAAAAGGAAATCTCAATGCACCGAAAGATAGCGTTGCATCTATTTGAACCACAAAATGTTGTTAATGGGGGAATTGTATTATTTACATTTAAAGTATGCTTTTATAAGCAATGAATTTTTAGTAAACTTCAGCTAGTTTGACCGTATCTATCTATCTATCTATCTATCTATCTATCTATCTATTTATCTATCTATCTATCTATCTATCTATCTATCTATCTATCTATCTATCAAGACACCTACGACTTCTAGCTCACCTGACCATATAGATAATGGGATCTATACCAAAATTATTATGGTATAAAATGACAAGCATAAGTGACTAGTCATAACAAAAAATCACGACATTCATGTCATAACTGCCTTGACTTACATGTTATGGTCTTGCTGCTTCTGTGGTAGTTTCGTTCGCATGACACATCGCAAAAGTGGTATGACATGACATGACTACATGGCGAACATCAATTACAGGCCCTTACGTAGAAATCATGACATGCGTGTCGTCTCAGAACATGATGACATGCCATGCTCATTATGCATCCGCGGTCGTTTCGCCAGCTTGACATATACCAAATTTGGTGTCAGGTGACGTGAATTGATGATGAAGGTTTGTGACTGGTGGAAATATAACCATCATTACATGCGTTCCACACAAAACATGACTACATGCTACGCTCATAGTGTGCTCGCGCCAGTTTTGCTAGCTTAACATTTACTAAATTTGGGGTTACGTGACATGAGTGGATGACGAAGGTATATACCTGGTGCAAACGTGATAATCATTATATGCGCATTATGTAAGATCATGACTACATACGACGCTCATGATGTGCTCGTTGGTGTTTCGCTAACTGCACGTATACCAAACTTGGTATCATGTGACGTGAATAGAAGACGCAGATGAATTAAAGATCTAAACATGATAATCATGGCATACGTGTCATGTATAACATGACTACATGCTACGCTCACAGCGCGCTCACGGCCGTTTCGCAAGCTTCACAGATACAAAATTTGGTGTTACCTGGCATGAATGGACGGCGAGCACAATTGCCAGGCTCAAACATAATATTGACTACGTGGAAGTAATGTACGGCACAATTTACGTCGGCCTTGCAATATTGTGTTGATTTTAATGTGACAATTCAACCTTTCTCATTCGTGCTTTGCATATCATCAATTTCCACTGTACGTGGAATTGACCAACACTTTTTGACGTGTGGTGACACTGTAGCTTCTCTAGCTTTTTTATTTTGCTGAGGCGGCAAAGATGGAGCAGTGGTGTTATATCACTTCATGTTGTTTTCTTACCCTTGTGGGGATACTATGAATTTCACTCCTTAAGTTGTGCACATATCACCACACCACGTGCACTACACATATCACCACTGACTTTGCTTCTGTTGACTTTACGTTACACCACTTTCCTTTTTGCACTCTTTGCAACCTGTATTTTTTCATGCGAGAACTGGTGGAACAATGAATACTTGCGTGTGGTCAACCTCACTGTCTTTCTCTTCTCGTTGTTCCATCATTCTCCCTCAGCAGTGAAAACAAATATGTCAAAGAATATCGACCATGTCTAAGTTTCAGGATAATTGAGAATGTTCGGCTAGCAACACTGATGTAATATAGCTTGGAATAACAAGCAGCTAAGATAGTTGGCAAGCCTTCGTTTGAGAGAGTTATTTTTTGTGTGTGCGCGTCTGCACGCCCTGTCTTTTAGGAGAAGGCAATTCTTTCGCGGCAATTATTCTGGCTTTGCCAACGGTACAGGATAGAGCTATTCTTGGGAAACTGCACCGAACCGCCACAGAAGCGGCGTGGCCGCTCACCATCCCCCTAAATGTGGTGACGCTGCGATTGTTTTGCGACCTGGTCGCGTGACATTCTTCGCGTGTCATGCGTTGTCTGTTATCGTATATTCCGCGTGCCGTCTCCTAAGGACAGCGCTGCCAGCTTAGAGTACTTTATATATGGAAGAATTTGGTTAGTATAAGATGCATAATGAGAGCTTTCTTGCTACAACGACTGCATAAATGAAGGTAGAAGCAGCTTGGACCTCGGAAAGAAGTCTGTTTGGTCAGGGTCTTATGGTGCTGGGATTGCACTGTTTGGGATAGCGTGAAAAATCGACGGGCCTCGGTTCATATACTGGAGTCTACAGGTAAACATTTTGAACGTTTGCATCAGCAGTAGACAGATTATGCGCTTTCTGTATAACCATGCTGCTATTTGAAAGCGACGGAAAGCGCTACGAATGAAACACTCATAAATGCTCAAAGATTGCACATATTTTATGACATGCGATGTTGCAGCATTTGTGCTGCTGCACGTTAGCAGATCAGCTTTTCAGAAAGAAAAACGTCGACATTCGTACTTTACGAGCCAACTCCCTATTTTCGTGTTCCCAGCACAGAAACGTGTGACAGAAAAAAAGTTTAGCTACAAAGTAATTAAAAAGAGATGTTTTTGTAACAGTCGGTATGTCTCAGCGCTCATTGGTTGAATGCAAATAAATGTCACGCCATGCAGATCTGAAAATTAGACGTTTCGTATTTACGAGGTGATCATTATCTAACAAGCATGATGAATGTCACTGGTAACAAAAAATAACGACAAAATATGAAGAAGCTTGGGCCATTTAGAGAAAACAAACATAATGAAGGTTTAGAGATCACTGCCATTAGAGCACTCACGTTTGAATACCAACACTAAACTAACAAGCAAACCAGATTATTGCTTTCTGCGGGAAACTCCTGCGAGAGTATCAAATGACGTGTCAATGTTCATGAGACAAGATTAGAGCACCTGATTCGCTGAGGTCTCTTCTCGTTGTTGGGGACTAGCGTTCAAGAAGCAATGTTTTTGGAGATACTTAGTCTTTTCTTAACTTGATTGGTCCTTGCTGTAGTCCAGTAAAGTTTGGCTTTCTCTGAAAACACTGCCCAGTGCTTTCTTCTTTAGATCCTCCGAGTCTTTTAAGCGGTCTTCAAGTTATAATCGATGGACAGACACGCTTATCAAACTAAGTACAGACACTTCAAGCCTCGGTGTGGCGGGGAAAGAGCAGTGCACAGTTCAAAACGTGAAAGTTTAGCAGGAGCTTCCTGGCGCTTCCAAGAATGCCGTAAAAGCATTATGGCATACGTTTTTCTTTAGTGCTGTGTACCACAGTTGTGTTTTTGTTTATCGTGACAGCTGTTGAGCACAAACTACACCCCCATTTTCTTCAAGTTTAAAAACAAATACGTTTCTTTATGTGTCACACACAATTCGGCATACACCACTAAGTATTCAATACAACCAAACGTGTGTTCACCAGTCCAGTATTCAACATTTCAAATAGCTCTATCTTCGCATTCGAACTGTTCTGCGCACGTCTTGCATATGAAAAGTTTAGCTAACGACATCTTCCGTCACAAGTACGCTATAGCTGCATATGTGCGGACGTTTTCTACACTAAGCGTTAAGTCATCTTCAGTAATATTTGAAAAGTACCACCCCCCTCCTTTTTTAGCTTTCTATCATAGCGCAGTCGAGACTTTGAAACCATTGACAATGTCATTTCCGTTACATAAATGCGTCAATAAAGACTTTGGTCAAGCCCGACATAAACAATTTTTGTGTTCAGTTGTTTTTCAGAGAACTCTTAACCTAACACAGAGTTTTAGGTTAAATTGAGTCGACAAAACGTTAACAAACTGATTTTATATTGTGCAATGTTTTCCACCACTAATGGCGCAGATGTCGCTGTATCACTTTGTTGTGCTTTTTTGTATCTTTGCGTATTGGTAATACCGGAGACTGCGTGCTGTCTACTAGCCCCAACGAAACCCAGCACAGAGATATGTGCTGCTTTCTTACCTTTGCTGTGCACTTAAGTTATGTGGTAAAAATGAAATGCTCCCATCAGCCCACGTCATCTTGTAGTTTTGTTTCGGTATATTTTATTTTGTCTTTAAGCAGGTTACTTTGATTTGGGAGACCATCGGGCACAGATAAAAGAGATATACAGAAGTGAATGAAAGCTGCCCACAAGGGCCTAGCTATCTTTGACTCTTCTCTCAGTATAAATATGTTGCAACGTTTTACAGATTGTGAGTCTTTTCAGCTGTGAACGAGTGGAAAAATGATAGGTTGTGCTATTTTATTGTAAGGTTACTGAAGTAAAATTTTTGAGAAACACATGTGATAAACAATGTCGAAACATAAGAAAACGACTGTGTACTCAGAACAATATGTTAAGTTAACAGCGTTCATGGAAAAGTGATTGATGATTGATATGTGGGATATAACGTCCCAAAACCACTACATAATTATGAGAGACGCCGTAGCAGAGGGCTCCGGCAATTTCGTCCACCTGGGGCTCTTTATGCTCATAGAAAACTGTCTCACAGAATCACGGTGCCACACGTATTCAGAGTGAAAAAGGCTGACCAGTAGGAAAAGGTTCTTACAAAAAAGAGGTTTCGTAAATTAGTCCCGAAGACTCTGACGAGATTGAGTACTTGTTGCTACTTGTAGAATCCTGAAGTAGAATTAAATTCAGCAGCAGACACCCCTAACTCGCCTAAATAAACAAGACACCGTTACTGAATGGTACACTGAAGGGACAATAATTTACACAACATATACTGAAACTACATGTTTTATACAATTCCATCCTTCAAAGCCTTACCCACCCCGAGTTTATTCATGAAAATGAACAGAACAATATGAAGGCTGCTTATCAATTACAATAAACGTTCTTGTGAGTCAGTGCACTGATCTGAGGAAATTCTAACGCCATTGTTGCTTCTGAAACACTGATTCGAATGTTTGTGGTCCAGTCGTACGAAGCGGTCGTAGCAAACATGAATCTAGAAAAGGGGCAATGTTGTATTTCCGCTACACTTTATGAGCGTCATGTTGGTTATCATAGCTTGGGTACAGCAAAACAAAAGGAAAACCTAGGCAACCGATCTGCTTTAGTTTCGATTCTCTTTTGTTATTCGTAAGATTAGGCCTGAGAGAGATGCGTTAGTAAATCTTGTTTGCCATAAATGTAGGCTTCATGTCCGTTGCCCTTATAGTTTAATGATTACTGATATATACACCATATCAAGAAGGTAGGCCCAGAGTTGCTGCAGTGTCTTTCATCGTTCAAAACAGAGTTTTCTTTAAATCAGATCAAGCGGGAAATACGAGACGAACGTTCGAGCATTTACAAGTTATTGACTTTTTGCTACTCCATTCCTCGCACACTGTCGAGGCGCCACGGCATTCTTTGACAGTTTTGTCACGGTCAACCATGCAGAACTTGCGCTTCACAAGAGTTTCAACTTTAAGTCGATAAACATTAGGTGTAGCATTACCTCGGCAGTCAATCAAAAATCGTCTGGAACAGATGAGAGGAACAAGTAAAATTTATTTCACTTTTGTCGCACATGGTTGAAACAGATAATAATAATAATAATAATAATAATAATAATAATAATAATAATAATAATAATATCAATACCAATAATAATAATAATACCGCAGGTTTGACGTCCCAAAGCTATATGATTATGAGAGACTACACAATGGAGGGCTTCGGAAACTTCGGCCATCTGGTGTCCTTTAGCAAGCACTGACATGGCACAAAACACGACCCGCTACTGTTTAGACTTCAGCGAAATTCGACTACTGTGGCCGAGATACAACCCGTAACCTTCCAGTGAGCAGCCGAGTGCCTTAACCGTTACATCACCATGATGAAATCGCTGGGAAGAGCCAACCGGTTCCAAAATAGTGGGATGCATGCCGCAGCGACCCATGGCAAAGGCAACGCAGTAGTCGAGTACGGCAGTACTTGGCTCACCCATCGCCTGGTATTGTCGCATTTCTCCATACAGTATTAGAATGTGTATCTTGACAGCGCACTGTAGCGGTGAAGCGTTTACGACGCGTATGTACGTGTCAATAATTTGCAACCGCAGAATCCTATTCAGTGTAACTGCACCAGGCAGACACATAAAGAAACACGAGCAAAATAAAGGAGACATTGGGGCGAGAAAAAGAACTGAACTTGAATTCCAGTGGAATGAGTATAGCGAATTAGAATATTACGTTAGTCTGCATGCCTTTATAAAATGTGTTTTGTAGCATACGACTATACACCATCCTCATGCGAAAGGTTCATATAACACCTAGAATAACCCAAGAACGGAGGCGAAGGAATATCTTACTACGCGCTTTTTGTCAGTTCCCGCTGTAGCAAATAAAAAAGAAGGACTCAAGCGCAGTTACTCACGATTCCTAGCAAGCCCCAGGCAAAATTCAGCACTTATCAAATAAAATGCTGATCTAAAGTACCAACGCTGCAGGACACTGACTTAAGTTTGCGCTGCCATAAGTCTCTTCGCCTGTAACGTGGGCGATTTGTAGTCTGCCAGACTGTTTCACGCTAAAGGCGCAGAAACGCACTGCGTCTTTGAACGCTCGTGTTTGTGTGTGATGCACAAAACTGTTGAAAATGACTGCAATCTGTTTACCCTGCAATGTCTCTGCTCAAGAATGTTTGCATGTTTGCCAGGACAGCGCTTTTTCTGTTCTTAAATGCAAAAACGCAATTTTCCAAGAACATTTGCAAGGTAGGTGCAAGAGACTTGCCTGTGGTTTTAAATGAGAGGCATTTTTAGTGAACGTCGGTGACTTTGGCTGTATCTGTCTATCTATCTATACTCGGCGATAACTTTTCTTAGAACTAAAGGGAAAGCTACGGAACCCGATCGCGTGCACCCTACCACCAATGAATGCACTTCTAAACTAGCGCCCGTGTATTCAACGAGAAATATAAATCTTTCTACTTTGTTTTTTCTACGTGGAGCTATTTGAGACAGAACACAGCTAAAACCAGTAAGATAATATTATTTCTTTCAATTTATCTCTTGTTGCTTCGCGTTTTCGAATGCTTGAGAAAGTCCCGCCTTCTTACGTGCATGTCAAACGCTAAGTGGCATCTGCGTCTACTTGTAACGCTCATGGTGCGGCCCTGTCACTTTCCTGCAGTGTTACGAGACGTGCAGCAAAACGGACTACTTCGCGTGGTCCGTCTTGCTACATTTGCGGAAGATCCACCTTCGTTGCTTTTCTTTAGTGCCAGGAAAAGTTGTCGCCACGTGTATCTATCTATTTAGCCAACCATGACTTCTAGCTCTCCTGGCCGTTTCGATATTGGTACTTACACCGAAATTGGTACGGCATAGCATGACTGTACGACGACCTCAAATGACTAGTCATAACATGGAAATCTTGACAAGGATGTCATGAATGTCATGATTTACATTTTATGGGCCTGCTGCTGTTGCGGTGGTTTCGTTCACATGGAATATTGCAAAATTGGTATGGTATGAATTGACTGTATGGCGAACACAAGTGGCAGACTTCAAGGTGAAAATGAAGGCATGCATTTCATGTAAGTCATGACTATACGCCACGCTAATGGTGCGCTCACGGTGTGTTTCGCTAACTTCACAGGTACTAAACGTCGTACTACGGGAAGTGAACAGGTTGCGAAGGTATATGACTGGTGCAAACTTGATAATCATGAGATCCTTGTCATGTAAGAACATGAGTACATGCCACGACCTTAATGAACTCGCAGCCCTTTCGCCAGCTTCCCACATACGAAATTTGGTATTACACCACGCGAACGCTCGATGAAGGTCAACGACACGTCTAAACATGATAGTTATAACATGCGAGTCGTGTAAAACATGACTACATGCTACGCTTATAGACCCCTCGCGGCTGTTACGCAAGCTCCACTTATACCAAATTTAGTATTACGTGACGTGAATAGGCGACGACGATCATTGACATGTCCAAACATGATAATCATGGCATGAGTGCCTGGTAAAACGTGACTACAGGACACGCTCATAGCGCTCTCCCAGCCGTTTCGCTAGCTTCTTATATACCAAAATTGCTGTCACGGGACGTGAATAGACGACGCAGGTTGACGACACGTCCATATATGATGATTATGACATGGGTGTTATCTAAAGATTGACTACATGCTAAGCTCATAGCACGCTCACAGATAATTCACCAGTTTCATATACGCTAAACTTGGTTTTACGTGACGTGATTAGTGCACGACAACAAATTCCAGGGGCAAACATGATAATTATGACATGGAAGTCATGTACGGCATATTTTATGTCTGCCTTGTAATGTGCTGAATTTAAAGCGACATATCAACCTGCTTCATTCGTGCTTCGCATATTATCGATTCCCACTGTACGTGAGATCTGTAAACTTTTTTTCATTGAATGTACACTTTCTATGCGACTTTCGAAAGCTCAATGCCAGACCTAATTTTCAAGTTCAAGTAATTTTCAACTTTCAACTTTCACTGTTTTTTAACGTATCTCAAAACGCTGTCTTCCTGCAAGAAAATGATGGAATTACTTTGAAAGCTTTCTCCCATTAACTACGGCAATCAACATCCATATTCTAGGGCAGAAATTCCACCCTTTCGTCATCTTTTCCTGAAAAACAGTTATCTTGTTTATTCTAAACATACCACTCCTCCTTTTCCCCCTTGCTTCATGTATGAAAGTGTGTTCCAATTGTTATTCTATTTGATATCACATAGGAGTGTGAGGAGCACAAAGAAGAGCATGATCGAAATGGTACATTGGATGAATTGGATGCACTGTGGTCTAACACGGCCCTGGAAGATCAGCTATGACTTAGCCAAAAAGCTCAACGAATGGTGCGTGTTTTCGGGCATTGTTATAGGGAAAACACCCCTCCCGACATAGTATGCTTCCCCCACCCTGAATTCATGCAAGGCACTGGCGTTTCAGCCTGTCTGCTTTTTTTAATATTAATTTTGAATTTCTTCTGCTCTTTTACTGCTACTACTATACTACTACTAATGTATTATATTATTATTTGCTTTTGTACTCTGTTTTAGGTCGTTGCTCTCCACAGAAGAGAACTCCTGGAAGTTACCAACACGAATGATCAGATGTTGCTGGTGAAGTTCTTGCTTCTGCGAAGATAAGATCAGGGCGGAGGACCGATAAAAATAAATGAAAAGTCAGGTGCACCACATCTCAAGTCTCTCATTACAATGTCGTAACATTCTCGTTTATTATTTTTTCTTCAATTCATTGGGTAGAGAAAAAAAGAACCGTTGTTCACCCCACTGGAACCTCACTTCCTTTTTCTAATAAGATTTATTGTTACTTACAGCTGGCACGTTTCCGGTTGGGGCGTTGTAATCATTGGTGACGTTTTTCGGCAACATCATTTTCCATGAGCTCTCTCTTCCGCGCCTCCTCACGCTGCCGATTCGTTTTCTTGCAGCCCAGTGACCACAAAAATAAACCTCACGTGTATCCGAGAGCTGTTTCAATCACCGCAAACGATGGGCAGCGTCCTGAGAGGTTACCTCATCAAGAAAATTGATCGACCCTTGGTTCCTGCTGTTGCAACCTCGATACACTTCGAAAATGTTTTCAGTACAGTGTCGCTTCTTCTTTTTACAGAAGGCTCAGTGATTCCTATTGGAACAAGTAAGATAAAGACATCATAGAACAGAAAATGATAGATCGGAAAAGAATGAGGTTTGTTACAGGAATAAAACAGGGCGTAGTAACGTGCAGTGAGGTAAACAGATGCTAAAAAAATAGACGCTTCAAAATCAGAAATTCTGAAATGCAATTGATAATGCCTCATAGTGGGGTGTAACAAGATAAATCTCATTCTGTGAAAAATGATTTCATAGGAAGCTATTTAAGAAGATGTTTGCACCTACCACACTCCCTGAACAAGTATTGAAAAAAAAGTTCATAGGTCCTTTGCAGCACAATTATTCCCAATAATATAGTGCTGAAGAGCCCGTTAAACTTAAAAACTCTTCTCTCAATAAACTTTGTTTCGCTTTCTTTATGTTTTGTAACCATTACACTAGTTATCATGATGAATTTAGCATTAGCAAGAAGAAAGATTCCAGCAGCCAGTAAATAAACAGCTAAAATATTGTCTTGTTATTGAAGTTCTCAACCACCACAAAATATTAGAAAGACTTCATCATTTGTCACATCAGTAAATTGCTACAACTCTCCATTTCATCAGTAAAATACTGTAATGATTTTCTGAGCTACACCAATATTATGGGCGAATAGACAGACTTTTCCTGTCATAGAATTGTTCCCATGAAGATTGTAATTTGATTCCTGCGTGTCAAATTTCAGCGTTTGCCTTGACATATAATCGGTAAATACGATAGTTAAAATAACGATTTACATTGTCACAACAGAGAAGCTAATTATAAAATTATTTGTTTTTATGCTTGTGACTTCATAACATATATTATGATCAGTCTACAAAACAGCGATATCTATCTTGGCACTGACCGCATGTAAAATTTTGAAACTAAGATTTCTTGAATTGAAAGAAAAACACTGAATGAGTGTAGTGCATTTCCATTCATAAAAAAATAGACTGACATTGGGGCAATTTTTAACGTAAGTGAACACTAACTAATAGTTACCATCGAGGTTACTGCTCCTAGACTTCTTAAAAAGAGATCCTACTGCGCTTAGGGACGCGTGTATGTCAGAATCTTTTCCTTGCAGTAATAAAGGCTAGTGTTTGTTATTCAAAGCCGATTCAACAAATCGGTGCTTAAGCATCTCATTTATAATTCTGGAGGCTTCCGAGTGCCGTTCATACACAGCGGATAGCGGCCTGGATGACTAATATAGCAAAGAACCACCAAGCCTGCGTGTAACACGCAGCACTGTCACACCGAAAACTGAAAGAGTGGCATTTCAGACCTTTTTAACACTCTATGGGTAGCTGCTACAAGCACACTTTCGGGGTACCCGCTACGCTATAAGTCTTTTTGTAGTAGACGGTAATTCACTATGGCATCTCTCGTCATTTTTCGAAGTGTAAATTCCATGCAACTGGACAAAAAATGTACATCTTCACGGTTTATTGCTGCCTTCTTTTAGCATGTAATGTACTTATATATACATATCTTGATGTGACAAGTAAAGGCGTGATTGTGAATATATTGCTTTGTTCAGATGTTGGGCTTAAATGTTATTCATGCCCTCTGCATGTGAGAATGAATTTGTCTTAACACCGGTACCCGCTGCACACTTGCAAAAAGTCGTCTTCAATTTTTAAAGCTGCTGCTCATGACGATATTTAGTTATGTAAAAACATTCAGTAATCTCCCCAATCCCCAACAGTGAGTATGTGCCACAGCTGATAGGCCAACACCAAGCTTTTGTAAGGTTTAGAGTATTCGACGAGCCATTCGTGGCGTGCTTTGAATTGTGTGACACCTGGTTGTTCCTTTCCTGTTCTAAAATGCTTCATTACCCACACTAACGCGATTCAGCTCCCGACTGCCTAATCCATTTCGCAAAGGTGTTTCAAGCACCGGCATGGCTCAAGCACTCGGCTGGCGCTTCGGGGAACGAGGTTCGAATTCCATTGTGTTCTTGGTGTTTCCTTTATTTACTAGTATTTTTTTGCGTTTGTGTGTGCTATAGTGTGCGCGAAAACGGGTGCTAACGGCAGATGGCTATGGCGCACGTGACCTTTGTTGTGATCTGACAACATCTTTCACTGTAAAGACAAGGGTGAAAGAGAAGGAGCGCCAGGCTACGAATGATGTCCTAACGCAAAGGAGCTCCGTGGTTGACATTGCGGACAGTGAACGTTCAGCGTCCGCAAACGGAGAAAAGTGTGTAGTAAGACATCTTACCCAGCAAACACCGAGACCTCGGTGTTCTCAAAATGAAAAGTGTAAATTCATTTCAAAGTGTAAAATGAAAAGTGAAAATGTTGATTTGGTGGGCGGACATGAGTCCAGTTAAGGCTTTGGTTCGGACGAGGCTATATATTTTGGTAAGGCAACACTCGGCGAGCTTCGCAGCTCGTTGGCGCTCGTATTTCAGCATGCATTTTTACTAATATTATTGATAATATCTTGAGTCTTCTGTAATTAGCATATATAGTCGCTCCTTTCTTACCCGTGCTACAGTAGCTCGGCAAGCACTTATTTATCACAAAAAAATGAAACGAAAGCAAGACGATGTCTGAGGAGTGGTGATGTAGGCATTAACCGAATTTCCGCGTTCGTACTTGTGCTTACAAAAAACCGTAATGTTCAGGTGACGTAGTTCATGCCAGATGTGCTAATGCTTGATCCTAAAAGTAGTGTTCGCGTCTCAAATAAACTGCTGAAAATAACGTTATCTGCCTGCGTACATTTGTGGACATTCATTTTGTGTTTGCATTCAGTGCGCTCTTACCGTTTCTGAACATGATGGAGTAATATTCGGGAGGAAAAAAAAGGAAAACATGCAGTTGGTAATATCAATGAAAGTAGCACTCAGTATATGGCACGGACAAAAATGTGCCTATTTAGAAATACACAAATCCTGAAAAAATAACCTGACGCTTGCAGTGACTTTTAATCTTGCAATATGGCACACGTTGCGCTGCTGCGATGTTAAATTGAAGTTTTCGGTCGGAACGCTTTAGAATGTTTTACAGGCATATGTGAGTCTTACATTTACTTTGTCGCTCCGTCTTTGTTTTGTCGCTGTCTTTCTGTGCATTTGTTACAGAAACATGGGCTGTAGTCACAAGCTGCTGCATACTCTCACAAGTTTGGTACATAATGTTCTGCAGAGTGTCTTCAAGTTATGAGTGGCAAAGAACAAAATTGAACTAATTTAATGCTCTTTGAATATTTCTCGGTATGCTCCAAAACTTGAGCTGTACTCGGTACGTTGTCCTAGTGAATTAATCAAATATGATATGTAAGAGTTAACGTCCCACATCACCATATGATCATTAGACACTCCGCTGTGGAGAGCTCCCGAAATTCCGACTACTTGGGGTTCTTTAACGTGCACCCAAATCTGAGCACATGGGCCTACAACGTTTCCTCCTCCATTGGAATGTGCAGCCGCTGCAGCCGAATTTGATCCCGCAACCTGCTTGTCAGCAGCCGAGTACCCTAGCCCCTAGACCACCGTGGCAGAGCGAGGAATCAAATATGTTCACCCCATATTGGCTTCGAAATAGATTATGACATTGTGAAGCCAATCATGGTTGCCGATTTTGAAGTGAGCCCATAGTCGAAAAAGAAGGATTATTGCTGTATTTTACAGTTGATAGAAAAGGTAAAAATTTATTTTTTTCCTGCTAAATATTTTTGCAGTATTTGAGGCTACCTCGCTTGAAAGGATAATGAACAAGCTTTTTGCCGCCCAATTAATAGACTGGATCCTGAAATCGATAGAGATAACCTTCACACCAAGCAGTAACTACGGGAACCAATGAGTTTAGTGCGTTTTACACGAACTGTCGCGTCTAGCGGCAGCTCCGTGAGCTAGAGACTGTGACGTTGGATGACGTCAAACTCACCGGTATCTGGCAGTCAAACAATGCCAGCGATCGCCCACGTCTCCCGACTCGCTCATCTTCAACTTCGGTTTCCAGAACCGGTATCAACAGAAACAGCCACAAGCAATGCTTCCCGCTGGGGCTAAGCGCCAGCGCTTTTGTGGAAGGGAAAGAGTGGAGTGAAAAGACAGCTGAAGACAAGGAAGAGGAGGACGAGAAAACGTGCATCCTGTGCGCGCCTCGGTGAGTTAGAGGTCACAGCTCGCGCTCTCGAGCAGCCGCCACGTGCTCATAAACAAACAAAATTGCAACCAAGTGTTCAAAAATACGAGAAATAGACTCCATTTATCGGAACAGTGGTATATTTTGAGTGGTATTCAGAAGTTTCTTCAGGTTTTTCAGTTTTTTGTTCAGTATTCCTTTAAAAGAATATCGGGGTATACTGTAAGGCTCAAAAAAAAAACATAGCCAATGAATAAATACAAGGCTTCTACTGACACATTGAACAATACATGAACAGAGTGTTTCTTATCGTATCTGTTTGAAGAGCTCTTTACTTGAAGGGGCACTGCAGTACTGTTGTATATTTTTGCTACTTGCTAGTCACGCACATCTACTTTGCAGAATTCAGAAAGTGGGCATGCCGCCTGGTAGAACAACCAAGTGACTTAATTCAAAATTAGTTCATCGGAGTGAAAGAAAGATATAATTGTAGGGTTTAAATAATTAAGTGATCGACGTGTTTTTTAGTGCCTGTGGGGCAATTTTGTGTATTAAGGTTCCAAGTAAACGAAAAAAAGGGAAATGCATCGAGAAGCCCACTATCTGTGAGGTATAACTACATTCATTCATTCATTCATTTTATTACCTCAAAGGTCCCGGTTGGGATATTACATGAGGGAGTGGGTATTACAAAGGCTAACAATATAATGGTAGTTATGATGGGATAGTTTCGATGAGCCGTTTAAATGCTTGGGTGTCGATGATGGTGGTGACTTCGGTGGGCAGGTCATTCCAGTCTTGGGCTGTGCGCAGGAAAAACGATTGCTGAAAGGTCACAGTATGGGCTTGTGGTGGATATACTGCGTTACAGTGACTGATGCGGGAAATGCGGTGGGCTCTTCTGATGTATGGGTTATCTAACGGCAAAGAATGGAAGAGTTTATGATAAAGGTTAAGACGTGCGATTTTGCGGCGCTTAGCCAGATCGGATAAGTTAATCTCTGCTTTTAGTGCCGAGATGCTTGATGTGTATGAATAGTTAGACAGTATAAACCATGCCGCACGGTTCTGGACAGATTCGAGGGCGTAAGTGAGGTTATTGTGGTGAGGGTCAAAAATCGCGTTAGCATATTCTAGCTTTGGCCGGACAAAGGTTTCGAAGGCAACTTTTTTATTAGAAGGAGGAGCGAGTGAAAGGTTACGGCGTATATACCCTAGAGAACGATTAGCAGAATTGATTATGTGGTTAATATGACAGGTCCAAGTTAGGTCACGGGAGATGTACACACCAAGATATTTAAATGAATCGACTGTAGTAATCTGGTTGTTATTGATGCTGTAGTTATAAACAACGTGATTTCGACGACGGTGAATAGACATTAACACAGTTTTAGTTACATTCAAGGACATGAGCCAAGTGTTACACCAGTTTTGTATGCGGGTGAGGTCACATTGTAGTATGGAATGATCAGAGGGGTTATTCATTGCGCGATAAACAACAATAATCTGCGAATAGACGGACGTGAGAAGAAATATTACAGGGGAGGTCATTAATGTATATCAAGAAGAGGAGGGGACCAAGTACGGTACCTTGCGGTACGCCTGAAAGAACGGGTGTTAGAGATGAAAAGCGTGAGTTAGCATAAACAAATTACTGATGGTTGGTTAAAAATCCTCGTATCCAGTTTAAAACACAGGGGTGGATGTTAAGATGGGATAATTTTAATAAAATACGACCATGGGGGACCTTGTCGACTGCCTTTTCGAAGTCTAAGAATAATGTGTCAGTCGGAATGTTACGGTCTAGGTTTACGTGTAGATCATGCAGAAAAAGAGCAAGTTGAGTGTCACAGGAGTAATGTTTGCGAAAACCATGCTGACTTGGGTGAAATAAATTTACAGATGTTAAGAAGTTAGCAGTATGCGAGTATATGATATGCTCCATTACTTTACAAGAGACGCTTGTTATAGAAATCGGACGGTAGTTACTCGGCGATGCTCGGCTTCCTTTCTTGAAGACCGGGATGACCTTGCCCACCTGCCAGTCATGTGGAACTGAACCGCTGTCGAGTGATTCCTGAAATATGAGCGACAAAAACGGGCTACACACATGTTTAGTATTTTTTAGCACTTTAGCATTGATGCCTTCTACTGCCGTGGATGATGAGTTATTCAATGATTCATTAACTTTGACTGTGCCGCATGAATCAAATGTGATGTTTTGCATCAGCGGATATGCAGAAAATGGAAGATCGAGTAAACTGTCAGGTGGCTCATTAGTAAAAACAGAACTAAATACTGTGTTAAGAGAATCAGCGATTTCATTCTCAGGAATAGGAAGGCCAAAGCTATTATTAAGTGAAATCTCACTACGTTGAGAGGGATTAATTCATTTTCCAAAATCGCTTCGGGGTTATATTGCAGCGTAGCTAGGTAGGGGTGTTAGAATCGAACTTGTGCTTAGGTTCGATGGTTAGTTTATAATATTATTTCTCCACTGCCGTAATAATTCTGCATGTGGAAGCACAGTTAGCTAGTTTGGCAGCTCGAAATAGGGCGTTTTTTCTTATTATTCAGTCCTTTAAAGGGCTACAGTGAACATGGGGAATTCATTTCTCGTGTCATTGTGATGGTAGGAATATAAATACGTATAAGACGAATGCATCTCTGCTTTGAAAAGCAACCAATTGAATCGAGAGAATTTTACAGTCGATAGAAAAAGTAAACATTTATTCTTTTCCTGCTAAGTATTTTCGCAGTATTTGAGGCTCCCTTGCTTAAAAGAATAATGAACAAACTTTTTGCCGCCCAATCAATAGATTGGATCCTGAAATCGATAGAGATAACCTTCACACCAAGCAGTAACTACGGGAACCAATGAGTTTAGTGCGTTTAACACGAACTGTTGCGTCTAGCAGCAGCTCCGTGAGCTAGAGACTGCGACGTTGGGTGACGTCAAACTCACCGGTATCTGGCAGTCCAACAATGCCAGCGATCGCCCACGTCTCCCGACTCGCTCATCTTCCACTTCGGTTTCCAGAACCGGTATCAACAGAAACAGCCGCGAACAATGCTTCCCGCTGGGGCTAAGCGCCAGCACTTTTGTGGAAGGGAAAGAGTGGAGTGAAAAGACAGCTGGAGACAAGGAAGAGGAGGACGAGAAAACGGCAATCCTGCGTGCACATCGGGGAGTTAGAGGTCACAGCTCACGCTCGCGAGCAGCCGCCGCGTGCTCATAATCAATCGAAATTGCAACCAAGTGTTCAAAAATACGAGAAATAGACTCCATTTATCGGAACAGTGGCATATTTTGAGTGGTATTCAGAAGTTTCTTAAAGTTTTTCAGTTTTTTGTTCAGTATTCCTCTAAAAGAATTTCCGGGTATACTGTAAGGCTCAAAACAAACACAGCCAATCAACAAATACAAGGCTTATACTCACACACTGAACAATACATGAACAGAGTGTTGCTTATCGTATCTGTTTGAAGAGCTCTTTACTCGAAGGGGCACTGCAGTACTGTTGTATATTTTTGCTACTTGCTGGTCACGCACATCTACTTTGCAGAATTCAGAAAGTGGGAATGCCGCCTGGTAGAACAACCAAGTGACCTAATTCAAAACTAGTTCATCGGAGTGAAAGAAAGATATAATTGTAGGGTTTAAATAATTAAGAAACTGACGTGTTTTTTTAGTGCCTGTGGTGCAATTTTGCGTAAAGGCAATAAGAGTTCATTACTTGTACCAGGAAGATGCGAGGGAACGTTAGCAGGGCCATCGTCTAGCGTGCTGCCGGACCCACATACATAGTCAGGCATCGACGAAGCGAAGTAAACAAATTTAGGCGTTTCGTGGAGTTTCATGTCGAAATATTGTGAATATAAACCAAAACGATGTGACAATTAGCAGAAACTCAACTCTTTGCCTGCGGTTACATAATCCAAAGACTTCGTTCTACGTGTGCGATGCACTACGAGATGTGCGGCTGTCATTTCCATTTTCCCGGCTATTTTTTTTTCTCCACGCGTCTCCACGCGTCACCTAGGAAGTGCTATTTTGTACCACTAGTAGCCCTTGCGGCGAATGCAGAACAATTTTTAAATATGTATGGGTTCGAGCTTGTTGGTAAGAGTTTTTCTTCAGAAAACAGCACGCAAAACGAAAACACAGAGAGAAACACACCTCAGCACTCTTTCCTGTGTGTTTGTTGTTGTCTCCTTGTGTTGCTCACTGTTTTTGGAAGATGCGGAACAATTATTCTTCCAGAATGCGCCACGTTACAAGTGGACAGGGGACCAACAGAGACAAGTATGCTAACTGCATCAGAGAAGCTAGTTTACATGTTCTCGCTCAACAGGTTATAAATCAAAACATATATTTATGTCCTGTTTATTGGGCCTATATTTGCCTTCGGTTCGAAGTGAGTCAGCGCGCAAAAATTATTCTAGTCTTTTTCGCTAGTACTCGAATCAATATACTGTGAGCTATATTTAAGCGCTTCATCTACTCGTATGTACATATTGATCGTGACCATGCCGGCCCAGGCTGTGGGGCTCAGTTTCGGCTATTGAAAGAAGAGAACGTCCTCAACGCTGTCTTCGATACGTATATATCCAGTGGCATTTCATCTCTTTAAACTGAACTGCATGAAGAGGAAACATGGAAGCACGACATTGGCACAGGGTATACTGATAGTATCAGTAAACAATAATAAAAAAACTTTTATAAAGTGCTAACCGGACCACCTGCTATTGTCCCGCCTAAAGATGCATTCCCAAATGACAACACGAAATCGTCCAAGAAAGTATCAAACATCTGGCTCAAGGGGAAAAAAGGAAAAGTGAAAATTGCGAAAACGCTTGCTGCAGGCTATGTTGTCACATTTTCCAGCAAATAATTCAATATTTCAAGCAATTCAATTTGAAGCAAATAATTCGAGCGGTCACAGAAGTATTGAGCCAGCTAATATTTAGCCAGCCGTATTTTTCTCTACAATTCCGTGTCCACACTCTCCAGCTCAGCTGGTCAACTGTGTTCTCTGCTCATCGATTTGGTTTTAATAAATAGAGAGCGTGTGCGTTGTGCACAAACGCGGCTCTCTGTGATAGCCCTTGGGCGCTTCTGGTTTATCGCCTCGAAGCAAAGCACGCCATTTTATGGATGGTACAACATTCCCGAGGCATGCTGGCTCAGGCAAGCGGGATTATATTGCGCTCCTGCTGTATTTATTCCTGGTAAAGCTCGACATTGTGGCAGTTCTGAAACAGCAAAAAGTTGTGATAAGTTAATAAATAGAAACTAATCAAATCTAGGCCGCCATGCAGTGTACGAAATGTTTCTCGCCCGAAATAACATGGAAATAGCAAATCATTCACCCGCTCCTTTCAGCATGCGGCTATCTCTGAAAGTACGATATCACAGACTGCTTCGTACCCCGAGTCTACTAAGTGATAGCTTCGGAGCGTTCGGGCGTATTCGAACTCGACCAGGAAAATGGGCACATTGGTGAATAAACCCAAGTTTATGAGTTTGTCATTCCCTGAGGTGGGGGCATTGTTTTGACAGCCCCTTTGCACGCTTAATAATTGTCGCTGGTGAACACGAACACTGAGAGCACATGTTCGAAATATGCAATGAGTGCCCCACTGCGACTTTCTCGCACGTGTCGAAAGTTTTCCGCTTATTTGCACTAACATTCGCTACACGGTTCACGTTATGAATATTTACCACAGGTTGTTCTAGTCAAAAACCACCCTTTTGTTTAATAGTGATGCCTGTTATTCGCTTCTGATTGGTAGAATTTATAATTTATGTTGGAGAAAAGAAAAACTAACAATGAATTCGGCCAAGAGATAACAGGAAGTGACTGCAGTATTGGTCGCTTGCAACTGCAATGGTAAAACCAATGATTTTGCGCTCATTCTGTTTCAGGTGTTCAGTAATGTTTTGAGCCACAATAATAGGACTACTCTGAAAGCCTTCTGCAAGCGCATCTTACTTATACCCACCGACATTTAATGGGACTTCTTGTTTGCCTAAAATTTCTGCATTGCCTCTCTTTTACGGTGGCGTTTTTTTCCTTGCGATGGTTTCAATTTTTACATTTTCTTGTGTGTCTACTGAAATGTCGAGGCATGAATATGAGAACGAAATCACCGTTGAAAGCTTGCAGTCGCACTGCTGGCTCGGTCGATGTGCCCCGGGAGACAGAGCCGCATCCTTCACTGAAACAAAACATTGCAGAAGATACTGCATCTATATGTAACGAAAGCATCTGTGCGAGTTACGGCCACTGGTGTATCTACAAGAGCTTGTTCACCTTGCTAGTGTTTCTAAATCTGCGGAGTTTGTATGGTGGAGCGTAGAAACATAAGGAAATAATGAATGAAATTATCCCTCAGAATCCCAAAGAGATATCGTCGACTAAGTTATAAATTCAGTGATAAATCGTTTTAGGCAAAGTTGCGATGAGCACTTGCAAGGTAGAAAAATAATACTTAGTGGTGGGGTCGGCGATTATGTCTTGAGGCTACTTTACTGCGACGTACAAAGCGTCGGTACCTGAAAGCCCATCTTAAGCACTGAGTTATTCGAAAAACAAATGACTTTGCTGATGCTGCAAAACTGAGAAGGGCTACCATGCAAACCGACCGACGCGGAGGTACGATATCGACCCGGTGACGCCCGACTCCAACACCTTTGTTATACTATACGCACCTCTAGCGTTGTTCTCCCTCGTCAATTGACAACGGTCACATTAAATAAATATGTTGATGGGTATAAAATCACAATGTGAGCAACAAGAACATCAACGAACCCCGCTTAGCGATAGTAATACAAGAAAACACCCCTGCACGAACAGTTATCTACAAAACACGAGGTTTATACGCCAGTATTACCGTCGAAACAAGCTGCTACATTGAACGTCTTTCTCTCTTTTGCTCTTTTTGCCAGCGGTATATTGCTTTTAATTTTTTTTCTCTGAAACTGATACCTGCATAACAGCATACAGAGCGCTTCACAGGGCCTTGCCTTTGCAATTCATTCAATACCCATGTTCTGCGGTATCCGAAGGAGTGAATTGGTGCATAAAATAACGAAACGTTCGTGACACAAAGCGAAAAAAAAAGACAACATAGGACGAAAGAAGAGGAATGCAAATACCTATACAAACACAAGGCATTATTGAGCTTTTGTATCGAACGAAACAGAGAATCAAGTAAACTTTGTTTTTTTTTTCTTTTCGTGGTGCTAACATATCATTCTGATGCTGCCAGAGTGCTCATCCGGAAGGCCAATATGCCAATGACAAGAGTCTTAGTGGGCCGACAGGCACGGCCAGTATTCACGAGGCCCAGATGCGTGGGGTCTGTTACAGAGTCATGCCCGAGGCACCTGGGCAGCAAGTGTTCTTCCAATTCCTGGCAAACCAGGCGTTTACTACGGCGTCTCCAGATTTTCATGCCAATAACGCCGTAACATCATCTACTACAACAGCAGTCGGCCTGCCTCTTACGTTCTTTGGTCGCGCACTGCCCTATCTCGACGCCAATCAATATTTACAACTGGTTATAAGGATTGTAGTCAGGTGAGACGTCACCTTAACGCACGTAGAACGCGAGATATGCAAAGCTTGAGAAGCAGCGCGATTTTCGTGATGGTACCCTTCATTCAAATGCCTGCTCTGTTCGTCGCGTTTACGCTCACTCCCGTGTGCCCCACTCGTTCCTTTAGCTTTATTTCTCTAGAATTCTTGTTAATGTGTACTGCCTCTGCAAGTGTCTTGTTTTGTCAACCGTATATCAGGTAGAGCCCAGGCCGGATAGTTTTCGCAAGGAGCGTAGGTGCGTTGATAGGTGTACGTGCTTTCGGAGCTTGTCGGGCTGTTTTATTATGGGCCATCGTAGCACACAACTTCTTTCCGTCGTTGACGACATCTGTGCACCGTGTTACATGGATAGCTGACGCGCAGCAGAGAACTTTATAGTCTGATCCACAGTGCACTTAGGCATTGTGTGCTGATAGACATAAAAAGTATTCATATAGTGTTCTCCCTCTTTTTTATACTATTGCACATAACACCTCAGGATTCATCGTGTGAAACACACACTAGCGTTGCAGGTCCACTGAATTACTTGTAACGAACAAAAGTATCCATCTTCGTTATCTTCTGATATTAACAGAGTGATGTCGAAGTAATCAATTATCTATTAAGGGTAAGCTAGTTCAAAGCATTTTGCAAGCGCACAAAAAAGTGTGTGCACCACGAAAATTTCACAACACGCTAGTATTCATCTCCCAACACGCCATTACTCATCTACTGTTCAGAACTAAGAACAAAAGAACACGCGCCTAAAAATGACAATCAGGAACGCTAATTCAAAGCTAAGTGCATGGGCAAACAAGAGAAGACGAAGCATGCTAAAAATATAGAATGCGGCAAAGAACCGCTTCCTGCTCAAATAACAACACCTCAGGCTTTACATGCAAAAACATCTATATGATTATGACGAACGCTTAGCGCATGGCTCCGGAAAATTCGATGATCTGGAGGTGCTTAATGTGCACTGTCATTGCTCAGTACAAGGGCCTTCTGCATATCGCCCTAATGTAATAAACTTTCTAGGCTTGAATTAAGCCTTCGACTTTCGGTAACAACAACCGAGCACCGTAAACACTGTATTACTATGTGGTGCCAAGGGGCCCGATTGAAAAACATTATAATACTCTAAATTGGACAATAGATTTTGTGAATACATCCTGAATTTTGTTACAGGGTATGTAATTGACTGTGTTTGAAAATTATACGTCACCCATCTGCCATGGCCTGAAGTACTTCGATGGTCGTCAACCTTGTGTTGACCACCATGATTACCAGTTGTGAGCCATTTTACTGCATGAAATGGCTCGGAGCTTTGTTGTAGTGCTATCGGTGTATCGGTGACTGCCCAGCATATTTAGATGACGGCCACTTGAAACGCTGTTATTACGTTCGTGATCTGTTGCATGCACATTTTTATTTTATAATGCTCTTTTGTGCATTTTTGTTAGATTCGTAAGAAATTCATGAATTTTAAAGACATCGCTTTACCTAGCATACATGTCCACGTTCCATATCTAATTGTAAGTGGTACACATCAGTCGCCTTGAGTACATTCGTGTGTGTAAGTGATTCTTAAAAGAGAGAAAAGAAGATAAAGTGAGCCCCGTAACTGTCTGCATCATAGTGCAGCACCTCAACGGTGGCTAACGAAAGAAGGGAGTAAGAGGCATTAAAAGCAAAAGGGTGGATCAAAATGGATAGGTATAAAGATGAGGACACCCACACACAGAAGCAAAAAGAAGATAGAGAAAGATGGACACGGTCAAAGGAGTCCAGAGACGGGGCATCACTCAGCGAGAGCTTCACGGCGTCAAGAGATAGCGGAGTGTGAGCCGGTCGGCCAGAGCTGCGCTGTCGTCGGAGATGGCGGGGGCACAACCGGTAGGCACAGAATCCAGCGAGCGAGTTTCTTGCGTACATTCGCATCGTCAATACACATGGTAGGAAAAGGATTATGCAATAGTATGGCACCTAAAGGCTGAAAGTTACCATTTGCTCACACATCCACTCGCTTGTTTTTCTTGCGTGAGGTATGTTTTAAACTTTTTATTTATTAAGCAGTGTTGTGATAAACCCACAAAGAAAAAAAATTCCACTTATTCTGAGCGTGGGTGTCATGTGAAGCATTAGGCTAGTAGTGGCCGGCACCGAATAATGTCATTGTTTGGAGTCAAGCGCTGTGAGTCGGACCGGCTTCATAGTTTATATTAAGTTGTTACTAGTAAACTGGAGGCAGGCCCTCAGAGAAGAAAAGTTGGAAGAGAGCACTTGCAAGGCCTCCACTATTCAAAAAAGCACCTATTTTCGGAAAAGGACTTAGCTGAGAAAACGTGCTTGTTTCCAAATCTTGTTGTGAACTTTTTAAGTGCAAAGCATTTCTTTGCGTATCGCAAGCACTCTTGTTATCTATCTATCTATCTATCTATCTATCTATCTATCTATCTATCTATCTATCTATCTATCTATCTATCTATCTATCTATCTATCTATCTATCTATCTATCTATTCACCTACATCTGAGTGCTCTCACCATCACCCTCTAACTTTGGGGTGACAAAAATTAGTGCAGCAGTTTAAGATAGTTTGAGAAAAACGACGTTATGGTTAGGGCATCAATTATGTCAACATATTGGCTCGTACATAGTGCAGAACATTCCGAAAAAAAAAAGTGACACTGGTATGTGGGGATGGGTATGTGCCAGTGGTATGTGTTTTATGTGTCACAGGTGATAGGCATTTTACATCTGCCCTGAAATAGTGAGAACAAACATCGAGAACCTTGATTCCTGACCGTTAAGAAAGCTTACATAAGCAGCGTTGACCGGATGAATGCAAAGAATAATTATCCGTGTCCCAGCAAGAATCATTCCCTATCATTCTGCGTGGCAATCAAGCACTCCGTCCACAGAGCCATGTCAGGTTTCGGAAATACTTTGCAAATAGAGCCAAATGTTCGTGAAACGTCAATTCTGGTTGCAGTACTGGTTTTAAAGCTTTTTAACATTACATATGTACTCCTAAGATACAGGTGTCATGTCAGGTTAAGGTCAATTGTAGTTCGGTGTCCATCCGCTTAAGTTGATTTTTGTGGTAGTTTTGAGGGCTGCAATCCTCCTGAGCAACAGCGCAAATACCAGCGCTTCATATGAGCTGACTGCTTCTGATTTTGCTAATATTTATGTTGCTGTTGGCATTGCTACACAACTGAAAACTACTGCTAACATATAACATAGGCGACTGTCTAACGTTTGTGGGTTGGTGTATTTTTACACATATTGAGCGCCATTTCATAACCTCTTTTTCAATGAAAAAATGAAAACAAGTTCAGCTTGTGCGCGCATTCTCCGCATCACATCGATTTCCAAGGTAAGTTGGATGTGCAGAATTTTTCAATTATTCGCCATGGTATCGGTAAACCAAGAGAAAACTGGCGTAGCTACATGCTCGAGTGTTGAATCGTTTTTCCTGGGAAGAGGGCGGGAATGGACAAGTTTCCCCTGATTTCCATCATTTAAAGAGGGCTCTCGCTATAGCCTCTAAAGGAAGCCACTGTTTAATAATTGTTCACGCCTTGTATCACCGTATTTTGTAAGTTTTTCAAAATATGATGTCGTATTTCCTGCTTCTCACTTGAATACTGATATCCACACCTTGCATCTACGCAGTAATTTGCTTTTAATAAACAAGAACAACGTCTCACTAGCTCTCCTCTTCCCTCACCAATGGTCAGCCACATATTCTTTATTGTATTATTGTACTGACCCTTGTGAGTCACTATTGCCAAGATTTAACGACTATCTGAAATGTAAACGCAAAAGCCAAGCTAACTACACCACACGTTAGCTTGGCAAGCCAGTCTTGAAAGGGCGTCAGCTTCTCTTTTGAAATTAAAAAAAAATATTAGTTCACATTCTGGCTTTCACACGAATAAAGTTTTTCACCACCCAGCATTTGCGTCATACTGAGGCAGGGGCTCTTGTTTCTTCTTCTCTTTGATGTCCTCTAAGGGCAAAGCAGGACCTGTCTGGTGACAGACCAAAAGGAAGATGGAAAGCTTCCACTTGAATAAATAGCATTGTTGTCAGCGTAAACGAAAGAAGCTCGGCCAATAATACAAAAACAGACAAAATATTTCCAGCTGTTCTGCATGTGCCCTCAAGTAAACTGCTGGACTCACACTTAGCAGCCTTTTCTTTTTTCCCCTCCATCACCGTTGTGCTGCTTAAATTAGCCTTGCACCTTGTTAGCTCCAGTGTAGACCGCTCTCTTCTATTTTTTTGTGGTCCTCGTTAGCCAGAATGCGCGAAAAGTACAAAAGCGGGTGTTTTAAAACTGCCTACTTTCATGTATATCAACAATCTCAAAGCAAGTAGTAAAAAAAAAACATACGAGGTGTGCGGGACAGCTCAGGGTGGTGTTTTTTTCATCGCTTGCTTTCTTCATTTTGCCTCCGGCTCTGACGGTTTATTGATTATGACTTTAGATTTTGTTTTCTAAAAGCAAAGCAAAGTCATTACATTCTCCTTGAATTCATCCAGCCGATGTCGCGTGCTTTGTGGTTCGTAAGCAGCGAACTGATGTTTCAACGCGCTTCACTCTCGTATTCTAGAATGTTCCTTCACTCAACGCTTCACCTTCACTAGAGAAAGCCGATGGGAGCGCCGTCTCTAGGCACGGTAAGTCACTGCATTTCCGCGATAATCTGCTGCAATTTTTTAGTAGCACAGCGTCATTTTGGGCCGAGCTGTGGCGCAGTGTTCAACTCTGTCAAGTGAAGGGTGAAAGTGGAGTCGAGGAGCGTTCGTGAATACGGGGGTTAGAGTCAGGCTTGAAGTCCCGACAACAAAGCATTCGCATTAATTCGGCATCGCATTCAATAGCCACACTTAAATAATTGGTAGTATTGGCTTAGTGAGCAGTGATGGCCATGTTTGCAATCTTGCACGACATACAATACGCGTTTTCAATTGTTTCTCATTTTCTATAGCTAGAGATACTTGAAGTGACATTAGTTACAGCACACACCATCCGGTATTACTCTACGCCATTGCGTATAAAGGGAACACCGGGCAGACTCGATCTTTCAATCGCCTGTTCCAACTAGGACAGGCAATCACACGGACACTAGAATGAAAACCATGGAGGGAAAGCCAAGCAGTTTGCGCATATCGTGGGAGAAGCAGAGGGCGCAGCTTCGCGGGATAGTCATGTCAACCCCTCCTAAATCATTGATTGGCCGCGTTGCTCTGCGGCTGCCGGAAAAATTCACCAAAATATGACTTGGAAAAATTTCGGCAAATGGCAGAGAACGGCTCATGTGTGGGAGTGAAACCACTTGCATACTGTAGTCTTCGAGCTGCAAACGGCGCTCGGTGAGACACCACATTGCTAGCGTGACCCAACCATTATGAGATTTCATCGTATTGCAAAGTTTTTGAGTCACAACTATTCTTCAGGTGAAGCGCAATATATGTTAATCCTGGCTGTACTTATAATCTTTTGCAGGAAGAGTTTCCTGTGCGAATAAGTCGCTTATGTAACTGTCATTTTGAACGTTACTTTCGCCACTTTGATACCCATTTTCAAAAAGAAATCTATGGAAGCGTCGTGTATTGCACATGTAATTATAGCACGTTGTCGACCTTTCTTGAGATGTCACAAGTCAATGTAGAGTTTTTAGAAACCACTGTTTCGAAGTGTACTTTATCAAACCTGAACCATGAGAACCTTCCTCAAACACCGGATGCGAAATAAAGATAAATAAGGAAGTTACCTGAGCAGATAATATACTTAAACGAACTAAAACTTCAGCAGTACCATGCGCTTTGAAAGCTAAGCCATGCGTAATTACAAAAGCTCTTCCGCAATCTTTGTTTCTTTTTATAGCGGTTTATGTTCTTATCTACAGTGACAAAAAAGTTCCACGGGTTTTTTACTGCATGACTGAAATTCGGGTTGTAGTATGGAGGGAACAGAAAAGCGGATCAAGGGGAAGCAGCGGATCGAATGGCAAAAGATTCCACCTAGAGTGAATGGCGACTTGTTGAATTAGTGACAGAGCTTTATACATTTTGAAGGCTAAGCGATGGCTGTGGCTTATTTCGTTTGGACGCAGTAGTCAGCGTCCGCTGCTGGGTATTAGCGAGGAGCACGGGAGCCTAGCATAGCGTAACAATGGGAATTATGGCCCACTCTCTTCGCTGGAGGGGGCACGAGCGGGTCACTGCAGCGGAAGTCAGCCACGCTTTCCCACGATAGGTGGGCCTCTAGGAAAATCCATGGACAACACATATACAGAAGTGTCGTGGAAATCATTCACCGAAAAGAGGGGACTAGTACAAGCGACTATTTGAGTTGAGATGCGCGTGGAAATTACGTTTCTTCTTTTCTGTTGTTGGGTCTTCGAGTTCCGATGTACGAGCAGAAAACTGCGACAATACGGTATGGCGGGGTCTACTTGTGAGCAGCAGCCTACAAACTCGTTCGAAAACTATTGTTCCTCCACATTACTGGCCTTTCGGAAGTTGTGCTTTCATTAGGGTTGTGCATACCAAGTGATTTCAATCTTCAAGTACAAGGGTGTTACCATAGCTTCAAGACAGAATACTCGTCACTAGTCATTGTAAAGCCGGCCATAAAGAACGACGCGCAAGCGGCTTAAGCAGGTGCATGTTTTTCTTAACAACCTGTTGAAATATTACCAAAATACATTCAAGGTATACATGAGATGTATTTTGTTAACAATAATCTACTGCGACTGGCTGCAAGTTGCTGCTATAATGCTGGATCGTAAGCATTTCTTCTGTCTGGACAGTGCATGCCGGGTGGTTTCACAGCCCCAGCAGGGCAGTGCATGGGTACACACATTAACAAAATTTCGGACGACTTCATTCGGCCTGCACTGTGCCAAAAATTAATGTACGAGCATTACTTGTATTACGAGTATTACTTTGTATTACTGAGTGGATGGATAGAAAGCAGCATTGTGGTGAACGCTGGCTAAGCTCGCAACGTATTGTTCACTTCGGGGCACCGTAAGTTCCTTCATCTGTCATCTCTTCACTGTGTCTTACTCCCCATGCCTTATTCAGGACTTACAAAACTGATGGGGTCAGACAATTGACCTTAGAATTTTCAAAGCCAAGAAGTAGGATTCACTGAATATGGCCCCACCATTGCTGTTTCCAAGGACAGAGCCACCCATTGTGTGTACCATTGCTCATCTGTAATTCCATGAAACGTCACCTTACAGCAAAGGGTCATGACTGTCGATGCTGGTTTGCACTGGGGTTCAGCTTGATACAGGAGGCTTCCCAAGTGCACTTGCAAGCTTGCTCTTTGAGGACTGTAGGCCTGTCCGCAGAAGCAGATATATCTGTACCAAGATTATTTTCGCCAATCTCTGGTCTTTGTGAAATTATAATGACAGAACAAAACGCAATGTGAAGTAAGTAGCCAATCATAATGGCACCTTTTACTGTAGAGCGATATTTCAAAGCAATCTATTTGCACCTGACTGCCAATATTGACTGTCATGCTGAATTTACTACATTGACTATTGTTTCGATGTAATGCAAATTGCAAGGTATCACTTCAAGTTTGAAGCAAGTGGATCAGTGATGTTTTATTATTTGCAGCGTGCTTCTAGGGTGAAGTTTTTTAGGCCGTGGATTGTTCTCTCCTCCACATGTATAACAATCTCTAGTTTTTTATTTGCTTAACATATAACGTTGTTTGTATATGTCATTTGGGAATGATATAACTAGATAGCGCTAGTGGTTTTCACAGAAAATACACGGAGTGAATGATGATAAGTGGGGCGAAGCGCCCATCCGTTCATCCATGTGCCCAACCATCCATTGCGTCAATCAATCCATCCATACTACCATCCACCCGTCTATGCTTCCGTTCATCTATCCGTGCGTCCGTGCTTCTGTCCATCCGTCTATCTGTGCGTCTGTGTTACCATTCGTCCATGCGTCTGTCCATGTTTCTCTCAGCCAGTCCATACGTCCATTCGTGCAGTGAGTTCGTCTGTGCTTCCGTCACTGAGTCCGTCCGTTTGTCTGTCCGTACTTCCGTGCATCCATTCATTCTTCCTTCCACCCGAACATGCGTTCATGCCTCCGTTAGCCCGTTCGTTTATCCGTTCATTCATTCGTGGCTCTGTCCGAACGCACGAACGGATTGACACATGAATAAAGGCATGGACACATGAACAGATGGACGGACGTAAGCAAGAACGAACGGATGGAAGCACGGATAGACAGACAATGGAGGCATGAACGGACGGACGGACGCTTCGCCCCACTCATCAACATTCACTCCGTAAATATGCTGTGATTTTTTCTGCACACAGGAGGCTCTAGTTAGAAGGTTGGTGTTCCACGGGCTCTGCACGGCGAAAATGGCTTACATGCCTGGCCTGGTCTACGAAGAATAGGATATCATTCCCCTTCAAAAGTTTGTATGTAACACCAGACACCCATCCCCTCCAATGCGGACTTTGAAGGAATAGAAACATTTAATCTTTGACTGTGGTTGATGCTTCGCTTGTGTAACGTTTATGGTGAAAGTTTTTAGATAGAGTGAAATATACAGGGCCAATAAGTTCTGAAATGGTGGCGGAAATAAGCTATCAAAGCGTGATGATCTCACTACTTCCCAAACACACGCAGAAGCCGCTCTTCTGGAGTCTTTTAAATACACGCGTTTTTTCGATATCAACCCTGTAAGAAAACTTCCCCTAGTGCCATGATTGGCACACAGAGGCGTACTTCGGTTAATATGTGTGGTCTACACCTGTTCCTTCTTCCGGACCAAATGAGATTAAAGACTTACAAATCTAGCTTCAAGCCTTTTTCATACATGCCCGCTAAGGGTGCCCTTCAAACGTGAAGAAATGGTCTAATCTTTTCTATGTAATCACGAGTGTTGGCACGGTTTTATTTTTTTGTCAGTGCATACATTCTATTGAGCAGGTTTAGAGGCTGAAGCCTTCGCTCTGTGTTGTCAAAATTGATTTTTGATCTATCTATCTATCTATCTATCTATCTATCTATCTATCTATCTATCTATCTATCTATCTATCGATCTACCTATCTATCTTTCTTTTTTTCTATCTATCTATCTATCTATCTATCTATCTATCTATCTATCTATCTATCTATCTATCTATCGAGACGCCTACGTCTCTTAGCTCTCCTGACCGTTTCGATGATGGTATCGATACGAAAATTGGTGTTGAATGACGTGATGTTATGACGAGCTAAAGCTATTCGTGATAACATGAAAATCATGACATGTATGCCTTGAATGTCATAATTTACATTTCATGGCCTGGCTGCTTTTGTGGTGGTTTAGTTCACATGAATTATTGGAAAACAATTATGGTATGACATGACTCCATGGTGAACATAGGTGAAAGACCCTAACGTGGGAATCATGACATGCATGTCATGTAAGTCATGTGTCATGACTTCACGCCACGCTCATAGTACGCTCGCGGTCGTTTTGCTAGCATCGCATATACAAAATTCGGTGTTACGGGAATGAATAAGAGAGGAAGGTATTGGTGCAATCATTATAATCATGATATGCGTGTCATGTAATACATGGCTACATGATACGTTCATTGTGCGCTCAGGGCCGTCTCACTAGCTGAACGTATGCCAAATTTGGTATCACGTGACATGAATGGACGACGAAGGTAAATTATGCGTCCAAACATGATAACTGCGATATTTGTGTAATCTGACTGCATGCTATGACTACACATGCATGGCTACACAAGATGACTGCATGCTATGCTCATAGCGCGCTCGCAGCCGCTTCGCTAGCTCCACATGTACCAAAGTTGGTGTCACATCGCATGAATTGACGGCGAATGTTAATCACACGTCCAAACATGACAATAATGACTTGCGTGCCGTGTTAAAGATGACTACTTGGTACGCTCATGGTGTGCTTGTGGCTGTCTCGCTAACTTCACATTTACCAAATTAGGTATCGAAAGATGAGAATAAACATCGATGGCAAATGACACGTTCAAACATGATAATCATTACATGGAAGTCATGCTCGGCATAAATGAGTCCGTCTTCACATATCGATGCCCACTGTACGTGGGATCTGCTAGCTTTTTTTTATCAACGTTACGCACTCTTGTCTCATCTCTGTAACAAACAAAGCTCCTATAGGCCATCGCTTCATTTTACAATCTCAACAGTCATTATGCCTGGAAGCGAACAAATACATTGTATGAGAAACTACTGCCTCATAGACACTCCTCGCGTCTAGTAGAAAAAGCAGTATGACTCAGTAAACCTTAACTTTTCTCTTATGTAGCGAAGAGGAATAACGAGAGTGCAATAAAGAGAACCAAGAAGGCACACTAGGTGTACGTGAATGCAACAACATTATTAAGGAACTGAGTTGTGATGACCACCAAAGACAGAATTCAATTGGGAGCAGATGAAAGTAACTGGGGTGGGACAATTAATAGGAGACTGACATCATTCACGATGGTTGCAACTCGACAATCGATGTGGCCAGGATGGAACCACCGACTCGGCTGCCTGACTGGGTTCCTCCAAAAGGGAGGCGTCCCCCGTACTGCGTTTACGCAACAGCCAAGCCAGCGGCATGGTGCGAGCTTCGCGGCTACAGCGTGAGGAGTCGCCACTATCGAAACGAGGACAGCGCACCTGGCGGCGTAGGTAAACGAAACCGAACGAAGCCTTTCTTTCGACGATTTTATTTGTAAGACCTCGGAATGGTGGGCATAAAAACCGTTCCTCATTTAATTTCAGGCATTTAGAAGGATGCAAAGTGCGAACGCGTAGAAAATTGGAAAATGACGCACTTTAGTTGGCAGTGCGGACAAGGTAACAAACAGTCTCGCCTCACTGCTCGTGAAAAACACGCAATTATGTTCATACCAATTACAGAAGGTTTGCCGAATACTGTCATCGAGTTGTTGCGAAATCTTGAGCTACACAATTGCAGGGACGTAAGTGGTATGCCTTTACTTATAGCAGCAAAGGTTTCGTGCAGTTCGATGGATATATCAGCCAGCACTGGACAGCTTCTGTGCTCCGGGGATCTGCGTTGGGGCTATGCGTAGTACGTATAACTTCTTTGCACATGAGCGCTGATGCATGCATATTGTTCACTGCCGTACATGCTAAAATGTTACTTACGTGGCCTTTATTTTGTGTAAACATCGATCAATTGACTTGCAATAAAACGATTTATTGTTGCAAGCTTGTGTGACCAGCGTTGTCATTACGCTCGGCCTCTATGCGGCACCACAACCTAATAATGTAAGTATGCAAGATACTTATCAGCTTATATAACACAGTTTACTGCAATGTACTATGTGGCAACGATAGAAATTGAGAAAGGGGGCTGCTACAACGAGCGGGGGTCAGCCATGGCGCAGAAGCAGACGACGACAATGTCGTCTGCTATGCGGAAGGCCAGCCACCATATCGAAACACCTTGGTGCTTTTGAAACCTATTTCATTGTATAATCAATTATAAATTATACAAATAATATTCTTAGTTACATTTGGTTCAGAAACATAGTTATGTGTAGAAGGTAACGAAACATTTTTCACTTATTAGTAAAATAGTCATTTTTGCAATCTCTTTACGATTCCCTACAAAACCCAGACGGCGCTACCGTCGCTTCCAAATAGCTGTCCCCATTGGCTCTACGGACATGTCACTCCACTGCATCAGCTGCTCCTGGCCTCTGGCTCAGCGTCTTTTGCGCGGTAAAGCCGCGTCACCTGCGTGCACTGTGCATGGACAAGATGAAACAATTGAACCCTTCTCTAAGCAGAATGGGCCGTCTTTCTCGCCACACTCCTTCGTCAGAATCTTCTTACGGCTACACAGAGGAACTTCCTGTCCCTGCACGTCACCACACCCATGTCTTCATTGCGGTTCTTCGTAATCGTGACACTGAGCTGTACAACAGGATAGGGAAGACGCTCTGCGCCTTTTCGGTGGTGGACGCCATTTTAGAGGCGCCGCTCCCTGAGGCGTAGCATTGTTTGCCGTAGTTGTCTGTCACTGCTACCCCTAGTACGTGAAGTCTTCACTATACGGCACTAGCATCGCTCGTACTCTCATTCATTACTACGTGGGACGAAGGCGCACGCTGCATTTGACATGTTTCGACAGACAGACAGACAGACAGACAGACAGACAGACAGACAGACAGACAGACAGACAGACAGAGCAAGCTCCTTCATCATCATTCACTTAGTGGATATAGCGTATTGAGTGGGCAATATTTACAGAGGATTCACGGGTTTCCGATGTACCTCAAGAGCTTCACCCATTCATTATCATTAACTTCGTAAATATGCTGTGACTTTTTCTGCTCCGTTTATTATCTTCTAGATCGTTCTGAGCACACAAGGCATTAAGAGCGTTGTTGCGCTTCTTGTAGGCAAGTGGTGTTAGAGACAGACTGTAAGGAGCGTCGTGAATTAAACTGTTATGCTATTGTTTTATTCAACGTCTCTTTTCTGTCTTCTTTTATTCTCCAACCCCCTCCCAACACAGGGTAGCCAGCCGGTCTGAGAACTGGCTAACCTCCTTGTCCTTCCATTTTCGTTCTCTTCTTTCCATATCCTTACAGGAGCGGAGGCGGGCTCTCAACTGTGGTGGCAGAAGTTGCGTCCTTGCTTTTTCTCAACCTCCCATCTTCAACACTCCAGCCTACTGTTAAATGCGAAGCAATTTTCAAGTACTGCAAGCACATTTGGCTTCTGTCTGGGTGTTCATTCATTCATCTACCTATCCGCTTACGTCTGGGGCCCTCGTGATTACCTGCCTAACTTGGCGTCAACCAAAAGTAGTATGGGAGGGTAGGATAGATTGACGAATACGACTCTATAGCCATGGCATGAATAATGTCATGGTCCCGTCGCATACGTCGTCAAACGCTTTTCGCCTGTGGCATATACCCGCGCGCGCGTGTATGCCACAGCTCATAATAGTTAATATCTGTCTATAGAATGGCGAAAACGCATATGGGAAATTTTAACGCTTGAGGTAAAGCTGTCATAACCTGCGTTGACCCGACGAATGTAAAGAACAAATGTCAGGGTCCAAGCAGGAATTGAACCCAAGCTTTCAGCGTGGCAATCAAGCATTTTACCACAGAACCACGCAAGGTCTCGAAATTACTTTTCAAATATATCCTAATGCTCGTCAAAGGTCGATTGTGGTTGCAGTGCTGGCTATCCAATTTCATAAATATTAGAAATGCACTCCTATAATACAGCCACCTCGTCTATTAACGTCATTTGTTGTAGTAAGGTGGCATGCATGCACTCAAGTAGATTTAGATAGCAGTGTCCAGAGCTATCATCTTCTCGAGCACCAATGCTTCAATCAGCTTATCCCTTCTGGTGTTGCTAATAGTCATGTTCCTGTTGGCATTGTTGCGCAAGTGTGAACACCTGGTTATATAAACATCTGCAACTCCTAAGGTGTGCGTTCTAAACTCGTACTAATATGAAGCGTCATTTCATGACTTGTCACTCCCGACAAAACATTACAACATGGTCAGGTTCCCTTCGCACGCTTCGCATAAAGTGCATTCCCAAGGTGCGTGGGATCGGCCAATTTTTTATATGCAAATGCATTTCTTAGTCGGGTTACGTCAGGCAACCGGTGTTGTCCGCAGTGGTGTCCGCGTGCCGGCGGGCATAATCTCTCCGGTCTCACTTCATCTCCCATAGCAACAGCTGCGGGCGCTCACGCTAATCCTCGCCCCGAGCAACCAGAGCATGTGGTGTGAGAGAGTGTTTAAGAGGTTAGGTGCAGTGCTTCGCCGCTCCTTTTCTCACCTACGTCTCACTCTCTCGTCCGCTCGCTCCTCACTCTCAACCATTCGCCAGCTGGGCGCCTTTCAAGGCGATTGGAGATGTTGGTGAAAGCGAATGTTTCACGGCAACGGTACCATCTCTCGGTGCAAGAAATGGATTCGCATTTCCTAACAATTCCATTCTGGGCGGAGGAAGAATTCTTTTTTTTTGTGACCAGCTGTCTCTGGAGTTTGATCTATTCACTCTTTCCCTCTAGAAATTGCTCTCTGTGCAGGTCTAAGTGCTTTCTGACGTTCAATGATCCATTTTAACATTTCAAACTGCTGTTGGTATATCGTTGCTTCTCCAAGGTGTATCATAAAGCTAGGGCATTACAAACAGAAATGTGCTACAGGTATTGGCTAGATACCACTATTCGCACACTGGTCGCCTAAAAATGAACACAGCCTAACAAATGGAGATCTTCCAGAAAAAACAAACTAGTTAAACGCACAACTCACACTACAAAGAAATGCAGCAAAAGTAGGCCTGACAAATCGCGCACCTGTTACCAGTCACCTGTCACGTGATAATATGTGATTATAAAATGTAGTGGCTACGGTGTCACCTCAAGCTTAACAAAAAGTGTTTAAAGAGAGCATTTGCACAGCATATCCGGCCCCTTTCACTGAAGCTTTCTTTGTATTCCTGTCTAAAACAGTGGTAGAGTCAAGCTGCAATAATACTACAACACCACCTCAAATTTAAAAAAATAGTGGTAGAAAAGCAGCCGTCATGCAACATATCTGAAAGGTTTGTAAATATACAAGTTCATTAGCCTCATGAAAAGAGCACAACCAGCTTCACTGTTTCGTTGGTGTCTACGAAACAAAACTGCTTGTTTTTTTTTGTTTAAGCAGCGCGTGTTTCAGTGTGATTGCTCAAATGTGGCGTGGCGTCGTTGTCCCAAAGTCTAAGCCAGACACACGGATAAGCCACTTGCGTGAAATGCGCCTCCAATCACTTTCCTGACGCTTCACTGAGCGCCTACTCTGCGAGACAGTGGCATGAGCTGGGAACGGTATTGGAAGTTATCGGGAGTGGGAAAAAAATGATCAAAATACACGGCTTCTTATTTGCTGAGGTTTTAATGAAGCACATTGTTAGGCACTGATATATAACACTGTTTTATTGATTGGCAGTAAGACTGGTTTTCGCCCTAACTTTGACAAATATATTCTTGTTGCTTTTGACATTTCAAATACAGCTGTTTAAATTCTTAACGTTTCAAGAACCATTAGGCTTTTTGTGTCATGTCATGATATCATTATTTTTAGCTAAAGTGTTAGTCTCTCTTGGTGGTTTATTTTCGTGCCCTTGGTCGGGCCTAATGAAATTAGTTTCATTGTAAACCAGTGCCAGCTTAAAAGAGAAATCGACAAGCAAGAGAGACCACGCGGACGGAAATGAAACGAAACCCTTCTGAGAAGTGATTTTTTTCGGACGTCACTAATTCCTTTAAAATTAAACACAACAAATAACAAAAATAACTTACGTGTTCTTACTGCTTGAAAGTCACACAGATTAAACAGAAGCACATCGTTTTCCCCTTGCCCGCTTCGGTTGCTTTGAAATTGCCCTCACAATTATTATTACAGGAAGATAACACCGACGAAACCGGAACGAAAAACAAACGGTCTGATTAAACAATTTTTAGTGTGTGCTACTAACCTTGCCGAGTCCTTCCTATTGTAATAGGTGAATAGCAAAATCCTCGCTAAGCAAAGGATTGGCGCTATGGCGCTCGTCTACATCGACTTCCGTTTCGAGATGCCGTGCCACCCGACGGACATTCTTGTCACTGCTGTCACTTTCTGCGTGTTCCACCTTGCACTGGAGGCTTTCTCTTATAAACTGCTGCATGATACATTGGAGCACTATGATGCTTAGCTGAATAACCAATGCAGTTCCTACAAGATGGCTATAATGGTACGAGTGGTCATTTCTTCATTCAAGCAGCATAACCTCCGGATACGTGCATAAATTTTTTTTTGCAGCAAAGGGTGTTTTCGCGCATGTTTACTCTCATACAAAGATTTTTCTGCGCATTATAGCATAATTAAATCATACACCATGTTTTTTCATGTTGTTCACTCATAGAAATATTTATTTTCTCTTGTGTTACAAACTTACCGTTTCAGGTGAGATATAGTGAATGACAACAGTAATTCATATTGTACATTGTTTGTTATCTAAAAATTAAACGTGCTTGAACTTTTGTGGCAGTTTCTTTTTTTACGTGCCTGGATCTCTCTTTACGTGTCGTACGCGCGCACACTCGATCGTTGTGTTTCAATGTATGCACAACATGCACTTGTGAAACATAGCCCTAAAGGTATATGTGTCGGAGTGCAACACAGCCTCCTGGCACGTCATGCTTGCAAGTGTGACATAATCGAGACTTTATACCATGCAACTCATTGTTTCGAAAGAGTTTTCGATCGTTTTACGTCCTTCGGTGCTTTTAACTGAGCGGTAGCTTTGTGCCATGGGCTTTTTGCGCACTCAGCTGTTGCCATACGTTAGACGTACAGTAGAGGAGGCAGAATATGTTATGCAAATATACTGCATCCAAATGCTCGATATTGAACAGAGTACGAGTACTTATATTTTCAACGTACGTTTACATTTGGTAGCACGTGTTCATTAGTGTGAGTGATTCTGGGGTGGCCACCGTTTTTGATTGAAAGTACTGAATCAAGGTGATTCGCCAAAAATACTGCGTGATTCAAAGCATAAAAATGTTCGACACGTGCTTCTCATCATTCCTTCTGTTTGCCTATTTCCACTACTCGCTTCGTTCTCAGAAATCTGTGAAATAGTGTGTATCCTTTTGCAAAATAATTCAACATCACAATCACTGGACAAGCAATAACAAACGCGTCGCAGTTTTGTGACCGATTACACTTCCCAGCAGGCGCCTTGAATCGGCGAAGAAAAATTCCTCGAACCGAAAGTGCCGTAGCAGACGACGCGCCATTTTGCAATCTACCAATCTGAAACGTCATATACTAAGAGTGTAGTGATAGAGGTGTTTACTATTGTGAAATTTAGATTTTTCACTGTACTCCCAAGTATTGATAAATATTCCGTACGCCTGCCCGACTGGCAGCACGAACAAAAGCAAATATGACGCATTGGCCACCAAAACGGCCGCACTTATGCCTTAGTCGCCATTTTACTTTCTTAAAAATAATCAAACAAGTACACTCCCAATTATTCCTGTGAATGATAGGGTCACTTCCCGTGTGCGATGACAGCAAAGACAAGCGACGCGTCACATTCATAAGCAACATGAAGGCTGTTCTGTTAAACGCACGCTTGCAACTTTAAAAAACAAAATAAAGCAGAGTTGCAAAGAAGCTTGCTGAGAGTGCAAAGCATGATGAAATACATTTTTACTTCGGCTGATACAACATTGTTAAAAGAACCCTGAAATAAAGAAGGAACGGATGTCTATTTGTCTCGGAAGAAGCACCCACAAAGATAGTTGAGTACAACGCCAGGGCATAAATGAGAAAAATGGAAGTAGTAAATAAACATTGTAAGAAACAAATGTTTGTTGGGGAGAGAAAATGACAAACGAGGGGCGAGATAGGTTCATGCATATTCGACAAGTGTGTTTATAGGCTACAGCAGTGCGGAAGTTCCCGCCACTCTGCATTGAGACTAGCGCAGACACTGAATAAACTACGAGGGTACTTATTTTTTTCTTCATTCCTATTGTGAGCGCAGGCTCAGAAAGGAGTCAACTTGGCCTTTTGCTGAAAGCACGTCAAAACATTTCAACTTTTTTCTTGGCAACCACTCGTGTTTGGGGGCGGTTTTATGAAGCTTTAAAAATGGTGCGTTCTCCTCTCTTTTTTATACGTTTACCTTTCTATGCACTAAGGCGGTTACGCTTGCTCATTTAGGGCAGATTTCCGGCAAAATTTGCCGCTAGGCCAAACTTCTTTTTTTTCTCAATAACCGTGATTCATATAATGGGTGACCGGCAAAATAGGCAAGCCCAGTGGTAGTTTGCTAGGATTGTACTGTGGAGTTTTGCATGAGAACCACGGAATTTTAAACTTTGCATCTATAAAATATTTTTGTACGAAGGTACAAGACCTAGAATTCACAAAACACTTTTCTTCTATGAAAACAAAATTCATTAAGCGGTAGTGTCATTGTGGACTCTAAAAAACAAAAACAATCTGCTTAACAAAGTACTGTTTTCAATAACAGCATTTTTTGTGAATTTTAGTCAAACTAGCATTTGAAAGGAGGAAAGAAGTACAAATTTCAAGGTGTCATTTTTATTAGACAAAATAACAATAAGTACTAACAGACACTAATGCGATGCAAAGTACAGGGGCTGCTCTTAGTAGTAGATATAATGTGAATATGAAGAAAGACTAGTGGTGCAAAATATAGCTTGTCGTAGGCAGCGACCAACACGCCCCCTATGAGTATTGCGGCCGATGCCCTACCAACTGAGATACCACAGCAACCACCCTGTCCCCTATATGGGGTAAACATTTACATTTAGAGTCAGTTACATTTAAATGAACATTCAAACGTGACTGACGCAGCCTTGTTCATTGTCCCCGGCAAGCCGTTTTTGTCCGCTTTTTTTCCTTCACCTTATATTACAATTACAACTAAGTACACCCCCTATACAATCTTTGGGATTGTCTCTTAGTTTTCATTATTATTGTGTCTAACAACCAAAAGGTATTTTTCACAAAGTTTGCTTATTATTACCGTGTTTAATGAAACACAGCCAAAAACGCACACAATTGCTTAATTTTATCGGTGCACAACATGATCAGTGCTTAGGATTAATGTCCCGGTGTCTCAATCAGTATTTTATTATTGCAGATAATTACAAATATTGTTTGCGTACAAAAGCAATTACGCAATATATTGATTTTACGGCTCCCCAAAAAACAGCCATGCCTCAGTAGGAGCATCAGCACCTCCCCTAGCACAGATCATTGATACGATTGGTATCAATGTGTGCCATTTAAATAGAAACAATGGCTTAGTGCCGTCACAGGAAAGCTATTCATTCATATAAACGGCAATTTTAATCAGTTTCGAAAAAATTGAGACTAGAGTAAATGCAATGAGACCTCTTTGAGACTTAGAATACCAATCCTTTCTAGAAATCTCTCTGCCATTCTTGTTCTATCCTCAAATACTTTTCATCGACCGCAGTAAAATATTTTGGTGGGGATTTAATTCTACTAGAATTGAAATGTTGCTTGATATAGAAAGTTGTTGACCATACCTCTGCATTTCTTTTGTGAACTTGAAGAAGTGAGGCTAGCTCTAATGCTCTGACACGGAATAAAACATCATAACATTTGTCCGAGGCGCACGTTGCTCTTCTTGCCATAGCAGTGTCATCTCAGTCGGAGCGTTGGAGTTCGCCTTTTCTGCCTCAGTCGGGACCATTATGTTGGCATTGATACAGAGCAAAGCAGGAGCATCGGGGCCTGATGATTCGGTCGGTGCCGGATAAGGGGGATTTCTTTTCACACGAAAATGAAATCTGCTCCGTTTTCATTCTTGAAGCGAATGCATCCAATTCCGCCTTTTGTCGTCGCACCCTAGGGTAATGGAGCTGGCAAAGGAAGGCGTTGTAAGAAAGTTAAGAAGACACAAAGAGAAACAAAACTTAAATCAAACTGGCTTGGGCGCGTCGCCGGAATTTGGACGGGTGCATCGTAAACTGGGACGTGAATGAAACTCCGTTGTATTTATAATCAGTATTTGAAGAAGAAAACTACGAAAAATAAGTTACTACAAACTTCATGTTCTGGAAACTCGCCATAGTGGAATTATCGGCTACCAATCGGCATGTTTTGGCACAGACAAGTCACGTAGAGCTCGCTCCAGCTCTGTGGGAAATGGGAGAAATGGCTACATTTGTTGAGAGTTACATCATCATCATCATCATCATCATCATCATCAGCCTGACTACGTCCACTGCAGGACAAAGGCCTCTCCCATGTTCCGCCAGTTAACCCGATCCTGTGCGTGCTGCTGCCAATTTATACCCGCAAACTTCTTAATCTCATCTGCCCACCTAACCTTCTGTCTCCCCCTAACCCGCTTCCCTTCTCTGGGAATCCAGTCAGTTACCCTTAACGACCAGCGGTTATCCTGTCTACGCGCTACATGCCCTGCCCATGTTCATTTCTTCTTCTTGATTTCAGCTATGATATCCTTAACTCCCGTTTGTTCCCTAATCCACTCTGCTCTCTTCTTGTCTCTTAATGTTACACCTACCATTTTTCTTTCCATTGCTCGCTGCGTCGTCCTCAATTTAAGCTGAACCCTCTTTGTAAGTCTCCAGGTTTCTGCTCCGTAGCTGAGTACCAGCAAGATACAGCTGTTATATACCTTCCTCTTGAGGGATAGTGGCAATCTACCTGTCATAATTTGAGAGTGCTTGCCGAATGTGCTCCACCCCATTCTTATTCTTCTAGTTACTTCAATCTCGTGGTTCGGCTCTGCGGTTATTACCTGTCCTAAGTAGACATAGTCTTTTATAACTTCAAGTGCACTATTACCTATCTCGAAGCACTGCGGCTTGCCGAGGTTGTTGTACATTACTTTCGTTTTTTGCAGATTAATTTTAAGACCCACCTTTCTGCTCTCCTTGTCTAACTCCGTAATCATGAGTTGCAATTCGTCCCCCGAGTTACTCAGCAATGCAATGTCATCGGTGAAGCGCAGGTTACTAAGGTATTCTCCATTGACTCTTATCCCTAACTGTTCCCATTCTAGGCTTCTGAAAACCTCCTGTAAGCACGCGGTAAATAGCATTGGAGAAATTGTGTCCCCCTGCCTTAAGAGTTACATACGTCCATCGAAATGAAGTGATTTGGTGACGCGACCCAAACCCAGCAATAAAATTGTTTTGGCTTCACTCAGTTATGCTCGGCGGTGCCTGTACCGAGAGTCACAGGTAATCTTATTGCTTAGTTTGGTTGTCTATGCGGTTTCACTTCTCAAGGTGTGTGTCTGATTCTCCCTTCATCTCCTAGGCTTTTTGACCCTTTTTTGTTTTAATGAGCTGAAGAAGCGTGGCTACTTTTAGTTTCTCCGTCACACTTTTTATATCGGCCGATGAATACCGCTGTGCAATCCAACCTATATATAGACTGGGTTGTTCATTCTCTGCTGCTGCAGCTTGGTTTCCCCAGCTTCTCTTTTGTATGCGCGATCACGTGGCGAGCGGCACTGCCAGCCGCGGCAATTGCTGGACAACGGCTATGCTTGAGGAGTAGCCTGCGGCTACAGATAAAGTTCAGCCGTTGCCTACGGCCATGTAGAAAAAGTAGCAAAGTGTTACCGAAAGTACGAATTCATCTTAAAACATTGATTGATTGATTGATTGATTGATGATATGAATGATTCAAAGTCCCGAATTCACCATTCGATTATGAGAGACGCTGTTGTGGAGGGCTCCGGAAACTCCGCCAGCCTGGGGTTCTTTAGCGTACACCGAAATCTGAGCACATGGGCCTACAGCATTTTCGCCTCCATCAAAAACGCAGGCGCTGCAGCCGCAATTCGCTCGCGCGACCTGCGTATCAGCAGCCGAGTACCTTAGCCACTTATAACACCACGGCGAGGCTGCCTTGAAACATTATTACGTATATACGTAGACTAAAACGTACGTACCTTAGAAATATGTGAATTAAATAGAAAGAAACGTGATATGCTCAGTATTTTTACGATTAATTCACATTAATACATTTTAACAACAACAGCAGCTACATATACTTGGTAAAATGCCAGTTCTTGGAGTTGTGGCTTCGAACTCTCGCGCAGTGATACTGCAGCATTGCTAGCGTAGAAGTCGCAAAGACTTATCTCAAGATATATCCTGCCCCGCCACTTTATTGCTTATCTATTCCAAAGTCTTTGGTGGAATATTCTTGGACATGCAACGTGAATGCGCTCAGTCTTTTAAAAAGATGCGAGATTTACCAATACCTAAAATACCAAGACAAAGTTAAATTATATAAACCTGGACACAAAAACAACAAGGAGAAAACGAAAAATTTGGCAGATCCCACGTACCTGGAAATCGACGTTATGCGAAGCATGCGGAGGGAAGGTGACCGTGTTGCAATTTTTTTTTTATTGAGCGACACGTCGTGATATGATTTTAAATTTATGTACAAATGTTGCACACACAGACATATGTTGAAGAGTTCCAGATGTTTATATAACCAGTTGTTTGCACTTGTGCAATAATGCCAACTCGAACTTGCGTATTAGCAACACCAGCAGCTGATATGAAGTGCTGATTCTCGCGAGGATTCTGGCCCTGAACACTGCTACCTAAATCAACTTCAGCGCATGGCAGCTAACCACAGTTGACGTTAACTCGATGTGATGGCTGTATCAAAGGAGCACATATCTAGCGTTCGTAAAATTGGGTAGGGAGCACTGCAACTACTATTGACGTTTCACGAAGATTAGCGTCTATTTCAAAAGTAGTTCCGAGACCTGGCCTAGCTCTGTGATAAAATGCTTCATTCCCATGCAGAATGCTTGAGTTGAATTTCATCTGCGACCCTGAAATTCATTCTTTGCATTTTGTCTGCTCGACTTTACCGATGTTGGGTATTTCTAAACGCTCACGCGTTAGAACTGCCCATGTGGGTTCTCGTCGTTCTTGGTTATGTGTCCATCTCTTGTTGCTCATGCTCGCATAACAACGGCACATACCCACACGTGGCTATGTGCCACTGTCTGGCGGGAAGGGTTTGACGACATATGCGACAGGATTGTGACATAATTCATGTGTTGACCAGCTCGTCACACTCGTCAACCTCTTGCCCTCCCCTGCTAATTTTAGTTCACGGCAAGTTAAGGGTGTGACCACATATTCACCCAAACGTGAGCGGCTAGATAGATAGACAGATAGTTACGCTCAAAGTCGCAGAAGTTCTCCAAGAAATGCTTCGCATTTAAAAGTGTGTACGCTGGTTCGTGAAACATTATACTCACGTTTTTTTTTGTATGACAGAGCATCATCACTGAGCTTTAGGTGAAATCAAAAGCACAACTTCCTGACAAGCAGGCGATGCATGACTGAATTTAGACGATGCGATTAGAACTTCCTAAAATCACCCTCGTGTGAAAGCGTGTCTCACTGCCCCTGGTCTATGAGTTCAAATTCGACACCTTTTTTTCTCTTCGTTCCTTCAGTTTATCACTCCTTCAGACTTTTGGATGTAGTACACAAGCACAAAAACTTGTCTTGAAGGGAGGCTAGACACTTTCCTGTGATAGATGGTCTTCCTGTGATTATTTATATCAATCGCATGCAGCATAGCTGTGGGTGGCGTGCAGTTGCAAGGACTAGAGTTGCAAAGAATTGTGGCATAGGGTGCGCTCGATCACTTTCAGCAATATTGGTACATTTCCTAAACAATTAAACAGGATCTTACACGCTAAATACCATGGTAGCAACTAGAAGTGTGTATAAAACAGGCTTCTTCAAATACTAGCGTACCGCTGAGTATACCTTGGATATAGGCCTCAAAAGGCACTCACGTTTTGTGAGCTACTGTCTTCTCTCGTTCCATAACGTGGAATATTTCATAATTAGTTCCTCCTAATTTTCTTTGGAGGAGTGTTGTGGTGACTCCAAACAGATTCTCTCTATATGGCACCTGAATGCATTGAGATGCTGTTTTTTTGAACTCGTATCTTTCAGAGGTCATTTTTTGTCAGTGCACAAAACCAAGTAAGCGGCCAGCCACAAGTAAAAACGATTGCTCAAAGCAGTGCAGTGCGAGAATCGGATCCAGAAATGCGCTGTTTCTCAAGAACCACCAAATGTATGAACACTCTCAGCGATCAATGTTGCGTAATAAGTGATATAGCGCAGGCCATTGTGTCTGGAGCAGCTTTTCATGCATGCACCAACGAAGCTAAAAAAAGAAGCTACGTAACTAAAAACGTAAAATAAGTGTCACTTGCTACACTTCATTTGGAGTTTATGGTGCATAAAATCCTCTATGGTTAGTCGGACGGTCAAGTGGCATTGCGGCATCCCTACATATGGCATCGCGATTGGGAACTTATGGCTGCGAAGTGACATAAGGTTTGTGTAAATGATGGAACCACTTTCCCATTCTACAGCCGAGCGCACTGACCTTTGTTATTACCACGTTGTTATGATCACAGAACGTAAAAGCTTATTGAGCTTCGCTAGAAGCTAGAGTGTTTGTATATAGATGAAGAGAAAGCTATTTTTTTCAGTGATTGTGCTCAGTTACAACAAAGAAATTATAAAGGCTTGCAAAATTTTCACTGGTAGTTAGCCTTTTTCTTATTAGATATATATGTAACATGCATTAGTAAATTAGTCTTGATGAACTAAAGCGTGGTCTGAGCGCCAACGAGTTGGTATATACTTGGAAATTGCGCTGGATGCTCTCCGAAGCTAAAATAAAGATTTATTGTTCAGTTTTACTGAAAATGAAATGAAAAAACTTAATTAGCCGCAAACATAGGCTGCACAAGCAATAGCATTTAGAGTAAAACATCATTACTTATATTAACTGTATGCTCTGCATAGAAAATAAATTAGACACTTAAGACAAGATATCTTCACGATACGCCCTTTTAAATTAACTGCAAAGATTTGAACAAACCAATCATTACGCCCGGACAACACCAAATTAGAAAGTGTAAATTATTGTTTTGATAAAATTTTCTTGTGTTTTATGTCCTTCTATACACAAGAGGAGGCAAAACCGAATTCCAAACCATTAGTGTGAGGCAGAAGATGAAGGACTGAGGATGAGGAAGATGATGACGCATTGCTGGCGGGTTTATCTAGCTTTGCAAAATAGTTAGTAATTTAGGCGCAAAGTTTTCTTTTTTTCAGAATTTAGGTGATAAAGCTGCTAAAACCACTGTCGTGACCCTAACAAGGACAAGCCATATGGTCGAAAAGATGAATCCAGTGACACCTCCTGCGTAACGACTTCTCACCCCTATAGCTACTGGCTCTTCTGAAGACATCCCTTATGTGTAGCACGATTGATGCGAACTTTTAACAAGAATACTGCCACACAATTTGTCCTCCATGCTATTTTTTATGATTTATTACTATAGTGTGCTTACACCACAATGTATAGTGTTCAAATCACACCACGAAAGAGTGAGTCAGCATTCGCTTTCTAAGCCTACTTTGACGACGAGGTCATTGTCCTCCCGCAATCTTTCGGTGTGTCCGAGGCAGGAAAATTGCACTTGTGTGGAGCGCAGAACAACGGGTAATCGTACTGCATTAAAGCTTGCGAGTCGAGAGAGGAGAAGGAGGGGTCTTACAGAACATGGTCGAACAGCCTATCTTTAAACAAGCGCCCACCGAAAGAGAGGTAAGGGAGCTCCGCGTGCGGAGGATACGAGCAACTGCAACAGAGGGTGGCGCGGAGATTAAAAATGCACGAAGCTGACGGGTGAAAGCACAACGAGGTTCGCTAGTTACAGCTGCTCCCGTTTCCCTGCACTGCTGCAACCAATGCCAAAGTGTAAAGTAGTGTGGTGTAGGGGTGGTAAGGACATGAATGAATCGATTCAGCACACGAAGAACGAACCTGTGGCTTCAGTATGCGTGCCCGCACCACCCCGACACGAAGAAAGATCCCTAAGCGGTAACGTCTATGCCATGCAAATGTCGTTTTCTAGCATGCGTCAGTGTTGGTCATTGCAAAAAAGTGTTATAAAGAAGCTTTTGATGGCGCGAAGGGGTTGTTTGCTGAAGGCGTGCCGAATGTAGAAAAGGTGCTGCACGAGCAAAAGAGTGCCCCGTGTGCAAATTAGCGGTTACTTGAATGAACCATTGTTATAAATTTATTTGAGGTATGAAAAAAATGCATAGTGATGCTTTTCTCGCGGTGAGTTCACTTATCATTGCTTTTTTGTCGTATGAGCCCAAAAGCACTGAAGTAATCTGTAGCTGATAACACCATTGAGGTCGTAGAGCATAAAACTGAAAAAAATGATACTCAACTATCACCATCAAGCCCTTATCAAATGATTCTCAAATTCTTCGCCATCAAGCACAGTGATTGTGATTTGAGGTGTGTTCTTTACACGTTCAATAAAGAAGGCCATCTTGTACATGCATTAATGAATTTATCTCAAGGTGCGCAGGTGTATATTCGATAAATATAAGCATACCTTTTATTGCTCGCAACAATGTTTACCGCACTTCAGTGATTGTCGAAAATGTTTAGCAAAGGAGTTAAGACACACTTTGATTTGCCAGAAATCGAGCTGCACGAAAACTCATAGAGTTGCGAATGTTTCAAGACGAGTTCAATAGACTGGCATGGAAGTGATTCCTTTAAGGCACTCATTTCAAAAGATACAAAAACACAAGAATGAGTCATAAATGAGGTGATTCCACTTTTCTACTTTAGACATCCGTAGAATTCACAATGATAGGAGGTGCCCGTAGCATGCTTACTAAGATGTTGGACACTCTAGCTTTAAGAATTTTGTAGATATAAAAAACCCGCTGTGGCCATAGTTATGATGCTTTTATAGACATATTGTACGCGATGAAGAGAAAAAACGGCCAGCAAAGGCTCAAATTTTCACAAAACCAACGTGTTCTTAGCACTTCTGTGCATGAAAATACAAAATACAAGCAAAAACTAGGGTTTTAAATAAATAATGGTACATTATGTTGAAATAACGATGGATGAAATTGAGTTTTAAATAATATGAATTAGAAAACATTTTGCGAAATTCCTCCCGGTGAAGCCAATGAGGATAATCAGAAGACATGAATCTGTTTAACGGCTTTCAAGATAACTTGAAAGTTATTATGGAGGAAGGCGACCAGACAATCACGAAAAGCACTCCTGAATCAAACATGTTGGCGTTTTGGTCATGGGCTTGCATTTTAACTCCGATATTTTGCTTTGATATGCGAAAATTCAGCAGATCCCACGTACCTTGCGAATTGACATTGTGCAATGTATTGGGAGGGAATGCGAACGCGTTGTAAACTTGTTATTGAGCGACATGTTACGAAACGGTGTTAAGTACATAAAAAATACATATGTTGCACACACATACATATGTTGTGCGTGCAACAATCATGCGCGAAATCAGTTGTGCGTGTCGTGCATGGATGTAGTTGTTTGCGCATGCTCAGCTTTTCCTACAGAAACATGAGTATTAGCAACACCAGAACCGATAAGCTCTATTGAAGCGCTGGTGCTCGCGAGTATGGTAGCTCTGGGCACTGCTACTTAATTCAACTCCAGCATATGGCAACTAACTACAATTCACGTTAACCCGATATGACGGCTGTATCACATGAGTATATTTGTAGTGTTCATAAAACTGGATAGCCACCACTGCAACCACAATTGACGTTTCATGACTATTATGGTCTGAATGAAAACCTGCTTCAAAACCTGGCCTAGCTTTGTGGCAGAATACTTTAATTCCACGCTAAATGCTGGTATTTGATTACTGCAGGGACCCTGACATTTATTTTTTGCCTTCGTCGGAATAAGGCTGCCAATATTTGCTTTTTTCACAACGCTCACGCGTTAAAGTTTCCCATGCGTGCTATCGCCGTTCCTGGGTAGATACCAAGTGTCAACCACTAGTGACACATACCACGCACCAGTCAAACACACATAGCGCCCCCCGGGTATGTGCCACTGTTTGGTGGCATGTGTTTGTCTACGTACGCGACGGCATTGTGGCGTTATTAGGGAGTTTTAGAATAGCGCACTGTGAGCCCTTGCGGTGCGGTCGCTGCGACTGCGCATGCGTCGTAACGCGAGCCGGCGTTCGCGTTCGCGGACCGCACGCAGAAATCCGAAATTGCGTGCGGTCATCGCGGCCCGAATGTGGCCCGCAAGCGCTGGTTTCGAGGCTACGGTGTCGCTGTGATCGTGCGTTGTGGTGCAGCAGGGTGGACGCTATTCTAAATATGGCGCCCGCTACGCCCACAACGCCCGCAGCGCTTGCAAACAGTATTCTAAAACTCTCTATTTATATCTCGACCAGTGCGCCTTATTTGTCAAACAATCTTGCCGTCCCATTCTAATTTTGGTTCACGCCAATTCAAGAGGATGATCACGAGAGCACCAAAACGTAAGGGGACAGACAGACAGACAGACAGACAGACAGACAGACAGACAAAATATTTGCGTCGAAAGTCCCGAAGAAAGACTATCGTGTTTAAAAGTGGAAGTTGGAGAGCTTAACTAGATGCATTGTACAAGTCTATAGCCTCCTCCTCTTCCTCTCTTTACTGATTACTTCTCCCTCTCTTTTCGTTTCGTCATCGCCTTGCTCCAGTATACTGTAAATGGCTATGGCATGCTAGAAATTGTTAGGCACGTACCCACTGTCAGTGGCGCCTAAATTCCGGTGCACGCTTATATGGAGCAAGCAGGTGCCGGAGTGAACACACACCCACAACAGCAACAGCACACACCCAGTGTTCTGCATATGAGCGTTCGTGTGTATCGTCATTAAGCCTATAATACGAACGCTTCACAGCGCGTCTAGAAAGAGTTTGATTGACGCTAGCGCTGCGTAGTTCTGGGTTCGGTTGCCGAGATGTTAACCAAGCAGGTCGACATATCATTCAAGCTTACCAAGGTATTATCTCGGCAACGGCGCCCATCACTTGGCGGCTCCCATTTGTGAAAATACTCTCGATCCCGCATCGGAGCGTTCGTGTTAGGCGTGCTGACGACTGTAAATGTCCTTTCTCCTGTGAATGTGTTTTTGCGCCGCTATTCCCTAGCCCCATATTGAAGGAACTTGACCCAAAATAAGTCCTGACTGAGCATGCAGCGCGGGCTTGAGAAACCTACGCTTACCAACGGAGGTGACCTTCCGGCGGAGTTGAAGAAGCTGGCGCCTTCCGGGGCCGTGTTGGCGTGCCGTCTCGCAACAGTGGTGGCTTCGGGGGCTCGCCCGTCCGTTTCGCAACAGTGGTGGATTCGGCGGGACGGTCATCGTTGCAAACAGTGGTGGCAGCTGTGGGTCGGCCGGCCGTCAGCGACAATCGATGCGGTGAGTGCTGATGTTTTCCATCAGTACCAAGAATACTCTAGCTCAGGTTGTAGTAGTTTAGAGAAGGGCTGTGTGAAGCATTAGAGTGAGCTTTGGTCGTTTCAAGCAAAGTCGAAGTGCTTTGAAACCAAAGTTAATGCGGAGGGGGTAAACACGGGAGAGTGAAAAGTTGCTTGCGCGTCTTGCTAGTTGACTTATAGTGGGTACGGCAAGTAAATTGTTAACAGGGGCAAATAGCAAGAGGCTAGTGTGAACGATGGAGAACCTTAAAGTGAAGGAACTCATCGAAATTTGTGAGGAACTCGGCATTACTTTGGGCCGTGCGAAACGAAAGCAAGCGATCCTTGAGATCATGAAGGATGAGGGAGTGTCGGCTGAGGAAGTCGATGAGGCCTGGGTGGATATTAAAGCACGCCGTGAGGAAGCTGAAAGGCGAGAAGTAGAACGTCGCGAGCGCGAGGAGGCCGAGAGACAAGAGCGCCTAGAGTTGAAACGACTAGAATTGGCAATCCTACAGTGTTTGCAGGCGCCTAGCGTAGCTTCTCCGACGATTCAGGTCAGCGGTTTTAGAATTCGGGACCAACTGCCACCGTTCGTAGTAGGCGAGGACATGGCGAAGTATCTCGTCAAGTTTGAACACGTCTGTGAGCGAAACGCTTTGGAGCGGCCTCTTTGGGCGCGGAACCTGCTAGCTCTTCTTCCCGGCGAAGTGTCCGACGCGATAACTTGCTTGTCGAGGAAAGCGTTTGAGAGCTATGACGAGGTTAAGGAAGTGCTCTTGAGACGTTATAAGTTGTCACCCGAGGCTTTCAGGCAAAGGTTCCGGTATGCTAGAAAGGGGAATGAGTCACACGTTGACTTCGCGTTTCGTCTTAAAGCCGATTTGATTGAATGGCTCAAGGGCGAAGGTGTTTATGACGACCGCGATAAAGTGGTGGAATGCGTTGCACTGGAGCAATTCTACCGCTGCATCGAGGAGGATGTCAAACTTTGGCTCCAGGACAAACTTGGTGAAGTACAGCTAAACAAGGCAGCAGAGTTAGCTGAGGAGTATTATACTCGCCGAAAGTTGCATAGCAGGGCAGTGCGCGTTGAAAAGGATGAAAGAAAGGAGGGCTTTTCAAAGAAACTGATCAACGGAAACCCGCTCCGCACCGTAATTTCAAAAAGGACCCGTCTCTTACGAAGGACTCTGTAGAGGAAGGGAAAACAGAAGCGGAAAAATCGAGTGAGGTTTCTAACCAACGCACTGATACCACACGGGCGTTTGAATCATGGAAGCCACTAATCTGCTACAACTGCAAAAAGGAAGGGCACATCGCGATAAACTGTAAGCAAAAGTTTGCTTTTGCAACAATTAGAGAATCGGAAAGAACATGCGGTTGTTGGAGCCGTATATCCAAGAAATTAGTGTGAATGGGAAAGCGTGTCGAGCACTTAGAGACTCCGCGGCAACCATGGATGTTGTCCATCCTTCATTGGTGTCTCCAGACGACTTTACAGGAGAATGCGCGTGGATCAGGCAAGTCGCCGAGGAGCAGAGTGCTTGCTTACCAATCGCCACGGTTGTCATTGAAGGCCCGTTCGGTAAGCTTCGCACCGAAGCGGCTGTGTCTGCCGCGCTTCCCGATCGTTTTCCTTATCTCTTCTCCAACAACTCAGAGCAGCTTCTCAAAGAGCAGGGTAAATCGTTCTTCCCCAACTTAGCGTACATGGCCCTCACGCGATCGCAAGCGCGGAAGCTCTCGCAAGAGCTTGACCTTGTTCAAAGCGGTGAACTCTCAAGTGACCTTGTCGGCGGGTCGACGGAACCTCAGAGAGGAAACTTTCCGCGTGAGTCATGTGAGCAGTCGCGCGAGCGGCCCGTCGCCGGACCGACCAGCGCGGTTCCCGTGGAAGGGGAGACGACATGGCGCCATTGGATCAGAGAGAGAGGGCTGCAACGCTCTCGCCTGTAGCGGAAAGTTGGAGTGAGCTGTCGAGGGTTGATCGAGAAACGCTCATTCGAGAGCAGCGTGAGGACCTCTCGATTAAAGCGCTAATGGAAAGCGTAAACTTAGAAAAAAAAGAAAAGAATGTTTCTTTTTTTGAGAAAGCGGGGCTTTTGTATCGGAGCTACACAAATGCGCAAGGTCGCAAGTATGAGCAGCTCTTAGTGCCACAAAAGTATCGTCGCCAACTATTGGAACTGGCGCATGAAAACGCATGGGCAGGGCATCTCGGCATAAAAAGAGCAAGGCTAGAGTTTCCCTTCAGTTTTATTGGCCGAAATGCTGGAAGGATATCGAAGACTTTGTGCGCTCATGCGACACTTGTCAGAGAGCGGGGAAATCCACGGACAAGTGGAAGGCACCCATGAAGCTTTTATCAAAGAACCTTTTCGCGCCTAGTAATTGATATAGTCGGGCCATTGCCAGAGTCAAGGCAAGGTGTCGGTACATCCTGACGGCTCTCTGTGTAGCCACAAAATTTCCGGAAGCGATACCCCTTAAGGAGCTCAATTCCCCTCAGGTCGTGGATGCGCTGCTATCTATTTTTGCACGCGTCGGATTTCCTTCTGAAATCCAATGCGACAATGGTAGTGTCTTCACCAGCTGCCTTACCTCTACCTTTATGGATAAATGTGGAATAAAAGTAGTGCACAGCTCGATCCATCACCCGCAATCTAATCCGGTAGAGCGTATGCATTCCGTTCTGAAACGGATACTGAGAGCTCTCTGCTATGAGCACAAATGCGACTGGGAAGCGTGTATTCCTCCCGCTATGTTCGCTCTAAGATCAGCTCCTCATGAGAGCACTGGTTTAGCCCTGCAGAACTTGTGTATGGCAGGAGTTTGAGAACACCATTGCAAATGCTACGCGAGTCCTGGGAGGGATTCGATGAGGACCCTAATGTAGTTGCGTATGTTCGAGACCTCCTTCAGAGGCTTGGAAAAACGAAAGATCTTGTGGAAAGCCACATGAAGGCTGCACAAGTATTGTCGAAGGAGCACTACGACAAATCGGCGAAGAAGCGCACATTTGAAGTTGGTAGTCAAGTAAAGCTGCTGCGGCCGTCCAAAAAGAACAAGCTTGAGGTTCATTGGGAAGGGCCTGCCAAAGTAATATCGAAGCTTTCGGATACCAATTATGAAGTGAAATTAGGAAGGCGGCCGAACAAAATTTACCACAGTAACTTGATGAACCATACGTTCAACGTCAAGCGGTCGTAAATCTGCTGTTGAATGCTGCAGAGGAAGAGGGAGAAGAAATTTCGAATTCTAGTGATGTAATCGAAGGGGGATCGGAGGTAATCTTGGAGCAGTTGAACCTAGAGCCTAGGTTAAGTGAAGTCCAGAAGGAGGACCTGAGAAGGATTGTTTCCGAGTTTCAAGACGTGTTTTCGGACCGTCCCGGAAACACGACGGTGATCGAGCACGATATCGAGCTAACTTGTGAGGAGCCAATCCGTAGCAAGCCGTATCGTTGTTCCCCCGTGCAAAAGCAGATCATGAAAGAGGAGATCGATAAAATGCTGGAGTTGGGAGTCATAGTACCGGGCGAGAGTGACTATACATCCCCTCTAATATTGGTTCAGGTGCCAGGAAAAGATCCGAGGCCATGCATCGATTACCGGCGTCTTAACGCAATAACCCGAGACCAAACTTACCCGATACCCAACCTAGAGGAGAGGGTGGAAACTGTGTCACAGTCCAGCTATATTTCCACGTTAGACCTCGTGCGAGGGCATTGGCAAGTCCCCCTTACAGAGCGTGCCAGCCGCTATGCCACATTTGTTTCTCCATTTGGAACGTATCGCCCACTTAAGCTGAGCTTTGGATTGAAAAAAGCACCCTTTTGTTTTTCAGGCTTAATGGACCGCGTTCTTAAAGGCCTCTCCGAGTTCGCTCTACCGTATATTGACGATGTCGCCATCTTCTCCAACGACTGGGAAGAACATGTCGAGCATCTACGCGTCGTGCTGAACAGGTTGAGAAAGGCTGGCCTTACCGTGAACCTACTAAATGTCACCTAGGGTGTGGCGAGGTGTCTTACCTGGGGCACGTTGTGGGGCGTGCCCGGCGTAGACCTTCAGAAATTAAGGTAGCCGCTGTCGTGAACTATCCACGACCAACCACAAAATCAGAGATAAGGGCATTCTTGGGCTTGGCTGGATACTATCAGCATTACGTGCAAAATTACTCTAGCATTGCCAGCCCCCTCACTGACGCGCTTCGAAAGTCCGAGCCGGTTAAAGTAGTATGGGACTCAGAAAAGGAGATTGCGTTTTGCCAGCTAAAACAGGCCCTAAGCGAAAAGCCTGTTCTCATGGCACCCGATTTCTCTAAGAGATTTGTGATTCAATGCGACGCGAGTGATCGCGGCATGGGAGCTGTATTGTGCCAGGAGGACAGTGCTGGTAACGAAAGGCCAGTTTTGTATTTAAGTCGAAAACTCAGCGGCAGGGAAGAGGCGTACAGTACCTCTGAAAAGGAATGTGCTTGCCTCGTGTGGGCCGTTCAAAAGCTAGCTTGTTATGTCTCCGGTTCGAGGTTTGTGGTTGAAACGGACCACTGTCCTCTAACCTGGTTAAATAACATGTCGCCTAAAAGTGGCCGGTTACTGAGGTGGAGCATGATACTCCAACAGCACAACTTTGACGTTCGCTACAAAAAAGGAAGGCTAAACGCTAATGCCGACGCATTGAGCCGTGCGTTTAGTTAGTACCTTCTCAACCTTTCGGTTTCTCGCTGGCGATTCGGGGCAAAATTTTGACCTCATCACGACCTGGGCCGAGCGCTCTCGTTCAGAGTGCTCTCAAGGGGCCAACTTTATGTGGTATTCTAACTCGTTGCGTTGTTGTAATTGTGAAAAATTCAAGTTCTTACTTTAAGAGTCTTGTGTCCCACATGTGCCTCTTGATGTAGAGGGAACAAAATTCCGATAAACACGTAGATAGGTATATGTTGTACTATACTTTGTCTGGTGTTCTGTCGGGTGACCGAGGGCACTTGCTTGTGTCGTGTGTTGTCTGTTGTCGAACCGTTCTTAGCAAGTTGCAGAACCATCGACAAGTGCTGAAACCGAAGATGGTCAGAAGAGACGAGTGAAGCTGGTCAGCAAGTTGTGGCGACAAGCCAGTGGAGCTGGGAGCCGTCGTCAAAAATGGGATGTGTTTCCGGAACAGTCTGGAGCTGTAGTCTCCCCATGGCCCTGGAGGCGAACCTGGAGGGACCTGGCGAACGAGCGCACCTGACATCCGAGCCCCGTGGAAGCAGCTCGTCTTTCCGGTGCATTGTCTGGCGGCGGGGGTGCTGTTATGCCAGCGAGTCCTCGTCAAACGACCGTGCCTCTGAAAAAGGCAATCTGGGTCAAGGCCAGCCCGCAGTCGGCCTAGCGCGATCACCTCGACGGCGTGAACACGCGCGGCGCTTCTCTGGCCCACGTGCATTGAGTCAGCTGCGCACGTGACAGCGAGCCGGCGTCCTCATGCCTGGTGGTCTGACGCATGGAGCGGCGGCCCCATTGGCGGAACCTGCCCTGACGACCAGCGGCGCTTCTGATTGGACTTTTTGGTTGGACCCGGTGCAAATAAAAGAAGCCCTGCGGCGCGTCGCGATCGGCGGTCCTATGAGAGAGGAGGCCCCGTGTCGGAAAGCCGACATGTGTGTGAGTCGGCGGTCTTAGGCGAAAAGCTGACCTATGTGTTAGAGAGAAGAGCTCGGCTCTTCGAGTCTCTGTCGGCCCCAGTGCCGAAATTGTAACGCCTCTGTAAATATGCTGTACATAAACCTTGTTTAACTCACCGTCGTCTCGTCCGCTCGTCTCATCAGCTCTGCGCAGAAGCAGTCGCGAGCTGAGAAACATACGCTACCAAACGGCTGGTGACCTTCCCGGCGGAGTTGAAAGCAGTGGCGCCTCCGGGGCCGTGTTGGCGTCGCCGTCTTTCGCAACAGTGGTGGCTTCGGCGGGCTCGCCCCGTCCGTTTCGCAACAGTGGTGGCTTCGGCGGGATCGGTCCGTCGTTCGCAACAATAGCCACCACTGCAACCACAGTTGACGTTTCAGGACTATTATGGTCTGAATGAGAACCTGCTTCAAAACCTGGCCTGGCTTTGTGGCAGAATACTTTAATTCCACGCTAAACGCTGGTATTTGATTACTGCAGGGACCCTGACATTTATTTTTTGCCTTCGTCGGAATAAGGCTGCCAATATTTGCTTTTTTTCACAACGCTCACGTGTTAAAGTTTCTAATGCGTGCTCTCGTCGTTCCTGGGTAGATACCAAGTGTCAACCACTAGTGACACATACCCACGCACCAGTCACACATAGCCGCCCCCCGGGTATGTGCCACTGTTTGGTGGCATGTGTTTGTCTACGTACGCAACGGCATTGTGGCGTTATTGGGGAGTTTTAGAATAGCGCACTGCGAGCCCTTGCGGTGCGTTCGCTGCGACTGCGCATGTGTCGTAACGCGAGCCGGTGTTCGCGTTCGCGGACCGCACGCAGAAAATCCGAAATTGCGTGCGGTCATCGCGGCCCGCATGTGGCCCGCAAGCGCTGGTTTCGAGGCTACGGTGTCGCTGTAATCGTGCGTTGTGGTGCAGCAGGGTAGACGCTATTCAAAAGCTCATATGGCACCCGCTACGCCCTCAACGCCCACGGCGCTTGCAAACAGTATTCTAAAACTCGCTATTTATATATCGACCAGTGCTCCTTATTCGTCAAACAATCTTGCCCTCCCATTCTAATTTTGATTCACGCCAAGTCAAGAGGATAATCACGAGAGCACCAAAACGTAAGGGGACGGACGGACGGACGGACAGACAGACATACAGACAGACAGACAGACAGACAGACAGACAGACAGACAGACAGACAGGCAGGCAGACAGACAGACAGACAGGTAGATAGATAGATAGATAGATAGATAGATAGATAGATAGATAGATAGATAGATAGATAGATAGATAGATAGATAGATAGATAGATAGATAGATAGATAGATAGATAGACGCCAAAGGTGCTTGCACTCCGCAAATTAATGCACTGAACTTAAGCACATATCCGCCAATGCTCATTCTACACATGACATTAGCGAGCACATTTGTCCATTAGCGAAAAACTAGAAAAATTTAGGTACCGGAAATATAATTTGATTTTGGTTCGGAGTCATACATGTATCATAGCCATCTAAACACGATGCAGTTTCTTGATACCTATGCTACAATATCATTAATTACATATTAATTGGCAGCGCATCTGTGATTTACGTATGAGTGTGCCATCATTAAGTGTTGTTTGATTTATGAACAGAATTGGAACGTGCATCGACCACTCAGAAAATCATTCATTTAAATTATCCATGCTATTGTAGTCAGTTGTGTTTAGGCAACTAGGGAAGAGCATTTGTCATATATACGTCAGTGTTAACATCACGTTATGCGACTCACACACCTTAACGAGAAATACTTGCACTCTGCAATCGAAATAGTCTTCAGTCAAGGAATAAAATGAGTATGCAGGATTGTGAAAGCTCCCGTTGCAGCGTCAGTAGCTAGGAATTGTGTAGATGCACAACAGTGCTACAATAAAGATGTTTTACTCTGTTTCTACACGTTTTGCAGCGTTGAGGTAAATATAACTCATTACTCATAGTTGTACATCCTAGAAAATGACGAGACACCGCAACACCAGCAGCGGCCATGTAGCACATCGAAAAATTGAGCATGAATAATGACCGGACTTAGCTGGAACTACCGCTGCCGCAAGGTGTATTTGAAGATACACACTGGGATACATGAAAATGGGGGCAGAATTTAGGCTTCCAATGAAAGTAAGGCTTGATTATTATGTATCCATGAGGGGACGCAGACTTTTTTCGTGCACCCAAAAAGTATAATCACTTAAAGCGGCCTTAACTCTTGCATGCAATGTATTGTATGTACTGGTTCGATTACCATCAGTTTATCAATATTACCGTGGCTGCAACATTCAGCGGCTTCAATTTTACGCTTACGAATATGTGATATATACATCAAGCAGAAATGATCAAAATTATCTCAGTTCACTGCTAGCTCAAATTTAGCACGGATGTTGAGGCTGCTATCAACGTAGTTTCGAAGCCTGGAGCAATCAAATCATATGTGGATGATAGCGCGCTGATTTGAAAGGGATCGTCCTGAATGGCGCATACATTGTTTACAATTTTGAGCTTCTTGCTTTAGCTAAAAGTAGAGAAATAACTTTCCCGAATGCCGGTTCTCTAGGCTCATAGTGCTCCAGTAATCGTCACTGGCACTCGGATCATCAATGGAGATGAAAGCAATGGAGGTAATGGAGATGAAGAACTGAGGTGATCTCAATGTGCTAGCAATAGCGACGGAATGCAGACTTTTTGTTAGGCGTCTAGGGTCGATTTTGTGGTCACCGTACGGGTACATGTACGAAGGAAGTGTTGCCACAATATTGTAAGCGACGTCATTTGTGATACTACCCCAACCACTCTGTGCACGCTCGCCCAAATTTTCACATCAAGAACGTGTTTATGATGAAATGCCTCTAGTGATATGTATTTTATAGGCATTTTTATGACGTTCATTCTTAGTATAATACTTCGCGTATGAAGTATCACCATGAAAAAAAAATACATGCGAAACAGGAGAAGGTTTTTTCCCAGTATGATGTATCTTCCTCAATTTAACTGCGGCCGAGACGAGAGAAAAAGTAGTGCACAAAAGGCAAGCATCTATACTGATTGATACTTGCCGTTAACAGTTTCTGTATATTTTCCGAGCTTGGTGGTGAATACTGGACGTTTTCGATGGGCTCAGAAAGTTGGTTACAAAATGTATTGGCAAAATCAGAAAATGTGATACTTTTTGTTTTAAAATGAGTTGAAAGCATCTAGTTTGAGTAGTTCATTCAAGTGGGCATGATATTTTAGTAATGAAATGGCGTGTAACGGTTCCGCCAATGTTTTATGCCACATAAATTTGATGATTCTTGGACAACTGTGCCCATTCGCACTGTGTCCTTTTTTATTATAATGATGCATACAGAAACGCGCACGTGTAGGGAGAATTTTTTTTCGTGCTAGAGGTTCATCATCATTTATGTGAAATCCTGCCTGTGCTTGTATGCGTGCGTGTATACATACCCAATCCAATCAAATCAAGATTTTCTTGCATTCTTTCGTACAGGAAGAAATATTGCGAAGAAAGCTGTACTTAATAAAGCTTGACTAGGTCATATTGCCATATGCACCACAGTGGTGGCTACATTGTGCGAGTGTCCACTGCCATTGTAATACGTGACCATTTTTATTCCCAGTTTATGACATGGAACTCACGCGTTTTTCCAAATAGGTAGATGAGTGCACCAGCCCAGCAATCAGTTGTTTCTGGGTGCTCACCTCAAAAGGTAGCCCCATAAGGTTCTGTGAAGGCACCTGGGTGAACCTCAACCCACCACAGCTGTACGAAACAGTTAAGCATCCAGCCCTGCTGTGGGAGGTAGAGAGCTGCTATGGTATGGTTCACTCTCTTACATTTTAGTTCTCGTATTTACTTCTCCTCGCCCTCACTTCAGTCATCTCGATAGACACTTCCCTTTTTAATCCTATTTCTAAGACAGGGAAGAAAACAATTGGCCCCGTATCTGCATGTTTCACCACAAATGTCGTCGAAAGACGATATTCTTGCGTCTAGAGAGACTGAAAAAATGTTCTTTTGAAGTTCTGCGCAAGACAATCGGTGAATGGTATTCTGGAGGCGCTGAGTTAGATTGCCTCGAGCGTGCAGCGGAGGTGAACGAGCGCATCAAGTTCCGTCACACGTGAGACATGAGCGCTATCTGGCAGTTGGCCTGGAAAACGGGGCGCGCGCAGTGCACGCCTGTCTCTGAGGTGATAAGGTGTAGAACGGAAGGCGGCGGATAGGTGCCACCACCATGTTGTCTTAGCAAAGCGTTGGATACTTGCCGTTTCGTGCAAGCGTTGCATGGCCAGCGCAGCGTTATAAAGACACTGATTGCTTGAAATTAGTTATGTATGCCTTTTCTAGTAAAATATACACATACATAATATTGACGTGTTGTTAAGGTGCCTCAGATATGCGCAATAATTGCTTTTTAATTGACAATCGCCCAAGTATGAACGCTGAACGTTGAGCAATATTGATGGAGGCTGCGGATGGGGTCGGCCGTTTGGAGCATCGTTTTGTCACTTTGGTGCAGTTTAGGGTACCGTTAAGTGTGGATAAACAGACAAATGTACAGACAGACAGACAGACAGACAGACAGACAAATTATTTGCGTCGAAAGTCCAGAAGAAAGACTATCGTCTTTAAAAGTGAAAGTTAAAGAGGTTAACTAGATTTATTGTTCAAGTGTATACCCTCTTCCTCTCTTTACTGATTACTTCTCCCCCTCTTTTTGTTTCGTCATCCCCTTGCTCCAGTATACTATAAATGGCTATGGCATGCTAGAAAGTGTTAGGCACGTACCCACTGTCAGTGGCGCCTAAATTCCGGTGCACGCTTATATGGAGCAAGCAGGTGCCATAGTGAACACACACCCACAACAAAAACAGCACACACCCAGAGTTCTGCATATGAGCGTTCGTGTGTATCGTCAGTAAGCCTATAATACGAACGCTTCACAGCGTGTCTAGAAACAATTTGATTGACGCTAGCGCCTCGTAGTTCTGGGTTTGGTTGCCGAGATGTTACCCAAGCAGGTCGACATATCATTGAAGCTTACCTAGGTATTATCTCGGCAACGGCATTCATCACTTCGCGGCTCGCATCAGTGAAAGTACTCTCGATCACGCGTCGGGGCGTTCGTGTTAATCATGCTGACGACTGTAAAAGTCCTTTCTCCTGTGAATGTGCTTTTGCGCCGCTATTCCCTAGCCCCATATTGAAGGAACTTGACCCAAAAGAAGTCCTGACTAAGCATGCTCATAATCACGTGGCATTACCATGGAGGATTAAAAAAATGGCGGCATATCCACGGAGTGAATGATGGATGGGGCGAAGCATCCGTCCGTCCATTCGTTCCTGCTTCTGTCCGTCACTGCGTCCGTCTGTGTGACCGTCCGTGCGTCCATCTGCCTGTCCGTGCGTGCGTCTGTTTGTGCGTCCGCACACCCATCTGTGCGCCCGTCCCTGCGTTCGTCCATGCATCCGACCCTGCGTCCGTCCATACGGCCATCCGTCCGTGCAGCCATCCATGCATTCGTCCATGCATCTGTCTGTTTGTCCGTTCGTACATCTATTCAACACTCCAAGTACTACCATCTCGCATCTTTTCATCCTATATTCGCATATAGAAGCACCGCCATCCAGCGGTCATTCCAAAGGCTAAAGGAGAGGTGGCACACGCACACTTTCTTACGGCTTGCGCTTCGTGTCTACTTCCCACCTTTAACCACCTCGAGTTCATGGTAGGCACTAGTTCACTGTATTCATGGCACAGCGGCCCAACGCTCGCCAAACCTTTCTAAAACCAAGCAGGTTACGCCCAGCGAGTATAACGTAGCAACCCTTTTTTGTCAGATATTGCTCAATGTTCATGCCAATGGCTGTTAATTGGGAATGAGAGACAGGGGAATTCGGCTTTTAGTTAACACGCATGATGCGAGTTTTTTATTGTTCAACAACGCACAGGAGAAATCTCCTACCGGCACCACCTTGCAGGTCAAAACATAAGACTGGTTACACAATACGGCCACGACTACTGCGAGGGACGAACGGGTGAAGCTTTAAGGAGCTTTGCTCCTAAAATTGCTGGAGCGGAAGCTCCCGCGATGCCTTGCCAGCAGGAATGACCTTTTGCCATGCCAAGATGGTGGAAATATGCTCTTTTCTGATAGTGCCCCCTAAAGATCAAGTGGCTTTGTTACGTTATGTAAATCCTACGTTAGCTCTATATTAAAAGATAGTTGTTCCCGACGATATAACGCACAGAAACGAGTACGAATGACTGAATCTTCAAATCTTAGAACAACTTTGACTCCAATTAGACGCTCACTAAGGAAAACTAGTAACTTTAAGACACCCTTGGAGCCCCATGTGACCCGAAAAAGTTTCCACAATTAATTCGTTGGGCGCACGAATGAAATGCTTCGTTTTTAATCGCTGAACAGTGATAATTTATCATGCCCTTTGTAAGATGGCCGCCACAGCCGCCATCATGCCAGAGAAACGGCTTCACTACAATGCGCAATTATTTCCACTCTAGCATTTTTTTTTAATCCTCTTTGGGCACTACCATCACAAGACTAGGCTGAACACGAACTCCGCACATCTCATTCCTAAGCATGGCGCATCTTTCGCACGTGACGTCATCACTAAGTTCTCCACTTCCACAGCTGGGTTGTCCATTCGTGGAATTTTGTGCGGTCGCTTGGAGCAGTACGTCAAGCTCAAACAGCTCCGTCATTAAAACGTCTCCTCTCTGCCCTTACCACTTTAATACAGCTCTATAAAACACCACGTTTCGGGCGAGTCAGTCAGGACAAAGGTAGCTATATTAAAATGCTGATCTATTTTATTATGTTAAAAAAATAAAAAAGAAGGAAGTTAGAATTTTCGCTTTCGCGCACACTAAACACATTCTGACCCATAAAGGTGACAAAAAAGGTGCCGGCACCCTAAGCACACCCTTTGAGCACCCTAGTCGCGTCTCAGCACCCTACAAGCGGAACATAAAGGGTGAACACATCAAAAGGGCGGAAACTAGGGTGCAAAAAAGGTGCAACAACTAATGGGTGCTGATGAGCACCCATTATGGTGCACAGTCGCCGACAAAACTTTGTGAGTAACGTGGTCATATAGCATAACCAACAGCTTTTAGAGGTCTCCTGGTTAGACACCATGGTCTCATTAATAGCCCCACCGCAGTAAAGGATATCTGAATAGCGATAGTGCCCGGCTGAACGTAAGTTCTGCACTGGTTCTTGCATTCTTGCTGCCTTTTTCTCGTCGCCTCACGGCTGGCGCTGACCAAGCCATGCGCTACAAGCTCACTAGCCAATGGCGGAGTACGCAGCTTGTAGAGCTACAACAGGATTGTGGCTTACACATATAGAGCTCTCGGCCTCGTTTGCGCCTAACAGTGCAAACAAAACTTTGTCCATGACAGTATATATAAATCATACATTTGTTAATGCAAAGAAATACAAACCAACAAGTTCGTGGTAGATAAAATAGTTTTTGTGTTGTACAAATATTTGTTAACCTTACATTGTATCAGTTGACACGTGTTACCAATTTTCATGGCGGGCTATGCACTTTGACATTCTACTATAATAACATTACAGAAACGTTTTCTTGATTTTGTTCATAGAAATATTCTTCAAAGCAAGTTAAAATGAGCCTTGACTAAAACCTTTTCCTAAAGAAAATTAACTAAAGACAGCTAAAATAATGTTTGCCAACCAGTACGCCTATTTTGTTGTGACAAATTTTGCTTGCTGCCTGTAATTTGTACTTATATACAACCGTTCTAACAAAAATTTTTTTTACAGCCAGCTTAACCACTCAACCAATGTACAGATGTTAACAAGGTATCGGTATAAGAAATACACAAGCAAGCAAACGCTTCAAATTTCGAGTGCTCTTTGACATTTCAAATTTTGCGCGAATACGCGTTATGTATTTTTTTTCTTTTTCAAAGTTAAGAAATATTCTATACAATACACACTAGCGTATCTTCTATTTTCACTACTTTTTACTATTAGTTTAAGCAGAAACAATCTATTTACTTATCATATAAATGATTGTGTGCGCAAATGCGGATTGGTGGCTTCAGAAGGACAGAAATGGCGGAATCTTCCTAGAGGCCACAACGGCCGTGTGCAGAGCGTTTAAAGTCGATTTTTTATGTTGTTCAAAGTGTGCTTGCGCTGTCTTTCGTGTTCTGTCGGTGCTGCTTGTTACGAAGATGCACTATACTCAAGAGAGGACCGGCTGCTTCGTACCGTTGAGCGCTCGCCAAACTGAAAAGATAGCTGGATGTTTCTGCTGTCGACGCTTTATTTTTGGCTTCTCCAGCCAAGGCCGCGGCGCGCCCGATCCAGGCTGCTGTGCTTCCGCTCGCGTCGTCGGCTCCTCCCGCGGTTAACACCGGGAGCGCTATAGTATTATAACGTTGTGAACTGAGGTTTTCCTAGCTAGTAGACGATAAGTGAGTTTTTATTAACGTAGCGAGCCTGTTGGCATGTCTGATTTCATTAGGATCAAGTCTAAGCTCAGGGACGTTACGCGCGGACGAAAGAGAGAGAGATAAAGATACAAGGAAAGGCAGGGAGGTTAACCAGACGCACATCCGGTTTGCTACCCTGCACTGGGGAAGGGATAAAGGGGAGAAAAGAGGTTGCACAAAGATGAGAAGGTACACACAATCACGAGCACACTCGGGGAGCACACACAGTTCACAGGCGGTCGCTCAGGTTTGTTGATTTAAGGTAAAGAAGCAGTGCTTTAGTTGCTTTCTGCGCAACTGAGGCAGATGCCCAAGGTCCGAATTTTTTCTTTGGGGAGGGGGGTTAAAGCAATGTGCGCTGTGCGGCTGTGATTCGGCGGGCGATGCTCTGCATGCTATGAATCACTATATTTTTGCTATTCCGTCGGACGCCGTTCGGGGACTGCGCCTGGAAGCCGTAAGCGTCGTCTGTGTGTCGCGTGCGTTGGAGTATTCCTGTGATTCGCGTTGAATTAGATTTTTGCGTATTTAATTTGGAAGAATGGAGAAGAATGACGTGGTGTCCACGTTGGTATTTACGCGGCCTTGTTCGTTTTCTGTGCCAAAGAAGTATCGGAAGAAAGTTTTATATGTTACGCGTCCTCTTTTCAACAGCTACATGATCATTAAATGTGTGAAACGACCATAAGGTAGATGTGTTTTCCTGTGTGACCAAATGTGTTTGCATCCACCGGGCACGTATAATATTAAATTACCATGATATTCAGCCTAATTAAGTGTGCGTAAACATGACACAGCGTGCTGTAGGTGCGGTTCTCAAAGCGTGCAATTACGCCTGGGTCAATACATTTTGTCTATGAGTGGCCGAATAGCCGTACCTTAGCTGTGCAATCGCTAGGTTGAGCAGTAGTCCACTCGTTCGAGCGCAATTTTGGTGTTACTACTTGTCCCCCCCCCCCCACTGTTCACCTATCATTGCATTGTTCTGGTTTTTAAAAATTGTGGGCGCTGCAGCCCGCTTTGGAGTTAAAACTTTGCCGAATACCTTTACGTCTACAAACGAAGGTCTACCACAACTTTCAATGACACTTTCGAATACAAGTGTAACGCTTTATCTGATATCATAAATTCTTTATGTCCTCGCTGCAGATTTACAAGTGACCTGTGAAATGTGCAGTGTATGAATACCTAATTTATTGCTCAAAACACAATAAGGTTTTACATCACAGTATGCGTGCCTAAGGCGTGCATATGTTGCTGCTGACATGCAAACTTAGACATTGTATTTATCTAAGAATGAACAAATCTAAACTGCCGTTTTCTGAAGATGTGCGCATCAGACCAACTGAATAATATCAAAAATAATGTTCACCAAGTGATTGTTGTTTATTGGCTTGCACGGACGTCACTAAAACTACCTTCTTGGTACTTAGACCACATGGTAGGATGCAAGATTCATGACGTCGTATCGAATGTTATTGTCACATGATTTGCAAGGTAAATTGTTATTAGCATACAGAGGATAATAGCGTTGTGGCCTCATCGTTATCATAATGAAGCAGGTTAGGCACAATGTGATTCTGCTGCCTTTACGTCATGTTGGGAAACCATTACGTTATGTAGCTATCTGTAGTGTCTGAGATCCTCGTTGCCGGTCAATAATGCCGAAGCCTGCCTGCTTTATTGTGATGGCATGGGGTTCAAGATTCATGCTTTGTCTTAGCATTTCCACTTTTCCCCCTTATGGCCATTAGACAGTTTGTGCTGTTTGATGAGAAGTGAGGAGTAGTGCCTTTTTAGCCAACCAGAACAATTTAGATCAATGATCACTATGAAGCAGCACACAATATTCATTTAGTGAACTCAATTTCAGGCAAATTATAAACGTCCGAATGTAAGCCGTTTGAAGGAAGCTCCATTCGTTGAACTCATGAGAACAAATGGTAGAGAAGGAAAGGCAGGGAGGTTAGCCAGACCAACAAAGCCGGTCTGTCACCCTACACGGGGGAAGAGGGAGATTGAAGTGCTGTAGTCTAGTCGCTAAGGTACTCGGTTTCTGACCCGAAGGTCGCAGGATGATATTCCGGCTTTTGTGGCTGCTTTTTTGATGGAGGTGAAAATGCTGTAGGCCTGTGTTCTCAGATTTGGGTGCACGTTAAAGAACCCCAGGTGGTCGAAATTTCTGGAGCCCTCCACTACCTTGGTAAAAAATTCATGTGTCAGTATTCCATTAATTTTATGCTTTACCTGCAGTGGATGGCCCCGCCGCGGTGGTCTAGTGGATAAGGTACTCGGCTTCTGACCCGCAGGTCGCGGGATCGGATCCCGGCTGCGGCGGCTGCATTTCCGATGGAGGCGGAAATGTCGTAGGCCCGTGTGCTCAGATTGGGGTGCACGTTAAAGAACCCCAGGTGGTCAAAATTTCCGGAGCCCTCCACTACGACGTCTCTCATAACCATATGGTGGTTTTGGGACGTTAAACCCCACAAATCAATCAATACTGACATGTATATGCAGTGGTATTGCAATTTTACGTAATGAAATATTCATATGGTGCATATTGCATGGCATTTACCCAAGAAACACATCACATGGGTATCATAACTACAGAAATGCAACTGTGCTTCTCGTGCATATATTTGGCCAGCTTCAAGAACAGAATTTATTGATCGCAGGCAACAGTATTACTCACGCATGCTTATCTCTTAATTACGCGCAGTCAATACAGCTAAAAGGGGGTGTCTTCGTCTAAGAGTTCTAACATCATCTTCGTGCATGAGCGAGCTATAAAGGTGAATGAAAATTCACATGTATGACATCGAAATGAAAAGCTCTGCAACAGCATGTTTTTCGTTGTATTTATACTGCAGCATGCCCTTTTTGTATTCCTCAGTTGCGTGCCACTAAATATATGTTGGCCATGCGTTTCTAGCCATTCACTGCAATTTGGCAAGCAGCGCATGCAGTCTAGACAAACCTCACTAAAATAATTTTTTTGCACCGGTGCAGAAATTCTTCGGCACGGTCTGTCATTTCATGTGAGTGAGGCTGCTCAAGGAAAGTTCCTGACAAGGTCAAGGAGCCCAAGCACCAGTAAACTCTGAACCATTGTTCCAAGCATCAGCTCTGTTCACCCTGCTCATGCGCTGTGCCTCACCATGCTACTGGACGCTGCCTACTTATATGAAGTGCTCTCCATATTCCCCTCAGTTTGGCAGCAGTGTGTGTGGTCTTCACAGTGCTTGCCAAAATCATCTTTGCACAGGTGAGACACCTATTTCTTGCTTTAATTGTGTTAGTATTACTGCATGCACTCCTGCCAAGCAAAAGTACTAATGTTTCCTGTGAATTGTTTGTCATGGTAAGCACAGGATTTCAAGCACAAAATTCGTGCTGAACTTTGGTCCTTCAAGTAGTGTGGAACGAAGGTGGTGACAGTGTCAACGCGCTCTCTTTAGAAATAAAGGCTTTGCATGAAGAGCCTGTCGCACCTTGAAACAGGCACAAAAAACTTCCAGGGTAAAATAAGCAACTTCAGATGAAAATTGAAGAATTTACACTGTATTCAAGGTTGAACTATCTGACATCAAAGGCGTCCCAAATAAATGAGGGTTTTCTTTTGACGCTGTCCGAAATTTTTGTGCGATGATAGAAAGACCATTACTCGTGATGATATTGACACTACAGACAGAGTAGGATTGATTGATTGATTTGTGGGGTTTAACGTCCCAAAACCACCATTTGATTATGAGAGACGCCGTAGTGGAGGGCTCCGGAAATTTTGACCACCTGGGGTTCTTTAACGTGCACCCAATTCTGAGTACACGGGCCTACAACATTTCCGCCTCCTTCGGAAATGCAGCCGCCGCAGCCGGGAATCGAACCCGCGACCTGCGGGCCAGCAGCCGAGTACCTTAGCCACTAGACCACCGCGGCGGGGCCAGACAGAGTAGGAACAAACAAACAAGCTTAGTTTGAAAAAAATAGTAGTGCATTATGAACGATGTTACAAATGAAATGTTCTGGATAAGACAAAAAACTTACGTCTGTCTACAGTGGCCTTTCGTTTTAAATTAAGTAGTCCTATTTAGGTCAGCGAACACTTGATAAGACAAAGTAAGCAGTTAGTGAGAGCGAGAATGCAAAAAAACAAGTAGGATGGAGGTTCGTTTGGATGCAAGACACGAAATTTATAGCAAAAAAAAATGGAAACATTAGCAACTTTAAGGACTGCCTTCTTAGAAGTTCTGGCAAAACGCTGTGTTGATGCCTTCAGAGCCACACTTTTCTTGAGCTTGCAATGTCAGTAATTTATGACTGACATGGCAGAATTTTGATACCTAGATAGTCAAAAATTGATACCTAGATAGTGAAAAAGGCCACCAGCTATCTTCAATGCGTTTACCTTAAATGCTCTTAGCATTATAAATAAGACTAGTAGCCTGTGTCTCTATTCCATGACAGGTCGGGTAAAATTTGATGCCATTCTTTTGACGTAATCCTTGTATTTTTCGTGCGCCCACCAAAAATACCAGGGTACAATTATCATGGCATTGTGTGGTTCATGAAATGAGGAAGAGGAATAGCGCTGTACATCAAAAGTTAATTTTTGGCCGATGTCAATGGACTTCCATGTGTTAAGCCCTGTGTTGAGTGTCTAGTAGTACGACTTGGGGGTTTTGTTTTGCAGCAATTAGCACGCCTTCATTAGGTCATAAGTAGGAATTCTTTGAGTTTCTGGAAACTAGGTAACTTGATTTTTCGGTCACAGGTGCACAGACGATTTTTCGCTCACAACCAACAGGGCAGACGCCGGCGGCGGGTTTTCTGCGACACGGGCTCTTCAACGCTATCATGTTAAAAAGCTGACATAGGCAGCATTGACCAAATGAATGCAAAGAATAAAGTCAAGTGTCCCAGCAGGAATCGAAACCTAGTATTCTGCTTGGCAATTAAGTATTCTACCACAGAGCCATGCCCGGCCTCGGTTATACTTTCCAAATAGTCTCCAATGTTTGTGTAACATCAACTGTCGTTGCAGTACTGGCTATCAAATTTTATAACTATTACATATGCACTCCTATGATGCAGCCGTGAGGTCGAATCAAAGTCAATTGTAGTCAGACACCATCCTGTGAAGTATTTGTGTAGCAGTGTTGAGGGCTACCATCCTCGCGAGTGCCAGCGCAAACACATATGCTTTATACCAGCCTACCACTTCTAGTGTGGCTAATATCCATGTTTCTGTTGGCATCATTACGAAACAGCAAATAACTGCTAATGTTGTCATGGGTATAACATCTCCCCATAACAAATGACACATATGCGGCTGTTTAACGTATGTGTGTGCGAGAATTTGTACATATATTGAGCTCCACTTCATAAGATCGCTCAATAAAAAATTAAAATACATTCACCTTGCATCGGCGTGTTTCGCATAACATCGATTCCCAAAGTACGTGGGGTCTGCCGAATTTTTAGCATCAATTTTGTAACCTAAATGCTGCCATAAACAATCATTTATTGAACATGAACAGCTGGACTGCAACATACTAAGTTTTAGGTATTAAGAAAACTGAATATATTCATGACTACAGCATACCTAACAGGCATAGTACTACATCCATGACACACTATTGTAGAGCTAGACTAGAATATTGCTTATTGGCACTTTACACTTCTTTAAAAAAAAACCCTACTTAACTTCAGTCCCTTATTCGGTTTTTTTCAAATCGGATGTGCGCAATTACTTGATGACTAGCTTTTTTAACTCAAACCTAACTCATGTGTCCCGTGTGGCATCATGCGAATCATTGCTCAGAATGTTTTTCCTTGTATATTATTTCCCTTTCTACTATGCTGTTTTTTATGTGAAATTTGTTTACGTGCTACCCACTGGTAGGCCCCCAGTACGTCAGTTGTTTACAGCAGCTTTTTTTGCCTGGGGGACCGCTCCAACAAGCTCTTTGCCGAGCAAGCAGGTGCATAGTGAACACACACCCACAACAAAAACAGCACACACCCAGAGTTCTGCATATGAGCGTTCGTGTGTATCGTCAGTAAGCCTATAATACGAACGCTTCACAGCGTGTCTAGAAACAGTTTGATTGACGCTAGCGCCTCATAGTTCTGGGTTTGGTTGCCGAGATGTTACCCAAGCAGGTCGACATATCATTGAAGCTTACCTAGGTATTATCTCGGCAACGGCATTCATCACTTCGCGGCTCGCATCAGTGAAAGTACTCTCGATCACGCGTCGGGGCGTTCGTGTTAATCATGCTGACGACTGTAAAAGTCCTTTCTCCTGTGAATGCGCTTTTGCGCCGCTATTCTCTAGCCCCATATTGAAGGAACTTGACCCAAAAGAAGTCCTGACTAGGCATGCTCATAATCACGTGGCATTACCTTGGAGGATTAAAAAAATGGCGGCATATCCACGGAGTGAATGATGGATGGGGTGAAGCATCCGTCCGTTCATTCGTTCCTGCTTCTGTCCGTCACTGCGTTCGTCTGTGTGACCGTCCGTGCGTCCATCCGCCCGTCCGTGTGTGCGTCTGTTCGTGCGTCCGCATAGCCATGTGAGCGCCCGTCCCTGCGTTCGTCCATGCATCCACCCCTGCGTCCGTCCATACATCCATCCGTCCGTGCAGCCATCCGTGCGTCCGTTCATGCATCTGTCTGTTTGTCCGTTCGTCCATCTATTCAACACTCCAAGTACTACCATCTCGCATCTTTTCATTCTATATTCGCCATATAGAAGCACCGCCATCCAGCGGTCATTCTAACGGCTAAAGGAGAGGTGGCACACGCACACTTTCTTACGGCTTGCGCTTCGTGTCTACTTCCCACTTTTAACCACCTCGAGTTCTTGGTATGTACTAGTTCACTGTATTCATGGCACAGCGGCCCAACGCTCGCCAACTTTCTAAAACCAAGAAGGTTACGCTCAGCGAGTATAACGTAGCAACCCTTTTTTGTCAGATAGCGCTCAATGTACATGCCAATGGCTGTTAAAGGGGAATGAGAGACAGGAGAATTCGGCTTTTGGTTAACACTCATGCTGCGAACTTTTTATTGTTCAACAACGCACTGGAGAAATCTCCTACCGGCACAACCTTGCAGGTCAAAACATAAGACTGGTTACACACTACGACCACGACTACTACAAGGAACGAACGGCTGAAGCTTTAAGGAGCTTCGCCCCTAAAATTGCTGGAGCAGAAGCTCCCGCAATGTTTTGCCAGCAGAAGTGACCTTTTGCCACTGCCAAGATGGTGGAAACATGCTCTTTTCTGATAGTGCCCCCTAAGAATCGAGTGGCTTTGTTACGTTATGTAAACGCTACGTTAGTGCTATATTAAACGATAGTTGTTCCCGACGAAATAACGCACAGAAACGAGTATGAATGACTTAATCTTCACATTTTAGAACAACTTTGCCTCTAAGGAAAACTAGTAACTGTAAGACACCCTTAGAGCCCTATGTGACCCGAAAAAGTTCCCACAACTAATTAGTTGGGCGCACGAGTGAAATGCTTCGTTTTTAATCGCTGAACAGTGATTATTTATCATCCCTTTTGTATGATGGCCGCCACAGCCGCCATCATGCTAGAGAAACGGCTTCACTTAATGCGCAATCTTTTCCGCTTTAGCGTTTTTTTAATACTCTTTGGGCACTACCATCACAAGACTAGGCTGAACACGAACTCAGCACATCTCATTCCTAAGCATGGCGCATCTTTCGCACGTGACGTCATCACTAAGTTCTCCACTTCCACAGCTGGGTTGTCCATTCGTGGATTTTTGTGCGGTCGCTCGGAGAAGTACGTCAAGCTCAAACAGCTCTGTCATTAAAACGCCTCCTCTCTGCCCTTACCACTTTAATACAGCTCTATAGAATGCCACGTTTCGGGCGAGTAAGTCAGGACAAAGGTAGCTATATTAAAGTGCTGATCTATTTTATTATGTTAAAAAAAATAAAAAGAAGGAAGTTAGAATATTTGCTTTCGCAGTGATGTCTTGTCTCAAAGACGGCTTCAGGATGGGAAACGACCTCTATAAATGGCTGTCAAAAGAACATCACTCGCTCTTCTGCACTGCAACGCTCATTTCATTCGCAAGGCGATCCCGCCAGTTTTATATGTCCCCTTCCTCCCTTTTCTTTTTCAAACAAAAAAAAAGACAACGAAGCAATAGATACTAAGTCATGAGCTACGTTTTCGCAGGCTGAACTCTGGACGGCAGTTGCACCGAATAACGAGAATACCTCTGCACTTTTTGAAACTGAATCTGATCATGGCAGGCGCAATCTTGGGGGTATCACCGTAAGTTAGCCCCAATCTACCACACCCTGTCATCGTAATACAATAGCAGTGCTGAGAAATATGAATGACAATATCACGACAGCGTATATAGCACAAAATTGAGCCGCACGCATCAATCTTCGTTTTGGTCTACACGAATCTGTTGTATGCTTCATGATGAAGTCACAGTACAACACTTTTACAAAAAATAAACACAAAGGCCTCAGAGCAGAGAAAGAGAAACATTGACTTGAAATCAGCTTTCAACATGCTTTTCAGAACAATCTAGCAGCGTTACACGCGTGGGATCATGACGTGCTTATACATGACAGCAGCAATTTTCAAAAGAGGGTTTTTTCCCGTTATTACACATCTCAGGAAGAGCTTCTTTCTTTAGTTTTTCATTTACGGCCAACTCGTACCAAAAAGAAAGTCATGGGGTAAATTTTATTTGGTTTTATTGATTTGAGCGCGCTTATCACCTCTTTGAGTCCCCCGTATTTGATGGACACTGGCTGAAGCAAAGAAGGTGCTCGTACTTGCGATGATAGCAACGCTCCAGGCCATTCTCTTCTCATGTTGCACGTACTCCTATTTGCATGGACGTATACGCTGTCATCTCGCAATTTTTTTTTCCTACATTGAAAACACATGGTGACGAATTTAAATTGCGAGCGAGCTGGAGTTTATTTATTGTTAGACTGCACACCATGAGAGAAACACGAAGCCAGAAGGAACAAGTGCTGCTTTTGCCACACTGAAGAGCCCAGATAACTAGCAGTAAACTGTAGCAGGATTGAAAAGTTGTCGAGTTGGAACCTATGCATCTTTAACCTAACCAAGAAGTAATGTAGAGTAGAGTAGTGGAGACATTTGAACAGTTGCACACACCTACGTTGTGATCCTATACATAAAACGGATTGTTTTAAAAATAAATGTTCAAGTATTGCGTCAAAAGTCGTTAACTTACACATGAAAGATGCAATAATGTCGGAACAATGGAATTATTAAAAAGCGATGAGAGTAAAAAGCACCTAATTGATGCTGGGGTGGGCACTTAGAAGAAAATATATTAGTATAATAAAAAGTGAAGCGCTTGTCTCTTTTTTTTCCTTCGTGATTCGCTAATATGTGCACCACCAAATATTATAAAGGACTTATGTTGTATGATAAAAAAACGAAGGAAGAAAACTAATCAGCGAAATCAACACCTTAATAAATAAAAAATAACAACTGGCCATAAAAACACTTGCTTTCTCAGTGATAAATTTCTTATAGAAATAATTCCTAAAATATTACTGACACATTGGCGAATGAATACAGATCAGACTCCAAAATGCACACTGCTTGAAATTTGTGGCTTCAAAATTTTTTCGAAAAATATTTCATTGGGATTTTTTGTGTTTTTCAATAAATATAGAGCTCACTACCCGTGTAAGTTCGCTGGTCCTTTTCAGGGGTCTTTTGCTCTTGCTAATGCTCTCATGTTTTAACCCTACCTAGTCTCTAGACGTAGCGAATAAAATTCCCGAAAGCACCTCTTCATAATGATCAAGAATAAACAAGAAATACAACAAAGTGGATACTGCACAAATTATAATGCAGACATGAAACTCGCCTAGAACAAATGCTAGCGGCTTTCGCCAAACTACCATGACAAGAAGAATGAGATATGGGCGACACACACGGAATCCCGAGTGGACGTTTGAAGTGCTTTCACTTACGTAGCGACGTTTATTGAAACGCCGAGAGCATTTCTTCTATTTTTACTGCAAATGCCAATCAGCATCAGCAGTCCTATATTATTCGAATGTTCTAGAATTATATTACTTCCAGGTTGTAGGTGAAATGAGGTATCTGGAGAGTGAAGCAATAAAATAATTTTTTACTTCGTAAACTCTTCACACCTCTCACGCAGACGAGCCTATTGAAGAAATAAACAGATGATTACTGAGAACAGGACGTGCTGGCGTATAAGGTTTATTAATCTTTATGTTACCTACGCATACTCGTTGTTATTTAGCCTGAAACTACAGTAGGGCTACCATTGCGTTTCAACGCATCACGAACCGAAATAACCATTGAAATGGACAGACCCTCGACTGAAGGTTCAATTTAATCATTGCCCTTTCAAAAATGAGCTCCACCCTTCTCGCTTAGCTTGGGCACTGCCATCGCTCATGCAGGCTGATATAAAAGAGCATTGTGCTTGCATTTTAGTAATTAGGCCATCGTGACTTTGAGTGTCTCAGCAGAACCAACGACGGCGGTGCCCCCGCCAATACTAGAAATGAAACCAATGTACCACTACATCGTCTCCGCTCCAACAAAGGTGGTGGAGGCAGGGTGACACATCGCCTACCTTGTTTCTCGACAGTGGGTAGGAGCTGAACAGCGCCAGAGAACAACGGAGAATTCCTTGCATGTTTCTGTTAGAAATTTCTAACAGGAAAGCTTGCCTCTTCTTGCTCTCACCTGGCTTCTGCTGTGAAAGCAGAAGACACACATGGCTTTACGCGTACCAGACTGTGCGTGGGGTAGGGTTACATATAGTAGGCAGTGTGAGTTGGTTTGCATATGCCCATTATACATTTAGGTCAGTTTTGCTCAGTGTTAAAGCGTAATGGTTTAAAGATGACTTATTTTACTGACTACATTTATTCGATTCAGGCATTTGAAACTCTGAGTGGAAATCTGCTGAACACATTGGCAGTGAAAACTGGGGTGCCCGAGAAGTAACAGTTGAATAAAAGTGTAGCCTGCCTCAATAATTGCAGTAGGAAAGATGAACGAGTTTCAAGCTTCGCCAATCATTTTTGCCAACCACAGCTTCGCACGTCGCGATAATGGTCGTCAACGGTCTCGGTGACGGAAGGAAAAAAAAGTTCGGCTGCACGAATACTTTCAGACTTGACAAGTCCATCTCAGCGCACGCATACTTACTTATCGAAAGAATGGTGGAAGCAATATATTTTACGCAGTTGGCACTACGCGTGCCTTTTGAAAAGCGTGTCTTAGTCACTACATACTTCCGTATGTTTGAAAGACTAGACTGCCGTTTCTCAAAGTGGCAGCCCCGTAAGCACGAATATTTATTATTTCTGTCACGCTCGCGCAGCAACATCCGGGTCACATACACTCGATGCGGATTATAGAACTTGCCCGTGAGGTGCATGTCTCAGGAAATTGTTCTCTCATTATGTAGTATTGTGACAGTCACCCACAGTATCGTGGGAATTGAGCTTGTCTCCTTGAATCTCCTCCTTCCACCACCGGGGCACCACTTTGTACACACATGAGGCGTGCATATTTATACGTTGATACTCTTTCTCCGTAATGTGGGTGGACAGTGAGGATTACCTGGAAGCTGGAGAATAATTAAAATGAATCCAGTGGTACGCAGCAGAGTATAAACTAGCGCGTTAGAATCCTATAGTGAGCAGCATCTACCTAATATTGTTATGACACATCGTGATTTTGTACGACAGCTAGTTCTCATTAGCACGACTAAGAATACACATAAAAGAAAAAGTTGTCACACACTTAATTATTGCCACAAATAAGTTTGAAGAAAGTGGTCATTTTTGTTTAATTACTTTAGGACGAAATACTGACAAATAAACATTAAAACAAGATACCACACAATTATCAGATATTTTGTGATAGCATCTTTATTTCAATGGTGGCAATCCTACGCGTCAGACAGCCTAATATGAGACACATTGCCCATTGCCACGTTTGTGTCTATACGGCTAGGTTTCAGGACTTCGTTATATCAATAGAAGGAGAAGCTTCAAATACTAATATGAACTTACTAGTATAAAATGCTTTCAATTAGCAGAATTTTAATTTCAGTCTGAGGGTGAACAATTTGGCCCAGTGTATGCAAGGAGGTAGAAATTGGCTCATGGAAGCAAGAATATGAATTCATATTTTTCCAAGTGTGAAGGCATAATGTTTGTAGAGCCCAACACAGTTTTTATAACAAGATAACGCACGTAAATAGGTTTATGCACAGCGCAACAGTTTGCGCAAGGGATTGTTTGTTAAAGTAGAAGGTAAGAAATGCATTCAAAGTTAAGTAAAGCAGGAGAGAGGGTGAACGATAAATAATATTTTATGGTAAGGCTTTAGCATACGGCTTCTCACAATTTTTCTAAGGCAAATGCTCTCACAGAGCTGATTCCTTTACGGAAACCAAATACATAGCTGCTGGCGCTTACTTTGCGCCTTTTCCATCTCAGTCCTTCGTCAAGCACAATGCTGCAAGAGGCTAAATATGATCGGCTCAGCCATTTAAATGGTCATTCCTAATAATTAGAAGACACACTCAGATATTTCTCAGCTGCAAAAACTTTTGTATACTGCCACAGTATCGAAGTAAAGATCGATGGGTCCACCAGCGTCTTGCAAAGGACATCAATGTACAGCCGAACCAGTAGTACCGAGATGTATATGTTGATTCAGACAGTCATTTTACAGGAATTATTTCATTACTCACCAGGAACTGTCCAGGAAAAGAAAAGCAAGGAGAAAGAAGTCGCTCAGTTTTATTATTGCAACCATCCGTGACAAGTCCGACGGGTAGGAGTACCCTCGTAATATGACTTCACCCGTTTTAGTTACTGCTAGTGTGCATGTAGCCTATTGTATAAGCTATACATGGCTACCTCTTTTTTCAGGCACATTCACTTTTTCAGGAAAGTAGTGCGCATCCAAGATGAGTGCATGAAAATTATTAGCCCAATATGCAGTTAATACACGTAAAATTTATTTAGACGGCCTTTTTAAAACCAAATAAGAACGTACAGCGAAAAAAGAAATCAATTTGCAGTCTTTTTGATGAGTTTTTGTCCGTTACGTTTCCTCACTCCAGTAAGGGGACTTCATTCTATGCTGTTTAGGCATGTGCAGGTTTATATATTTAGCACAATCACTTTGCCTGCGTTGCATGGCACGAAGTTGTTTCACGCACTCTTGTTAAGAGTAGCTGATTCAAAAAACTTATTTTCAAAAACGCTGTAAGATGCTCTATTTTATTATGCTATGTAGGGAATTTGCGAAACCTATTTCAACTCGATTACTCCACAATATAAAAAAAACTGCTGCGCACCTTGGTCAGGTAAGCAAAGTACGCTTTGGCGATTGCTCTCTTATATTGAAAAGGTGTGCGCAAAGTAATTCAAATGTTCACAGCTCATGAAACCAGGACAAACAAAGAAAATAACCACAGAGCCCTAAACTTACTAGTTTTGTTTCCGCTTAAACAGCTTGTAAGTTCAGCGCTCTGCAGTGTGTCTCTTGATTTTTCGTGCTCGTTCTATGTGCCGCGAAAAATTCAGTTATGCTGCACCAACTAGCTCACCGACCCACCTTAGTGTGCCAGGTAATTAAATCGCTACACAAAATCTCTCTGTGCGTTTCTATAGCGTTCTAGCAGGGCATTTGTAAATCTAAACAAAGTGGATTCGCGTCACTCAGCAAGAGTTTCAAAACGATTTGGATGACCTAAAGCACCATTAGACAAAGCATCTAAGCAAGCCTAGAAAATAGCATTGCTTTTGCGCATTTAAGTTTGAGCGTGAAGAAAAATTGCTATGGTCAAGAAGAAATGCCACCCTTAAATGTCAAAAGATTAATTAATATGTAGATTTCAACGTCCCAAAACCACCATATGAATATGAGAGATGCCGTAGTGGAGTGCTTCGGAAATTTCGATAATGTGAGATTTTTTCACGTGCACCCAAATCTATCCACACGAATTACGGAGATTTTGACTCCATCGAAAATGCAGCCGTGGCAGCCGGGATCCGATCCCGCGACCTCCAGACCAGCAGTCAAGTGCCTTAGCCACATGAGCACCGCGGTGGGGTGAACATCACAAAAAACCACGCTAAAACTGAGCTGCGCTAGAGCAACAATATTTATTCTGTGCAAACTAGCCTAAGTCAGCAGCACTTGTCGAGCCTTGGAAAATAACCTTACGTACGGATTTTTACATATTCTTGCATGATTTTTAAATGCGAATCATTTTTTCACATCTATCTATCTATCTATCTATCTATCTATCTATCTATCTATCTATCTATCCGATTACGTCTGAATGCTCTCGTGATCAACCCCTTAACTTGGCATGAACCAAAATTACTATAGTCTGATGAACATGACACTCTGGTCAATACACGAATAATGTAACACTCTCTTCGCGTATGTCGTCAGACAATTCCTGCAATACCGTGGCACATACCCACTGGTGGGTGTGTGCCACAGGGACCAATGTTAAGGACCAAATGTTAAGGTCCCATTTGGGCCAAATGTCAAAATCCGAGCAGCAATTAAACTCAATCACTCTGCGTAGCAAGCGAACATTCTACCACAGAGCGAGGCCAGGTCTCCGAATCACTTATGTTCGTGAAACATCAAATTTAGTGCCAGTGCTGGCTATCCAGTTTTATAAACGTTACGTATGTATTGGCGTGACATCTGGCTAACGTCAATAGTAGTTAGGTGTCATGCGCTGAAGTTGATTTAGGCAGCACTGTCCAGGGCCACCAATCTCGCGAGCGCCAGCGCTTCCTATCACCTTATCGTTGCTGGTGTTGTTAATACTTATGTTCCTGTTGGCATTGTTGCAAGTGTGTAAATATCTGATAATACACTTGTAGCTCATGAACCTATGACTGTGCGGGCAATATTTACACATAAATTTGGCGTTTTTTGGTGACGTGTCGCTCAATGAAAAAAGTACAACACGGTCACCATTCTTCCGCAGGCTTCACATAACGTAGATTCACAAGCTAAGTGGGATAAGCAGAATTATCTTGTATTATAGTTTTTTTGGCTAAATGAGATGCATTGCAAATATTTTCGAACAGAAAAATTACCCAACGAAGCAAAACGCATGGTCAGCCCCTGTAGCTGTGCCTAAGTGAGGCAACAAAACGAGACAAAAGTCTTTGTGGTAGTGACACTGCTGAATGGCTTTACGACAAGCGCATGGTTGCGTTACTCACCAGGAAAACCCAAAACAAATTTGGACAAAGAAAGAAAGGACGAGGCTGGAAAAGCGGGTGGGTGACATCATAAAATGGAGCTGCTCCCGCAAAACCTACTAATTATCGAAAGTAAGTCATGTATTTGTTTACATAGCTCGATGTGTTAAGGATTTCTCTCTGCACGAACAGGCACTACAGGACAGCATAACAAAAAAACGCTGTACGATGTAACTTGCCGTTTTACGGCCCTACCCTCCTGTGAAGAAGTGCTGGCTTATATATCTCTTTTACGATCGTCTTATCGAACATCGTAAAACAACCAGCAGATGAATGGACGCCCTGCTATATCAATTGCTCCTACACTTCAATAAAGTTTCTTTGTTTCTCTACTACCGTTGCGTGCTTTTATACTTTCTGTACTAAGTTACGCTTGCCTTAGTTTCATAACGTAGGTAAGCCATTAACGAAGCAAACTTCCTCAATGTGCACTATTATGGCCTCAGGATGGCGTCACAAATCAACCTAAAGCGCCTTTAATGTGCAACGGTTTTTGTTTAGTTCATCCAGGTGTGGAATTCATCGGTAAGCGATGAAGCAGTTACCCTGGTGTGGTGACTAAATTCTAGTACCTCCTAAATCTAGCACATCGTGCCTACTAATAAAAGTTCATTGCTTACGTTACATTTAGCAATCGTGTCAATGTTCGCATTAGTCACCTCTCGTCCGAGCTGGAAACATTTTTCTGTTTCAGGGCAGGCCTTTATTCTTAGTGTGCAGGGCACATATTTCTGTGCGTATAGCCAAGTGAATGATGAAAAAGTGTTTATATACAATGATATGCACTTTATCATCTGCATACAGTAATGTCACAGGGTTGTGACCTTGGCGAAGCAAGCATTCGATACCTTCGAGGCCTATCTTTGAAAGACGTCAGTATATCTTTGTATACTTGGACGCAGAAATTTTGGTCTGTCTGTCTATGTATGTGTGTCTTTCATGCTTTTCTGCCTAGTCAGGGTGTTTTACTTGCTAAGGTACTCGGCGGCTGACCCGCGGTTCACGGGATGAAATCTCGGCTGTGGCAGCGCATTTTCGATGGATATGAAAATGCTGCGGGCCCTTGATTTTAGTGCACATTGAAGAACTCCAGGTGGCTAAAATTTCCAAAGCCTCCCATTACGGAGTCTTTATATCTATATGACGGTTTTGGGACATTAAACCTTATATATAAACTATTTTATTGCTTTGCATTGTTAGCCACCCATTTTACCGCTTCCTAACCTACCAGCCTTAATGATCTGGTTTTTGCATTCATGCGTGCCAACATAGCCCTCCAAAAAGAGATATTACACGTAATTTGACCCTTTAGTACTGGGTCTTTGTTAGTTTATTTTTGAAATGCATAAATTTATGACTAAATGACCACAGTGGTTATTACGCGGCGCTGGCAATGCGACGACACGACCGTAAAAAAGGGATGTTTCTATGCATCACTAAATCTACTTTGTGCTGCCAGTGACTTTGCGATCTAGAAAAACTTCGTTTCTTCAAAGTACTCTCACTATCTCACGAAGCGCCTGCTTGCCTACTTTCTCGCACTGAACGTGAAATAAACATTTTATTTTCTCGCTGGATACGATTGTACTTCAGTATTTTTTTGCCAGCGAAGCACGCAGATTTCGGTAAACCTGTGTGCTGAAAAGATGATTGATAAGTGGGGTTTAACCTTCCAAAGCCACCATATGATTATGAGAGACGCCGTAGTGGAGGGCTCTGGAAATTTTGGCCACCTGGGATTCTTTAACGTGCACCCAAATCTTAGCACACGGGCCTACAACATTTCCGCCTCTATCGGAAATGCAGCCGCCGCAGCCGGGATTCGAACCCGCGACCTGCAGGTCAGCAGCCGAGTACCTTAGCCACTAGACCACCGTGGCGTGGCTGTGCTGAAAAGCAAATGTCCCTCTTTAACAATACACGTTGTACACGATAGCGATGAACAGAGAATCTGCCGTTGTCAATCTGGCAAGCGATCAAGCGCGTGACACTTTCTAGGTGTATAATCGAACATTGGAGCGCTAGGGTTGGTGGTTGTGTAAATTCCACAACTGCGTTTAATGTTCAAGTTCAGCACGTAACCGCAGAGGAAAGTTCTATGATTATGTTTTTTTGAGATTGCAGAAAAGACTCACCAATTCATTGAGGAAGGACATGAAATAGCCTTTCAATGGCTGCCAAGTTATTGTGGAATAATTGGCAATGAACGGGCCGATCGAGCTGCCCGTTCTGCCCATACTGAAATCGATGAAATATCAATGCCGCTTTCCAGAACTGACGCTGCACGGAAACTCCGCATGCTTGCTCGCAAGCACACCACGTCACAATGGAACGAGTCACATTTCTTCCATGCACGGTTAGGTACTTTAGACCCAACTCTCAGAGTTCGAATTCCTCCGGAATTACTGCCGACGAGACTCTACTATTCTGGGCAGATTATGGTTGGGCGTCGCATGTACCAATGCGTACGCGTTCCGCATAGGAATGGCTGACACTGCTGCCTGCGACCATTGTGGCAGTGATGAAACAACTTGGCACATTCTGTGTGAATGCCCAGAATACTACTCGCAGAGACAGTCACTCTGCAATGCACTAAGGTGAACTGGACAACCAGCCTCTTTCGGAAGAAAGACTCCTGCGCTGCCGACAGGACATTATGTCGCAGAAGAAGGCTGTGAAGGCGCTCATGCGCTTCTTGCGTTCAGCCGGCCTGTCCAAACGACTGTGATTGGAACTCCCTGAATGTGTGTGCATGTGGTTTTTTTTTATAATTTATTTCATATCTCTCTATAGCTATCCTCTTTCCGACACTTTTTCCTACCCCGTACAGGGTATCAAACCAGTTCGTCTAGGTTAACCTCCCTGTCTCATCCTTTTAATTATTTCTCTCTCTCTCTCTCTCTCTCTGATTATGTTCTAGACGCCATGACAGGGTTTCGCCGATGTTGATCATCAGTTGGTCGCGTCGTAGTCCTGGTCGCCTACTACAACACGGAAAGGGTCGTAAGCGTCTCTACGCTTCTTTATTTCTCGGTGCTGAAGGTTCGTATGCTAACGTCACTCTAAAAGCTATCCTCAGCGCTCACGAAGAGGTAGGAGGAGGCAGTCGGATGTTTCAGTGACTACGCAGCTTTCTCTTTGAGTGATCCCTTTAAATGCGAATGCATTTAATATTCGGGCTATGTCAGGTGTACAGCGGCGTCCGCAAGCCGGTAAGTGTTATCTTTCTGCTCTCACTTCCTTTTCCATAGCAACAGCTGTGGGCACGCGTGCTTAGCTTCGCCCCTAGCAACTGGAGCAAGCTGTGTGGGGTGGAGTATTTGAGTAAGTGGAGAGAAGGAGCGCGCTCTGGCATGAGAGGGGGGCGCTCGCATCGCGGGGGCTCGGCGGAGCTCCCGTGAGTAGCAGAGGGCGTGGGAGAGAGTGTAGGATAGGGCAGGACAGTGCTTTCCTGCTTCACCTCTCGCGGTTCGCTCTCTTCTACCTGCGCCCCATTCCCGCGTCCACCCACTCTTACGTATATATAAATGCAGTGAAGCGCGCGCCTCGCTTTGGGCTCTTCACTGGTTGATGAATGTACTAAATATGGTTACGGTACAAATCCTTGTCTCTTCATTACATTGCGCCATTGAAAATACTACGCAGTACAATCTTGGTGCTAGAAATGTCTTCTCATTTCTTCACAAATCCCCTAGGGGAGGGGGGGGGGGATTTTTTCGTGAGAGCTGAGGACGGCGACACTTTGCTGCATTACAGCCGCCGCAATGTTCCCCAGGTTGACGTACGCACTTAGCCCGTACTAAGAAAGGAAACGACAGTTACCCAATTGTAGCACAAAGACACAGAGAAACCAGTACAAATTTCTCAGAAAGGAAAACTTCTGAGTTGCCAAAAATTTCGCCTTGATCCGGGGTTAGAACCCAGAACCAACACCTTTCCATAGTGGTCGCTCTACCAACTGAGCTGAAAAGGGACAACGCGAGGATGAATTCACAGGCAGCTTGAAGCACGTGGACACATGTATTACGAATGCGCCCAGAGGAAACCCGCAAGGTTGTAGAAGGGTTAAAAAAAGAGAAAAAAGACAACCACCTGTTTGTAGAAGGAAGCCACAAAAAATCTGTATAGATCTTTCAAAGAGAAGAGCTTTTTATTTGCCAAAAAATTCGTCCTTTTCCCTTTCTTAGTCTTACAACGCGAACCGCTGGAGCAGCTGGTACTAGAGACAGCAGATGCTGTGCACCGCTTAACTAAGAAAGGACACCAAAATACATTTCAAGGGCTACCCAGTCACTGCGGAATCATTGGCATTGCTTGGGCCGGTCAAGCTACCCGCTCAGCCCATGCAGAAAACCATGAACAGCTACTACCACTTTGAAGGACCAACTATGCACGGAAGCTCCGCTGTCTTCCTTGTCAACCCACCACGTCACAATAAAATAAGCCACACTTAAAGCATGCCCGACTCTACTCAATTGATCATGCGTTAAATCTTGAAGTGACGTCAAGGCTTCGCTGAGCAGACGCAACCCCTTTTTGTGGGTTGTGGTTGGGCGTTACGTTTAACAACTCCTACGCAATCCACATTGGGATGGTCGGAACCGCCGCCCTTGACTAATGTGGCTACAAACAAACCATTCGACATATCTTTTGTGACTGCCTAAATTATAGTGTACTGCGGCTATGCCTTCGCAATGAGCTCAGGCAATTAGATAATCAACCTCTGTCGGCGGAAAGAATTTCACAATATCGTCAGGATGGAACGTCGAAGAAGAAGGCCCAGGAAGCGCTCCTGTGCTTCTTCTGATCGACCGACTTTTCTGAACGAATGTACCTAGAACGCCCTTCCAGAGTGTGTTTTTGTTTTCTCCTGTTTACCCGTACGTTTTCTTTCTCCTTTCTTATTTGTCTCTCTCTACACCCTTTTTCGTGCATCTGTTTTCCCCACCTAGTGTTGGGTAGCAACCAGGTGCCATTATCTGCTTAACCTGCCATCCTCTCTCTCTCTCTCTATGGTTATCTAGATAGTTCCCACACATTCGGGTGCACTCGGCGCAATGCAGCAGCAGTGGGGTGGTATCAAGAAAACAGAAAGAGTGGGTTAGACAGTTTTCTGCACTTGAAGCAGTGGACCTTGTATTTTAGTGACACCTACTACTTATATCGCTAGCATGAGAAGTACGCCTAATATATACAGCGTACCTGCACCACGTTTCATTCTAGAAGTTCAGGACGAGAAAACAACTTGATGAGAAACAACGAACCCTTCAAGCAGAAAATTGGCGTATGTACATCCCTCTTATCTATGATGACACGTTCCCGAAATGCATTTCACTAGGTTACAGCAGTGGCTCTGTTGTGGGATTTGAAACACGAAGACGATACAAGTTGAGCTTGTTTCAAAGCCAATGAGCTGAAAGACTGCGAAGCTTGGATAAACATGAGGTTCACTCCAGAGGAGCTCAAGTGGAGGCTCTTTGTGTGTGTTTCACGCATTCATTATACAATCTTCTATGAAATGCGCATCAATGTTATCTCAGTGGCGATGAACAGACAAAAACACTTTGTTTGTCTCGCACAGGTTGCAGTCATTGGTAGTTGCATATCCGGAAACATTATGCATTGTAACCAGACTGAGTACATGGTCTAATTAGATAATGTATCTAAGCAGTTCCAGAGAACATTTGGATTTCACGGATGGTTTGGGTGCGTGAAATATGTGAGCGATTTTAGTTATCATCTCTCTCTCGATGTCTAGAACCCAGTTCAATAAATAATTTTCTTTTAATAGGAACTTGCACTGAACGAGAGAGCAATAGGGTAGGCAGGCGTCGCTTACCTATTTCTCAGAAAAGCCTGAGAATAAAATTACGTGGCTACCACAATGTGCGAGGAATGCAAAAAAACTTTCATCTAGCGGACGCAATATTTTGCAGTAAAAAGCCACTCTTTTATCTGAGGAGCGATGTAGTAGATTCGCATGGCAACTAAGAAGTTCACTATTTTTATCTCACTTAACATCCGCCAGGGTTAGACAACAAACTAATCAACACTCTGATAACTCCTGTAAAGTTCGTACGAGTCAATATACTGGATATCCTTGCATGTACATATTATTCTGCCGTTTATTTGACATAATGAATATTGAAGTGCACAAGCTAAAGAAATGAACACACTTACTTTTCATCATTACCGGTAATATCGCACAATTAAATATAAAAACGTGAAGTGTTTCATTGTGTAACATTCCCTTCATTTCACGATGCCATTTATTAACGTACGTTAGCGATGCCTGCAATCGCACTGTTTTTTATGTAATCCTCACCCACTTTAATCAAAAGCTGGTGGTTCTAAGTCAGTAAATACGGCGCATGTGATGGCACGCACGTCTTGTTTTTTTTTTCTGGCCAATATTAAGATATCTAAACTAACAAAATAGGGGCAATGGCATCTCATCACTTATTGCGTGCATGTAAAACAGGACGTGCATTTCGTGCCATGGATTACTGCAATGCTAGACATGACATGTCATGGCAATAATGTGATGTCAGGTAATTTATTTCAACCTGTATCTCATGCAGTAATACGTATTTTGAAATATAACATGCTTGGGAGTTTTAGAATAAATAGCGCACCGCGAGTCCTTGCGATGTGATCGCTGCCACTGCGCATGCGTCGTAACACAAATCGGCGTTCGCGTTCGCGGACCGCACGCAGATAATCCGAAATTGCGTGCGGTGATGGCGGCCCGCAAGTGGCCTGCAAGCGCTGGTTTCGAGGCTACGGTGTCGCTGCGATCGTGTGTTGCGGATCGCAGCAGGGCAAACGCTATTCTAAAACTCTTATGGCGCCCGCTTCGCCCACAACGCCCGCAGCGCTTGCAAACGGTATTCCAAATCTCCCTATTATTGAAATGAACCCACCACAGTCACAGCGTATGTATCATGTCATTCGGTTCATTCATGTTTCAATAGAGGTTTTATGACTGTCGTCAATATTAGTTGTGACTTTCGTCAATATTAGTTGTGACTTCTCATTTATGCTTGTCTAATGCTCCCGAAGGGATGCGCGTTACGCTACTGAAACATCAACGTCTCATTTGGTCATGTAATTAATTTGCATGACATGCATGTTTTGTTATTCGTGAGATTATTTTGTAAATTTCCGTCATTCATTACTAACATTCCACTTCAAATTTCACTATTTCAAATTGCGGCTAGGACATAAAGTGATGTTTCGCTGGGACAGTTGTGCATCATTTCGTGCAGTGAGCGGGGAGACATTGTGCCCGATCGGTGTGTGTGTTGTTAGTGTCACTTTGGGTGACAAGGTCTTCGAGGCTGAATTCGCCGTCCTGACCAGCTCCACCCATGACATCATCTTGGGCATCGATTTTCTACGCGAGTGCGGGGCTACTGTAGATTGCGGTGCTGGCGAGATTATGCTATCGGCATTTACTGACGATCCTAGGTGCTGTCAAGGATCTATCACCATCATTGAGGATGTTGTCTTGCCGCCCAACTCGATGAAGACCGTACGCGTTGACGCCTCTGCCTCGGACGCCGGAAAGTTTGATGTTCTTGTGGAGCCCATTCCTCTTAATTGCGCCAAGAAAAATGTGCTCTTTCCACATTGTGTTCTGTCGATCAGTGATAGACGATCGGCCTTATGGGTGTCGAACTATTCAAATGAACCTGTTATGCTACCCGGCGGAATGCGACTCGCCCGCTTCGAACAAAATGCGACCAGTTTCATTGCATCTTTAAGTGACGAGAGAGTAGATCCTATTTGTGCAACGTACCATACAGAAGCCAACTTTCTGAGTATGGTAAACAAGTCGCTATCATCAGAAAAACGTCAAGCTTTGGTCGAAGTCCTTGCGAAGCACGCTACTATATTTGACTTTGCGCAGAAAGAAGAGCAAATAAGTGTACCCGAGTGGCGTACTCGCCACGGGATTGACACAGGATCCGCTCACCCTATCCGGCAGAAACCATACCGTGTCTCATCTGCGGAGCGCAAGGTCATTACTCAACAGGTAGAAGAGATGTTAAAGAAAAGGGTTATTCAAGAGTCGTGTAGCCCTTGGGCTGCCCCTGTGATTCTTGTCCGAAAGAAGGATGGTACATGGCGATTCTGCGTGGATTACAGACGGCTCAACTCTGTTACTAAAAAGGATGTCTACCCGCTTCCCAGGATTGATGATGTCATCGATTGTTTACATTCGGCATCGTACTTCTCATCCGTGGATTTGAGATCTGGTTATTGGCAAATCCCCATGCACCCGAATGACAAAGAGAAAACGGCCTTCATAACCCCAGATGGTCTATTTGAATTCAATGTAATGCCGTTTGGCTTATGCAACGCTCCAGCCACGTTTGAGCGCTTCATGGACTCTGTGCTACGTGGACTAAAGTGGGAAGTTTGTCTTTGCTACCTGGATGACATTATAATATTTGGCCGTACATTCGATGAACACAACCATCGTCTAGACATTGTTCTCACCTGAGTTGAGAGAGCTAAGCTCACCCTGAACTCTAAGAAGTGTCACTTTGGCAGCCGTGAGACTCTCGTTCTTGGTCCCCTGGTGGACAAGCATGGCGTTCGACCCGACCCCCAGAAAGTCGCAGCAGTCAGCAGCTTCAAACAACCTCAGTCGGTACGAGAGTTGCGAAGCTTTTTGGGCCTATGCTCGTATTTCCGTCGCTTCGTGCCCAGGTTCGCCGACCTCGCTTACCCTTTGACGTCCCTACTCAGCAAGAACGCACCTTTCCGGTGGTCAGCGGAATGCGAGTCGTCTTTTTCGCAACTCAAGTTTGCTCTTACGTCAGGGCCCGTACTTCGCCACTATGACCCATCTGCTGCCACAGAAGTTCATACCGACGCCAGTGGTGTAGGTATTGGCGCCGTCTTGGTCCAACGCCATGGAGCTGCTGAACACGTCGTCGCCTATGCCAGTCGCTGTTTAAGTAAGCCGGAGCGAAACTATACTGTCACAGAGCAGGAATGTCTCGCGGTCATATTCGCCGTGCACAAGTTTCGCCCTTATATCTATGGACGCCGATTCTCGATTGTCACGGACCACCATTCTTTATGTTGGCTCACTGGACTACGGGACCCATCTGGTCGTCTTGCTCGTTGGGCATTACGATTACAAGAACACGACTTTGAAGTCTGCTACAAGAGCGGTCGTCGTCATGCCGACGCTGATTGCCTTTCACGACTTCCCCTTCCGACAACCGAGTGTGACGCTGACAACTTTGATGAATATTTGGCTGTAGTGGATACTTCGTTCCCCGACCTAACAACTTTTCGAGCAGAGCAACGCAATGACAACAGTCTCGCTTCTTTATTTATTTCCGGAACGAGCGGTCAACGTGGTTTCGTCGTAAAGGATGGCGTTCTTTACAAAAAGAATTATTCCGGCGTAGGCCCTCGCCTACTTCTAGTTGTGCCTACAAGTCTTCGACAACACGTACTTAGAGCAATGCACGACGACCCAACATCTGGCCATATGGGTTTTTCTAGGACATTTTATCGCACGCAAGAACGCTTCTTCTGGCCAAAGATGCGTAAAAGTGTGACTGCATACGTTGCGAGCTGTGAGCAATGTCAGCGCCACAAGCGTCCTACAACTCCGCCAGCCGGACTACTTCATCCCATAGCACCCCCGAGTTCACCATTTGACGTCGTAGGTGTCGACCTGCTCGACCCTTTTCCGCGATCAATGAACAGCAACCGATGGATTATTGTGGGCGTTGACCACCTCACACGTTACGCCGAAACTGCGGCGATTCCTGCGGCAACGGCGACTCAAGTTTCACAGTTCATGCTGTCACACGTTATATTACGCCATGGATCCCCCCGTGTCATCATCAGTGATCACGGGCGGCAATTTGTTGCCGATGTAGTTGAAGACCTCCTTCGTCTTGCTTCGTGCCATTTTCGTCACACTACCCCGTATCACCCGCAGGCTAATGGTTTGACGGAACGAACAAATAGGACTCTCGTCAACATGATTTCCATGTATGTTGATTCTGGACACAAAACATGGGACGCGATTTTGCCATTTATAACTTTCGCCTACAACACTGCACAGCACGAAACAACGAGATACAGTCCATTTTATCTGCTCTACGCACGCCAACCCAGCACAGCTCTTGACACTATTCTTCCTTTTTCCGAGACTGTTCAACCTACTCTCGCCGAAATCATTTGCCGCGCAGAAGAGGCCCGGCGCATCACCTGTCTTCGAACTTTCGTCTCACAGAAACGCTCCAAAAACCGTTACGACAGAAGTCACCGGCACGTATGGTTTGAGAAAGGGGATTTGGTGTGGCTTTGGACGCCGCTTCGCAAGCGCGGCCTCTGCCAAAAGTTTCTGGCCAACTACACCGGTCCGTTTGTTGTCTTGGAACGTCTAAGCGATGTCACGTACGTGATATCTCAGCTGTTGTCAACTGGCCGCCGCTCAAGCAAGACCAACGTCGTTCATGTTGCCCGTTTAAAACGCTATCATCATCGCAACGAAGCCTAACTCACCCGGTGGGCATCGTCTGCAAAGGGGGAATTGCTACGATACTGAGGATGCGCGTGGAAGAAGAGGAGAACGAGGTTGGCACGAGCGGTGATTAGTCAGATCCCTGGACTCTGACTAATCACCGCTCGTGCCAACCTCGTTCTCCTCTTCTTCCACGCGCATCCTCAGTATCGTAGCAATTCCCCCTTTGCAGACGATGCCCACCGGGTGAGTTGATCATCTCCTGTAAATAAAGGCATCCATCGTACCGTAACAAGATTATTGAACGAAAATTTGTTGCACCACAACATAAATGTTAAGGAGGAGAGACACTGTTTCGTGTGTGGCATTTATATTTATATTCATTACTATCATTGCACTTCACATTTCAGTATTTCATATTATTGAACAAAAATTGATAGCACCAAAACATAAATGTTATGGAGGAAGGACACTGTTTCGTGTGTGGCATTTATATTTATGAACGCTTGCTGACGCAGACAAATATGTTATATTGGTATGTAGCACAGCAAGAAAATAGGGTTTGCCATAAATGAACATTGGCAGCCTGATTCAAACACCACGCACTCGTTTTGCAAAGTCAGTGTCAATGATTTTTATTGGGCAATAAATATGGAGCTTTTGCTTTTATTTTTAAACGCTAACACGTTATTTTGTACCGTGTCTAATGCTGGCAGTCAGTATTACTCATGCGTCTTTTCCCGTGTGTAACAATGGTCCACTTTCTTGAACATTTATTGCTTACAGTTTATTCATAGCCGCATGACAATGTTTTTGCAGCCTGCGAATACTTGCGCCGTAGGCGCATCTCAAGACAGGGCTACGACAGAAGAAAACATTATCTTGCCGTGTTATACAACAGTAAGGCGCGTGAACACGGGAGTAAATTGTCGAACTCCCCACTTCTTATGCGAAGGATCTTTGCCAACACGATGTATTTTTTAGGGATAGAATTCGAAACAAAAGTTTGCAAACATTGATGAGGACCACGGCGGCGGCCAATTAGAGTCTTCATACTAACGACTATGCAGTCAAATAAGTGACAATGCGTGAACATGAGTAGTTGACACAGACAGCTGCTGGCTACTGCTTTAAAGAGATAACACTATCCCGCCTCCATCGCCCATCTCTGTATGAAGCTTGCAAAACTCACAGTTGTAACATCTTTCATTCAGGAGGAAGCACTTGCCTAAAGGCACGACATTTGTCTCCGTCACCACCTCTTTGCTCCGAGCATTAGGCATGCTCGCACGCTGTCCAAACAAGCGATGTGTGCTTTCTGTGCAGAGGGAATAAGTCGGCGCTAGAGTTCTGGTGAAATCCAATTACGGCCTGGTAACGAGTTTGCCGACAAACTCCACTTTGATGTGGCCGTATTAGGCTTGCATCTCTGAGCCTACGGGTAACACTGTAACCACCATGCGTGTCCCCTCTTATTTTTTCGGCATTATGAACCTCAGTTGCCACTCAGCACACATTTACAGTTTTCGCACAGACCTTACCGTGTTCATTGTGAGCCTAATGTAGATGACAGTCGGTAGCACTGGCAAGTAAAAAAGAAGGTGCCACGCAGCTGCCTAGACAGGCGCAACTTCACAAAGATTGTAACGAGACAATATAGCGCTAAGTACTGCACGTAAATTCAGTTACACCATCTTCTGTTTGTCTCGTAAAGACGTATTGTAACTCAGACAATTCCATTGAAACCAAAACTACATTATTGGACGGAGGTTTCTCGACATATGTTTATCTCGAGAAACAGCGCATACAAGTTGCGGTACCAAAAGCTATGAATATATGCTTTTCGATCCGCGAAAAACGTATACTGTAATTTTACTCTATTCACATTGTGCTGATTTCTTTCTCATCATATCTCGGTGGCTGAATATAATGTCAAAGACTTTCAATTGGGACTTTTCCGCACAAAGGGACAGGCTTCTTCTGTTCATTAAGCATCATTAGCAGTAATTAACTTGCGTATTTCTGCATTTGCAGGCATAACCAGTCGTAGTAGTCATATGGTGAAATGAAGACTGTGGCAGCAGACATTAGCCCCTTTTATGCAAACTAGCAGTACGCCTTCAATAAATAACAAGCAACAATGTACCCGAAGCAGAGTAAAAAATTAGTCCTGTTTCTTTCAGGTAAACTGAGCCATTACAGGATAACACCTTGCTTCAGCTGAGAGCCTTCTGGTAGCATTTATATTTTACTCGAAAATGTTTTATACCGGGATCCACCATGGCTCCGCTGACGTACATCCGTCGGGAAAGCGACGTTGAAAAATATATACTATGAAATTGCATGGAAAAAAAAAACAAAACGCTAAGCGTTTGTCGTGCAGAATAAAACCAGCAACCTTTCAATTTCCTGCGCGCAGGGCTAACCACTGCACCACCGAGCGTATACGTTATGAAGATGACTAACCGCAAGCCATTTATATACACTATTATTGTTTGGCAGCCCTGAGAGCTTAGAAATATTACCCTGAACGAAATTAAAGCGTTATTTACGTATTTACGTATTTTACATACAAATGACTTGCATGACCTACCGGAAGATCTTTCAGGCAAATAGCATCCCAAGCAGCTTTATGTCTGAGGCATAAGCATGCTTACCATGACCGAAGAATAATTTTTGCGGGTGGGAGCTATCCAACTATGTTTTTGATCACACCGAATTCATCACACTGCCAGGATTCTAGAAACTGTCGCTTCGTCTAGAATATGTAAAATTTTCCGTGCGCGAGCATACCTAAGGCTTCCTACATGCATTCTGAATATCTCATGAAAGCGACAACATCCGTAAACTAGAGTGCAAAACACTCTAGTTAACTATCGCTTTCTCTGGTGGTTAGTTCAGCATTTTGATCATGCTCGCTCTTTTTTTCGCGAGCACAGTAGACATCGCAATGCAGTTTGCTGATGTAAGTTTTGCGTCGCGGTGTTGCAAGCGAAGGTAACAAAAGGTATTACAGCGTCCCAGTTAGTGTGGTCGGAGGGGGTGTACATCCTCAGCATGTCGCCCAGTGTGCGGTTGAACCGTTCAGTGAGACCATTCGTCTGTCGATGGTATGCGGTAGATTTCCGGTAGATGATGTTGCATTCAGCGAGAATACCTTGGATGACCTCCGACAGGAACACTCGACCCCTATCACTGAGTAATTCCCGTGGAGCCCCGTGGCGGAGAATGAAGCTGCGCAGAACGAAGAGTGTAACTTCGTGGGCGGTTGCTGCCGGTAGAGCTGCAGTCTCAGCGTAGCGTGTCAGATGATCGACGCCGACAATAATCCACTGGTTTCCCGAGCGACTATATGGGAGGGGGCCATAGAGATCGATTCCCACGCGGTCGAATGGGGGAGCTGGGCATGGGAGCGGCAGTAACATGCCAGTAAGGCGCCGCGGAGGTGTCTTGTTTTGTTGTCAAGTGGTGCAAGACTGAACGTATATCTGCACACAGCGATACATTCCTCGCCAGTAATATAGTTGGCGCAACCTTTCGTGGGTTTTCAGGACACCTGCGTGAGCACTTTAGGGGTCTGCATGGAAATTCATGAAGATGTCAGAGCGTATATGAGTTGGGACAGCAAGGAGCCACTTCCGACCACCAGGCATGTAGTTGCGGCGGTACAGAATGCTGTCTCGCACGGAAAAGTCGGGCTGCTTGTCGGCGTAGCGCTCTCGTGGAAGGGACAGCAGGCGGATCGGTAAGGTAATCGAGTAACAATGCAAGGTATGGGTCTTTACGCTGCTCCTAAAGCATGTCAGTGGTGTCTATTGGTGACAAGGTGGTAAAAAGGGGTGACAGAGAAGCCACATCTGCTGTTAATGGCGATCGCGAAAGTGCATCGGCATTCGCATGCTTGCGACCGGAACGTTATACTACACGGATGTCGTATTCTTGCAATCTTAGTGCCCAACGTCCTAGGCGTCCGGACGGGTCTTTCAATGAGGACAGCCAACATAGGGCGTGGTGGTCTGTGACCACGTCGAAAGGACGGCCGTAAAGGTACGGGTGAAATTTCGTCAAGGCCCAGATTATGGCCAAACAGCTCCTTCTCTGTGCTTCAACTAATAGACCCACCTGATGGACGATAAGTTAACTGGTCTTCTGATTCTTGCAGAGTCATTTCTTATTGAGCCAGCTCTGTAGTTATTCGAGCTTTACTGTCAGACACGTGTGGTTACTAGGACGATTTTTTTCGAGTGAGCACTGAAAACAGTAATAAAAAGTGTCCCCCAAAACAAAGAAACTATCAAACATATTTGGCTATATTTATTTGAAACAATGTACCAAGATTATTTCAAACGTAAATGTTTGGTTAATACTTCCATAATTACTTTGTTATACAGTGGCAAGTTGCAGGAAGGAGGCCCGAAAATACGACAGAGAGATGTAACACGAAGTAAATTGCACCCGTTCGATAGAATATTGAACAAATTAAAAAAGTGTTACGAAGATTGTCCAGGTGCAAACGCATACATTTTAAGGAGGCACAGTACAGAATAGATGTCCTGGATGTGATACGAACGTCTAAATATGGTAAGATTTATATAGTCTAGAGAAAACCGATTTGATTCACTCCTTTCAAGGCACCGTCCGTCACAAGAATGTATAATAGATTGAAGTGTGGTCTGCCATCCAAATTTCATAAATTATTCAATCTGTAAGATTTTTCTTCTTGTGATACATACAATAACACTTCATCTTTTAGCCACTTTACGCGGGATAAACAAGGACGAAGAAATGAGATTTACAAGCCAGCGCTCGTTTGTTAATTTTTTAGCCACTTTACGTGAGACAACAAGGCCGAAGAGAGGAGATCAATTCATTCTAAGTAGTCCAGTTAGCAGTTTTGATACAATGAGAGTTTAATACAGAGACAAAATTTTAAATAGACAAACTATGAAAAACATAATAAAACGAACGCTTACTCTAAATCATTTTAGTGTAGCCGCTATCTCAAAGGCTATCGAGTGCACCGTCATTTAACGTATGTACTGCACGTGAAAGCAGGTCTTCAACATTCGCGAACTGTTTCAGTATGTAAACACGCTTGAAATATTACATTCGCTGTCATCAACACACCGGGAAGTCACCATAGTATACATGCCGGGTCACCTTTCCAATTTTCGTGGTATGCTCTATCCTGCTACATGGGATTGATAGGTAATATAATAAAAAAAACTTCCTGCAAGACTGCATTTACAGCAAGAGAGAGCAGATTGTGGGCAGCAAAGCTGTTCAAGTTGAATGTTAAAAAATCTTTGGTGCGTGCAAGTGTACGAAAAAGTGTTATGATCATGAACGGGTATGTGTAAGAGACAATGGTCAATTCTCACTGTTGCCTGTTGATAGATTAACAACAAAGCAGGTAACGGATGGGCTGCAAACACACAATATCTTTTGAAATAAACGTAACCAGTAAATGAGAACAGCTTTAATGAACCGTTAGGAATTAACTAGATTGGAAACACGATATCTTCACGTTGCGACTTAGCTGAAGCATATATTTATACATATTGGGTGATTCAGTGATGCGTACAACGAGAGTATACCAGGGAACAGGAAGGGTGTCGGTGGGTACGAGACGAGGCCGGAGATATGCGAGCGGCACGCCAACGATGGCGGAGTTTGTACATAGATATTGTGCCAGGAGAATTGTTGAGGCTTAACTGACATCTCTGCACTGAGAAGCAACCTAGTAACGACCTAGCATCACCTAGCAAAAGCGTGACAACCTAGAAGTAACCAGATTATTTTTCATGATCGTTCAACTTCCCTGTTTCGAGCCTTATGTGACAAAGTGCGAACTTGGCCATTTTTTTTATTGAAGGCTCAGATGCCTGCCCGAGCAAAGTTAAACGTTGGTAAGCAAAACGCTTCAGTGGATCCGTTTGCTCTGACACTCTCACTTGGTGGGTCCCGTGCTCAACGTTTGTGTCATCCGAGATCTCCGACGCCGGCATAGCTCTCACCGATCGGCCCGCCGTCCGCGGTCTCCTGAAGCCACGTAACTCTCGCCGATCGATGCCCCTTCCTCGGGCTCCTTCAACCGTGACCCCATTATTAAAGACAATAGTCTTTCTTGAGGACCTTTGACGCAAAAATGTTGATCTGTCTGTCTGTACATTTGGCTGTTTGTCCCTTCTTAACGGTACACTAAACGGCACCAAAGTGACCAAACGATACTCCGAACGGCCGACCCCATCCGCAGCGCCCACCAATATTGCTCAAGTTCAGCGTTCATACATGACCGATTGTCAATTTTAAAGCAAATATTGCGCATATCTGAGGCACCATAACAACACGTCAATATTATGTATGTGTATGTTTTACTAGAAAAGGCATACACAAGTAATTTCAAGAATCGGTGCCTTTATAACGCTGCGCTGGCCATGCAACGCTTGCACGAAACGGCAAGTGTTTCCAACGCTTTGCTAAGACGACACGGTGGTGGCACCTACCCCTCGCCTTGCATTCTACACCTTGTCACCTCAGAGACAGGTGCACACGGCGCACACCCCCGTTTTCTAGGATAACTACCAGATAGCACTCATGTCTCAAGTGTGACGTGACTTGATGCGCTCGTTCGCCGCCGCTGCACGCTCGAGGCACTCTAACGCAGTGCCTCCATAATACCATTCTCCGATATTCTTGCGCGCAGAGCATCAAATAAACGTTTTGTTCACTCTCTCCAGACGCAAGACTATCGTCTTTCGTCGACATTTACAGGGTAACATTTAGATTCGGACCAATTTTTTTCCTGTCTCTTCTGTCCTCTTTTTTCACTCGTGTTGGGCGGGTGCTCCGTATTCTATACTTATCTCTTTTTATTATAATTCTTTGTATCTCCTCACGCCATCCCCTACAAGAACCGTTGCCGTGTCGTCCACAAGACTGCCATAAATTAGCTCTTTTTTTCCTTTTCTTCAAGGATCACTTACTTACACTGATCCACACGGAATGTCAACCATGCTCCGGGGGCGCCGAACGAGACGGTAATGAGGACGAATGTGTGGTTTAAGGGCTCGTAAAAAATTCAGGCCTCCGCAACGCATGTTGCCTCCCCAAAAGTACTCAATCAGCAGGCCGGAAATTGTAGCTGTGAGCGGGGAGCGAGGTGCGCGAGTGGCAAACAAAAACAACTAAAAGGTGGCAGGATGAACTGTAGCGGTGAGACAGAGGCCTCTAATGTACCCCTGGCTAACCGCTGCACAGAATTTCAAGCAAATATCATACACACATGTGCATTTAGCACTTCGAGTTTGCAAATTTTCTATGAAGAGTCTTCTCGTGCTGAGGAAAGCATACATACTTACCTCAAACATCGGCTTTATTGATGCTTTGGTAGACGCAGCAGGGTGAATTCTACGAACTAGAATAGCTGGGAGCCCGTCCTACGCACTTCCTCACTTTTTTTACCTACTTTTTTTTCTCGTGACCAGACGTCAAAAGACACCCTAAAGAAGACGGAGAGGGGTTCTCGATATCTCGTGCATCTACACTGCACACCTGCTCATCATTACTCTGCACGCACATATGTGTTATTCATATTTGGAGCCTTTTGACCGAGACACTCTGGAATCGTTAATCATGCTGCCTACATCGTGATTAGTCGGATGTAGAGGCGCAGCCAGTGCGTGGTACACTGTCGCCATGCTCACCCACCCACTCCAATTTTTTTTTTGTCATGTCCCCCCTCCACCTTCACAAAATATTTCGGCATACACCCCTGCTTGGACGTCCTTGTGCATCGCTCGTGAATGACTGAGCGGGATCATTCATAATGAAGGAAGCTGCGCAGTGGTGAAGGCCCCATTAAGTAAATCCTTCATGTTAAACGCGCCCACAACAATGTTGGCCAGATGATCTTCTTTCATTGCATAGGAACGAGGCCTACGGAGCGAAAGATTTGGGATAGTTGGATGCTGCGCATGCCTATTGAAATGCTGCTATAAGTCAGTGGTTTTCTGACAAAGGTCTTCCAAATAAACTACAGTTGCTGGTTGTACCTGGGAAACACAATATTTACTACCATGGCCTTGCTTCCCATGGCGTGTTTTATGAATTGATCTAGCTTCCTTGCGTACAGAACGCAGGTCACACGTGGTAGTTAGGCGTGATGACCTGCTACTTCAATGAATGAAACTTCAAATTCTAATGAAGCGGGATTTATGTTTCAGGAAAAAAATTCTCTTACCAAGTCCTGCGAATCCAATACAGTTTTAAAAGAAGATGCGCTATCGGGCACCTAAGTTTCGCAGTGAAATGATCAAATAAACTGTGCAAGACGTAATTTCACTGCTTGGAATACGCGGTTGTCTGTCGCGGAGGAAGAGGACGGGCAGGGGGCGTACTTACAATATCATAGCTCGCTCTTGATATCACGTGTTAGTGTCGATCGCGTGATCAAAGACTTGTGGGCCAATCCTGGGCGAACATTCGCGGACATTTGCTGGGCAAATGTATGCACATCCTGGACATATGACATTCCTGCTACAAATGATAGTTGGAGGCTGTGGAAGACGTGCTATGATCGTCGGAAGACTCGCTGGAAAGCGAAGATGTCGATGAGCTTTGTTCACAATATATCACAAAATGACGCCTCTAAACCACATCTATTTTACGCATAACACGCACTGCAATTTAGTATCTTTATATATCTTACTGCCTGCTAAACTACAGGTACTTCCGTGAAAAGACGTTTTACATTGATAGAATTTGCGTTTTGCGTGTTAGAAATATTAACTTTTTTGGTGCTTTCTCCTCCCACAACCCTGCAAGCGCAGTTTCGTGGTAGGTTTCAGCAATAGAGTTAACTATAAGGCGATGCGCTTAGCAATGGTGGTCCGAAGCAAAACATGTTTTTTTTATTTGACAGTATTCTAACCATCTTTGATTCTTTCGACATAGACGATTATATAGAAACACAAATGCGAACACATATAGAACCGTATCAAGTTCCTTGAAATTGTTAAAAGGAAAGTAATCGAAAGAACTCTCCCTCCCTCTTCCCCCTACCGTTTTCTACTGCGCCTTTGGTCTCTCCCCTGGCTAGATTATATAGCATACATGGCATTTTGTGAGTTTAGAACTTCGCTTGCAAGTGAGTTGTTCTTTGCAAGTGAGTTAGAAGCGTGATAGATAAATGTCATTAATGTATAGATAAATGTCTGTCACGTCTGATCGGAATTTTCTCGGATCATCTTTCTTCCTCTGGTATTGGATAGGATCATGCTATACACTGGTGATTACCTTGCTTCTTCCTCTATTTTTTGTCACCACCTAATACGCTGAATTATGTCTTCGCCAACGTGTTATGCTTTTCCAGCACTTTCTGAATCCGTGGCTGACTCTACACACACGACTAACGTATTCAGTTTGCTGACTGACGTAAAGTGACATTGAAGAGTGTGGAATTTGTTTAGGTGTCAAGACAAGGCCTATTTCTTTTTCTTTTCACTTTCTTTTCTGAAAAGTCAGTGTTTCCTAGTGTTTCACTAGACCCTTTAGAGAAGCTTCAGTAGAAGAGACGTAATAATGGTGCGAGTTTGGGACTACGAGGCTCGTCAAGATTTTTTCAAATATTTGAATAACTTGAGTCATTTTGAATACTCTGAAGTTCTTTACGGATTTTTTTAGAGAGATTAGTAGAGCTGTGAACCTTACTACAGTTATTATGACGCATTAGGTTTACCTATAAACCAAAGATGGCTTTTTCCCCTAATATATACTGCGAATACTGACACCGTGTGTCACGATGGAGATTCGCAGTAAACACAGTCAGTGCTCCTTGTAATCTGTAGGTTCGCGCTATGAACTGCAATATCCGCGTCACAGATTTAGTTTTCAATCTGTGCTCCCCAACTGACCTTTCTGCTTTACCGAACCTAGTTTAATATCTATTAAACTGTGCAAGTTGAGGAAAAAGTTTTTCTCTTAACACCTGCATCATTTTTCTATCTCTCGTTGTTTTAAACACAAGAAGAAAAAAAAAGCATCATATGCTTTTAGCCCAAAATGTTGTAAAACAGCAAGACCCGTTTTACATATACAGTACAATGAATGACAAAGTTAGTGAATTAAAGCATTGGCACAAACTGGCGGGCATAAGGAAATATTGTTACGGGAAGAATAATTTTATTGGGCAGACCCACAGAAGTCCGGCCGTGACAAAATAAACTCGGTGACGGAAAAGACGCCACCCAGCTCTCAGTCTGTCAACCTCGTCTTCCTCCCTGTCCTCTTCATCGTTCTCCTTCGCCCGTTACATAATTTACTGGTGCCTGGAACACCGACCCGGTGCTAATCAAGAGTAGTCATATGGCTAGAGCACCGTAAAATTGTACTATTTCAATGTGACGACGAATGATGGCGGGGTCCGTAGGGATTATTTCGTGGGTGATTTTAGTAACTTGGCGTAAGATGTGGTAGGAACCTGAGTAGCGTAGTAGTAACTTCTCAAAAAGTCCAATGTGGTGCGAGGGGTACCAAAGCAGAACGAGATTACCGGGTGTGAAGCGAACGTCAGAAAAGCGTCATACACGCTCTTCTGATTTGTCCAGGGAGTCCAGTAGTCGTCGTCAAGCCACTTGGCGCGCCGCTTGGTCCTTCGTTATTGCGTACCAAGCGTACTCAGACGTGTCATTTGGTTCGGTCGGCAGACGCCTGTCAAAAGGTAGCGCAGAGTCACGGCCGAAGAACAGCAAAAAAATCACCCATCCATCATCCTTCATTCCGTGGATAGGGTGTGAAGCTCGAAAGGGGTAGATCATCGGTACACCGTAACTCTCGTGTGAAAAGTTAGCCCATTACACCCTTAGAAAGACGTAAGACTTTGTGTATGCTACACCAATCAAGTTTTCTTTCGTTGATGTTTCGTTTCTTCGTTTGTTCTTTGCATTTCTTTGTTGTCATGGTGGCTGGATTGCGAGGTTCATTCGTTATAACGACTTTGAGGTCCGTGAAATGAAGCGATGAAGGCTGTTGTACTGGCTTGCAGTGGAAAGTTTGAAAACACTAAGTCTATGCACGTCCCTCGGAACGTGGTAGGTGGCATATTGATATATCTGAGCGCGTATTTGGAAAGCATGTGCTGCTCGACGCAGTCATTCGCTATGAGGTTCATCCATCCGTGCATCCGTCGGTGGGTCTGTCCGTCCGTACGTCCATCAGGCTGTCGCTCACACTAGTGCTACCTGCTTAGTGAGACACATAACTAGTTGGTTACGAACCGGTCCCAAAAGACATGCATGGAACGACCCACAGATTTAGGAGCTTCGCTCTAAAATAGAGATAACCCAAAGGTGTCGCGTCGAAAGGAATTGTGTGCGTATGTAACGAACGGTAACGTGGTGTCACAGTCCCCGGTGATCGCCGGAGGCATACATGGAGAGCATGTCGGTAAAATTGCGATTGAGACGCACAGTTAGACCATTCATTTGTAGATGGTAAGCAGTCAAAAACTTCTATTTAGTGGCGCAGCAGCGGAGACGCTCATCAACCAGTTTGGAAAGGAAAGTAGCTGCCTCGGTCGGTAAGCAGTTGCTAAGGGGCGCCTTGGTGTAGGACGACGTCATGCGCAAGTAAATCGGCCACATGAATTGCACAGTTGATTGAAGTGCCAGTGTAATCACGTATTGGGTAGCATAATCGGTTGCTACTGCAATCCACCGATTAGCTGACGTGGGGAAAGGGCCAAGCAGGTTCATGCCAACCCGGTAGAATGGTAATCTTGGGATGTCCAGCGGCTGAAGGCTTCCAGCGGGAGGAATATTTTGTTTTTCCGTCGTTAAAAAGGGCCGTAGACTGCCACAAAACTGCAGACGTTGCGGTAGATGCCAGGCCGAAAGAAGTGCTAGCGAACTCTGTCGTAGGTCTGTGACACGCCGAGGATTACCGGCTACCGGTGCATCATGAAGCTGGGCGAGAACAGTCTGACGTAATTGAAGGGGAACGATGAGTAGTCTTTAGGGGCTGTCAGGATGCATATTGCAACGGTGCAATATATGCCAAACATTCGAAGGGAAGGGCCGGGCATCCCGATGTTAGCCTTCGGATAATATTGTGCACGAAGGTATCCCGTCACTGCTCTACTCCAATGTCATGAAAAGCGGATTGAGGGAGAACGTTGGCACGAAGCGTGGTTGTAGGGGAGTCGCCGTCTGGTGGGTCGACGGGATAGCGGGTCAAGCAGTCGGTATCTTGATGCAAGTGGCCGGTTTCGTACAGGACTTAGTAGTCAAATTCGCCATGGCACAGTGCCCACTGGCGAAGGTGGCATGAGAGCTTTTCTCGGGATGAACGCCAGCTATGGCGTGGTGATCTGTGATGATTGTGAATGGCAGACCGTACTAATAGAAACGAAATTTCCCGACTGCCTAAGCAAGTGCCAAGCATTCCGTTTCAGTAATGAACTATTTTTTATCAGCAGGCGAACGAAGGCCGCTGGCCTAGGCAACAACACGGACGCGTACTTGTTTCTGGGCCAGGACTGCACTGATGTCACAGCCACTTGTGTCGATACACACTTATTATGGAGCTGAGACGTCAAAGTGAGCGAGGGTCGGCGGAGAAGTAAGTAGCCACACTAAATATTGGAATGCATCTGCTTGCTTAGGGCCCTAGATGAAGCCAGCGTCTTTCTTCAAGAGTTCAGTGAGAGGGCGAGTGGCGTCTGCAAAGTGTTTAACAAAGCAGCGGAAGTAAGTACATAAGAACAGAGGCCAAAGAAGCTGCAAAAGTCTTTGGCACAGGTTGGTTCAGGGAAATTTTTTAGATGCGGAAGCATCTTATACTCGCGCCTTGTAGTGCGCCGTCCGCACCGCTTCTCGAACATTCGACAGCTGACGCGCGCGCATGCGCCGTCGCGCCGTCGCCCACTCTTCCACCATCTGTGCATCCCTTCCTCCTCTACACACCGCGCGCGCTTCACTCCTCCACCATCTGTGCACCCTTCCTCCTCTACACACCGCGTTCGACATCTACAATTCTCCTGATTCTCCAGTGGACGCGCATGTGGCGTCGCGCTTCGAGAACATTCAACAGCTGACAGTGCATGCGCCGTCGAGCTGTATATATACTCAAGGTCGGCGCTCGCTCGCTCAGTTGCCGCTCGTCGGTTGGTTTGTACGGCGCGTCGACGTCCAAGGTCGCGGTGAAATGAATTCCAACGAATCCACAAACACAATGATCGACGTCCCTTCGACCAGCACCGCCCTTTCGCATACGTGTGTACGTGTTCACTCATTTAACACCCCCTCCTACGACCACGTTAACCAATTAAACCATCGACCCAAGTAAGTCGCAATTTAACACCCCATTTCACAACCACGTTAACCAATTTAGCCATCGACCCAAGTAAGTCGCACTTTAACACCCCGTTAACCAATTATATGCTCCGCATCCTCCTCAGTGTTTCCCCGAGGGAAGCTGCGGGCAATTTTTTTCCTGCCCGTATTTTTTCTTGATCGGGGCGAACACCAACAGAATCAACGAGATGTCCGAGCAAAGAAATTTGACGATGGCTGAAGTGGAACTTTGCCGAATGGAGCCGCAGTCCCGCCGCGAAAAAGACAGATAAGATTTTAGATAGCCTTTCAAGGTGCATTGGAAAAGATGAAAAAAAAAACGATGACGTTAGCACAGGCAGATAGACCACTTCAAGCCGTGTAGGAGGGCGTTAATCATACGTGGGAATGAAGCGCGCGCATTGCATAAAACGAATTTCATCACTTCAAACTGGTGAAGACAATCAGGAGTGATAAATGCCGTGTTGTCACGGTCCATGTCATCGATGGAAATTTCCAGCACTGGAAGCGATGGTCAGCGGCGGAAAAATATTTTGTAGCTTGAAGTCAATCGAGTGCACTGTCTATGCGTGGACAAGGGCAGACGTCCTTCATTGTGATCTCGTTTAAATTCTGAAAATCGGCGCAACATCTCCAGCTTAACAACGGATGTCTGGCGGAGAGGGGGGTGGCCAAGGTCGAAGACGTCCCAAAAGGATGCACGGACGGAAACACAGGTCGTTAGCTTTTTCGGTCGGTAAGTCGGGTGAAATCTTGGTTAACACACTTTGGTATGACGGCAGAGTAGGCGAAGTTTTCCCAGCACACGGGATGCTGTCATAACTTAGAATATGAACATTGCTCTTTGACAGACCTTCTAAACGGTTATGAATTTTTGCCGCAAAGTAGAAAAAATGCGGAAGTCGTGAACGTCAATTAAGTTCAAATTTCAGAATATTTCTCTTCAGCTTTTTGAGAAATAAGACACATAAAAGCATGAATTACGCAACTTCATTTGCCATGCCACGCTTATGGCTTTGCGTACTCTCACTGAAATCTTCCAGTCACATAGTGCGGCACACTTGGGATTTGTTCTCACTGTCTTTGTCCTGCAAAGACCACGAGAACAGCGAGACAGTACTTAGGAAAGGCAGCGGATGTGGGGGAATGCGCAGCTGGTTCCAGGCTGCTCGTGTCTTATGGGTCCAGTCCACACTTTCCAAATTCACTCTATGCTTGGCACGCACCCTAAACCCGCTTCAATGCATTTATTCCTGCGATAAAACGTGCTTTCTTTGGCACTCTTCTTTTTGTCTACCATAAGCCGGCAGACGGCCTACGCTAGCTCAACAAAATTCCTTATGTATTCACGATATCTTCTCTTTTTTTGTTCACTTAAGCCCGCAGAGCTTAAAAGATGGGCCACGAAAGAAAACTACAGAACACATAACAAACACATTGTATGCCACGATTATCCACAAAGGGAATGCTACGAGACTGTATCTTGGTGTTTACGGGACGCAGTATTTGCTCCGCGACTTTAGAGGCATACAACCACCGGTGCTTGTGCATTCGCATATACTCATATTTACTTTTACGCCTCTCGTTTTTTTCTTCTCCCTGTCCACCCATTTTGGTCGATGAACTCCCGCAGTAAGACAAGGTAGCTTTTCGTGGAATTGGATTGCTTCTTCACCTGCACAGTGTTTTGCAAACTTCTTCAAACCGACTCAAGCTGCAATACTTCTATTTCGATGTACACCGATTGGCAAAAGAACTAGAAAGAGCATGGTACGAAGACCATAGTGGAGTAACATCTGCATTTATTTTCGCGTAGAATTGAACAAAGGGAATAGCAGAATCGAATGAGAAAAAAAGAAACATAGTTGACCCCTTTATCACAGAAGCCGGTATAAGGGGGAAGTAAAATGTGCGCTACCTAAGTAGCTGAATATTTAGTGCACATTGATATACAGTAGCCCGCACAATATATCTTGATGTGCGGCAGCTATAAAACCGTTTAAAGGGGCACAAAAGAGAAAAACTACTTGTTTAGTAGTGGTAAGGTGCAATTTCACAATCCTGAAGACACCACTCTTACCGCGACACGACACTTAGTAAGCGAAGAAACACGCGAAAAGGAAATGCGGCAGGAAAAGCCACCGCGAGATCCCAAAATCGCCATGAGATCCCCAAAATTGTTACTACGTCATGGCCCCAAAAGCCATGACGTAGTAAACTTTGAAGGCATCTACTGGGTCCTGCATAGCTTCTACTTGACAAAAATAAAGTACTTTGATATCTATGATTGCCATAGACCTAGCACACAATGTTTTAGAACGTTAATTCGAGCCAATGTATCGAAAATACGACAAATGCGTTTTGTAGTTTGTTACGTCACGCATGGAAATTTTGGCACGAAAAAAAAAACGAAACTGCATCCTGACTTTCCGCACTAATAATAATCATGTGACAGTGAAACTTACGCCATTAGATTTCTCGGAGTGCAGGTAATTAATCTAAAGCAAGTCTTTGTTTCTCTTTAATGTCCATTAAATGTAAAATGCATCCATGCTGACGCTTGGCTGGTATGGTATGTGGGATTTAACGTCCCAAAACCACGATATGATTATGAGCGATGCTGTAGTGGAGGTCTCCGGAAATTTCGACCACCTGGGGTTCTTTAACAGCGCACCCAAATCTGAGCACACGGGCCTACAACATTTCCACTTCCATCGCAAATGCGGCCGCCGCAGCCGGGATTCCCGCGACCTGCGGGTCAGCAGTTGAGTGCCTCAGCCACTAGACCACCGCGGCGGGGCCTGACGCTTGGCAGTACATGTGCATCGCTACGACTAACGTTCGTGGTTAATGAATAAACAAGCCCTTATGGCAGATGTAATAACCAGTAAGAGTGTTTCAGAGAAAGCGGCGTGACAACCAGAAGAGCGTAAATGGTGCACAAGTTTGGCTAAGTCCGCCATCACGCGGCGGGTTAGAGTTATTGAACACCACGGCTGCACCGAAAGAAAAAAAAGCGCGTGTCACGTCTGCTCTCTAGCCTGGCTTCAACCTTTATTCGGGGTGAGGGCAAGTGGGAAACGTGGTGTTACCACCAGATGAGGCAGGCGCGCGTTGAAGAGAAATTTTCGGTATGAGTAGATGCTATGAGCAAGGCCATGTCACGATGAACAAGGCCATCTCACGGTGTGTTAAGGCGTCGAGAAAATTTGTCGAGTAATCATAAGGTTCGTGGATAGCATCATTGTATTTACTCCGCATGCTGCCCCTAAGACTGCCGCTCTTTGATATCGAATAAAAATTTGCCTGTTCAAGTGCACCAGAATGTTGCACTCAATATCAGGTCTTTGTACTGTATATATGAGTTCGCAGCTCATCCCTATCTGGACGGCATTCTAATCATCCTTATAGGAAATTCATGCAAGCGCTCCTCTACAACATCAACGTAAGACTAAAAGAGTAATAAAAATGTACCTACCTTCTCCATGAATAACCAAACAATCAAAGAAGATTATTTGTTTGAAACCTCTGCCCAGTAAAGCGCAAAGTATTGTTACTTCGGCACAAATCCCCGTTCACAGGTACTTCAGCGACGCTAAGCCACATGCGATGTCGTTGGAAGAGAAAAAGAAAAAAAGTGCATTATGCGCATGGTATCATAATTCCAAGTTCATTGAAGCTTACACGCCAGCACACGCTGGGCATTGCGTATTTGTCCAGATGTTTCGTTTCCTCCTCTTTGAACTTCCTTCTCCTCCCCACCATGCTGAGACTGGCAACTTTTATGAAAGCAGCCAGATGTTGCACGTGGCCTTTTTTTTTCCTTTTTACCCCTGCCGTGCAACTTGGACACATCGCTAATAAGCCATTGGTCTTGGGCAGCCAGCGTTGCAACACCAGGTAACGGCGCTTGTTTAATGAATACCTGGCAGCTGGTGCTAATTATTTAGTGTGCAATTTGGGGCATCGCGATGGCAGGAAACCGTGAATGAGGAAAGGATGCGGGTGAAGGCGCTAGCCGTATTACGTGACAGTGTGCTCCGTCCATGCATATATGTGCGTTTGAGTGGAAAGAATGCTCATTATGAAGTGGAAAGACGAACGCTTTGCCTCTTAGCCAAATGTCATATAAAGCAGCGTTCGTAGATGAGTTTCACGCGAGCACTATTGAAGCGACCGTAGAAAACTTTTGCGGCTCCTTGTTGCACTCTTTGGGAACTAATAAGATTCACGTGCGATGACGCTGGTAATGATAGAGCAAAGGAGACTACATGTTCAGTAATCACTTTTCGAGAATAGCAGTAATAGTTGCTCTATTCAAACTTTGTGAAATAAGATTTATTCCACCAAAGTTTAGTTTACTTATACTAGGCGAAAACTTTTCCTGGCACTGAAGGGAAAGCTACGGAGGCGGAGCTTCTGCACATGTAGTACTACGCGAAGAGAGAGAGAGAGAAACAACATTATTGATGGCACAGCAAGGTCGGTAAACTTAATTTGCCGGTGGTTCGAAGGGCGGTGGCGAAAAGCGAAGTAGTCCGTTCTGGCACGCGTCTCTTAACGCTGAAGAAAGCGATCGGGGCGCCCCATAGGCGTTTCATGCAGACGTAGATGCCGCTTAGGGTCTGAGGTGCAAGTGAAATGGCGGGACTTTCAAACACGTTCAAAAAACGTGAATTCACAACGAATAAGTTAAAGGAATTACGAATATAACGACGGTGTGAGCTGTGCATCCTGTTTCGAATAGCTCCATGTAGAAAAAAATGGCCCCGCATCTGCATGTTTCTGCAAATATTATCGAAAGACGATAGTCTTGCGCGTGGAGAGAGTGAAGAAGACATTTATTTGATGTTCTGCGGAAGAAAACTGGTGAGCGGTATTCTAGAGGCGCTGCGTTAGACTGCCTCGAGCGTGCAGCGGAGGCGAACGAGCGCATAAAGTCACGTCACACGTGAGACATGAGCGCCATCTGGCAGTTTTTTTAGATAACAAAGCACGTGGCTCTGAGATGGGTGTGCGCGCCCATCTCAGAGGTGATAAGGTGTAGAAAGCAAGGCGACGGATAGGTGCCTCCGCCGTCTCGTCTTTGCAAAGCGTTGGAAACACTCCCCGTTCTGCGCAAACGTTGGATGGTCAGCGCAGCGTGATAAGCGCTACAGTCCTTAAAATTACCTATGTATGCCTTTCCTAGTAAAAGACGCACATGCAGAATATATGCGTGTTGTTATGGTGCCCCAGACATGCGCAATAATTGCTTTTTAATTGACCATTGGACAAGCATGAACGCTCAACCTTGAGCAACATTGGTGCGCGCTGCTGATGGGGTCGGCCTAAGGTCCCTAGATGAAACAAGTTTCCAACGTAGCGACACCCTTCCTTTTCCTCCTCGCTTATTTGCCTGAAACGCCCCCTAGAATGTTTAAAACTTTCATCCAAAAGCGAATGTTTGGGTTCTGTTGCTACGGTGAATAGGTGTAAATGAAACAAAATGGAACGAAATAAGACGTAGAATAAACAGTTACCTTTATGAACATAAACGGCACAACACAAGAGCAAGCGGGATGTGCGTTACTCAACCGGCAACGTTGGGCAGTTCTATACTTTACACTACTAGCCATGGCGTCTCGCGTAGTACATTTTAGTTCCATGGCCGCGGTATTTCGTCCAGTTCTAACTAGTCCACTTCTCAGTTTGTGTTTTGTTCGTGCTGTGACACAGCGAACGTGTTTCTTGCTGGATCCTGTAAGTGGCCACAGGGCGTGACGTTGTGACGATTGATTACAACCGGCTTGTGCACACGCAAGAAAAAAAACTACGACCAGACTGGTACGAACACTCGCGATGACGTTTTTTTTTAATGTACCCATTTGGACAATCGTGATGCCAAGTGATTCTGATGCGGTGCTGGGAACTTCCTGAAAAGTGAGAGTTCTACTGATGAGGTGTCTCGAAGCAGCGCGTTTCGGCTCAAGCGGGAACTGGTCAAGAGTGAAATGTTTCTGAAGGTGCGTTGATTACAACCTACAGCTGTTCTGTATACGTGCATACCTACATGTATTTGTACCAACTGGCATGCACTAGACACGCATTAGACGCACGCCTGGCGTTTCAATAAAAACCGACAAGTGAACTCGCTTCGCAGATCTGCGTCGACGTACGTTGACGGAGTTGCACGAAAGCATTCGCGTGAAATGGTAAGGTTGAAATGGTTCATAGTTGCACTTCATGGTGCGCTTCATCTCAGAAAGCACGAGGTAAGTTGAAGAGAGCGAAACCATTTTCTGTTGTTTACGGCAACGCAGCATTGCTGAAAAACGCAGATGATGCATTGAACAAGCATGGCAAAACAATCTTGGTCGACTTAGCGCACACCGAAACGCTCCTCCTCTTCAGTTTATGTTCTGGCTACGATTTTGTCTTTGGTCACGGCGAGAATCCGGCTGGAGCCATATGCGCATGCGTACTCGTTTTGAACCTTTTGCATAATAATAAATAACACCACCAGCCATTTGCAAGATCACGTGCAAGTAATGCACCAATTACAGACGCGGATGGCAGAGAAAAAGAGGAGTAATCGAGAGAGTGAGGAGGACGGCTCGAGAACAATGAGTGACGCTACCTTGCTTCATCTAGGGACCTTAGGTCGGCCGTTTCAAGTACTCAATGAGTGGACAAACAGACAAATGTACAGACACACAGACCAAAATTTTTGGGTTGAAGGTTCCCAAGAACAACAATCGTCTTAAAGAAAAGGGGGATTGTTTATGTTTCACGTTGAAAATACGAGTGATAATGTGGAACCACATTCACTTGCCGGAGGATTCATGCAATTGGGCTGTGTAGCCTTCGCTCCGTCGCCGAGTATAGACGCGTTAATTTGCTCACAAGCTAATACTTGTCCCCAACATTTGAAACCGCAGTATGCATATATCAAACACTAACAGTTCTCCTTTTCGTGCTTTGTACTGAAGACTGTTCCATGAAGTCGAATTGGTTAAAGTTGAAATAGTATTGTTAATAACGTTATTATTATTATTATTATTATTATTAGTGTCATGCTCCGACATCTATATTTTTCATTCTAACAAATACCAGCCACCACTCAACGTAAGGCTATCAGCCTGTGCCGAACGTACGAGGTACAGCGGTAATTTTAACCAATCTCCATCGATTGCTTTCAAGACAGTGGACTACTCGGGTGCTTATCATTACTTGTGAGTGATTGATTGAATGAAGAAGTTGAACAGTTGACGGAGCTAGTATTAAACAGTATGCGTAAGTTGATGCCGCAATATAAACCTATACTTCGTAAATATCCCCACTGGTTTTCCCCTGAACTTATAAGTGCACTTAACCATCAAGATCGCGTGCACAAGAAGGCTAAATGTTCTCCATTCAGCAAGTGGAAGAAAGAGTCCAGCTTTTTGAGAGCTCTCTATAAACGACTATAAAAATGGGATTAAAGCTCATATATTGCATTACCCGCTAAAATTATTCTGACAGGCTAGCTGACTTTTAGAAGTACTTACGCAAACCGACTATCAAAAGTGTGGAGTACTTGAAGCTACTGGACCCGGACGGTGTGGAAGTGCATGTCGTCACCAATTTTTGTGCCAAGCATTCTACAGCGAAAGATGTTATAAGATCACAACTCTGGTTTCGCACAGCGCCGTTGTCCGGCGCCGCCGCTGGTGTCCGTAACCACATCGCACGAAATCAGAAAAACAAAACCTAGTACTAATGACACAGTGGGGCTTGAACCCGCGTCCGCTAGGGTGCCAGCCCAGTATTTTACTATTGAGCCACGCGGTTCTTCAGACTTGTTGCCAAACTTGCCTTGGGCAGGCTTGATGTCAGGAAAGCAATCGCGTTAATATGACTTTTAAAGCGTATTAAAACAGCGAAAGAACAATCAGTCGTCGCACAATGCGACTAGCGTAATGAGTGGGTCGTCCAATGCTCCAACCGATGCTTTCAACAGATGCGTCGTGTATACAGGCTTCGCAATGCAACATGAAATGTTGAAGCAATAATGCGAAGTACAAGCCTCCACTGCCAATGACCGTCAAAGTATATATATGCAGTTATCATAATGGCTTCATGGTGTAAAGCCGGTACCCAGCTACAAAAGGCACACACGCTGATGCGCCTATACCCTAAGACCACGTGATGAGTGCACAGTAAATTCGAAAAGGTTTCATGCAGTAAGTGTTTGAAAAACGCACTAATTGAACAACATGTCGCTATTGCGTTCAACTCCTAAAGGCGAAACTTTAAGTACCCTAGAAAGAAAGAGAGAGAAAGAATAAAATAAGGGAAATGCAGGGAGGTTAACCGGAAATTGGAGCATCCGGTTTGCTACACTGCACTAAGGGAAGGGGGAATGGGAAGAAAGAGAGGAAAGAAAAGGAAAAGCGAAATATACACGCGTAAAAGAAAAAAAAAATGTGAGCTGGGGTGCTATGCCTATATAATAGGCCACTATCACGCAAAAAGTTGATAAGGCCTTCACTGATTTTCTGTGCAAAGACAGATCAAGTCCCTTTCGAAGCACTGATTGTTCTGACAAAGGTCTGTCGTCAAGGCGAGCTAACGCAGCAGCTAAATGCCGTTTTTGCACGCGGTAACGCGAGTGCAGTGACAAAGAACGTGCTCTATCGTCTCATCGCTTGATCGCAAGCAACACTGTCTTTCGTGCCGATTCGGAAGGCCTTGGTGAAAGCGGCACCAACTCACAGTCGGCGAAGCACCGTTGTCCCAATTCAAGAGATTCTGTACGGATGCCGAAGTCGACGAAAGTGCCCAGCCTATGCATTTGCGTGTGCCGTAAGCACTTGGCGTTCCACAGGAGTATTACTTCTTCATTGGCAATTTTTCGGATTTTCATTGCAGCATCAGTCCTTGAAAATGAAACGGATTCGTCTTCACTATCTTCGTGTGCTGATCGAGCAGCTGCATCAGCTTGTTCCTTGCCCAATATGCCGCATTGACTTGGAAGCCGTTGAAACGTCATTTCGTGTCTTCGTCGAAGAGGTGGTGAAGCAGCTCTCTAATTTTCAGCACTAGTTGTTCATCAGGTTCCCGGCGTAAGGCGAATACCAAACACTGTTGTGCTGCCTTGTGGTCCGTGAACACGCTCCTGTTCTTGGCTTCTTGGTGCTTAATGACGTTAACTGCGCTATGTAGAGTAGCAAGTTCCGCAGCTGTCGATAACGTCTGGTGGGATAACCGAATGAATGTTCGTCGTTTTCGCTGTTGCAGGAAAAATCACCGACCCTGCACATCCATCCACTTTAGTTCAAGCTTCAGTATAAAGATAGTTATGCTCACTGTATTTCTCATACAACTAGAGAAGAAAAGCTGCTTTAGCGCTGGAGACGAGAGCCGGACTTTTGACCGCATGCTTGGAACAGTGAGTTCAACATGTGGATGAGTCATACACCATTGGGAAGTTGCAATTCTGGATGGAGTTGTATATGCAGTGGGTATGCGTGTGCGATCTGACAAGATTCTGTCTAAATGAGGCACGAGGTGGGTCTTCTGGCAGTGAGGCTAGATGATGGGTAGGGGCCCGAGTAAGATTCCTCGTGTGTGCTCTGAGCACTTTCATTACAATATTGCGTCTTGAGCGGGCTAGTCATTTCCGACCGCGATTGTCTAGGCAGTTGATGAACATCGCGGTAGCCCCAGACACACTCGCAGGGCTATAGCCTGGACGCTTTCGACAGTGCGAATGCTGGTTCTGCAGGTATTAGTCAACACATGCAAGCTGTATCGCAAATATCCGAGAAAAACGGTCTTCTACAATTGCCTTCATTACATGTACTAAAGTCCCCTAGGTTTTTCCCCAAGATACATAAATAAGTTGGCCATGTGTGTCAGCCTCTTCTTCAAGTGGCCCAAAAGTGGGCCCCAGCAGAGGTCTCTATCAATGAATACGCCTGTGCGGGGAAATCTGTGCGGCCAGACATACGGTATGACCTGGCCAGTCGATAGATATAGCGTATGGTCTCATTGGCTTTCTACTAAAAAGCAATCAATGCGCATTTCGCTGGCGATATTTTCAGACCCTGTTCATTCAGGTACACTGATACCAACATCGCAGCTTTCTTAAGCGTTGCGCGTACCTGAGGTTTTGTCATGCCAGATGCCCAGACGCAGATGTCGTCAGCGTACATAGATAGCTTGACCAAACTTGTAAGTTCCCCCAAGTTTGCATTTGTTTATAAGGCCTTAGTTTCTACGACACAGAGAGTACAACAGCCCAAGGCAGTTAGCCCCTCTGGTAGTCTGTCGCGGGAAGAAAAGCTCACTTGCTTAGGCATTAAATGCTTAAAACTGTGCTTATCGTGTGGACAAAATAGCATTCCTTCCGCCGTACTGGCTGATGGTAGTATATTAGCCCAATATTTAATACAATATTTAACCACTGTCTGAGCACTCCCTTCTTTTCCAGCAGTAAAACGTGCGACCTCTTGCTTGTGAATGAAAATCGTTAGCCACTGAGCGACGAAGGAGCACATTCTTCAACAATGAAATGGCAAGCTATTTATATCTACCACTTACCGCTATGCAGCATAGGGCATCTCGCGGGAACTATAGTGTTTTCAGCATTACCAGCGAGGCGGAGTGTGAGCACGCTTCGCCAGATCATCCTGATGCGGTGGCGCTCGCTCTCATCTCCCACGCCTACTTTGCTCCACGAAGAGGGAGGGGGACGCTCACACAATCACACGCTTATCTCGCAGTGGGGAGAAACGTGCACCTTGGGCTTTCAGCAGAATGATTCTGTTGTAGTTACCGGGCGCACAAAGGTCACTGCACTAGTTGCACAGTCTATGTTTGCGAAAAAGAGGTGCTTTTTAGACAGAGTGATGTAGCAAGTGAGACTCTTATTCGCGTTCATCTGTACCTCTGGGTACGTTTCGTGCGTCATTTGTGCGTGAGAAGCGTGGGGCACGTTTTGATCTGTTTGTCATTCTTCGCGTCATCTTCAAATTTGTTGGTATCACGTTTATTTATGCGCCTTTCCAATAAAGCTTTGACTCTTTTTCCGTCTATGGTTCTTCTTTGCCTGTAACTTTGATTGCTCTTGTTTGAATGTACGTTTCTTTCCGGCCCTTTAGAGCGCCATCCTCAATATACAGACTTTTTCATTCCCTTTGTCCTCTATACTTCCACAATACGGAATGTTTGGTCACTCGACATGTCAAGAAAATGACGCCCAAGATAAAAAATCAGGTTAGAAAATTCTCTTATAGGCGAACTTGCTACTTCTTCGTCTGCTAACAGCGCTTCATCGTTGTACTTAGGAACTTAAGTAGGTAATTTCTTCAGATGCGTTCATACTATTATGTCACAGGATGAATCATAGAAGAAATCTTGACAAAGGCTCTCTTGTCGTTATACTGTAGTGAAAGTGGCCTGTTTGGAGTTGTGTAGGAGAGGTCGCCTGACCCGTGCGAAGGTGTGACACGAAGGTGCTTCTCACCCTTTGGGCCATTGTCCCTTTCCCACTTCATTCTCTACAACGACCAAGAATCACCCTTTCTTTTAGTGAAGTACTCATTCTTCATTCACCTTTTATTTATGGAGATCCATCTGACATAAAACCCCTTCTGCCCTTAAGCCTGTTCATGCCATCTAATGTACGGTTCCTCATATATAGCTCGAATTTCTGAGTCAGCATATCCATTCTTTTGTGAAAGGCTCACTGAGCAAGTGCTAAAGTCGTACATGCGGCAGGATTCACTACGTAGGCCAAACCAGATGCTGCGTCAACTAACCGCTGCCTGCTTGAACACGGGAACACCGTGAGGAATAAGTGGGCCAGTAATCTGGTGGTTCACTAAGCTGAATGCGACTGCGCACCTCTGCGCAAGTACAAACGTTACTGAGCTTCATAGATTTTTCGATAATTTCGCTCAATCACACGAAGAATCAATGTCCGTCAGAGCCCCATCATTCTGATTCACTTATCCTTTCTCACAAAGGATAGCGTTTCCTACAGCAATTGTAAAAGTATGAACGTCTGATTTTTTTTTATCCCTATCACGTGCGATTGCAACTGTCTTCCCTCCTAACTGCTCGGCTCCCTTTTCCTTTCTAAAGCTGTATATTTGTGCACGTACAATAAAAGTTTTGTTCGTAGATGAAATCAGCATCTGTCCTCGCATTATACTCCAATGTTCGTATTTATTTAGCGCTGCGTTTTTATGGACTCGGATCTAGCAATATGGAAGCCTTTTTGAAGCGTGTGTGCATCGGTCGCGTATAAGTGCACAGTATTCGCAGGCTCTGCGTCATGTTTTAATTCAAGTGTGCACGGCAACTGCAGCGTCACCACTAAGGTACTGAATGTACACACTTTAATTAAAAGCCATCTACGTCACATTAGTCTGCTTTCCAGAGAGCTGTGTGACGCTAACAAGGACGCTGCACGCGGGTGACAGAATGCCTAATGTAGATGACCAGAACTTACGATTCCCTGGTGTCACTGACGTTTGCAAGCTCATTGATTAAATGCGGCTGAAACGAGAGAGAGATATATTTATTTTAAAAAAGAAAAAATGGTTCATCGTGGGTGGCCCCTTTCTTCTAAGGCTCCCCTGGCTATAGCGGCTCGGCGGGCCTTACCCAGGGTCGCCGATTGGCTTCCAAGATACCGTTCAGCGAGTCGATTGTACATATTGCGGACTGAATTTCAAAAAAGTCTCTTGAAATTCGTATATTTTCTCTTGACGTTGTTAACCATTGTCTCATTTTTCATATTCGTTACAGATCACGCTACATTGTTCTGCCGTGGGTGTTTACCAAGAGAGTAGAAATGAAGTGCCTCTCTCTACAAGTTACTGCTTTTCAGTGAATTACGATAAAAACACACACATTCAGAGAAACACTGTATAGTAAGGAAAGCTACACACTTTACGCCCCGTCAAATGCGCGAGAGACCAATTAGATACTTGTTTAGCCGAGCGAGTTTTGTGTTTTGAAATCGGAGGTACACCCCCCCTCTTTGTAACCAAAAAGGGACAGTTTTTTCATCCATCTCATTCCTTAGCTTTCTGTTGAATATATTGTACGGCACGCTTGACGGGTCACTCATATGTCGCCTCGTATTTTTCATGCCTCGATTGCCCTATTCTTCACGATGTTCCTTTGTGCCCTGAAGTACCGGCTGGATGGGGAAGCACTGAATTCTCAAAAAATCTCTAGCCCTGTTTTTGTGCTCATTATAATCTCGGTGCGTGACGCACGACATACATACTCACAGCGTGAAGACACCTAACCTTCTGCACATGTTCACTTGGTTTTATTTTGCTTCACTCAAAAAGGTGTCAAAAAGTTCATTCTAAAGAGATGGCTTGTTTTTTCACTTAATTTTTCTTTTCGAGCTTTCGAATTAACTTATAAATCAGAATAACAGCATGAGCACTCGTACTGCGGGAAGCAGCGCAGTTTTTTTTTACAATTAAATACAATTAAAGTTTGTCATTTTGAGCTCAACGACAGAACATGATCAAGTGCACAAAAAGAAGGCGCTGTCTTCGACTTCCAGCTTCTTGTTTTACTTATTCTTTCCGGATGTGCAATTCTACATCTAGTGCTGAATCGGTCTTCACATGTTGTTTTAGATGTCTTTTCATATTAAATGAAACTGCGTGTTATAAGAGCTCAAAACGCCAGACGTATGCTATAAGAGGCGTATGATGAACTCCTCCACAATAAAAGAAACAAGTCACGAAAGTGATGCAGCAGACTTTACCACCTTTTTTTCTGTGATATAACTGTAAAATGATCTGTCTCATGTAATGAAAATTTCAAGGCACACACGTTTTTGTGTGACACTGCCTAAAGGTGCCTTTGGGAAATGTGAACGAACTTGCGCTCATTTGCCCAGCTGCTAGTGCGCCTGCTTTCTTGTTTCGTTCGAGATGTATAGACGAAAAACCTGCAAATCATTACGACAATAATTGAATGAGCTGCGACTTTCCATGTATATAAAAGGGACACGGAACAACACGTGAGGCAAAAGAACAATGAAATTGTGCGCCTAATATCAGCATCGTCCCGGCATAATTTTTCGGGCCCATCTCACGTTTGTGCGCCCCAAGTTTCACGATTTATCACTAAGAAGAAGCTCATTATTACATCCTGCCAAACTTGGAGAGAGCTTTCTAGTGAGCGCCATGAACACCAAAATTACAGTTTCGCGCGAAAGGCTGAGAAAATGTACACAATAGCAACAAATTGGATTTCTATGTGACGTAAGCAGGCTGTCAGCTTTTTTGGATCTGATGTAGGAGGAGGAATGAAAGAGGAAGGACAGGGAAGATCTGATGTAGAGTACCTACAGAAAGCGCCGGTGTGAGCAAATACGGCCGCTCTGAGAAGCAGCACCATTTTGGTCCTGTTTTTTGTGTCAACTTGAAATAAGGTGAAAGAGCATGTAGGTACTAACGCATGAGGAACAAAAGCTCAAGTTTGGCTGGGACGCTTGCGCGGATCAGTTATATGTTACTGGGGATGGGCGTTGAAGGTGAAGATGGTGTTTTCACTGGAACTACCAGCAGCGGTACCAGCGATACATGTGTGCTTGTGGTTCTCAATGAACCTTGAGCAGTGCTAGTCAAGAATAATTAAATATTGACGTCCCACAGGTGCAATTCGTGAGCTATGCACAATCGCAGAAACGGAGAGGGTAGTGTTATGGTAAAAAGAGTGCCGTAAATATTTGCAGTTACGAATAAAGTGGCGCCACTCAACATTACTTTAGAAGCCCATATGATTCGTCTACTGATAGCTGTCGAGACAAGGTGGGCTTCAGCGCTTTCGACTGTGTTTTTATAGTGAAAATTTGCACAGCTGAAGTGAAGTACTGGTATTTCCGTGAGTCCCACGCATAATGCTTAATGGGAAGTATTTGCTTGGAACTTCTTTCTTTTACTTCATTGTTCAAAGAACACAGCTCGGCTCTCTCGCACTACTTTTGCCAGCGGATCTGTTAATGCCAGCCGTGCACCCTAATTCGTGAACAAAGACTAGCATTACAAACTTGTTCTTGTTCATGTTGCCTTTCACTTGTGGCTCATACTCACTTTGGGGGATCGGCCAATAATTAAGTGGTCCTCTAAAGTATTATTCAATTTTAGAGCAAAGAAACTTACAAATTGGAAACGTTACGAATTTTAAAATGACATTTTGATGATCACTGATCTGTACTTATTATGAAATTTTGTATTAGTAACATATCTTAACCTAGATCAAAACCTGACTAAACAACTAAACAAAAAACAAACACCTAGACAAACAACTGGAAAATATCTTCTATCTTTTCTTCATCGTCGTCTCCTACATGTTTTGCCTCGCTTTCAGAAAACGTGTGCCGATTTGTCTGGCGCGAGACGGAAAAACTCTGATGGGTAAGAGAGGGAGTACACAGATAATTACAGAGAGATAAAGGCGGGCAAACAAAAAAGTGCGAGAAAAAAGAAACAACTTTTTTGAGAAAAAGTTTGTCGGAAAAAAGCATGGCTAGAGCCGCGTAGCCAAGTTCTGACTCTCAGCATCGTAGCTACCGACTTAACCAGTGACAAAACCGGGTAAAAAATAACCTTGTCTATTATAGTACAGCGAATTGAGCGTAACGAGAAATTAAAGAAGGAAGGACGAGAGTAAAAAATGGCATTGAAGGGGCGATTGAAGTAGATAGAAAGAAATTGATACTAGGCTGACGCAAACAAAAAGAGAAATAAAGAGAGAGGGGTAGAGAAAAAACCTAGAAAGAGTAAGCGAAAAATGGAGAAGACAAAAATATGAAGAACGAGATAGAGAAATAGACATATCAAAGATTCAAAAGAAACCGTAGCTGTGGCATTGCACGTACGCGTCCGCTTCAGCTACGGGAGGTGCGGGGTTCGATCCCCAGTGCCGGCCGGCCACCCACCGGCAGCTAAACAGGGTACAGACTGGCTTAGAGGGGCTGTGACGCGTCGCCCCAGTGGTGAAGCTTACTCTGCCTGGATACTCCCAACTCCCAATTTGTAGTTTCAGGACTACGAATTTGTCTGTTAGAAGCGTACAATCGCACCAGGCGTCAAGGCGTGTGAAATGCACGACAAGGGGGTGTTTTAAACGCTCACCGATTTGAGAGAGCCAGGACATGGCTTATCACCATTCGGTGGAAATGCGTGAACTCAGGGAGCAACTGCGTACGCTCGCGTGTTGCCTTGCAGACGCATAGTGAACACGTGGCTCATTTTCAGATGAAATAAGTGAGCCGTATAGTGAGCACTAAACTGCTGCACTTGTGGAAAAAATTCAGAATAGTTTGAAACGCCTTACGTTATGTGAACAGTCCGTACCCTTGCCACACGGTGGATATAGGTACCGTAAACAGAAACAAGGCCACCCGTATGCTGATTCATACGAGGCCCTATTGAGCTATGACATTCTGCTCTTGAAGACGAAGCGCAAACGTCCATAAAGTTTTTTTTTTCAAGAAAGACAGCTTCATGCGTACGCAGGTTAGAAGCGAGAAAACCGCGCAATACCGCTGTCCAACAAAAGCAACAACATCAACAACAAGAACAATAACAGCATTAACAAAGGCACACGTGAAGCCAATTGGTCTAAAACGAATTAAAAAAATAAGCATATTGGTGCTGCATAGCATGATTGTTTGATACCGTAGGCTCAAAAATAAAATGACGGATATAGAACAAGTTGGCCTCTGCATTAGTAATACGTAAGTAACCAGACACCACCTGCACCGCTTAGTCAAAAACACGTGCCCGAAGCGATAAAACATCAAGCAAAAAAGTACGCACTAGTTTCTGAGTGCACAAAAAATTCAGGAACAACGCGAGCGTCCGTCATTTATGCTATCCTCCTGTATTGCTCGTGGTCGTTTCTTTCCCCCCGCACCCTAATCAAACGTAGCTCGCGAGGCCACTCAAGAACAACAGTATATGTAAACATATGCCAGAGCCAACTGTCAGATACTCTGCTTCTTTTCAAGTCAGCGGTTGACGCTCTCATTACAATGAGCACGCAGACTTTCCTTTTGTGTACAGCACCCTCCCTCGATTTCTCTGTCATGCGGCATGGGGCAGGAAGTTATTAGGCCACACCCCCCCGTCTCCCTCCTGAAGCTTCTACAGCTGGATAGTCACAAGCGAGCAACAACAGTATCAAACAAACAGTGGCACTGGCGACGCGTCTGGCACTCAGTTTGACGGGATCTATTGTGGCTCCGTTTGGGGCATAAGGATTTAGCGAAGGCACAAAAAATAACGTATTGCAGCGGAGACAGGGTCGCGGAGTGGGGTAAGAGAGGAGGGTTGTCGGATCACTTCCGACAACCCTCCTCGGCCGGGACCCGGCCGGAGAGATGTGGCGCATGTTACGCTGTCGTATAGAGACGTGTTTTCAGGAAAAGTGGATACTACTGTGTATAAAGAACCTAGAAGCACCGCGTGCATAATTCTACATATATGCACAGTGTCCGCGCTGACGCACTGAGAAGTGTCGGCCTTTCGCTCTGCAATACTGGAAATGAAAAAACAAACACTCACACAGCAGTAGGCATTGGAGGAATATGTAGGCGTCAGTGGTCATCAGCGCAGCTCATAGCAGGTTGAATAATATTTGGCGGTGCGTTAAATAGTTGCGCGCAGCAAGACTTGAAGCAAAGAACTACAAGTATATATATATATATATATATATATATATATATATATATATATATATATATATATATATATATATATATATATAATGAGATCTAACAGACAATAATGCCAAGGAATGTGTAGGGGAAGTTATTGGAACCAATGTAATGTAAATTGGACGAAAAAATGGGTGAAAAAATAACTTCCCGTGAGCAGGAGTCGAACCTACGACCATCGAATAACGCGTTCAATGCTCTAACCACTGTGCGATCACGGCGGCCGTATATCTCCCCAGCCACTTTATTGGGTTTGAATGTGAATTTAAACGTGGGAGTGTCAGTCAGCGCTGTCTGTAGCCAAGGCATCGAGTGTGGAACACCCTTTTATGAGCCTATATATGGCGTCACGTAGCACGTGAACTTATTACGAGCGGGCAGCTGACCAATAGTCCCTCGTATACAACGTAACGGCACCAAGTCTGCCAGTACGAAACCCTCGTTAATGAATAAGGGAAAGAAGTGTATACCTAAGGGCTCGTTTTTCCGTGTTTTGACACAGTAATAATGAGATCTAACAGACAATACTGCCAAGAAGTGTGTAGGGAAAGTTATTAGAACCAATGTAATGTAAATAGGAAGAAAGAGAAATGGGTGAAAAAATAACTGCTATGTTAGATCTCATTATAATTGTGTCAAAACACGGAAAAAACGAGCCCTTAGGTATACACTTCTTACCCGCACGCCCGCACGCACACACACACACACACACACACACACACACACACACACACACACACACACACACATATATATATATATATATATATATATATATATATATATATATATATATATATATATATATATATATATATATATATATATATATATATATATATATAATATATATATATATATATATTACCTTTGAAAGAGACTGGTAGACGTTGAAAGGGGCCGTTTATTAGGTCATGAGGGGAAGCTGAGAAGCGGCCGACGGGTTAAAGATCCTCCTGATCCTCTTCTTCCTCTCTCGCTCTGGGCGACAATTGCCTTCACCATATACGCTTCTTTGTCTTCGTGCATGTACGCAACATTCCTCTCCACGCAGACGAAGGCCGCCGGACGAGTCAGTTGAGTTGTCGTGGCATGTACAGTTTCAGGCGGGCAACATGAACGACTTGAGTTTTGGCAACTCGTGGACCACTGGCAGTGAGACGAGCTATTACATTGTTGACCTCTGTAAGTCTGTCGACAATGACAAAAGGTCCATCGTTAGTGGCCAAAAACGTTTGGCATAACGCGCCCTTGCGCATCGGATTCCACAACCACACCAGATCACCACGGCAATAAATCACTGGTTGATGGTGAATGTCATAGCGTGCCTTCGCTTTTTCTTGCGATGCCAATGTGCGTAGTCGAGCTATGCGACGCGCCTCTTCGGCGAGGCAGAGAGTCTTGGCGACAGTGACGTTGTCGTGGTCACAGAAAGGCCATATTGTGTCGAATGTGTGCCGGGGCGAACGTGCATAAAGCAAAAAGAAAGGGCTATAGCCTGTAATCTCATGCTTCGCGGTGTTGAACGCGTAAGTAATGAACGGGAGTACGTCATCCCAGTTCTTGTGGTCGCATGAGACATGCATAGACATCATGTTGATAATGGTGCGGATGGTACGCTCCGTCAGCCCATTAGTTTGGGGGTGGTATGATGTCGAGTGACGCAGGCGGGATTCACATAAACGGAGTAGCTCTTCCACGACATCCGCTGTGAATTGTCGTCCACGATCACTGATATTCAGGCGAGGTGGGCCATGTCGGAGGATGACGTACTGAAACAAAAACGACGAGACTTCACTGGCAGTTGCGGAGGGGACGGCCGCCGTCTCGCAGTAACGTGTGTGGTTGTCGACGCAAACAATTATTCATAGGTTGCCCTTAGCCGATTTTGGGAAGGGGCCCAGAAAGTCAATGTCCACTTGTTCGAAAGGTGCGCTTGGAGTAAGCATCGGCTGTAGAAGACCAGCTTGACCAGTTGATAGATGTTTGTGACGCTGACATTGCATGCAGCTTGCCACATAACTCTCATCAGACTTCTGCATACCAGGCCAATAAAAACGCCCTTTAGTCCGGTGAAGCGTCCGCGCCAAACCTAAATGTCCAGATGAAGGGTCGTCGTGCATGACACTCATAATAACTGTTCGCAGGCTCTCCGGGACTACTAAAAGGAAACGCGCGCCACTGCTGGAGAGGTTCCTTTTGAACAACAGTCCATCACGCATATAGAAACGGCGTGCACTAGTGGAAGCGGATGCAGCGGCGAATAGTGCTGCTAGTTTAGCATCTTTCTGCTGTTCTGCTCTGAAACTAGGATAGTCCGGGAACGTAGGCGATACAGACGCTACAAGCTGGTCAAGGTAATCGGATTCACAGTCTGTTGTGCTAAGTGGCATATGTGAAAGACAGTCCGCGTCAGCATGTCGAGGACCACTCTTGTAAGCGACGGTAAAACTGTATTCTTGTAGCCGGAGTGCCCAGCGCGCAAGGCGGCTACAAGGTTCACGAAAGTTGACAAGCCAACACAACGAGTGGTGGTCGGTTACGACTGTGAATGGGCGTCCGCACAGGTAAGACCTAAACCGCTGAATTGCAAATAATACCGCCAGGCATTCTTGTTCCGTAACAGTGTAGTTTTGTTCCGGCCTGCTTAGGGAGCGACTTGCGTATGCGATGACATGTTCGTGGTCGCCGTAACGTTGTACTAGGACGGCTCCAATACCTATGCCGCTAGCATCCGTATGAAGCTCTGTCGGAGCAGAAGGACTGAATTGCTGAAGGACGGGTCGTGACGTCAGCAAAAACTTAAATTGACGGAATGCAGAATCCCACTCCGCAGTCCACTCAAAGGAATTGTCCTTTCGTAAGAGGCATGTGAGAGGATACGCAACGTCGGCAAACTTCGGAATAAAGCGGCGGAAGTACGAACAAAGCCCCAGGAAACTACGAAGCTCCTTGACGGAACGCGGCGCATTGAACGCCTGAACTGCTGCTGTCTTCTGGGGGTCAGGGCGGACGCCATCCTTGTCAACTAGATGCCCGAGCACAAGCGACTGGCGGTCTCCGAAGTGGCATTTCTTCGAGTTTAAAGTTAGGCCAGCGTTTCGGATGCAGTTCAAAACAGTATCCAGACGGGAGTTGTGTTCACTGAACGTGCGGCCAAAGATGACGACGTCGTCGAGGTAGCACATGCAGATGTTCCACTTCAAGCCACGCAGAATGGTGTCCATAAACCTCTAAAACGTTGCCGGTGCATTGCACAGTCCAAATGGCATTACGTTCAATCCTAAGAGCCCATCAGGGGTTACAAAGGCAGCCTTTTCCTTGTCCTCTGGGTGCATCGGAATTTGCCAATAACCGGATCGTAAGCCTACGGAGGAAAAATAAGTGGCCGAATGTAAGCAGTCTATTGCGTCCTCTATACGGGGCCGCGGGTATACGTCCTTTTTAGTCACGGCATTCAGTCGGCGATAGTCGACGCAAAGTCTCCAAGATCCATCCTTCTTTTTAACAAGGATTACCGGTGCAGCCCACGGACTGGCTGACTCTTGTACCACTCCCTTTTGCATCATTTCCTGCACTTGGTCGTTGATAATTTGTCTTTCTGAAGGGGAAACACGATATGATTTTTGGCGAATCGGACTTGCCGCGCCAGTGTTGATGATATGGCGCGTTCGAGACAGGGGGATAGGGATTACTTTGCCCTTCAGCGCAAAGTCAAATACCGAAACGTGCTCCAACAGCCCATTCAATAAAGTTCAGCGCTCGCTTGAGCTAAGCGACTTATTTGTCGTTGCCATAAGCGCCCCGCCCAAATTGTGACAACCAGTTCCGTCACGTTCTTCCGGCACGTCTGTGAGCTCGACCACTGATAAGGTCGCGTGTACTTTGCTGACCGAAGCTAATTTCAAACCATTGAGTAGTGTCACGGGCTCAGAGGAACAGTTTACAGTCCATAGGGCAGTTCGTTCGCCATCAATTGACACCACACAATGGGAAACCAACACATTCTTCTTCACGCAGTTTATGTGCATTGGTTCTACACTCGCATCGAAGCTGCCAGTTTCCGCGCCGCGACAAACAACAGGAACACGTACGGTAGACAACGCAGGTATGAACGTATCGCCACAGACACACAGCGTAGCTTGGTCATTCGCTGGAGTTTCCAGAAGTTCTGAAGGCATCTGGCCACTCACAAAGACTTTGCCCACGCGACAGTCTACAGCGGCACCACATTCTCGCAAGAAGTCCATGCCGAGAATGACATCATGTGTCGACCGAGGAATAATCGCAAACTCTGTCGTTATCCCAAGGCCTCCCAAAATACCTCAGTACTACACACACCAATAGGGCGCAATGGCTCTCCACTCACTCCACAGAACGTCGAAGTTTCATCCCAGGTAAAAACAACTTTCCGCCCTAACACGTCTTTAAAGGAAGCACTCATCACGGAAATCGTTGCACCTGTGTGCACCAAGGCCATCACAGGCACATGATCCACCAAAACATGCACTTTGTTTTTAAACATACCCACAGGAGGTATTTCTCTCAGTAGCACGTTTCCAGCGACCTCACCCCCATTGGCCGCGCTGGCTAGTTTTCCGGTGGCGAAGAGGGCGCTTTGCGACGCAGCGGTGAAGGAGATCGATGAGCACGAGGTCGCGGTGGGGGCGTTAAAGTCCTGTCAGATGCTGGGGAGTGGTTGCGGAAGTTGCTGGGCCAATAGTTGTCATCAGGTGGTATGTGGGCCGGCCGCCGGACACCATGAGGCTGTTCGAAGGGTCGTGAAAAGTCGGATGGTTGGTGATACCGAGGAGCCACCCGACGGTTTCAAAATCACGATATGTGGCCTGGCACACCTTAGGAATAGCACACCAGCCGAGTCCGAAACGTCGGTCGCTCGTCGATGAATAGAGCGTCGTCATTTGCTCTTGTGTCACGGATGTACTGGTCGGGTGCGTCGTACCGAGACGTCGGGTGTCGAGGAGGCATGCGCTGAGAGCGTCGGTCATACCGCAACGCGGGAAATCTGGTTGTCATCTTCGACTGTGGGGCTGGGTTCTACTCCACAGTTGCCGTGCCCATCGTCGGTTGCCATGGGGTCAAAGGAGGCACATCCGTATCCTCACGTGGCAGATACAACTCGCGATGGTCAGCTGTCGAACATGACCTTTCTCGGTGGGACAGTTCCTCACGAACAATCTGTCGAATGGTAGAAAAAAGGTCGAGGCCAGGATTTGTGCCCACACTGGCAACAGTTGTAACGTTAGCCAGCCGACCAAACTTGGGCGCAATTCGAAGCATCTTGAGCGTTTCAAACGTTCAGCAATGCTGAATAGCGTTGGACACAGAACTGAGGCTTTCTTGTCCAATTAGAAAATTATACACGTCCTCAGCAATCCCCTTGAGCAGATGCCCAACTTTGTCCTCTTCCGACATGGTAGCACAGACCACCTTGCACAGCCTTAACACTTCTTCTACGTAAGTGGTGCATGTCTCACCTGGTAGCTGTGCCCGTTGCGACAGTGTTTGCTCAGCCCGCTTCTTTCTAGCAACCGAGTCGCCGAAACACGCCCTGGGCTCTTCAACAAAAAGATCCCACGTCGTGAGTGTGTCCTCGTGGTTCTCGTACCATACCAGTGCGGTGTCGGTCAGGGAGAACACTACGTTAGCTAACATAGCGGCTGCATCCCAACTGTTGGACTTGCCCACACGTTTGTACTTGGTGAGCCAGGCGTCGACATCTTCTTCGGCTTTTCCTCCGAAGGGCGGTGGAACTCGGTAGTTCGGAAACGGGCCAGATGGTGCCGTCCTGGAAACGCCTGCTTCTTCGGGCATGTCGAAGTCACTCACGGCAGATCGTGGGAGACCGGCAAGTCGACGGCTTCGTCGAAGCTCTGGCAGTGATCGTTCCGTAGTTGAAGCGCTTACCCAGCACCTCCAGCACTCTGTTACGTTTGAAAGAGACTGGTAGACGTTGAAAGGGGCCGTTTATTAGGTCGTGAAGGGAAGCTCAGGAGCGGCCGACTGGTTAAAGATCCTCCTGATCCTGTTCTTCCTCTCTCGCTCTGGGCGACAAGTGCATTCACCGTATACGCTTTTTGTCTTCGTGTATGTACGCAACAATATATATATATATATGTATATATATATATATATATATATATATATATATATATATATATATATATATATATATATATATATTAATATATATATAGTGGTATAGTGGGAGTAATAATTCAATGGGCCAGTTAGTCTGACTCATCAACTAGTGTAAGTGGCGAGGTACTGTTTACACTTCTTGAACTTGTACTAAATTATAACCATTTTGAATTCAATGGCAAGCATTTCCTTCAGGTCAGTGGCACTGCAATGGGCACGAAAATGGCCCCAAACTTCGCGAGCACCTTTATGGCTTCACTTGAAATCCCATTCATTGAGGGATGCACCTTGAAACCTTTCTACTACAGGATACTTAGACGACATTTTTATGATATGGAACCATGATGAGGGAAGTCTTTTCCGCTTCATAGAGGATTTTAACAAGTGCCATCCGTCAATAAAATTCACGCACAAAATTTCCAAATCTAGCATTAACTTTTTGGACGTCACTGTCACGGTCAAAAATGACCACTTGTCAACAAACCTTTACAAAAAGCCTACAGACCGTCAAATGTACCTACATTTCAACAGCAGCCACCCAAAGCATTGCAAAACGGGTATTCCATATTCTCAGGCCTACCGGTACCGAAGAATATGCACCGATATGCGGAAATTTGACAGACACGCGGAACACCTAAAGCATTCTTTATTGAAACAAAATTATCCGGAAGACATTATTGACGATGCCATACTACGTGCTCGCAACGTGAACAGGAATGATATTATTAAGGGACCAAACAGAGTATTTAAAATGACTTCCCAAACGAACCTTGTACTAACTTACTCCTCATCAGCGCCACGAATCAACAACATACTGTCCCGCCATTTCAACATAATCAGGCAAAGCAAACGACTAACCTCTATCTTCGCGAAGCCACCTCACGTGGTGTACCGCCGGGATAAAAATCTGAAGGATATTCTTGTCAGAGCAAAAACAACCACCCCCAAATTTCAATCAGGGTGCCATCCCTGCGGAAACGCTCGATGCAAGGTATGCCCACAGATGGTCACAACACGTGAATCCAAAGCGAACTTCTCGGATTTCAAAGTGTGCATAACTTAAAGCCTTAATTGTGACTCCAGTAACGTAATATACATGCTACATTGCAACATCTGCGGACAAGAATATATCGGCCAAACAGACACGCCATTTTGGCTGCGGTTCAATAATCACCGGTACCACGCCACTTCACTGCCGAAGCTACCTTTATTTAGACATCTGCGCCTGCCAAACCACAGTTTGGAAAATATCAGCGTAACTCTTTTGCAGTCCGGTGTCTCAAACAGACGCGAGCGCGAACAGCGTGCGGCATATTTTATTTTCAAATTTCGAACACTAGTAGCCGGCATCAACGAGAACCCCGGTAGACTCAACTGCCTCCGAGAAGTAAGCCAGGAGGAAATTGGTGACAAAGATTGATAGCTGGAGACCATGCTTTTTTCTGACTGACTCGTACGTGTACACTGTCCATTTTTTTTTCATTCATTTTTTCTTTTCTTCCTTTTTCCACATGCACATACAAAGTGTTTTCGTTCACCTACCACTTGATGACCATTGAGGGGAAACGGACGAAGATTAAAGGTAAAAAGAGCCGACCGACCCATTACCGGGAAACCCTTTCGTTACACACGCCGTCACGGACCCTCCCGGCACCGCGGCGACAATCTTGGGTGGCCCGACACACGTCGAGAACTGAACAGCACGTGATAAAAAACGTATGTGGACGTACACGGACAGTTGGTTTCGTTCTCAGTGTTGACGGTGGTTCTTCCTCTTTTTTACTTTTTCTTTTCCTTCTTTTATTTCTTTTTCTTCTTTTTCTCCCCCCCCCTTTTTTTCCTTGTTCCCTCTTACTCTCGCAAACATGTTTCAAGGCGAGAAGGACGCGGCAGCAACGAAGTTTGGAAATTTATGTCAGTATAACTCATCCCCTGATGAAGGGAGGACCCCTCCCGAAACTGTTCGGAAATAAATATATTTATCCTTGTTGACAACGCTCCCGTTGTGCCATATCCCATACCTATATATATATATATATATATATATATATATATATATATATATATATATATATAAATATATATATATATATATATATATATATATATATATATATATATATAAATATATATATATATATATATATATATATATATATATATATATATATATATATATATATATATATATATATATATATATATTGTAGTGAATCTGAATGACAGACGCTCTGCTGTTATCGAACAAGACGATAATGATTGCTGGCTGCAGTAGTAGCTCGCGCACGCCGCTCGCTGGTAGCCAGACCTGCCTTATAAAGCACTTTTCGCCAAGCTGCGTTTGAAGCTTTCTCGACGTACAACACCTCTATCTCAAGGGGTGGAGGTGCTGGGCAGCGTCCGATTGCGAAGTTCCAGGTTGATGAGAACCAGATTGATGAGCATGACATGTAGTCATTTTTTACGTGACACGCATGTTATAATTACCATGTTAGGGCCTGTCGCTTGTGCTCGCCATGCAATCATGTCATACCATACCAGTTTTGCAACATGCCATGTGAACGAAACCACCGCAAGCGCTGCCGGACCATGAATTGTAAATTATGACATTCATGACATACATGTCGTGATTTTCATGTCATGAATAGTCAAATATGTTCTTCATACAGTCTTGTTATGCCATACCATGTTTGGTATTGATACCATTATTGAAACGGCCAGGAGAGCTAAAAGTCCTAGGCGGCTAGATAGATAGATAGATAGATAGATAGATAGATAGATAGATAGATAGATAGATAGATAGATAGATAGATAGATAGATAGATAGATAGATAGATAGATAGATAGATAGATAGGCTTAAGGTTGCCGAAGTTCGCTAAGAAATGCTTCGCATTGAAAAAATGCAAGGGAGAAAAAACCAGAAGTTTGCCAGCGGCAAAACGGGAACAACAAAATCTCTAAGTAAGCAAAATAACTACTCCGCTTACTTTCCCCCTGTGTGTAGCGACACTAAACGTACGTGGCTTAAGAAACGTAAGGCGTCAGCGGCAGTTAAACTACGTGCTTATGCAACAAGACGTTGATGTTGTAGCGGTGCAAGAACCAAAGATTTCGTCAGCTCGAGAAGTAAGGTCTGCACTATAAACTTCTAGAGATTACGAATTGTTCAGTAGCCACGCACGTGGTGCTTCCGCTGGATGCTTCCTATTAGTTAGAAAGCAGTGGGGTCGCTCTTTGGTGTCGATGCATATTTATGGGGAAGGCTGTCTTATTTGCTGTGATATGTCTGAATTCCGAAAATTGGAGGCTTGTTAGTATTTATGCTTCTTCAAAAGTGAATGAAATGACGGCTTTCTTCATGTCCTCAGCTCCGTTGCTAAACACTGATAGACATTTGATTGCGTTAGGGCGTTTGAATTGCGTTTGTCACCCTGGTGATCACTCATATTTATCGAATAATTGCGATGCGAGTGCCGCTTTACTGCAACAAATAATGAATGAACATAATCTGATAGATGTGAGAGAGCATGTGCCTGCCTCATTGAAGTTTACGCATTTTTAGGGAGTTTCTCATGCACGGCTCGATGGCATCAGTGTCTCTATAAACCTATGGTTGCACTTTCACAGCTATGTAGTAAACCTATATTTTTCACAGATCATTGTTTTGTGGCAGTTTCATGGGGTCCTAGGAGATTTCGCAAGATTATACCTAACTGGAAATTACGGAATCTAAACGTACAGCTATTGCAAGAGGAATCTTGTGTTAAAATAGTCAAAAAATGCCTGCATGTGGTAACCCAACATCGACAGTTGCCGATTTCTGCTCATTGGGAAATCTTGGCAGAAACATTGACAGATCTCACGTACAGAGGGAATCGATGATATGCGAAGCACGAATGAGGAAGGTCATATATCATACTAAATTCAGCCAAATGTTACGAGGTGGAGGTGAATGATGTCGTACATGACTTACGTGTTATTTACTTTCGTCTATTCACGTCACGTGATACCAAATTTAGTATATGTGGAGCTAGCGAAACGGCCGTGATCACGCTGTCAGCATAGTATGTTGTCATTTTCTTAAATTACGCGCGTGTCAGGACTATCACGTTAGCACCAGTCATATACTTTCGTTATGCAATAATATCATGTAGAACCAAATTTAGTAAATGTGGAATTAGCGAAACAGCCGCAAGCGCATCATGAAGGGTCCAATATACTCCGACCTAACGTTGACGAACTCGCACGCTGGGCGCAGAGACAGTGCGCTAGCAAAACGGACGCCAGGCGCGACGCTGATCGGCGTGGCCCGGCGGCAACCGGCGCAAAATGCAACATGCTGCATTCCGCGCCTATGACGTTGCCCAGCTCTATCCAGACAGCACTGCGTCTGCCTCTCTTCGTGATGGAGAGACTCCTGGCGCGCTCAAACGCGCATGCGTCAAATCAACGCAGCGCGGTGTGTGCCTGCAAGTATATGGCAGGCAGATTGGCCCCTGGCGTGACATCACCGGCGTGACGCGACGAAACAAACGCAGGCGGGCACGCGTGCCGTGTCACGTCGAAGTGTATTTGCGCCTTGAGTGTGGCATGTAGTCATGTAGTTACATGACACGCATCTCATGATTATCATGTTTAGACGTGTTGTTTACCTATGTCGTCTGTTCACGTCACGTAATACCCGATTCGGTACAAGTGAAGCTCGCCAAACGGCCATGAACGCATCATGAGCGTAGCTTGTAGTCATGCTGTTACATGACACGCATCTCATGACCATCATGTTTGCACCAGTCACACACATTCGTCATTCATGCACGTCCCGTAATACCAAATTCGGTACATGTGACGCAAGCAAAACGGCCGCGAGCGCATCATAAGCGCGGCATGTAGTCATGTTGTTACATGACACGCACCTGCACAGATCATTATCATGTTTGCACTAGTCAAATACCTTCGTCATCCATTCACGTCCCATAATACCAAATTTAGTAGATGCAAAGCTAGCGAAACAGCCGTGAGCTCACCATGAGCGTGGCGTGTAGTCATGACTGGTGATAACATGAAAATCTTGACGTCCATGTCATGATTTCCATGTTCGGGTCTGTAATTTATGTTTGCTATGCAGTCATGTCATACCATGCCAGTTTTGCAATATGTCATGTGAACGAAACCATCGCAAGAGCAGCAGGACGAAGAAATGTAAATCATGACATTAACGGCATACATATCATGATTTTCATGTTATGACTAGTCACTTATGCTTGTAATAAAGTCATGTTATGGCATACCAAGTTTGGTATTGCTACCATTATCGAAATGGCCAGAAGATCTAAAAGTCATAAGCGCTTCGATGGATAGATAGATAGATAGATAGATAGATAGATAGATAGATAGATAGATAGATAGATAGATAGATAGATAGATAGATAGATAGATAGATAGATAGATAGATAGATAGATAGATAGATAGATAGATAGATAGATAGATAGATAGATACGCTCAATGGCGCCGAAGTTCGCTAAGAAAGGCTTCGCATTTAAAAGAATTTCCTTCTACAGCTCATGGTGTTAGGTTCTTACCGTTCAAAAAGGCCATTAACAATAATGTGCCATATGATTTAAGATGTTATTGGGCCTTTATTCATAATGAAGGAGCCGCATGATTGATAGACACGCTGAGTCACTTCTTCGACAAAGGCTGTTTTCCGAGAACTAGCAGCCAATGTGCGTAGTGTTGTAGAGACTTTCGACCCTGTTCCGGAGTGGCTTGGACTTCCGGACGAGTGTGCTTACCGTACTTTTGAAGGTTCGTTGGACTGTGTGAAATTGTGTCTTCCGCGTGTACGTGCGAGCATAATTTTGAAATGTTTCATTGTGTACCTAATTCCGATAATCTTTGACTGCATACTTCCATGTATTAAAGAAAAAAAAACACATGTGTAGCTAAGTGGCAGAATACTGGGCTGGCATCCAGCAGACCCGGGTGTGAGCACCACTGTGCTAGATCATACTTGCCTAGGCCAAGTTTACAAGTAACAAGCACCGGCGTAACTCGGTGGTAGAATATTGGGCTGGACCCCAGAGGGCCCATGTTCAAGCCCCACTGCGTTATTGCTTCACGGATCTTTTCTTTCTAATTTCGCGTGATGTGGTTACGGACACCGGAGGCGGCTGTTCTATTGACAGCGTTCACAAGTGTAAACGTATAGCCATCACATCAAAATGGCTAAGCATTGAGCAAGGGCCTAAACTATTGCCACATGGCTGAGTCATGTGACAGACGCAAAGACAGACCGAAAGTTTGACGCTGTAGTATCCCAAAAAAGCCTATGGTATTAGAAATATGTAAAGGCGGGGGCCTGCATTTTATTTTGAGCGGCGACAGAGCCCAGAGTTGCGTGATACGCCAGAAAAGATTTTCAAGTTATAGTGGAACAATGACTAGTGGTGGAGCCCTTTTAATAAAAGCCGTCACTTCTGCTTTCACTCAGTAGGAACAATGCACAGGAGCGGGGCCGAGGGCGAAAGAGCCCTCTCACCGGTGGCATGGAAGCATCTTGAGTGTGTATAACAAAAGCTGCGCCAAGGTTTTTCAGAATAAAGAGGCTGACGGAGCCTTGACTCGCCAGTAAGGCGTCGTTTTGGAAGGAACATATGAGCTCTTTTTCCTGGTTCCTTGCCGCTTCAACTGTTCGTGTGCTGTTTGCGTAGAGTAATGTGCATGTCTACATCCCTTTTATTTTTTGAAGTCATTGTTAGGCAGACAACACAAGAGTGAACTACAAAAGCCGCCGTTTTGCAAGCGAGTTAGGGCGACGTCACTTTGAGAGAATGAACGACCTTAAACGGAGCGTTTAGAATAGGATGCGTCGCAAAGAAAATAATTAAGTTGGAGGTGTTTCTTAACACTCGGATAATTGTAATTGTCTCTCTTTACGCGTTTGATATTTTGTATCCTTTTTTTTTACTTACGTGTTGGTTTTAATATTATGGCAAAGAACTGAACATTAGGAGAAACAGTAAATATTGAAAGAAAGAGTACAAATTTTTTGTGATCAACGCTCACAAAGGGTTGCTGGGCGATTATGAGTACATTCACCCACTGGCGTAAGTTCACCGTTGAAAAATGTTTTCACTGCAGCCGTTGACGCTATGGGAAAATATGTGCTACGTTGAGCATGCAGGCTACCTGTAGTGAATAAACCTGTACAAACGTTTTTTTTTGTGCGCCAACATACTTGAATGAGCAAAAAAATAAGAAACAATTACTACATGTAAACAGACTGAAGCAAGTAGGTAATAATCAGCAATGAAGAATGAAGACCACGAAGTTTATACCATTTTTTAAATATCGGACTCCTACGGACGTTGGACTCTATATAGAGTTTTGCAGACAATTAGCGTGTCCTGTTAGAGCAGCTTTGAGTAGCGCGAAGTCTGATTCCCCTGCACAGTTTGCTGTGCAACCATGGATGTGCAGCAGTATCGGGAGCGACACAAGTAATAAACTTTGTAAGTATTAAATATGTTAGCACAATAAACACTCAGAAAGAGAGCTACCAATTTCTCGCCGCGAGTCGAACGGGCAATAGCCACTATGCATTACTTTGCTGGATCGCTCGCCAGACCAACGGCAAAAACAAGAGCATACGCAAAAGCTCTTCACGCTACGAAAGAAGACTTCAGTCGACGCCGCTGTAGCGTTAGGAAATGCCACGTATGTAACGGAATTTAGTTTCAGCGATTACCGCAACTGTCGCAAGAAGAACGGCGAAAGCACTGAATTCAGGTCATTGCTTTATGTTTGGTAAGTGAATAAATTGCGCTCTCCATAGCCGGTCGCCCGAGTAAGTGTAATAATGTAGGTTTCTTCCAATTGTTTAGAGTAGCCTTAACGGATAACCGTGCTAATTTCGACTAAGGCTCTCTGCGGAGCCTCTAAGTGTGTTGTGGGCATGCGATAAGCATCGTGCACTGTGCGACCAAACAATTTTGTGCCTGCAGCTTGCAGCCTGAGATGAGATTAGACCAGTCGTATAGAGGCTAGTCATCGTAAGGAAGCAAAAATATATAAAAAAACGCAGCTGACCCCTCTCTGTAGGAATATATTGAACACAAAACTGAGACGTGTCTTCACAGACGTAGTTGAGTGTCATTCTGAAAAATCTTGCCACAATAAAGAGGAATGACTGCTACGGCAAAAAAAAAACTGAAAATTCACGCGAATAACGGCAAGCAGCTGAAAACTTGCAGTGCGCACCTCAATCAGAAAGTGCGCACGAAACGAGCACACACGTGAAGGAGTACGAACTAACAACCATCACTGCTCGGCACTTAGCGCGCACTATTCAAACAAAATGAAAGACGCACGGAACGAACGCACAAGTATACGTAGGACAAGCGCGAAGCTGTCACCCTTCCTGCCACTACGTGTGTGTGAGCAGCATGCTCCTTTTAAAAACGCGGCTGTGGTAGAAAGCGAAGTGGCGTTCGTGCACTCACGTATCACGAGCCTGGTAGGCGCGTGCTCTGGAGACTACGCTCTGTGGAGGCGGGCTCATAGATACGCGAGAGGCGGCGACCTTCGTGCTTAACGTGAGCTCGTCACGCCATCTCCCAACTGATGACAAAAACGCACTGAAGATGCGAAGCTCAGGGGACTATCAAATTGTATATGGCGTACATAAACACCTTGACAATAACATTCTCATCCACGTACGTTCCGTAGCGTAGTGGTTACCTCCGTGCACAGCGGAGTGAGAGGTCGCAGATTCGACGCCTCCAGACAGAATTTCTGATTTTATTCTTTGAAATCTGTTAGTATACATTTACCAACGTCATATCCGTGACAAAAATACGTCAGCGAAGCTGTAATGAACCCCGACATCAAACATTTTCGTGTAAAAGAAATGTCTTGCAGGCTCTGCAGAATTTCTACGTTAACGATTTCTTGTGAGTTGGTTTTAATACATTAGTCAGCAGGAATGATTTTGTACAACAGACCTTACTATAAAACACCCACAGGTTTTATACGCACAGATATCCTAACGCAATTGTTCTGCATAGTGTGTAGTTTACGTATTCGCTCTGAATTGTTTTATCGTACGATCTTTTTTTGTCATGTGCTCTCTTTAAGGTTCTGTTTTTAGCACAGATAAAAATAACTTCATTTCACTTGCTATCATACGGAGGCTTCTACCGAAAACGAATTATTCGCGGGCGCTCTATCTCACTCATACACACACAGGCACGCACTCCCGCACACAGAAACAAGTACACACACACATACACCGTTTGTATACAGAATCCGCAGCACTTGCGCGGTAATTATCTCTTGCTGATTTTCCTTTGAAAAGAATGCCGCTATTTCAACTGGTGCCTTGTCTATGTGTTCAGTGGCAAACAGGCTGCTCAAGGTTTGTTTGTTTTACATCACTGGTTGGAACTACAGCCCACCGTGCCTGGCTACACTGCTCCTGGAGAAGAAATGGACTCCGACTTCTGAGAGACTACTGTTATCATCCTCATCAACGCATAGCTCATCCTCCAGGCCACTGGCTGGCATTCCTCCTCATCGTTTTGTTTGTATTTTCCCGGATTCAAAGCAAACGCATTTTAAATAAACACACACACACACACACACAGACGCACTCCAAACACCGAACTTAAGGAAATACACTGCTGCCGAATGCCGACCTGCTCCATCCTGTGAAGCTAACCGCTTTATTGCTTGCAATTCTATGCCGCACTCAGTAGGTTTTATTGTTGTCGTTTATTAGGGGCGAAGCTTCTTATAGCAGCACCCCTTAGTCCCTCGTAACCGTTGTAGTGGTGTGTAACAAGTATACCATTTTCACCTCCAAGGTGGTGCCGGTGAGAGATTTCTTCTGTGCGTTGTTGAAGATGGTGATCAATGTACATGCCGATGGCTGCTGAGGGGGAATGAGAGACAGCAGAATTCGGCTTTTAGTTTCATTCGCAAGCTGCGAATTATTTATTGTTCAACAACGCACAAAAGACAAGAAAGGGTTTGTACGTTATACCCGCTGGGCGTAACCTACTAGGTTTTAAAAAAATTTAGCGAGCGTTGAGCCGCAGTGCCATGAATACAGTGAACTAGTATAGACATTGAACTCGGGGTGGTTAATGGTGGGGAGCAAACATGAAGCGCAAGCCGCAAGAAAGTGTGCGTGTGCCTCCTCTCGTTCAGTCCTTGAAATTTCCTCTGGATGGCGGTGCTTCTATATATGAGAAATATATGATGAAAAGATGCAAGATGGTGGTACTTGGAGTGTTGAATAGGTGGACGAATGGACACACAGACAGATGCATCAACGGACGCACGGATGGCTGCACGGACGGATGGACGCACGAACGGACGCAGGAGCGGATGCATGGACGAAAGCAGGGACGGACGCACAGATGAACGTGTGGACGCACGAACAGACGCACGCACGGACGGGCGGATGGACGCACGGGCGGCCACACAGACACACGCATGAATTGACGGAAGCAAGAACGAATGGACGGACGGATGCTTCGCCCCACTATCCATCATTCACTTCGTGGATATGCTGCCATTTTTTTTTCGGAACAAATTGGTTTTTAAAAAATTAGATTGGCTTAAGATTGTTATACCTCCTGGTTGTATAGGCTACCCCCTTTCTTTTATAAGTTATTTTTATATATAGAAGGCGTATAAAAGCGCGCACACACACACACACACACATACACACACACAAACACCCCCCCCCCCAGACACACACACAGAGAGAGAGAGAAATGAGCGCCCACGCCCTGTTTAAAACGAGGTGCTTGAGTTGCCTGTCTCATTTTTTATGCCAGTGAAGATATATCCCTTGTCCTAATGAGGCACGCAACTAAATCTAGAAAATATGCTTGCCGTAATAAAGGCCCACCAAACATTATAAGCTGTCTTCAATATAAGAGGACCAAGAGAAGGTATTGCATTGCTTTCGAAACGCCGCTAACTTCTGGTACATTTGGCAGAGCACATAAAGCCGCGATTGCGTTAATTTTTCTCATCAGGAAAGCATCCGCGGGGCGTAGAAGAGTGCCATAATTAGCAACATACTTGGTCCAGCAACCGCCAATATTGTCGAGCAAACAAAAATTCCACGGTTACGAAGGCTCCCCTCCCTCTAAAAAAGCAGAAAAAGAAAACTTGTGTAGCTTCAGAGAAGGTGCCCAAAGCGACGTCTTGAGCGAAGGGCCGACGACGGCTTCCATTGTAATTTCGGGAAAAGCAGATGAATGTTAATGACTAAAAAGTATATATTTTTTCAGCAAGCACTTCACCATCCGTAGTCTGAAAGCTGATCTGGGACTACTCATGTTTTTGTGATAGAGAGCGGATAAACGCCAATACATTGACATTAAAGGTGGTCCCTAAGGTATTTGCTTGTTCAATCTTGTTTTTCATTTCTTGATCGTGACAATCAAAAAACCGTCGTATTGAACTGCTGACAGCCTTTGGAACGAACTATCCCGGTGGCACCTGAATGGCTCACACGTGGTACTGTTGGTAAGCAAGAAAAGAAAACAGAGCAGACATCCGGGAACTCAGTTGTGTTTGTTTGGTAAGCTATATTCTAAATAGCCGTGTTTTTTCTTACATTTTAACCTAACTGCATTACACGCTTGATTGAGTATTGTTCCTTACACACGGATCTTCCTGAAATTAGCTGGATAGTGCTTAAACAGAGAGTAATCACAAGGAAGTTTTCAAGCAGATTACACGATAAGCATGTTGAAAGTACGCTATGCAGGTAACATAGCTGTTTCGTCTGGATCCCATGTTCTCGTATAAAATTTTTATCGGCATATTAGGCTGTTTATTAACGAAATACATATAGTAATAAGGCAATATCAATGAATATAATAACGGATGACCAATTGCTGATAAGACCTCCCCTTTGATAAAACAAATAACATGGTTGTTCACTTCGTTATAGCCATCGGTAATACACGTAAATGAACCGTATTTTAGCAGGATTCGTGCTTGTTGTTCATTCCACGCGTCCTTTATAATCATAAGTACCTTTAGCTTATTGCACATCGACGCGTTAGAGCTTGCACAATGTATATTAGTGTAGCTATATCACCACTTGACGCGGTTCAAAACTACGTTGACGGTAAGTCGCATATCTGTATCCTCGCTACTGATGCGAAAGGATATGATTTAACCCATCTGCAACAGCTCAAGTATTATTATAAACCCGAATTTTCTTTGGACTACTTCCAAGCAAAGATGACATAAAAAAATCGCAGCATATCACTGAGTGAATTGAGCGGGGCGAAGCGTTGATTCGTCCGACCGTCTGGATGCGCGGACAGGCTGACGGACGTGCGGACAGACAAAACACGGACGGACAGGCAGACGAATGGACGGACGGATGCTTCGCCCCACTCATCATTATCCAATGCATGGTTATACTAATAAAACCACTAACACTATCCAGTTATAATATTCCTTAGGACATATACACAACGCCATTAATGAGCAACTTAGAAACTAGAGGTGGCTACAAATATATTATTCCCAAAGACATACACAGAACGTAATCATAGGCAACTCATGAACTAGATGTGGCTTCATACTACTACTATGACTATAGTGGAGGGAACGACCCACAGCCAGAGCTTCGCCCCTAAATGGTAGAAATAAACACTGGTCATAATAGACACTGGTTCTCAATACCAACTCATTCATAGCGCCGTCATTTCAGCAGGAGAAACACCAAGCTGTGCGCATTTCAGTAACAGGGTAACCAATGCCTGTGCCCATGCATACAAATTACTACACTTCAAGACGGTATTAGCTTAACCGTCATCGAGGAAGGCGTTCCGCTGGGGTGTCTCTCACCGCAGCGAAACTTTAAACTGCGGAAACGCTACGTGCCAGTGCTCGTTAGTGTCATAATGCAGTACTCAGTGTCACCTGACGCCACCCCTACGTACACAGAGGCCAATGTCTAAAAGAAGAAGATTTGAAAGATAAAAGGCTCGTTGATGCAACGTGTAAAGCGCTCGGCAGCTCTTGTCACGTACCGAGAAGGTGTACGTTCGGCTGCCAGCTCATCTCAATATACGAAATAGTTTGTTACACTTGTTCATCGTCCTCTAAAACTTACTGGCATACTTCTGTAGCGTGAATTCATCGACAAAGTCTTGATGTAGCCCGGTATAGGTATGCTTGTGTTGAAAATTACATAACGCGCGCATTTCCGCTGGTTAAGTGTACTATCTTCTTGCGTAAGGCATCCGTATAGAGTATTATACTAACTATAAATACATTTTTAGCTACTTCTACGAACAAAAAAATCATGCTGCACTATTTATCAAGCACCGCATAACGACTGGTACATAAGCGGCACAGTCTCATTTCAGTGCACAGTACCGCATATAAAGCGGTTTTTCACCTGTCATTATGCGTGACAATCCTGTTGGGACGATTGCGCCTGCTATAAACGACCTTCGAGCGGACGCAGCGTCTGTATGAAGTACTCCATGGCGTGAAAAAAAAAACGTCAGCTAATGTGAGAGAAGGCAGGTCACGTGATCTCACGTAGCATTCAGCGCATTCTCTTATTCCTTCCCTCTCTCTCTCGCCCCGCCGTAAGACAACTTGCGCTGGCGGCTAAGAATTTGTGTTAGCGTTATCTCTTTTTGCATTTTGGTTGGTTGGTATCAACTTTACTGGAAGTTCGGCAGAGCTTTTCACCAACCGGGCCTTAGGTCTACCGCGTGGGGACGTCAGGACCTTGCCAGAGTGCCACCTCGCAGTCCTGCCGGACGGCCCAGAGTTGGTCGCCGAGGCTGGGGCTGCACAGGGAAGCAGCCCACCGCGGCGAAAGGGGTTCCGGATTTAGCACCTTGGAGATTTTTGGCGCAGTCCCAGAGCATGTGATTCAATGTGCCAACCTCAATATGGCATATCTTGCTGATATTCGTGTTACCAGAGCCAGTGTTACCGTATACACTCTGCAGATGGGGACGTTGATCTTGGATTCTTCTGCCTTGTACCAGTTGTGAAATGCCGCAACGTACGCAATGTGACACATGACGTAAGAGTGTATGAGTCGTACGAGACTATCTTCTCTCATTCCACTTCTTCTGCTACTGGCCCTTTTGAGAACTCTCATAGCGTTAGTAGTCTTGTGCTTTAGCTTAGTGATCGTTTCGCCATTAGCTCCGTTTGCCTCGATTATCATGCCGAGGACTCTTACTCTTTTTACTATCGGCATCGTTGCTCCGTTACTCGTACGCAGCCTGTGATTCTCTTCGTATTCATCGTCTGGTTCTCGCCGCCATTCCTCTAGCCCCGAGTGTCCTACCTCTCTCCGTGGGGTTGTAGAGCAGGAGTTCTGACTTTTTCGGTGAGCATCGTAGTCCCGTTTCCTCGAGATATCCCTCTACTGTGTCGATTGCAAGTTGTAGCACCGTTTCGATGTGGCCATCGCTGCCTCGGTGCACCAAGATAGTTGCCTTTTATACGATGTTTTCGTAGCCTTTGTGGACGTGCTTCACCATCTTCGTGACGCAATGGCGTGAAATACTTTTGCGAGTTTCAGTTTGCTTTAAGATAAATTCCTCTACTGGTGTAAAAGTTTATTCGAGTGGGGCTTGCAACCCTGCAACCATGACATGTCGTCTGAGCGTCACAAAAACGAGAGACTGCTCGCAGTGCGGTGCGTAAACTGCAGGCACGAAACCAGGTTCGACTGGGTAAGTTGATTTCGAATCTGTTGCTGTACCTTTTATAAGAATTATATCTTTACTATCGGGTGTCAAATGAAGTTGCAGCATGGCGGCTCCTATCTATTCCTGAATGTAAAAACAGTGCAAATATACAAACTATAAGACGGAAGAAGAGCCGACAAGGCGCTGAACTCGCAATTAAATTTTATTAGAAGGAACACACACATAAATCATGCAGGCACAAGACCTAGTCACATTACACAACATGGCGACTGCTCAGCTGAAGTATGGTGTGTAATGTGAGATGACTTTGTGAGATGTGAGCATGTGAAACGTAACCTTGTGATACGCGAGCAAGCCGTCTGTGGCACTGGTGATAAGGAGGTTGGATACCTGGGTTCAGCGCTGTCAGGCTAAAGCAATGTATTTATACAATGTCACGCATGTTTTTGTACGTAGTTGTGATGATTATTAAAGACGATACTCTTTCTTGGGGACCTTCGACGAAAAAAAAAATTTGGTCTATCTGTCGGCACATTTGCCTGTTTATTCATCGTAACGGTACCTCAAACAGCACCAAACGGCCAACCCCATCCGCAGCGTCCACCAATATTGCTCAAGGTTTAGCGTTCATCGTTGTGTGATTTTCAATTAAAAAGCGATTATTGCGCATATCTGAGGCGCCACAATAACGCTTCGATGTTTTCTATGTCTGCCTTTATACTAGAAGAGGCACGCACAAGTAGCTCTAAGGAATGTATCGTTTATTGGGGCTGCGCTAGTTAGTGCAACGCGATGGTCAAAAAAGTGTTTCCAACGCTTTGCTACGACGTCACGGCGGTGGCACCTGCCCGTCACTTCGCGTTCTACACCTTATCACCTCCGAGACTGGCGCGCATCTTTCTCCGCGGGCTGCACGCCGTTGTTTTTGAAGATAACTGCCAGATGGCACTTGTGTCTAACGTACCTAGATGCACAAGTTCACCTCCGCCACACGCTCGAAGCACTCTAAAGCAGCGCCTGCTGAATACCATTAACCGATTTTCTTACGCAGAAACATCAAATAAACGTTTCGTTCACTCTCTCCTGACTCATGACTATCGTCTTTAGACGACGTTTACAGCGTAACATCTAGATTCGGACCGATTTTTTTTTCGTTTGTTTTCTTTTTTTGGGTGTTTGCGCATGTGTCAATGTTCTGTGTGGTTATAATCTTTTTTGTACCCTCTTTGCTCTGATGCGCAGTCGCCCTGGTGTACCATGTGGGTATATGTCTTCTGCCTGATAAATGTGTGTGTTCCTTCTGATAAAATTTAGTCACGAGTTCAGCGCCTTGTCGTCTCTTTTTTCGTCTTTGTCTGTATATTTGCACTGTTTTTACATCCAATAATAAATAAGAGCCGCTATGCTAAAACATTATTTGACACCCGTTAGCTAGGCACAGCAACAGCAACAGCATCGCAACAGCATCGCAACAGCAACAGCAGGGCACAGCAACAGCATCGAAATCAACTTGCGAGCCTTGACGAGATTTTGAGGCATCCTAAAAGTCTTACCGTGGGCCCTAGAACGAAACTTTTATTTACTTTTTTATTTTATTTACGGTGTTCTATTGGTACAAGATACGTTTAATTCTGCGGCATGTCCTATCAATAAAGAGCTTTAAAAAGCCAGTATACCCGGGAAAACTTTCTACCAAAACAAACAAATCGTTGTGCCATCTACGAAAGTCATTCTGTGTGAAGGGACAAATTCAATGATTTTGTCATGAAGCTTCTGTTACAAATACTTCTCAAATATCCCTAAAATGTTTATTGGTGCACCTATGGTCGTTACAAGAGATGTTTTGGCAACTTCCTCATTGGCAGAATCGAAGTAGAAGTTTATTCCGGTGGCTTGTATAATGAAAGGGACAACAGTGACGCAACGTATGCGTCCAGGAAACTCGAACGTCTCCTAACGGCACGTGAATGTGGACAGTGAGCTCCTTACGAAAACAATGTGCATGTGCAGCCAAACGAATGTTCGATCCACTGTACGCGAACGGCAGTCCTTCCTTCAGAAGAAGCTAACACATTCGGGAACAGCGTCCGAGCAGACTGTCGGAGGTCGTTGTCGCCCACAGAACAGAAATCTCATTTGGTGCAGATGTGTCCGCCCTCACTCTAGTACATCCATTTGAAGTACCACCTTCATTTCCCCTGGGACATTGATCTCGCCGATAGTGAAAGCCCGGTATGAAAGCTCCCAACTGGAGGACTGAGCGAGAAAGCCCACAGCTTCAATAACGTTCTCTTGACCACATGGGACTGCCCTGCAGGTCCTTATTGCGACACAAAAAAGCCGAAGCCTTATTGCAAGGACGTCACTTACTGTGAGCGTGCTGCACTGGTTTACATGACGTTTATGTTCTTATATAGCAGGGAAAAAAGTAGAAATTTCGGGGAACGTTTTTCTTTGTTACACACAGCATTATTGAGATGGGTGGTGATGGCGGTGAGAATTCCAAAAGAGTATAGGGTATGTTAATATAATACTTGAAATGTAGAAAACAAAAAGTGGACGATGCTAATTAAGATAATGTAAAAAAAGTCAAGCTAATGCATGATGGAGCTGCAGATGTTCAGCATAGAACTTCAAGCACAGGACATGTGGTGAACTAGACTGTGACTCAAACGAGTCATATGCCTCTTGGAATATGGAATACGTAACATGCAAGACGTGGGGCCAGAGAGACACGCTGTACAGAATCAGTTTCAACAACCATCGGAGACATGTCCCTGCCAGGCCTTGATCGTTCAAAACTCAGGTCATTGAAAGATTAGAAGCAATTAGAGAACAGAAGAACGAGAATATTACTTTATACACAAATTCAACCAAATAAAACATGGAATAAATACACACCAAGGTATCCTGTCAGCATTACGACTACTAAAAGACGCCAACGCCCTTCTCTAATCAGTCGTCGGCCCCTGGCCGCCAACTGCGACAATAATATTCCCTGACATAGCTATAAGCGTATGCATGCAACAATATAGAATTGCTTGCTGAGACACGCACAGCCTGAGTGCGCAAAATAGCAATCCCCGAAGTCGTACTCTATTTTTTTTCCTTTACGCACCTTTTCTTTTCCACACCAGCAAATAGCCAATGTATACAATCAATATTGATGGTGGGGCAACATTATCGACTTTTTTTGTACCTTTTGGCGCCAATGACAGTACAAGCATGCACTCGAAGACCTTAAATCTTCACCCCACCTATTCGCCGTAAGCCACTTGAATGTTCAAGCCTACCGTGGATGGCACTGGAAGGTGTGATACTAAACGCGTGGCATAAGGCGTCACACTGTCCAAGTTGCCATTGCCCTCTTGAAGGAAGGTGTGTGTGTGGGGTGTATTGTTTTCAATATTAATCATGGCTCCTTAAACTACCACAATGTTCGCGTTGTTCTCTTGACAGGCCGTTCCTTCTTATTCCACTGTTTATTTTGTTCATCTTTTCCTGTCTGTCCTCTCCCACACTCCCAATCGTATGCCTTGACATGCTATAAGCAAACACATAGACGCGTAAATATCGCTTTGCTTTGAAAAAGACACGGCTCCCTTTGAAACGTCAGCAAAAAAAAGAGATATGTGAAGGTACATCAATTTTTATACTTATAATTTTGCGACAACCAAAGTTATTCTTCAGCATAAAAGCCTCATATACACATAGTGCTTTTTAAACAATTAGATAACTTTCACGAAGTCATCTGAAAGTAAGGTTGTGTAGCTTTTGCGCACAAGCTCCTCATCGAGGCGGAAATATTTTGCCGCAGATGAAAAGACACTTCTTTCAATACCTTTTCACTCATTGACTTGAGAGCACTTGTTAATGTTACGAAGTTGTAAAGCACGACGTCATCGCATACCTACTTTTCAAAAAGCACGAAAGTTGTAAGTACTTAGAGATATTCATTATAGAACTTGACGGACCAAATTGAGAACTGATTGCGCAAGGCGCGCACGAAGCGTGACACATCTATTACGTCAGACCGGAACTACCCGTTACGCGAGAGTGATAAATTTTAAATCACTGCTCGTCGTGGTCGCATGTTTATACGAAAACTGCAAGTGATTTCACATGCACTTGCGCACTATTTTAGTCTCCCGCTTAGCGTTTCACACTCGTTTGTTTCTGTCGAACTGTGCATATGAAGACCGGAACTGCGCATATGAAGACGGGAACATAGTCTGTGTACTAGTGTAATTTTTCAAAATGTCAACTGATAATTGTGAACAGATTCCGCTTTGGTGCACCTTCGGGCAAACTCTCACTTCCTTGTGACGTGTCAAGTCAGTACGCGGCCGTCCTTTGTGCGCGATCAGTTTGCAGTCCACTTATCAATTTTAATGACGAATATTTTGAGCTATACGTCAAAAGTTTGCGATTTCTAAAAAAATAGGTATGGGGCGAATTCAATCACACTATGACTTAACTGGGGGAAAGTATTACCACCTCATGTGGGAAACCGATGGAAGCCCCAGGCTAGTGCTTTCTGTTTTCGTAAAAGAAGGTGTATTGTTTTTGAAAAAAGCCCAGGTTCACCACCAAGAAAAGCGATGAATTCAACAGCAGAAAATTTCTAAGTCATGCGAAGGACGGCAAGCAGATTGAAATGAGCAGGGTGTTCCTCAAGTGAAAGGACGCACAAAAGGAACATACACAGAACGAGCACGAACTAAGAGCGTTAGCAGGTCAACGTGTACCTAATTAGGGCTGCTCAAAGATTGGGAAGAACGTCCAAAACATACGCCCATATAAAAAAAAGCAAACGTGAACAAATATTACAGTTAAGTGTTTGAATAACGCACTTCTTTTATAAAGGCGCCGCTGCAGCGAGCGAGGTGACCTTCGCACGCTCTCTCTAGTTTCAGCACACGCTTTCCGGTGACATCACACGAGGTGCACCACTCCCTTCACCGCACGAGATAACTGCGTGCGCATGGGTGACGACGCCTTTTAGGTCGAAGTCCAGGTAGTACAAGAGTGCGTGCATCGCAACAAGCGGAGCGCCGACCTCCCAAGCGCGCCCTCTTCGCTACCTCGCCGATATTGCAGTTAACTCGCTGAAAAACTCTAAGATTGGCTCAAGGCCAGCGGTAAATAGTGTAAATAAATAGGTCGCCATTATATGCTGAAGGACATACGCTGTAGCAGCCCAGTGGTTTAACGTCGCGTTCAATGGAGCGAGAGGTCACCCACTCGATGCCGTAACGAAAAATATTTTCTCTAATATTGTTTGTGCAATAAATACATTAGCAACATGGCGGCTGCGCCCAGACGGCAGACATGGTAGAATGTACATATAACTGCTATCATAATAAAAATTGTGTTTATATAACATTTTTGTTTCCCCGCAAGCGCAGATTTCCAAGTACCGGTACGGACCTACGTCAGGAGAGTAGATTGTGATTCGCGCTCAGCGCGGCATTTCTTTTGTCAGCTTTTTCATTCAGTTGTGCATCTTATGATCCTCCGGCATGTCCGAGAAAGAGAAAATTTTCACTTTTTTCACGTCCTCATGGTGAAGTGTCTTACATTTCCCTGTTCTTAAAATCATGAAGTGCTAATGTGTGGTCTTTTTCTTGCTTCCGTTGGGCACTCGTGCTGTTTCTAAAGAAAACTTTATGGTTTATTTACTGGCTGTCAAATGAAAACGGTCATAATGATCAACGATCATGCTTTCAACTTTCACGAAACTTTCTTTTCCAGCTTTCAAAGTGACACCACTGAAGAAAAAAGGTCAATATTTTTCTGTATTGCTGCTTTGTTAAAGACTGCGTTACAGAAAGCGAAGAGCTCAAAGTCATTGAAAAAAAAGTCAAGGGGCGCATTTCAGAAAGGACACATTACAAATGGGTCACGCTTTTCTGAAGTGTAGAAAGACAGCTTGTATAGACTTGAAAAGTCGGTTGCGTATATGTCTGGGGCCCTGATGATAGAAAGCGCCTTTCGTGAGTGTGTGTGTGTGTGTGTGTGTGTGTGCGTGTGCGTGTGCGTGTGTGTGCGTGTGCGTGTGTGTGCGTGTGCGTGTGTGTGTTTGGCCGGGAGGAAAGAAAGTGGCTTCTATCGTACGGGCACCTTTTTTCCCTCTACTTTGGCCTCAACGGATATATAAAACATCTTTTAACGGTTCATTGAACTAGTTCTCCACAGCCTGTTCGTAAGATAGAACTATTCCAATCGGTTTTCAAAGACGCAGCACTTCTCGTACGCAAAATATAAGCCCTATTTGAATAATAACACATGTAAAGACGGCTTCCACTTTGAATGTAACAATATTCCCGTAAACTATAGACAAGAAATTTTTGTCAAGTCATGTTTCTCTCAATGATGAAAGTGACTACGTGAGAAGTTCCCGAAATATACTTATATTACGGCAAATGCACGGGTAGCGTCTAAAGACGAGTAATTATTCGGGACAAGGTAGCAAATAGAACCCGGTTATATCATCGAGTTTGGAAACTGCTCCGTACACATGGCACAAAGTGATGGTGGAAACCTCGACCTGTGAACCCTGAAATGATGGAGAAGATTCCATAAGTTATGTGCGACTGCCTGCGGTACAGAACACAGAGAAATGCGCTTTGCAGAGTCCTCAATTATTCGAGCACCGGACAACCTTGGGAAAAAATAATATTGTTATATTGGAAATTAGCGTCGTTGAACAATGTTGTGCAAGCGCCACTGCGCTTTCATATCCCAACGAACTGTGTCAGAGACTGACTGGAACGCCCTTCTGTGTGTCCATGAGGGCATTCTTTTTATTCATTTGCCTTGTTTTTTCTCTCTTCATCCTTTTTACTGCCCTGGCCATATCCAGGAGTTTTTTGTTTTTTTTAGGGGGGTGGAACGGACACCTGTTGAAGGCCTTGAAACACCTGTATTTGCGTTAATTATAGTCGGTAAAACGACTGCCTCCATCTGAATATCGAGGGGGTGCGCGGGCTCCTACGGCACCCCTTCTTGCTACGGGACTGCCACTACCTTTATACCTTCGTTCCTGAGCAGGGCAGCAAAGCGGTTACTAGTGCACGGTCGGCCATCCTTATTTTATTTTTTCATCTTTTTATCTCTCGCTGCTTTGTCCACAGCTCTTCCTAATACACCCTGCTTTCAAGAGGATGGCTTCAACCATGACCAATCCAGAGGCGTGCAGCGTACAACAGCCATGCTGGAACTTTTTTATTGTCTGAAGTTGTTGCGAATATGTACGCACAAAAATGTCTTGGACATGTATATGCATTACGAATAACTTATGAAATGATCATATGCTTGGATGTTGTCACGCGAGCTAATTTTGCAGCGTAAACATTATGAAATGCACGCATTGTGGATGCTTAGGCCACGTGGATTACTTGTCGACAAGGCATTCAGGTTGACACACTTGATCAAGGTAGAGGTCTCATTTGTGTGTGTAGTATGTGTCTTCGTAAGGACAAAAATAAAATGCTGCAGAAAATAATTACGCATAGAAGCACGGAACCAGTATAAGTGCTAACTTTGACCAGGTACTTCAGTTTTCGCAAGAGAGGAGTTACTCTCTTCATGGTGTTACGACAACGCCGAGCACTCCTCCAGAAATGATATTTCATTTCCAGAGCCGTTTTTAGGGTCATGAACGCACAGGGTAATTTCGATGCTATTCGCAAGTAGAAAAATGAAAAAAACAAAACCAGTGACACTAGTGTTGAAATCTCGTACTGCATGTGGACAAGGTTAAATGAATAAAGACACAGGGGATTATTCAGGGAAGTATTACACTGGTGCAATTTTGGTGTCTTCCAACGTTACAGCTTTTGTTCCTAAGATGAACCGTTCAAGTAGGGAAGCAAATGGAGGGCAGTGAAAACACAAATCACATATTAGTTAAGGTAATGCAACAAAATTGGTAATGGTCTCCGATCTCTATGAACTGATGGAGAAATGGCAGCCGTATATAACTAGCGGGTAAATGGGCCTGGTCACACTGCGACCTGGAGTTGCAAATACGGCCATCTTTCATCTTGTACGCTTTTTTTGTCAGTTAGTCGTGCACACCACTCCCGCATCTCAAAGTGTCGTTATCGCTCGCGTGTTGTCTTCTCAAAGTCTCTTACAAAATAGGCCATATGAGGGCATTCGAAGTTCACACAGCTTAATATTTTCAATATTCAGATTGAATAGGAAAAATTATTTTCATCTGTTTCGGAGGATATAGAGATGCGTTATGTCGTGCATTTATCTTTCTCTTTGAATGCCTGCGAGTCTATCATGTACCTCCGCTACGTTGACCTTCGCGACAACTAAAAAGGAGGCACGTTAGTATTCGAATTGAAGCATCAGTTCTGATAAAGAAGTGTGTGATAATCAGATAACACCAGAATGAGGGCCAGCAGGACATCATAGCAGTGATCGCAATAAGTTCTAGGACACAGCTGCATGAAGTGGACATTAAAGCAAAACTGACAACGCGTGCGCTTGCCCGCACGTGTGAGTGTGTGTGTGTGTGTGTGTGTGTGTGCGTGCGCGTGCGCGTGTGCGTGTGCACGCGCGCGCGCGCGTGTGTGTGAGTGTGTGTGTGTGCGTGCGCGTGTGCGCGCGTGTGTGTGTGTGTGTGTGTGTGTGTGTTTTGTGGAGTACGTGTGTTTGCGAGTGCATGTTTGGGTTTCCAATCTTCAAAGAAAAGTTATTCGGTCACTCCCGCTCACGACCTCCCTCCTTCTAAGCCCTGGTCGTTTACGTTGAACTCTTATTCTTCCACGCAGATGGCTCAGAGAATGCTGGTCCATGTCTTAGCTCAAACTACAAGTACGCTGCCGAACAAGCTTATGTAGAGAGCAATTCACTTGAGCCTGTTTGAGTTTCTCGCAGCACATCTGACACCAACACGAAGCTTGTCCTATGCGCCATGGAAGCCGGACCCTATTTCGCGCTTATGCAGCAACGACACATAAAGGATGAGGATTACTTCTTGTAAATAAGGGCTGTCCTTTCTCAAACGCAAACTATTCTTCAGATGCCGCCCTACTTATGCTGCTCCGTTGAGTAAGTACGCCACCGGCGTGAAAAAAGGGCCCGCATCAGCGGAAGTTCAAGAACGTTCTACGGAAGCGACTTTTCTTTGTTCTACGAGCTTAGCGTCCTAACTGTGGATGGTAGCGAAGAGTCAACAAAAACACCGATTCTACAAACAGTGCGCTTATTAGATTTGGAAGAGGAGTGACATTTTCGTATCAGGAGTAAGAGCTGCTCTAAGTGCTAAAGAAACCAAGAAAGTTCGAGTTGACTCCTTACACTGATGTTTCGTCATGCAAGAAGATATGACCGGCTCACAAGTCGCATAGCACATGCAATGCAACATGAACAAAACATGAGTAATGATTTTGAACCTGTCGTATCATGGTAGGAATTTTGTTCTTGAGTCGATGTATTTGGCTAGTATGTAGGCACAAGGCTACACAAAGGCCTTTACACAAATTTAGCCCCCTTTGAACATTTCATGAACAGGTGATACTAGATGTTCTACATATGGCTAAGAAAATGCAGCACATATAAATGCGACAAATTGAGGTCAGGCAAGGTATTTACTCTGCTATAGAAATCAAACACGTAACGAATACTTGCACACGAATCTACATACACCGAAAATGTGATAATTCGTTTGAGTGAAACGCACCACACTTCAGTATTTTGGGCATCTGTTTTTTTTTTGTTTGAAGTTTTGGTATGAAGTGTAGGCTTTCATGGAATGAAAGTAAGAATTCCGAATAATTGAGCGCAGTTATCGAGCTATGTAATGTTGTGTAGACTTTTTCGTTCCTATAAAACGCTTGGTGAAAAAAGAAAATTTACACAAACCAATTATGAAGCATAGGTGCCTAAGACACCGCTCATGAACATCGCTTTGATATTGTGTTGTAACCAAACTTGAGTGCTTTGCAGAAGCAATCACTTCCTCGCCACCTGCAGATTACGTGTGTCAGTAACCTCCATTGCAGGTGATGTGCAGAAAGTATTTTTATTGTAGTTGGTATTTTTAAGAATTAGCCCAACTTTTTCTCTCTTTCTCTCTCTGTGTGTGCCTGTGTGTGTGTCTGTCTGTGTGTGCGCCTGTGTGCCTGTGTGTGTGTGTGCGCCTGTGTGCCTGTGTGTGTGTGTATGTGTGTGTGTGTGTGTGCGCGCGCGCGACTGTGTGCGTGTGTGCCTGTGTGCGTGTGTGCCTGTGTGCGTGTGTGCGTGTGCCTGTGTGCGCGCGTGCCTGTGTGCGCGTGTGCGCGTGTGCGCGTGTGCCTGTGTGCGCGTGTGCCTGTGTGCGCGTGTGCGCGTGTGCCTGTGTGCGCGTGTGCCTGTGTGCGCGTGTGCCTGTGTGCGCGTGTGCCTGTGTGCGCGTGTGCGCGTGTGCCTGTGTGCGCGTGTGCGCGTGTGCGCGTGTGCCTGTGTGCGCGTGTGCGCGTGTGCCTGTGTGCGCGTGTGCCTGTGTGCGCGTGTGCCTGTGTGCGCGTGTGCCTGTGTGCGCGTGTGCGCGTGTGCGTGTGTGCGCGTGTGCGCGTGTGCGCGTGTGCGCGTGTGCGCGTGTGTGTGTGCGCGCGTGTGTGTGTGCGCGCGTGTGCGTGTGCGCGCGTGTGCGTGTGCGTGTGCGCGCGTGTGCGTGTGCGCGCGTGTGCGCGTGTGCGTGTGCGTGCGTGTGTGCATGCGTGTGTGCATGCGTGTGTGCATGTGTCAGTGTGTCAGTGCGTGTGCGCCTGTGTGTGTGTGTGTGTGCGTTTGTGTGTGCGTGTGTGCGTGTGTCAGTGTGTCAGTGTGTGTGTGTGCGTGTGTGCGTGCGTGCTTGCGTGTGTGTGTGTATGTGTGTGTGTATGCGTGTGTGTATGCGTGTGTGTGTCTGAGTGTTTGTTATGGTATATTGAGGCATTATGGCTCTGCTTCCAGCTAGCATGAGATCACGTGCTACAATACGCCAGCAGGCAAAAACAAAAAAAAATAATTTTAGTGTTCCACACTCGCCGCAATCGCTACTGGCTACGCTGACCGACACCTGCACGCGTACATGCAAATATGTACCCTATTATAACACGTAGGAATAACCCCCGCCATGAATTACTTGGTCAAGCATCGGACGTGTTATTCGAAGGTCACCGAATGAGTCACTGCTGGTGCACGTTATATTTTAATCCACTTTCCTTTCTTCAAACGTACATTTCAATTATTACTAATGACATCCCCCCTACTCTGTTTTACATCCTTGTTTGTTACTTCTCATTAATATGTTCGGTGTCTAACAAAGACAAACGAGCCCTTATGTGTACACTTGTTTATTTATTACAAAAGAAGTCATTTACAGATAGTATTTTTCCAAGATACTGAAGTCGGGAAGCTAAAGAGCGGATAAGCATTTGAGTTAAAGCCCATGGTGATTCTATTTTGATGTCGTGGGAGGCTACTACGAGGAAGACGAAAAAAATGGCAGCATATCCACGGGGTGAATGATGGAGAGTGGGGTGAGGCATCCGTCCTTCTATTCGTTCTTGCTTGCGTCCGTTCATGCGTCCGTCTGTGTGACCATCCGTGCGTCCATCCGCCCATCCATGCGTGCGTTTGTTCGTGCATCCTCACGTCCATCCGTGCGTCCGTCCCTGCGTTCGTCCATGCATCCACCCCTGCGTCCGTAGATACGTCCATCTGTCCATGCAGCTATCCGTACGTCCATCCGTGCATCTCTCTGTGTGTCCGTTCGGCCATCTAGTCAACACTCCGAGTACCACTATCTCGCATCTTTTCATCATATAGTCCGAATATAGAAGCACCGCCATCCAGCGAACATTCCAAGGACTAAACTAGAAGTGGCACACGCACACTTTTTTACGGATTGCGCTTCGTGTCTACTTCCCACCTTTAACCCCCTCGAGTTCATTGTGTATACTAGTTGATTGTATTCATGGCACTGCGGCCCAACGCTGGTTAAACCTTTCTAAAACCAAGGAGGTTACGCCCAGCGAGTATAACGTCAGATAGTGCTCAATGTACATGCCAATGCCTGCTAATGGAAAATCGGAGACAGGAGAATTAGGCTTTTAGTTGAGGCGCACGCTGCGAATTTTTTATTGCAGAACAACGCACAGGAGAAATCTCCCACCGGCACCTTCTTGCAAGTCAAAGCGTAAGACATGTTACGCACTATTACGAGGGACGAACGGGGGCCGCTTTAGGGATCTTCGGCCCTAAAACAAGGTACTTAAGTGGAGTGTAGCCAAAACATCATCGTTGTTAGTCACGAAGTCGACTAACAACGACCATAGTTTTAACGCTCCCTGTCCGGTATGCTCGCGCAAACCCTGCCTGCCATGGCCCTTTTACACTCAATTTTACTAAACCCCCCGAATTCGGTAGTCACCATTCTGCGTCTAGAATACAAGCCACGGGTGACGATGTCTGCGTAGCATCTGCACTCTCTTCCACATATTTTTTACCAGCTTTCAATTTTTTCATGGCATTTCGGTATCAATTTTTTCTCTGCGGGATTTAAAGCGTATTATGTGCGCGAAGCAACTGAACTACGCTTTCGCTAAGTTCTCAAGCCTCACTTTATATTTCATGTACTCTTTGTCAACAATAAAACCTAGGCACTTATTAAAATCTAGCATAAACATAACTTAACAAAACATAACAGTTTTTTGTTTGATGAGCTACTTAGGTAAGCTGCATTGTCTTCGCAACGGGGTAACAGTTGGTCTTCTGCTATGAATATTTTATTGTGAAATTAAGATAGACAGTGTCTGAAAACTGCTTACGTTTTCATTTTTCTAAAACTTGTTCCTATTTTGTAAGCTTACATGTTTGATAAACGGCCATTCAGCTAATATAACTAGTTACAAAGTTTCCTAAAATTTTCTAAGCAGCACGAAAACTTAGGTGAATGTTCACATTTACAAGGATGGTCATCAAACCTGATGAGTTGTGTGTGAAATAAGTGAAACATTGATGGACACACCTGCAATGGCACCCAATGCAGCAAAATCATATTCTTGGCATCACGGCTAAGTTTACATTAATGACCAGGTAGTTAAAGTGGAGTATCTATTCATCAGGACGATGATAACGGATGACTGTATCTGCCAGGCTTCAACGCACAGTAACGTTTATATGCTTTTGTTTCTGTGCTCGGTATTCAAATAATGATAACTGGAAGGAGTTTTCTTGTAAAAGAATTTACACTGTGAACCAGTACTTTTTCAGATCACAATTATTTCCCGTTTTTCTGTGTTTTCTTATATGCATCTTTACACTTTCACATGGAACTACTTCACAAAGCCATGCCTGTGAGTAATAAACATACTTTCAACGCAGGCTGCTGGCCCCTTCTACTCAAGCTGTTGCAGCTTGTTTCATAGTTTGTACAGTTCTTAGCTCTGAGGCAAATTTAATTAAACCTGGATTATGATATCTTTTTTTTAACTTCGCTACCCTGCATCGCAAAAAAGGAAGAAGGAAAGTAGATGAAAATTTCTCTTAAGAACAAACGAACTCCAGATCTAGCAGGAACCTAAACCGGATGTACCGGACGAAACTGTTTATTTTACACTTTTGCACAGCGAAAGCTGTTATGAGACCACCACACGGATCACGCGCGGTGCCGTAGTTGTCCGCCGCTGCTGCCGCTGTGCGTAACCACTATCGCAAGAGACATAGTGGGCTCCCACCCAGGTTCACTGCGTGCCAGCCCAGTATTCTACCACTCAGCCACGCCGCTAATTGGGACTTGTTTGCAAACCTGCCTCTAGCAGGCTTGATGTCGGGAAAGCAATCGTGTTAATACGACTCATAAAGCATTTTAGAACAGCGAAGGAACAACCAGGCGTCCCAAAATGCGAATAGCGTAACGAGTGAGTCGTCCATTGCTCCAACCCATCACAAAAGCTTATTTTTTTATCAGCTATAAGCTCCGGCGCATACACACTTCAGGCATAGTTCCTCATCACCGTCAGCCACTGCATGAAGAATTGGCACGAAATTTGTTGCTTGCTTTTAGCAGATACCACGCTTCTCAGAAGAATGAGGAAGGATAGCATCGTGATTGCCGGCCTACTACCCAGAAATTATAATTATTTGTACCCAACAGGTTTGCTTCTAAAAGTTACCTGAAGTGTGTTTAGAAAAAGTTCTGAAAGGCAGCTCTTCGAGCTTTCGCTGTGACTGTGCTGCACCTTCCACGCAGGCTTTGCGTTTTTTTTTGGTACAACAAATGGTATGTTTAACAGCTGGTAAATGCAAAAAAAAAGAAGTACTGCAGCCTAGCCGTCAGTTCGCTATTAAAGAACTATGCTAGTTGTGACGTTTTTAAGAATGAATGAATTTGTGAATGAAACAAAAATTTGGTGGACCGTATGAGAAGAAATTCAAGGCTGGGTGGCTGGCAACCTGATGAATTATCGACACAGAAGGAAAGAAAAGCTTTGCATTTTGGGAGCTTGGTGACGGATGTTCCCTAATTCTTATAGACACCTGAGTCAGCGTTAACTGGTCAGGATTAACAGAGATAATGGGAGCCTGTCAATTCGGAATGGCAGAGATCAAGGCAAAGGATATTCAGGCCTCACTCTTCGCATGAAAAGGGTTGGTAGATTCGCGGCCACCGGAGTCCATCAAGGTTTGCCAATGACGGTGGCTGCCATTGGAGGCGGAAATGTTCGAGGCCTGTGACTCAGATTTGGGTGCACGTTAAAGAACCCCAGGTGGACAAAATTTCTGGAGCCCTCCACTACGGCATCTCTCATAATCATATGGTGGTTTTGGGACGTTAATTCCCACAAATCAATCAATCAATCAATCAAAGCCATTGGGTGGGAAACCCACAACCATGAAAAAAAAAAGGCCAGGGCAATAGTTTTCAGAAGAATGAGGCCCCAGCACTGGCGACTCTTCGCGTTAGGCTGTGCTTGGTAATTAAGCTTACCGTTTGGAAACACGTAGGCTAGAATCCAAAATAGCTGGTCTCAGTTTGAAGTGACATCAAAAATATCGTACTGCAAATGTTCATTTCTGCATATGTTCATTTTTAAACAATTGTTTTGTTTCCATTTCTTTTCTAGATTGAGCAATTGCAACCTACTACGGAGAGAGTGTGGCACCACAGCTTGAATAAAAAGCGTTCGTGATTAGACCATTCTAAGGTGCTTGAGACAGGATGATGCCGTTTTGCTTTATAATATTTTATGTTCCATATTTCATTTCAAATAAATACAAATGGCGGAGGTAAGTAGTATACTAATTTTCTACAACGGAGCTATCAACAAATTTGTCACCTTAAAGATAACCAAAACACGTCCAATTTTTGCTCTCGTTTCTTCAGTGGTCGAAGCACGTCTATTTCATGGCTGCAGGAACAGCATGTGGGATTAGACGTCATGTGTGGAGCAAGATCTGATAGACTCAGAGAACGCCTTTGATGTATGCTTCTCGGAAATAAGTAAACATTTTCCACAGTTGAATAACTTCGCACTGTTTAGGTTTATTCAGAACAGAGCCAGGCTGCTCTCGGTAGCGTCTGTCGTGGCACAACATACGTATAGTGGAGCGCTTGCCAGTACGGTATAGCCATACTGAGAAGCAGAAAAAAATTGCAGCTCAGCGACGCAGAATAGCTCAGATGCTCAACTTATCTAATCCCGAGTTTGTTGTCTGCAAATTAGCGGATGAGTGTGAAAGAACCCAAACAAAAAAGGCTAAACGCGCTGCGGAGACCCCGGAGCAAAAGAAGGAAGGTCTAACAAAGCAGCGTCGCCAGTAGGCTGATTGACTGACTTTACGGTGAAACTATTGGAAAGCTCCAGTGCTACTCGGATCTTCGAGATGGACTTCGTAAGCAATCTTTTTGGAAATTTGTGCGACGTGTGTTAAAGACTGTGGCGCGTCAAAGACTTGACTCCGGTAATTAGCGCCATGCGCGAAACGTAGAGTTTAGCGGCACCCCTTTAGCTCACGATATACGTATATTCTGGCAGAGCCGAGCTAAGCCGCTGCTAGACTCTTTATTAGGGGTGAAACTTCTTTAACGGCACCTGTTCGTCCCTCGTAGCCATTGTGTGATTAACAAGTATAACATTTTGACCTCCAAGATGGTGCCGGTGAGAGATTTCTTTCGTGCGTTGTTGAACAATAAAAGATAGTGCTTAATGTACATGCCAATGGCTGCTAAAGGGGAATGAGAGACAGGAGCATTCGGCTTTTAGTTAACGCGCCCGCTGCGATCGTCATTAGCAGCCATTGGCATGTACATTGAGCACTATCTGACAACAATGGTTGCTACGTTATACTCGCTGGGTGTAACCTCCTTAATTTTAGAAAGATTTAGCGAGCGTTGAGCCGCAGTGCCATGAATAAAATGAACTAGTATATACCATGAAAGAACTCGTGGAGGTTAAAAGTAGGGAGTAGGCCCGAAGCGCAAGCCATAAAAAAGTGTGCGTGTGCATCCTCTCGTTTAGTCCTTGGAATGTCCGCTGGATGGCGGTGCTTCTATATCAGGAATATATGATGAAAAGTTGTGAGATGGTGGTACTTGGAGTGTTCAATAGATGGACGAATGGACACATAGACAGATGCATTGATGGATGGATGAGCGGACGCAGGGGCGGATGCATGGACGAACGCAGGGACGGACGCACGAACTGACGCACGTACGCATGGACGGGTGGACGCATGGACGGCCACACAGACGGACGCATGGACGGATGGAAGCAAGAACGAATGGACGGACGGATGGAAGCAAGAACGAATGGACGGACGAATGCTTCGCCCACTCTCTATAATTCTCTCCGTGGATATGCTGCCAATTTTTTTTTCTTTTGTCGGTTGTGAGCTATATACCTTAGCTAGACTTTGATGAAGCACATGAAAACGCAGCGGATTTTTTAAAGCAGCGGAAGTGCGTCATTGTATGAAGTGAAATGAAATACCCAGGAACGCTGACATTTGGAAGGCAAAGGCTAAATAGAAAAAGAAGTATGCAAGACCAAATGCTCCCATTAAAAAAAAACGAGCTCATTACGCGTAGGCGCTCTATTCAAACTGAAACTTGAAACCGAAAGTTTTCGAGGGCTTCAAAAACAAGAACAATAGTGACTTGCCTTTTTCTGTTACCTGAATTTTCTGCGCCTAAAAAACGTGTAGCGTGCTGCAGGCTAGGAAGAATAGAATGACGTACACGGAAGTTTTTTTTTTGCGTGTGCTCTTTCATGCGAAAAAGAGAAACAAGCGCAGGGGATAACTTTATTTCTCAGCGCATTCGCTGCCACAAAATGTTCAGATCTTTCATGCTTTTGTCTCTATTTCTTCTTTTTTTAAAATTGACAGGAAACTTGAGCATTCATTGAGAGAGCAAAATAAAAAATAAAACTGAAAGCACCAATAAGCTTGGGCCCATCTCTCTTTCCCAGTCGGTCTTTTCTATAGCTTCAGTTGATTGTCATTTGTTGTTCACCCATTTTATTAGCTCTGGGCCTCGGTTTTTCCGGACGTATTTCTTTTCGCCGCGAATTCCACTTTTTTAACCTGAATGGTTGTTCTTAAGTTGGTAAGCCAATACTTCAAAAAGTTCCTTCAACATCAAAGCTGTTTGAGCTGAATGTAAACGCGAGTACCCCAAATCATAGTGATTATGAACTCTTGTTCTCGTTGACCTTCTCTCGCTAATGCTCTCGTCTTCTTTTTCTTCATCTTCTGCTTCACTCACAGAACACGCCCGCCGACTTTGCTGGCATTGCATATGATATGATAACCGGTATCTGCGGTTTACCATCCCAAAACCACAATCTGACTTTGACGGACACCGCAGTGTGTCCGGAAATTTGAACCATCTGCTGCTCTTGAGCGTGAACCGACATCGTTCCGAACACGGGCTTCTACTAGTTCACCTCTATCACAATGAGACTACCATAGCCGGGATCGACCCCGTGACCTTCGGGTCGGCAGTCCAGCCCTATACGTTATAGAACGAACACATAGAGAGAAGAGAAGGAAAGGCGAAAAGAAACAGACACACAAGCGAAGAGAAAAATATGCAATAAGAGAAATGTTCGCCGAAAAAAAGTCTACAGGAAGCGGGTTCGAAAGCCGCGTATACCCTTCCTGCCAAGACTAGCATTCTAAACACTCAGCTGTACTGGCAAGCTAGCGAAACATAGCATGGACTTGCATTGTTCAATGCGGCTAAGGAGTTGGGAAGAGAAGCGAGTGTGAAGAGGAGAGTTGTGATGGTAGGGCGAAGAGAAAAAAAGAGGAGGAAGTAAACAGTCCAAAAAGAATAAAAACCTGCAAAAAATAAAATTAAACAAAGGTGGATAAAAAAGCGAACATAAATAATCTATGAAATAGAGAGAAAGGCTTGAAGGATGAAGAAAGCGAAAAAGAGCAAGAAAGAGAGATAACAGATAAAACGCAGAAAACGATGCGGAAAAGACAGAGAGAAGAGAAAAAGGGGGATTCAAAGGCAGGAAATAATTCTGCAAAACTAAACAACTCAATTGCAAAACACAGCAAACGCCAGCAGGACGTAGGCTTTCTCTTTAAAATCGCTCTTCACTGCACGCTGCACTTTTTTCATCCTTTGTCCTTACTTTTATTAGTATGTTTAATTTGCGTACTACTAAAATAAATGTATGTCCGAAAGCCCGTTAAGCTTCTTTTTTCTGTACGTTCCCGATATGCACGAAAACGTCGCATAAGATTCGCGACTTAACATCAGCGAACACACGTAGCGCAACATTGAAACAAAAGATTGGCAGATCCCACGTACAGTGAGAATCAATTATATGGAAAACACGAATGAGGAAAGTTGACATATCTCTTTAAAATCAGTGCGACGTTACAAGGTTAACGCAAATTATTCAGTACATGACTGCTATATTATTATTATTATCATGTTTGGACGTGTCATTTACCTTCGTCCTCTGCTCTCGTCACGTGATACTAAATTATGTATATATAGAGCTAGTGAAACATCCGCTACCACGCTATGAACGTTGCATGTCATTTTTTGCATGACACGCATGTCATGAATATCATGTTTGTACGTGTCATTTACCTTCGGCGTCTCTTCACGTCACATGATACCAAATTTGGCAACTATATGGGGCCAAGTTCTCTTTCTTGCGACAGTAGTTATCAGAATAACAATGGTTTCTCATACAGTGTAACATAAGAGAACCGCGATTACGTTATCTGTTGTTTAGCCTGTCTGTGTAACCGGGGTATCAAACACTGTTCTAGAGAAGTGACAGAAAAAGAAAAACTAGAACAGCAAGAAGACAGGCGCAAAACGACTCCCCGAGGCAGCATGGCGGAAGTGGCTGCCCATAAAGATACTTGTGTCATAGTGGAGCCGCATGTCGTTTAGGAGCACGATAGGTCTTCAGGTCGGCCATCTTTAACGCTTTGAGCTATAAAAATGCTCTTCGCTATCTTAGCTACACCGTGGCACGTGGATGCATGACTTACGCTGATTAGTTGGCTTTGTAGAAGCAGGTTAATGACGAACCACGCACCCGGCTCTTATCGCATTGTTCCTTTCATGGTACTTTGGTTCTTTTTGTCAATGTCCTAGTGAATAACGTAACTGCATGCGAAGGTCATGGCGCAATCAGTATGTAGATGACGTAATACTTTGTTCACAACTGTTTTTTTCTTCTTTTCTGCCACACCGACGTGCCGCCACTGTGCTCCACGGTGCGTTTCCGTTCCTCGTATAACAGTGCCTCACAGTAAAATGTTTATTACCTCTTCCACATCAGCGAAAAATAACATAAACATTCAACAACCATTACGATATGGCCTAACCAGATTTTCTAGGGCATCTTCGTGTTGGGCCAAGGCAAACTTTGCTTAAGGTTTTGGCTTTCCACAAGATATTTATTACGTCATAAATCGTAATATTGTGTAGTAGTACCACAACTGCTACGAAATTATTCATATTTCCTCGGACAAGGGAAGTATACGCATCAGTAAGGCATTATGCGCATTTTATTGATTATGTGTGGGGTTGATGACGATGAACTATGCTGAGTGTTTTACAGTGAGCAGAAAGCATTAAACCACCAACTCATTGCACAAATAGCATTGCGTCATGACTGGTTGTAAAGCTACTCCTCTTTTACGCTTTATTATGCAAGTTGACAAGACCAGCGTCGTTCTGTGGTAAATGCTTCAGTGCCCTGCAGAAGGCAAGCGTTCTAATCCTATTCAATCCTGTGTATTTTTAGGGGTGAAGCTCCTTAAGGCGGGGGTCTGCACATCCTCTGATGTATGTAGTAGTAATGGGGAGTAGCCGCCGGTAGCACATGCCTGCTCTGGAGCAGGTATGTGCCACTGGGGATGCGAGATGGGGGTACTTGGAGTGTTCACTAGACGGACGCACTGACGTACAGACGCCCCAACGTACGGATGGATGGACGCACGAATAGACGGACTGTCGAATGAATGGACTCACGGCCAGACGGATGAACGAGTGAATGGATGCACGGATGGTCGCACGGATAAACCGAAGCAAGAACGAACGAATGAACGGAAGCACGGACGGGCTGATGGATGCTTGGCCCCACTCATCGTCACTCGCTCCGTGAATATGTTGTGATTTTTTTTCTGATTTAAACACAAAAGTGTTTTATACGCGGGTCCACCAAGACTTCAGTGACGTATTTCCGTCAAGAAAATGACGCCGAAAAAATTGCCCGCAGCTTCCCTCGGGGGAACACTGAGGAGGATGCGGAGCATATAATTGGTTAACGGGGTGTTAAAGTGCGACTTACTTGGGTCGATGGCTAAATTGGTTAACGTGGTTGTGAAATGGCGTGTTAAATTCAAACCATGCGATCACCTGACTTTCCCGCTTGCCAGCCTTCCGGTTTGCGCGTTCGTGAATGCCTGCCGGTGCTCGACCCCCCACAGTTATCAGCATCGACGGATGCATCAACTGGCAGCTATATAAGGAGCTGGATCTTCGGCCGCCCCTTTAGTGGGCATGGAACTTCGGCAAAGATGTACACGCATCTGACACCCTTCTGTTATATTGTGCAGGTTAGTTCACCGGTTTACCTCTATGCTAAAAAAACAAACAACATTTGTTTGCTGATGCTTCCATGCCCACAAGTTTTGCTTATGTCCATTTGTGAGTGCGTTCATGTCGTTAGGCTTCTGGCTATGTCCGGCGATGTTGAGGAAAACCCGGGCCCGCCAAAAGAAGATACGGGGAAGCAATACAACGAGTTAATCTCGTTGATTAAGGGGCTGCACTCTAAGATAGACGCAAAACACGAAGAACTTATGGAATCCATTAACGAAGTTAGAGAAGCGCAAGTGTCTCTTGAACAAAAAGTGGCAGAATTAGACAACCGATTATGCGCAGTTGAGGAATGTGTCCGGGTCTCAGACAGCGAGCCGAATCGTCAACGGGTACCGGAGGTACTTTCGGTTAACAAGCGCCTTGACGAACTTGAAGATCGTTCTCGCCGAGAAAACTTGATTTTTTATGGAATAGAAGATTGCGATTCGGAAACGTGGGCGCAATCAGAAGAAAAAACTTGCCAAATGCTCAATGAAACTCTGAAGCTAAACTTGGGAAGTAGCGACGACCGCATATCCCGCGCGCACAGGCTAGGCAGATTCGTAGTTGGCAAATCTCGACCAGTGATCGTAAAATTTGCTTCTTTTAAGTTCCGAGAAAGCATACTGCAGTCTAGAAGTAGTTTTCGCGAGTCTCATGTGTCAATCAGCGAGGATTTCTGCCGCGCAACAAGAAGCGTGCGCAAGAAGCTTTTTGAATTTGGCAGGGCGAGTGGCGAGAAGTATACCGTCAAGTACAATAAGCTTTACATCAACAAAAAGTGCTTTGTGTACTCTCCGGTGACCGACAGCGTTCGTAAGCTGCATACAAATGCGCAGAACTCATCAGAAGCTTCGTCCTCCGCTACGCATGCCGACGAAGATACGCTCTTATCCTAACAAAGTTCACCCCTCGGCTACTTATCGTAACTACTCAGTTTTATATTCTAACGTACGAAGTGTTCTTACCAAACGGGATGCATTATCTTCAATTTTTGATGACTGCGCCGCCGATGTTGTAGTGTTAACGGAAACCTGGCTTACCCCTAACATTGCAAGTGTAGAGCTGTTCGATTGTGAAAATAATTATACCATTTACAGATGTGATAGAGAAGAATCGCCAGGAGGTGGTGTACTTATAGCCGTAGCTGATTATATAGTTTCTAGCCATATAGTAATAGCATCACCTTTAGAATTTGTCTGTGTTTCCCTCCATGTCAACTATCAAAATGTCATATTTTGTGGCTGTTACCGCCCTCCGAGTGCGACGCCAGAGTTTTGCGAGTAACTGCATGATGCTTTGAATGATATTGTCAAAAGGCACCCGCATACACCTGTTTTTGTTCTAGGCGATTTTAACTACCCGAAAATAAACTGGTCACTTCCTTCCTGTTCATTAAGCTCACTTTCAGCCGACAGTTTACATTTCGTGGAACTGTGCGAAGACTTTAACCTTACCCAACTCGTAACGCAACCAACAAGAATGGGCCCCAATTCATCAAATGTTCTTGATCTGATTCTCACCACTGTACCTGACCTTGTTCATTCTATTTCATATATCCCAGGCATAAGTGACCATTGTTTCGTGCACTTCAATCTAACAGGTTCTTTAAGGCGTCGGTCAAACAATTGGAAAACAATAAGAGACTACTCACGCGGCGATTATGACTCAATCAACAGTGAACTCGAATCGAATTTTGAGAGCTTTGCTAATGGCTTCTTTGATCGCAGCGTTCAACAAAACTGGAACTTGTTCAAAATGAAAGTTGAATCTTTAATCGCGCGATACATTCCCACATACGTTATCAAGGGTCGCCAACGCCCCCCTTGGTTCTCAACTGACCTAAAAAAATTGCGGAATAAAAAGAAACGGTTGTTCGGTCAGGCAAAGCAGACTAATTCGTTAGCCCGTTGGCACGTGTACAAATCTGTCCTTTCCGAATACAGAGCAGCTATCAAGGAAGCCAAGCGCGTTTTTCTTAATGATACCCTTCCTTCAATTCTTGTAACCAACCCTTCTAAGTTTTGGAAAACTGTTAAACCTAGGGAAAAGATAAACATTTCGCTTACGAACTCAGATGGGCAGCCAGTTCGCTGTGAAGAGTGTTGCATTGCATTAAATGATTTTTTTGTTACTTCTTTTTCAAGTTGTTCTGCTTCTGCGTTGCCGCAAATGCCTAGTCGTGATTTTTTACCCATGTATCCTGTTACCGTTGATGCCGTTGGAGTGCAAAATTTAATTCACAAGCTTAAGTTATCCTCTTCTTGTGGCGTAGATGAAATCAACTCAAAGTTTCTAAAAAACACTGCATTGTATTCATCAATTTACTTGTCCTTAATCTTTTCGCAATCTATTCAGACCTCCACTTTGCCGCTTGACTGGAAGGTGGGGAAGGTGGTCCCTCTGCACAAATCTGGTAACACACAGTCTCCTCTCAATTACAGACCAATTTCCCTAACCAGTGTTCCTTGTAAAATGTTAGAACATATAATTTACTCCAACCTTGTCTCATTCCTAGAATCAAATTCTTTTTTTACTCCCTACCAGCACGGATTCCGAAAAAGTTACTCATGTGAAACCCAACTTCTTTATTTTACTAATGACATAGGATCGGCTTTAGATCGCGGCTCACTTGTGCATTGCATTTTTCTTGACTTTCAAAAAGCTTTCGATAAAGTACCTCACCAATTACTCCTCCTGAAAATTAGTGCCTTAAACATTGACCCGAACATTCTTAAATGGATTGAATGCTTTCTGACTAATCGCACTCAGTTTGTAACAACTAATGGCTATAACTCACCTCTTTCTAAAGTAACATCTGGCGTACCCCAAGGTTCCGTATTAGGCCCTTTACTCTTTCTTATATATATTAATGATCTCCCAGACAGCATTAACTCCGCTATAAGGTTATTTGCAGATGATTGTGTAATTTACCGCGAAATAAACAATGAATATGATAACCAATTTCTACAGTCAGACCTTGACACTGTCTCAACCTGGTGCAATAAATGGCTTATGACTCTCAACTCTAACAAATCTAAATGCATGTCAATAACCCGGCGATCTATTTCTCCCCCCTGTACCTACAGAATTAACGCCGTTCCCCTCCAGCATGTCTCTTCATATAAGTACCTCGGCGTTTACATTACCAACAATCTATCTTGGCACACGCATGTTACCCACATCTGTAATAACGCTAACCGAACGCTAGGATACTTACGCCGCAACTTTTCTCGCGCTCCGCTGTCCCTCAAAATTCTATTATACCGATCACTAATTCGCCCAAAGCTTGAGTACGCGTCCGCTATATGGGATCCCGTGCAGCAAAATTTAATTAACGCGTTAGAATCTGTTCAGAACCGCTCAGTTCGGTTCATTTGTTCTATTTATTCCCGTACTGCTAGCATATCAGAAATGAAATCTAACCTTGACCTACCCAATTTAACTGTCCGGAGGAAACTGGCGCGACTGCATTTTTTTCATAAGATATTTTTCACAATCCATCAATGAAGCGAGACCTCATTTCACAACCGTCATACCACTCATCGCGCATTGATCATCAGCATAAGGTTGCCATTCCGTTTTGCCGCACCAAATTCTTTTCAGCAGCCTTCTTACCGAAAACAGCCGCCGATTGGAACCACCTTCCCTCTTCCGTTGTATCAATAACAGACCCTTTGTTATTCAAGACTGCAATTTCTCAGCAATGCTTGTAACTATACGCAGTTTCCATTATCTATCTTTGTCTTGTATGTGCTTGAATTCTTATACATTTTTAGTTGACTTATGTTGCCTTCCTGATTTGCGCATCTGATACTTGTTTCTTTATTTTGTCTTTTTTTCTTGTGTGTTATATATGTTGTACCCACCCCCTCTGTAATGCCCTACGGGCCCTGAGGGTATTCTAATAAATAAATAAATAAATAAATAAATAAATTGCGACTTACTTGGGTCTATGGCTAAATTGGTTAACGTGGTTGTAGGAGGTGGTGTTAAATGAGTGAACACGTACACACGTATGCGAAAGGGTGGCGCTGGTCGAAGGGACGTCGATCATTGTGTTTGTGGATTCGTGGGAATTCATTTCACCGCGACCTTGGACGTCGACGCGCCGTACAAACCAACCGACGAGCGGCAACTGAGCGAGCGAGCGCCGACCTTGAGTATATATACAGCGCGACGGCGCATGCACTGTCAGCTGTCGAATGTTCGAGAAGGGGGAGAAGCGCAACGGCGCATGCGCGCGCGTCAGCTGCCGATGTTCTCGAAGCGTGACGGCGCATGCGCGCTACATTATACAGCTAGCGAATGTTCGTGAAGAGGAGAAGCGCACGCGGTGTGTAGAGGAGGAAGGGTGCACAGATGGTGGAGGAGTGAAGCGCGCGCGGTGTGTAGAGGAGGAAGGGATGCACAGATGGTGGAAGAAGGAGGAGGAAGCTTGCGGATGGCGCCGCACTACAAGCCTCGAGTATTAGATGCTCCGTATCTAAAAAAAATGCGCACAATCAAAATACAAAAGCTCCGTCAACGGGAGTCGAAGTCATGACCCCTGGGCCCACGACAAACGGTGCCGGGCATGGTATCCACGGTGCCATTGTCACATATTTAGACGCCTTAAAAATTATGCCTTTTATACTTACCAGTGTCCTCTCAGAGCGTTCTTGCTTAACACCAGTAATACATATTGACCCTGGCATCTGCGATTAGTTCCTTGAATGCGTCGTTTTTAAGCGTCCATCCCATGCAGCGCATTTGCAATAAGCTCAAGTGCAATTCAGACAAAACCTTAGCCACCATATGGCGACCATACAACGAGCGTCGCAGGTCGCTCATAGCATTTATTCACACCAAATATATCTCTGCAAACCAAGTTGCAACTACAGTTTACTAGAATAGACTGGGTAGTGGACTCAGGAGAGGGTGCGCTCCGTGCGGTCTCTTGAAGCGGCGAGTGTTGACTGGTTCAGCAGATGTATGTTGCCGCGGCGGTAGACTAGACTGTTAGCAAGCCTGGTTTGCCCACTCTAGGGCAGCAGTTGAGATGGGCAATAAAACGCCACAGATGTGGCTATTTCGCACTAAAAAATAACGAGGAAAGAATTCAAGGGAAGCAGAAACTTTCCATTGTTTATTCCAAAATTACGAACCGAAGGATGATATCACAGTCATGCCTGCTCCGAGGAATGTTCCCTCCATTCATAATGTGAGCAGAAGGCGAGTAAAACTCAAAGCTCTGCTAGAATCTGCTAGAGTGATCCACTTGTCAGATTCGCGGACGCGATGTTCGCGTAGAACACAACAACGCGGTGTGCTCTGCCAAGCCTGCCTGAGGGTGCCCGTATATACACCTTCCACAGAAATGCCAACAGCTTGTGAAACGTACTGTTAGTTTTCACATGTGCGAGTAGGTGACGTGCTTACGTCACCTATCGGGTCTTGCGATAACGCTTGTCAAACACTGCTTGAAAAGCCTAGACTATCGGCCAAACCGCTCTATGAGAGTCGTGCCAGCTAGTTGCTTTACCAATGAGGCTGCGCCCATTTGACAGAGCGATTAGGCGACGCTATACGTGAGATGCGTCGACGGAAAGCACGCACGTGGCGATTTATTACCCATCCATCAGACTAATCGCAAAAGCTTTGATGGCGACCCTGCAACTCGGTTGTTAGTGGGTGCACGTACTACTTACTGCCTGCGTGCGCAGGCGGTAGAAATCGACGTGAGGGTAAGGACGCCGCTTGAGCCGACCATATTACACGCCATGCTATGCATGCACCAATGACTTCATGTAAGTATTACTGCTTCCTTTACTTTTCGTTATCATGGGATAAATGAAAGGGCAAAAAGGCCAAGCAGTTCTAGAAACCATAAATGAACAAAGAAACGAGGTAGCTTGGAAATTTACAACACATCTGTTTTCCTTAGAGGTTTCATTGCTTATACAATCTGTATGCATAACTGCCCCGTTTCATGCCATAGAAGACGTTTGTTGTTGCTTTTTCAGAAATTATATGTATTTAGGCCGCAAAAAAAATTTTAATGGTTTAAAATGTCCCAACAACCCCTGGATGATAATGGGAGACCCCGTAGTAAAGGACTCCAGAAATTTTTACCACCTGGGGTTCTTTGACGTCCATCCAAATCTGAGCACATGGGCGTACAGCATTTTCGCCTACATCGACAGTGCAGCCGCCGCAGCCGGTATTCGATCCCACGACCTGCGAGTCAGCAGCCGAGTACCTTAGCCACTTGACCACCACGGCAGAGTATGTACGCTTTCCCAAATACGCTCAAATGTCCAAATTATACTTCTGTCTCACAGTCTGCTAGCAATCTTTACCGTAGTATTTCAGTTATTCCATTTTGAGTCTTTCGCCTTCAACTTCCAGTACGCAAGCGGATTTAGTTGGCATACCCCACAAACGGTGATCTTATCGCATGCGCCTTTTGTGAGAATAAAATGGCCGGCTCGTTTCATCTGTGTTTCGTTGGCCTTCAACCGCAGCGGCCATGTGCTTTTACTAGAAAGAAGAGCATACGGAGCGAGGAATGACGTTATTGATTTTTGGCTTAATACGCCATCTGACGGCAAAAGAAAAAAACACTGAGAGTGAACATAATACGGGCCGCGTCACTGTCCGGTTGTAGGCGCATAGACTCAAGTTCTTTGAGGCGCTGACAGGTTGTCGCAACGTCAGCAACAGTAGCTGGATTCTGGATTGCAAGGGCATTGAATGCGACGGGTGCAATCCCCTTAAGAAGCTGGCGTACCTTGTCTGACTCTGTCATTGGTGTGTCAACCCGGCGGCAAAGTGAAAGAACATCCTCGATGTAGGATGTGTACGACTCCCCGATGTGCTGTTTCCGAATCGCGAGAGCTTTCTTTGCGAGAGCCGAACGAACAGCCGGTGTGCCAAAGACATGGCGAAGCTGATCTTTGAAGGCTAACCAGTCTGGGATGTCGATGAAGTGGTTGAGGAACCACGTCTTCGCGTCACCCATGAGGTAGAATGAGGCGTGAGCGAGTTAGTAGGTGTTATCCTACCGATTAGCAGCACCGACACGTTCGAAATCGTCCAGCCATTCTTCCACATCTTCCCCGCGCATACCAGCGAAGGGTGGGGCTCACGCTGGAGGCTGATAATGACATGAGAAGGCGCGGCACGCGGTGGCAGAGGGGAAACGGCTGCAGCACTGACGTCATCTTGGTGCGATATATTTCCGGACACCTGGCCCAAGCGACGACCTGAACTTTGCTGCAGGGTGTAGAGCGGTCTAGAGAACGACGGGGGATCTAACAGCCCGCTCCACCACGTATGAAGACCTTTATTTGGCTCGAGGAACCGGCAGCCGACAGCTACGATGAACAAACCAAGATAATGATGCCACGCGACAACGACGAGGATGCATGAGCAACACATGATAATTATGATAATGCTCAGGTGAAGAGGATGGGTATACTAAATACCCACAATACAAATGATGTTGCCGTAAAAGCTATATGCTACACGTGATAACATTTCATGCGCTTCTGTCAGATATATACCAGCATGCTCTAGCTAACGCAATCTATGACATATACCACGATTTTAGGCAGCATGACAGTTTGTAAGTTGGCGCCGTTTAACCTTGGATATCTTGAATTGAGAATTACGTTAGCTATGACGGGATCCCCTTCATCATTCCACATCTTGTCGATCCTGCTACCGTTCAATGTAGAATCTCACCAGTTACTAAAATAATCACTTCTGCGATTTTGGTTGCATAGACTGCAATATGTTAATGGCGCACGCTTACGTGGGATTTAGTAGATTAGTTTTAGGCACCAATTATCATTAACATGCACCTAACCTTTGTATTCAAGGCGATTGCGCGAGAGGGTAATCGCTTGAAGGGGAAGGAAGTTGCAATCTTGCCGTGGTTCTATATCAGCAAGGAATGGCTGTTTTGCTCGCCGCGAGACGACGCGAAAATAGTCTGTGGTTGCTATCGCTTTCACTTGAAAGCGCTGCCAGCACCCGCCGGAGAGCGCAGGCTACGCACTCCCGTGTTCCCTTTCATAAAAATGGACACTGTACATTAGTTCGAAATGGCGCTGCGCCGTTAGTGCAAGCTTGGCGTCAATCTTGTAGCACTGTTGAGTCACCGAGTGCTACCATCCGCTGCAAAAGTTCGCGGAATATGTAGCGCGTGGTAGATGCTAAATAAAGAAAAAGTACCGACACTCTCCAAAGTGTCCAACCCTCCTCTCCCAAGTGTGCAAACCTTATCTATATCCTCTCTCAAACGGCCACCGCGCGGAAGCCGGCACTGACCCGGCTCGCGCCACTTTCCTATCAAGAATGCTAGGTCACTGTGATATTACGCGCGATGTTCGTGGCGGCCCGAGAAGTAGGAGAGGGGGGGGGGCGCAGCGTGGCGGCTCGGTTAGTAACCGATTCCTAAATGGAAAAAAAAATTAAAAGTGAGCCCCGTAACTGTCTCTCAGGTAGAGGACACGTCAACAGTGGCTCACTAGGGGTGGGGGTAAGGAGAGATTAAAAGGATATGATTAAAAGGTATAGAGATAGAGAGAGCGGAAGGAGAGAGTGAGGCGCAGGGACAGCCACATACGGAACTAAGGAGAAGATAGGAAAGATGGACATGGTCGCAGGAGTTCGAGGACGGCGCACCACTCGGCGAGAGCTCCTGTCGGCGTCACGAGATGGCGTAGGGCGAGCAAGTCGGCCAGAGCTGCGCTGTCGTCGGAGATCGCGGGGGCACAACCAGTGAGCACGAAATTCAGCGAAAAGAATGGTGATACTTTCCTAACAATATCGAGGAGCGTGGTCTGACGTTATCTCTCTCGGCTTCCGGGATTAGATCCTACAGTGGCACGTTGTCAAAAGCGTCGTTGCTATTCGCCGAGGCCTCGTACGCTAACCTGAACACCACGCCGCGGCACGATAAGCGGTGCAGCAATGCAGTTTGCCGCTGCTCCGCCACGGGCTGCAAGTACCGCAAAGATTATGGGGGATGACAGTACATCAAGGGTGTGGTTGATACTGTTCGCATATTTCAATATAAGAGCATCCTTCGTACTACTTAGGCACCTAGCGGCCAATAAAGGTTAGCTAGCGCGAACGAAACATCTTGTGCTCGGCACCCTGACAACGGCAAACGGCGAGCCTTGACTGTGTTCCAATACTCTCACTAGACGGCTAAATAGACAGCTAAATGGACAGCGGCCACCTTAAGCCCCGTTCCAATTCTCACGTAGCCGGCAAAATAGACAGCTCCGAGAAGACCGCATCGTAGATAAATATGATGCAGGCTACTTTGCTGTCTAAACAAGATGGCGGCTCAGCGAATCACTCAGATAGATCAAATCTCGCCGAAATGGTCGTCTACACACAAACAGACACTTTCCCAGATGATCAATGGGAGTAAAGTTTATATGTTTTCGATTTCAACACGAAATAAGCCAGAAAATACAACTGTTACGTTTGTTTATTTTAGCTTTTCCTTCGCGTCGAGGTGGCGCATTGTCGCGTAAAAGCAGCCTAAATGTCTTCCATTTCTCGGACAGCATGAGCTCGAAGCTGTCTTCTAAGCGGTCTTCGTAGACTGTCTACGTGCTGTCTAAGAATTGGAGCACAGCCCTTGTCAGCAGGTGACGAAAGCGACGGCCTGCTAGCCATCCTTTCAACGAATGAAGTGCCACGCCACTGCAGCGACGATGTCTGTGATAACAGCGCACCGATTGGTGTGAAAGAATGCATTAACAGCGTTTTGTCACTTGTCATGTTTCATCAGATAAGTCAAACAACCTCGGATGCGCTATCGTGGGAGAAAATGAAAGCGCGCTCACCCAGTTTTTTTTTTTTTTTACACAGTCATTAGACGTCAAGTACGGTGGGTGCATTTGACTCCAGAAATAGCGCCGAATGGCATTTCGTAAGAAAACGAAATGGTGGTGAAGGGTATTCAAAACTGTGTTATCGTTGCAATCGCTACAGCATTTGGCGGGATATGCCATGCAATACAATTAAGCAGGCTGCGGGTCTCAAGATGCAGACTGCTCAGTAATAATATGGGTAAGTGACGTAATTTTGTGGTTCTCCTTTTCAAGCATGTTTTGTGCACTGCCCTGTTGGTGAACACCTAACGTGTTCTTTCTGTCAAAAGATAACAAAAAACCATCAGTGTTATTTTGAAAGTGTAACTGTTAGGTACGTCGTGATAACCAAACAAGTTGCGAGCAATGGTATAGCGAGTAGCATTTTTCGCAAGCTTGTATTGCAGCGCTAAGCTCACGAACGGGGATAGCATTTCCGGCCACGAGAATCCATTTCGAGCACAGGTCTAGTCTGTGCGTACAAAGACGAGCAGCGTACGCGCGTTTAGCAGTAGCGAATCGCTTTCCAGCAGCGTTAGCGGTCGAACAATTCACGGTAAAAACTCCGCAGCACGTCCAAATATGACGGGAGGTTACGTGTAGCCGGTTCAAACCAGTAGCGTGCCCACAACGAATGGGAGGTGATTACACCATATATTCTCTCACCTGAGTGGTGGACACCAGACGCAGTACCCAGGGAGTCTCGGTGTGATATTTGGTGCACTTGTGGGTTACACAGTTGAAGGTATAACGTCCAGGAGCAAAGCCACAGCGGCCAGTGCAGTGGTCGGCAAGGCCTGCCGTGTCACGCTGGTGATGCGAGAACCACCATTTGATGCACTGCCTTTTCCGATGCGAATACTTTTTCACGCTTCCTCAGAGTGTTTAGCAACAACTAGCCTCGTTATCAGCGCGATAAACCTGCCGCAAGTTGTGGATGAGAAAACTGTGCCGTATAGAATGGGCAATACTGAATCACTGTGAAATCTAGCCCACAAGGTTCGAAAAATTTTTTCCCGCTTCGAGATGGATTGAGTGCTGTTACCCACACGCATGTCTACACGGGCGTTTTTTTTTTGTTTTGTTTTCGGTTGAGCTTATGTTAAAATGATTTACAGTCTGTTTCACATTTCTCAAAAATCTCTGAGTTTGTGGCGTCGCGATGTGGCTAGCGCTGCAGTGGCAGCTCGGGAGTGCATGCACAGATGCTGGTTGGACGCAGTATTGAACCGCGTCGTCGGCTCTACGGCGGTGAGCGCTAGCCACATTATTGTCGGGGAGCGGGCAGATTTTATCGTTACTGCGCGAACGTGGCCTAATTCGCTCATCCGGTCGCTGTATGCCTCAATGCCGTCATCAATGTCACTGGGGCCTCATGCGTGCATTTTGGTACCCGGGGAGTGAGTTCTGCCCCGTGTAATGAAGCGTAGTCGAGAAGAAAGTTCAGGTCGTCATCGTAACCTACTGAATTCCTGAATATGTTCCTATTTGCTTTATTGTATTGAACCCGCATAGTTGTATGGCAGCCACTGTAGAGTGCTATTTTCCTGAAAATCAAGCAAATGACACGTAGGATGCATGCTCATTACGGTCGTCCACATCACAGCGTACTGCGGTTTTCACACAATGAAGAAATATACGGGAACTCACTCAGCATCGTTGTGTTTCGAAAGAGAAAACAAATTATGCCGTGAAATATTGTTTCTAGAGCCCTATTATGGCCGATGAAGGCTGCAGAGAGGCGGGCGTTGCGCAACACAACGTTTAAGGCAGATTATCGGCCTAGTTTCTGCAGTAATGGTGAGATCACCAGTCTGCATGATGATGTTGTCAACGCATGCTACTCTAGCAGACGTTGTGGTTCAACACGGTGCCCCTCAGAAGTCTGTGCATGCGCGATCTGTTGCCAGCGTACGACTTCAGCACTGGCCGCATCACGATGCCACGTACTCAGAGATGTTCAAGCATGAAGCATATAATTGTTGGGGTTCAACGTCCGAAAACTATCTTGAGTCAAACAGACTGAGCCATTTCATTGACTCCAAGTGTTATTTGTCTCAATGCTGCAGATTTTACTCTTTTTTTTTTCAATTTCGTTCCAGGCGTTATCAATCGTGCTGTTGCACACGTGTTTCTCGCGCTGCTTTTCAGAGTTACGTGTTCATCTGAAGTTGGATAGAATGTTTAAAAAGCTTCCAGTTAAAAAACTTAGCCCCGTATCTGCATGTTACACTGCAAATGTCCTCGAAAGACATTAGTCTTGCGTCGTTCACATGGCATGTTGAAAACTAGTATGGTATGACATGATTGCATGGCGAACCCAAGGCAGAGGCCCTAACATGAAAATCATGACATGTGTGTCTTGTAACAGCATGACTACATTCCATGCTCATGGTGCGCTCGCAGACGTTTTGCTAGCGTGAAACAAATTCGGTATTACGGTACGTGAATGGATGACAAAGGTATGCGACTGGTGCAAGCATGATAATCATGAGATGCGTGTCATGTAACATGACTACATGCCACGCTAATGATGCACTGGCGGCTGTTTCACGACTTCACTTATTCCAAATTTGGTATTAAGGGCCATGAATAGATGACGAAGATATGATACTGGTGCAAACAGGATAAACATGAAATGCGTGTCATGTAACAACATGACTACATCCTACGCTCATGATGCGCTCGCGGCCATTTTGCTAGCTTCACATGTACCAAACTCAGTAGTATGTGACGCGAACGGATGACATAGGTAAATAACGCATCCAAATATGATAATCACCACATGCGTGTCATGTACCAACATGACTACATGCCACGCTCATGATGCGCTTACGGAAGTTTCGCTACATTCACATATGCCAAATTTTGTATTACGTGACGCCAATGTATGACGAACGAATGTGAATAGTGCAAACAAGATTATTATGATATGCGTATCATGTGAGAACATGACTACATGTCACAGTCAAGGCGCCAATACATTTCGAAATGACGCGGTCCGCTTGCTCACCGGCGTTCATTTCGTCGCGTCACGCCGGCGTTGCCACGCCAGGCGCCGGTCCTGTCTTATACTCACAGGTGCTCGCTGCGCTGCATTTCTTTCACGCATTCGTGTTTCAGCGCGTCCAGCGTCCCTCCGTCACAAAAAGAGGCAGACGCAGTGCTTTCTGGGTAACGTAGTGGGTGTGAAATGCAGCATGTCCCATTTCACCCAGGTTGCCGTCGGGCCGCGCCATGGACGCTGGTCACGCCTGGCGTCAGACTATAGAGTGCTCGCGTTTTGCTAACGTATACCGTCACTGTGCTCAGCGTGCGCGCGAGTCAACGCTACACTCGAGTATATTGGGCCCTTCATGATGCGCTCGCGGCTGCTTTGCTAGCTCTACATATATCAAATTTGGTGTCACGTGACGTCAATGGATGACGAAAGTATATGACTTGTGCAAACATAATCCTGACAAGCTTGTAAGAACATGACCACATACCACGCTCATAGCAGGCTCGTGGTCGTTTCGCTAGCTGCACATATACTAAATTTGGTATCACGTACGTGAACAGACGACGAAGGAAACCGAAACGTCCAAACAGGATAATCATGAAATTAAGTCAAGTAAGGCATCATTTACCTCCACCTCGTAACACTGTGCTGATTTTAAAGTGAAATATCAACTTTTCTCATTCGTGCTTCGCATATCGTCGATTCCCTCTGTACGTGGGATCTGCTGTTTTTTAAGTATACACGTTCTTAGCGTACTGTTCATTTTGCATTAGAATATTGTTACGGAGATTAAGCAAAGGAAGACGAAGGGCAGAAGCAGCTGACAGGCACGCGAGTGTGCCAATCTGCCATTGCGACTCGTGCCCGTGGTATTCCTCTGTAAATGCATCTGGTACAATAGTCATCAACTCCGTATCATATTGATGGAGGTGCTGCAATATCAATGCAGCAATATTAAGACACGCAAGCTTTCACTGCATATGAAAAATCACTTTTTCACTAGAAATGGTAAAACACTACAGCCGAAAATCTCCTAAATAAATGAGCGTAAGCTCTGATGCGATGTCCATATTTATTTATAAATATCACATATGTTGTTATAGCTGTATACGCTGAATTGCTTTTACTTAGACTTTGTTGCGGTTACCTAGAGCGAAATAGAATTTTCTGAGAACTCCTTTCATTTAATGCTCATGAGTCCGGTTCTCATACAACAACTCAAGGCTTTTCCAGAAGGCCCACGACGCGGCGGGGAGGCTGGGCCTCCCCTTCCCAACGTGGGAGCGGCCCGCGATCCTACCCCTATAAAACGGGGGTGGAATCCTTCAGGACCCCAATAAAAGTTTTTCATCCATCCATCCATCCTAGAGCGAAAACTCCCACATTGGCTCTGTTGTATGCATGAAAATGTTGGGATGTGTCGAAAACAGGCATATGTTTTGCAATGAGCATGAACATCTGGGAAATGCGTCTATCCAGAAGCACAGCTTGTGTTACAATTTAGTTTAATTGTTTTATTACTCTTGAGCAGTGCCTGATAAGCCATTCTTTTTAGAGCGAAACAGTTTGAGGCTTCCGTAGTCTATCCAAAGCGAACAAACATACTAGACACCTATACAGCTCGCACATATATACTGTTCCTAAGACGCAGGTGCGTAGCCAGAAATTTTTTCGGGGGAGGGGGGGGGGCACCACCTTAATTTCGAGTGGGGCACGCCCTTAAGATGGCCATTTTGGGCTCTCAATTCCATGGCGAAAAAATTTTGGGAGGGGAGGGGGCCACCACCTGGCTACGCCCCTGCTTAGACAGCTGCAGCACACTCAGAAGCTCGTATTGACTGGAGTGCGAGATTTTGGTCTAGATACTACTGTGACAAACTGCATGGCTCGTACATATTCAAACAATGACCTGTAAGCCACATATATAACTTGAGATCTCTCTTGCCATCCGAACAAGCATCCATCATTATGTTTAGAACCTCGTGATTGTCGAAAAAAGGGGTACCCTAAGCTTTTCTCCGGCTATTAACATACGAAGAGCGCTCAACATCCAGGACAACAAGCCGAGTTCTCATTCTATACCTGGTCATTCAGTGGAACAGATTTCTTCGAGTTATCGGTCTGTCTGTCTCTCTGTCTGTCTGTCTGTCTGTCTGTGTGTGTGTGTGTGTGTGTGTGTGTGTGTGTGTGTGTGTGTGTGTGTGTGTGTGTGTGTGTGTGTGTGTGTGTGTGTGTGTGTGTGTGTGTGTGTGTGTGTGTGTGTGTGTGTGTGTGTGTGTGTGTGTGTGTGTGTGTGTGTGTGTGTGTGTGTGTGTGTGTGTGTTATGCATCTTTGCCTTTGTGCGCTTTCGAATGCGGCGTACATTTTGAGTGTAGTGGCAAGCTTGAAGAGAACGGGAACCTGCACAGACCTTTTCTCACCACATCGATGGTAGAACGGTTACAGTGCTTGGACGCCGACAAGAAGGTCGCGCGTTCAATCCCGGCTGCGGCGTTTCCACGGAGGCGAAATGCGGGGAACGCGTGTATTGTGCGATGTCATGCAATGTACGGTAAATAAAACTAGACGGTTTTCATTGCCGCACTCCTCCGCTAGGGCGTGTCTCATAACCGCACCGCCCTTTTGACTCGTAAAACCATATTTATTATGAAGGTGGGGGCTGTTATGGAAGATTTTATGAAAAAGGCACAGGCGAAAAAACTTACGACGAGAAGAAAGGGAAGTCAGCTGCAACGAGTTTTTCATAGCTGTAACGCTTGCTGTTCGATCGTAATCGTGTAGGATAAACGGGCAGAGTTATTTTGGACCAGTTCGAGGGCTTTATTCAGATAAACCATGCTGGGATCCCAAACTGAAGCAGCATATTCTAATTTACCTCTAACCAAGTTCTTATACATCAGTAGTTTTAGAGAGGCAGGTGAAGAAGAAAAATTGCGACGAAGATAGCCTAACATACGGTTTGCATTGTTAATAATGTTGCTTATGTGAACGGACCAGGTCAGGCAAGAAGTAATGTGCACACCTAAGTACCGGTAGGATGAAACACAATTGAGTAGAACATTATTAAGATGGTACGAGGCGGGATTGGTTGAAGTTCGACATACGCGTAAAACTTTACACTTTTTAATATTAAGGTTCATTAGCCAAAGACTGCACCAGTTTGAAATAGCGTTAAGGTCGTTTTGTAAAATACTAACATCGCTTGTGTCGTTAATTTCACGAAATATCACACAATCGTCAGCGAACAGGTGTATGTTTGATGAAACGCAATCAGTGAGGTCATTGATGTAAATTAAAAATAAGAGGGGGCCCAGGACTGAGCCTTGGGGTACGCCCGAATTAACAGAACATTCTGGGGAATTATATGAGTTGGCTGCAACAAACTGTGTACGGCCACACAAAAAGTGTTCCAGCCATTTGAACACATCACGATCAAGGTTAAGTTTGCTAAGTTTCAGGAGCAGGAGATTATGGGACACTTTCTCAAAGGCTTTTGCAAAATCTAAAAAAAATACAGTCCGCTTTGGAGCGACGGTCAAGAATGCGGTGAAGCTGGTGTGTAAAAGACAGTAATTGGGTTTCACACGAAAATCCCTTTCGAAAACCATGTTGTGCATCCGTGAAAAATGAGTTGGATTCGAGAAACGTTACGATGCTTGTGTACAAGACATGCTCCAAGACTTTACAAGGAATGCTCGTAAGAGATATAGGGCGGTAATTTAAAAGAGATTCTTTGCTACCTGATTTGTGAACGGCGACCACCTTACCGATTTTCCACTGGATGGGTAGGGACCCGCTGTCAATGGATTGTTGAAAAAGTTTGGTAGGAAGAATTCAAGAATACGAAGCCGTACCTTGAAGAAATTTAGAAGTTATAAGATCGACACCAGGGCTTGAAGAGGGCTTAAGTGACTGTATTATTTTAGAAATTCCCCGAGTGTCAATAATAATTGAATTCATGAGTGGATAATCGTGCAGCTTTGGGGAAGGGAGAGATGTACTGGAAGAAACCACAAAATTACTACAAAAAAACTTGTTCAGAACAACCGGACACTCATTGTCGGGAATGGATTCGTCATTATGGTCCAGCAGTTTAATTGAATCAGTCGTGCTTGGATTAATTACACGCCAAAAGCTTTGGGGGTTGTTTAGAAGCAGGCTAGGTAAGGTACTCTGGAAAAAGTTGGATTTTGCATTTTTGACAGCGGATACATAGGAATTGTTAGCTACTTTGTATGCAACCCACCGAGTGTTCGTGGGCAGCAGTTTCGCTTTACGGTAAAGGCGCTTCTTGCGGTTTGATAGACGTTTTAAGTAGGCATTGTACCATGGAGCTCTGGCATGCGAAGAGATTTTGCGAAGAGGGATGTATTTGTTGGTTAGCTCGTCGACTTTTCGCAGGAATAAGTTCCAGTTAGCTTCAACTGTACGGTTGTCGAAATTGTCTAGAAAAATGTCAAGAAAAGTGGACAGTTCAATGTTAATGGCATCGAAATTTGCTTTCTTATAATCACGAATTTGCTTAGTTGTCTTACGTGTTTCTAGAGCTGGTACTGAGATGTCGAAAGAAAGGATTAAATGATCAGATAAACCGGGTAAATATGTCATGCACGAGGCAGAGTCAGGACGTGAGGTAAGTACGAGGTCTAGTACCGTTGCTGTGCTGTCTGTTATTCTCGTCGGCTGGGTAACTAGTTGGGTAAGGATGAAGGTTGAGCAAAGGTTCAGAAAGTCGCTAACTTGTGAGGAACTTGAATTAAACATGGGCGATTCGGAGGACCACATGATTTGAGGGAAATTAAAGTCACCTAATAAGAAAATCGGGGCGTTTGGCAGGCGAGTTACTACGGTATTAAGAACATCGTGTAAGGAAGCAGTGAAAGTTGGCGGGGCGTTAGGGGGGCGATAACATGCCGCAAAAATAAATTTCTGGTGCGCCACCTCAACACACGATAAGATAATTTCAATATCGGTTTCAACAGCAACCTGGTAAGAATCGTGTGCATTCAAAACAGCAAGCACAACGCCACCGCTTTGGCGAAGGGTACGGTCACAACGGTAAATTGTGTAGCGGGACGCATCGTAAAAAATTTCCGTGTTCCGAATGTTATTATTCAGCCAAGTTTCGGTTAACGCGATAACATTAGGTCTGCACGTGTCTACGATAGAGTTAAAAGAGTCAAGTTTATTAGGCACACTCCTGACGTTCGCAAGAAGTACAGATAAGCGTGACGGGGGCGGCAATCGCCCACATCCCCTCGCGTCTTCCTATCGTGTCTCTGGGTTTGCTGTTTGCGTAGCGTCTAGGCCGTTGTTTTGTGATGCTTCGCGTTGATGCGTTTCAGGGTGGGGAAAGTTACTCGTTTCTGTTACAGTATCGTTTAAAGAGTCATATACGTAGCATTGTTGGTTGACATACAGTTTCGTGTAGCGCAATTTGTATTTCGGGGATCCAGGTAGACCCTTAGCGAATTCAGACAGTTTCTTTCGTGCCTCACGAGTCGCAGGCGAAAAGTCTTCGGATACCGAAATACCGGATACTTTAAGTTACCGGATACTTTAAGCGTTAGCTCTGATGCGATGTTCATTTTTATAGAAAGACATCACATATGTTGTAATACGCTGTATCATGTGAGAACATGACTACATGTCACAGTCAAGGCGCCAATACATTTCGAAGTGATGTGGTGCACTCTCGCCGGCGTTCATTTCGTCGCGTCATGCCGGCGTTGCCACGCCAGGCGCCGGTCCTCTCATATACTCGCAGGCGCTCGCCGCGCTGCGTTTCTTTGACGCATGCGTGTTTCAGTGCCTCCGGCGTCCCTCCGTCAAAAAAAGAGGCGGAGTAAGTGCTTTCTGGGTAACGTAGTGGGTGTGAAACGCAGCATGTCGCATTTCACCCCGGTTGCCGTCGGGCCGCGCTGATGAACGCTGGTCACGCCTGGCGTCAGACTATAGAGTGCTCGAGTTTTGCTAACGTATACCGTCACTGCACTCAGCGTGCGCGCGAGTCAACGCTACAATCGAGTATATTGGGCCCTTCATGATGCGCTCGCGGCTGCTTTTCTAGCTCTACGAATATCAAATTTGGTGTTACGTGACGTCAATGGATGACGAAAGAATATGGCTTGTGCAAACATATCCTGACAAGCTTGTAAGAACATACCACATACCACGCTCATAGCCTGCCTCGCGGTCGTTTCGCTAGCTCCACAGGTACTAAATTTGGTATCACGTACGTAATAGATGACGAAGGAAAAACGAACATCCAAACATGATAATCATTACCCATAAGTCATGTAAGGCATCATTTACCTCAACTCGTACATTGTGCTGATTTTAAACTGACATATCCACTTTTCTCATTCGTGCTTCGCATGTCGTCGATTCCCACTGTACTGGGGAGCTGCCGTTTTTTTAAGTATACACGTTCTTAGCGTCCTGTTCATTTTGGCATTCAAATATTGTTACGAAGATTAAGTAAAGGAAGACGAAAGGCAGAGCAGCGGACAGGCACTCGAGTGGGGCCATTCCGCCATTGCGACTCGTGCCTGTGGTTTTCCTCTGTAAATGCAGCTGTACAGTAGTCACCAACTCCGTAACAATATGATGGAGGTGCTGCGATATCAATGCAGCAATATTAAGACACGCAAGCTTTCACTGCATATGGAAAAGCACTCCTTCACTGCAAATGGTAAAACACTCCAGCCGAAAATCTCAAAATAAATGAGCGTAAGCTCTGATGCGATGTCCATATTTATTTATAGACATCACATATGTTGTTATATGCTGTATACGCTGAATTGCTTTTACTTAGACTTTCTTGCGGTTACCTAGAGCAAAAACTCTCACATTGGCTCTGTTGTACGCATGGAAATACTGGGATGTGTCGAAAATGGACATATGTTTTGCAATGAGCACGAACATCTGGGAAATGCGTCTGTCCAGAAGCGCAGCTTGTGTTACGATTTAGTTTAAATTGTTTTAATGCTCTTGAGCAGTGCCTTATGAGCCATTCTTTTTAGAGCAAAACAGTTTGAGGCTTCCTTAGTCTATCCAAAGCGGACAAACATACTAGACACCTATACAGCTGGCACATATAGACTGTTCCTAAGACGCAGGCGCGTAGCCAGAAATTTTTTCAATGGGGCACCACCTTTTTTCGGGTGGAGCACCCCCTTTAGATGGCCATTTTTCGCTCTCAATTCCATAACGAAAAAATTTCGGGGAAGGGGGGCTGCCACCACCTGGCTACGCCCCTGCTTTGACAGCACAGCACACTCAGAAGCTCGTATTGACGGGAGTGCGAGATTTTGGTCTAGACACTACTGTGACAAACTGTATGGCTCGTACATATTCAAACAATGATCTGTAAGGCACATATTTATTTTGAGGTCTCTCTTGTCATCCGAACAAGCATCCATCATTATGTTTAGAACCTCGCGATTATCGAAAAAAGGGGTACTTAAGCTTTACTTCCGCTATTAACATACCAAGAGCGCTCAACATCCAGGACAACAAGCCTAGCTCTCATTCTATACCTAGTCATTCAGTGAAACAAATTTCTTCGAGTCATCGGTCTGCGTGTGTGTGTGTGTGTGTGGTGTGTGTGTGTGTGTGTGTGTGTGTGTGTGTGTGTGTGTGTGTGTGTGTGTGTGTGTGTGTGTGTGTGTGTGTGTGTGTGCTATGCATCTTTGCCTTTGTGCGGTTTCTAATGTGGTGTATGTTTTGAGTGTAGTGGCAAGCTTGAAGAGAATAGGAACTGCAAATACCTTTTCTCACCACCTCCATGAGAACGGTTACAGTGCTTTGACGCCGACCAGAAGGTCGCGTGTTCGATCCCGGCTTCGGCGGTAGCATTTCCACGGAGGCGAAATGCAGGGAACGCGTGTAATGTGTAATGTCATGCAATGTACTGTAAATAAAACTAGACGGTCTTCGTTTCTGCACTCCTCCGCTAGGGCGTGTCTCATAATCGCACCGCCGTTTTGGCTCGTAAAACCATATATATTATTATTCTTTCTTTCTCTGTATTTCATTTGTTTGTCTGTCTCCTTGTTTTCTATGTTTCTGTATAATTTTCCGCAAGATGATTTTCAATTTCTTGTTTTTTCTATGTCTTTTTCTCTCTCCATGGCTTTTCTTTCTCTCCCTTTATACTCGTTCCCTTAGCCATCAGAGTTATTGCATCCTACTGCGGAAATATCGGCGCACGCCTTCTCCGACTAAAGCAGACAGAGATGACAAAGAAAACGATCATAGCGTTCGTGACTGATAACATATTTATTTTCATGGATTGATACAAACAGGGGGAATAAATAGCTCCACGTTTAAAAAAAGCATAAAGTTGCTTATAGCAAAGTCAATATTTTTTCACCACTAATGTGTTCCTAAGAAGCATTCTCTATAAGTTCTTGAATAGAACAAACTACATAAAGTACCAACAAAAGTGTGACAGCGTTTATAAATATAGGCACATCTGTTAAGAAAAAAATAAACAGACAACGCTTCAGTTCTTGTGGCTGGATGACGTGGATAGACGGGATAACATGTTCATGTACTCACACGATGGCACCAAATTGTTCTATGTTAATTTCTCGTGGGAAATTGCCTTTCATTGATAGATCCTGCAGTTTCACACAAACTCTGAGTTCTGTAGCGTATAAAGCATATCTTTATAAATGAAGAAAGAACACAAACGCGCTGAAAATATGGTGTCCAGAGGCTTGCTCAGCCATGTTGCAAAAGGTGTAGGTTTCGTTGAGAAAACTGTTTTAAATGTTCAGCTCATGACGTAGGCACGGCAGCTACACCTGTCGCAGATAGCAGAGGACCACTGAGCGCTGCGTTCAAAACCATACCGAGTGAAATAGCCTCATCTTTCAATTCAACGTGCTTGTTCACGATTGTAAACATTGCATCTAAGCAGAATAAACAAGCAGTGGGCAGTAAAATGTTGAAGGTGCTGTACGCTATACCTCAGCCCGAAGTAATGTATATGATGTATGAGATGCAGTAATGTGTATGGGAGGCAACTTGGTGCCGCAGAAAGATAAAAAAGCTCGATTACCTACCAACATAATTACTTCTGATCAATTCGTAAAAATGTTCTGAAGGTAAAGCTCCCCAACGGGTCTTCGATAGAAACGCGCATAGAGAGAAATGGCGGTCGATGATAGTAAAGAAAAGACAGTGGATGAAACTTTTAGGATCGGCCAACTCAGATGGTCTTCAATATCACTCACTCGGGCCGGAAGCTGAATACGTTGGGAGAATGGAAGTCTCCTACGAGAAATGCCACGGTCCTATCTGTAGAGCATTTGCCTTGCAAAGCAATGCAAAATACTAGTCTCTGCTCGGTAATCTCTAGTCAGGCTTGCTTATACCTTAGACTGGTCAGTGGCGCGAGCTACGGATAGACTGCTATGAATAATGCACCGTCGCACTTATTCAGCTGGTTCATGCCGAGGCACGCTCTCACCAGAGAGTTTGACGCGCCATCACTGCGTGCTTTCCAATCGAATTGACTTCAAGGATTCTATTATTGCTGTCACCTCAGCGTAAAAAAAATATCAGCCTTGTGCAAGTCACTGCAGGCCTCTTCCGTGAAGAAAACTAAATGTTTTGTTTTCCTTTGAGGAATGAATCGGAATAAAATCTTTATTTTTCCCCTTTGGAAATGTTCACTACTATTCATTCACGCTTCTCCCACGTATACCTGCGTATGTGAGTTATGACTCGAGTGGTTTCAACTTTAAATCAACCGCTTTAACTAGACAGTTACGTTCACAGTCCGTACTTTTTCAAGTCTACTTAGTTGAATATATATTTAGATATTGTTGTTCTGACTATATGCAAATAAGAGGAGAATTTCTATTTGGGAAAGTAATTACGAAAAAAAATTGGCAGATCCCACGCGCAGTGGGAATCAATGATATGCAAAGCACGAATGAATAAATGTTGATATGCCACTTTAAAATCAGCACAACTTTATGAGATCCCGGCTGCGGCGGCTGCATTTCCGATGGAGGCGGAAATGTCGAGGCCCGTGTGCTCAGATTTGGGTGCACGTTAAAGAACCCCAGGTGGTCAAAATTTCCGGAGCCCTCCACTACGGCGTCTCTCATAATCATATGGTGGTTTTGGGACGTTAAACCCCACAAATCAATCAAAACAACTTTACGAGGTTGAGATAAGGGATTCCGTACTTGACTTCCGTGTCATGGTTATCATGTTTGAATGTGTCGTTTACGTTCGTCATCTATTCACGTCACGTGAAGCCAAATTTAGTATATGTTGAACTAGCGATACGGCCGTGAGCACGCTATGAGTGTGGTATGTTGTCATGTTCTTACATGGCACGCGTGTCAGAATTATCATGTTTGCACCAGTCACATACCTTCCTCATCCATTCACGTACAGTTATACCAAATTTGGTATATGTGACGCTATCAAAACGGCCGCGAGCGCATCATGAAGAGCCTGATATACTCCAATTTAGCGTGCACGCGTACGCATGATGGGCGCAGCAACGCTACGTTAGCAAAACGGGAGCACTTATAGTCTGACGCCAGGCGCGACCAGCGTCCTTCAGCGCGGCCCGACGACAACCGGCGCGAAATATGACATGCTGAATTTTGCCCCGATGCGTTACTCAGACAACACTGCATCTCCCTCTTTCGTGACGGAGGGACGCTGGACACGCTGAAGTGCACATGCGTCAAAGCAACGCAGTGCGGGCGTGCGCCTGCGAGTATATGCAACACCACCTAGACTATTGACAAGGCCCCTCCAGGGAGAGCGTGGACGTCACGCTAGTTGCCCACCTTCACCCCGGCCGTCTTCGCCACTCGTTCTCGTTATATCTGCTGTGGGCACTTATTGAAAGCCGGTGTTTCTTTTATTTGTTCTTTTTTTGTTCCTGCGCGGTCTGCATTTGTTTACGCCTGCCTTTACACTTTAGTGATCAAACTGTAATAGTCAGAATGCATTTGTAGAAGTGGTTTTATTAGGACGAAAGGCTAAAACCATCCTACCTCAATTCTTGTTCAAGGTTTTGATTTTCTGTCAGCTGCCTTTTTTGTGCGGTGCTTTGGATGGTGTCATTTCAAAGTCTACAAAAGTTGTTCAGAGCGACATTTGTTGCAACACGCACTACATGCCGCACGATAGTCTCAGAGGTATGGCCATTTTCACAAGTCTCTAGCTCAACATCTCCTAGCAGTGATGTGGTAATGGAGCTTACAATGCCACGTTGGTTGTTCGACGCGAGGAACGCCTTTGCATTTTCTCCCTTGGTGAGCTTTCCGACAACAAGCGTTGTCACCAGCACCATGTGCACAGTACATGGCTGCGGAAACTTTAAGCTTCCTCTTGACAAGTTGTCAATCATTAGTTACCTTCCACATCTATGTTCCTGCTCTCCAGGACGAGCACGCTGCTGCAAAATGCGCATGACAGGTTCTTGTGAGCTGAATGAGCACAATATCCAGCGATATAAGCAACGACCCTCCATGTCATGCTTTGGGTTGGAAATTTATCATTTGAGATGTGAACAGAGAAGTTATGTTGCGATACTTCTGTGTCACTTCGCTGCTGATGTCTGGCTGCGGAAGCATCAGCAGCTTTTGCAGACGAATTTTCTTTTCAGACTCCAGAAGCTGCCTCACGGAAACATAATATTGTGCACCAGCAAGCTGACGGTAGTGACCGAAGCGATCTTCAAGAGTGTCAGTTTGAAATTTTTCCAGCAAGACATACTTGAACTTCAGTTCTTCTAAACAGTACCGCGACAGCTCAACAAGGGAGTAGCAAGTGAGTCTCAACACAGAATGTGTTTCCCTTGTCAAGCAGCCACGGCTCATGTTGACGCTGCTCAAAGCATCCAGCCAGTCTACCATGCCACTAAGGAAAACCAGCTGTTGATCCACCGTAGAATTCACTGGAATTGAAGGGTGTCGTTCAGTCGGCGACCTTTCGAAGGGGTCTTCACGTTGACGATTTTCCACCACGTCGATATGATGTTTATGAAGAGAGCTGTTGAACTGGCACATGTGGTTTCAAGGGCATCGCCACGCGTCTCAAGTGCGTTTGATACAAACGGATTAATGACATTTAACACCAACTTTACATTTTGTCTCTCCGTAGGTGTTCGATTGATTGCCTTGGAAATTAGCTTGTAGCCAAGCTTGAGAAGCGATGTCTGCTCCAGTGCATACAGCTGCCGTACGGCTTCAAATGATGTTGCTTTCATTCTGGACGGCCCGTCGGGCAATATTCCTGACAGGCTTACTTCAGGAAAGTAAAAGCATATTCCTTCGTTTTTTTTTATTCATCCAGTTGTTCCTGATGCATTTCAATATGTGCACAGGGTCTACGATATAAAACAGAGGCCAATTGTTCTCGGCTGGATGAGGATATACAATACTTACTTCCTGTTTCTCTGAGAAAAAAATGCCGCCATATCCACGAAGTGAATGATGATGAGTGGGCGAAGCTCCGGAGGTAAACCTGGTGAACCATGAATCCTCCGTACATTTGCCCACTCGATTTTATTGCAACGCTCCCCCTAGCGTACGTCGCCGCACTATATCGAACGATGACACGTGCCATATGTGGCATCATTCCTATTTTATAACACCTCGCATCTTTCATAATCAACTACACGTACCGCCGTCTAGTTTATAACATCTTGCATCTTTTGGACGGACGGACGGACGGATGGATGGATGGATGGACGGATGGACGGATGGACGGATGGACGGATGGACGGATGGACGGATGGATATGGCTGTACCCTTTAGATCGGGCGGTGGCTAGCGTAATACTTAGAACTGAACGAGAGGTGGTTACATACAGGGGACGCACAGCCCACGCCTTAAGGAGCTTCGCTCCTAAAACGACATCATTTTCCGGTTGAGGGAATTGTTGTCGGTAATTACAGCAATGACCCTGAGGCCCATAGATTCCACTTCTAAAATTACTTTCTTGCAGAACTCATGTAGAATTTCGGCGGTCATTTTAGCAACAGGAAGAATGTGAAGCACATCTTTGTTTGATGACAAGAGCGACTGAAGCATGACAACATGAGCGGTTGTGGCTGCTTCTTGAGAATTGGCTGCAGATCCAACTATGCTGCCCCCTTTATAATCGAAGTATGGCTTGATATGAATTTTATCAACCATTAACGTCACCGTCTTTTCGGGCGGCTGCATGCACTTCACTCTTTCTCGAATGTAGGAGAGGAAGTTCGCTTTGTTTTGCTCCTTCAGTGGATCGCCTCCATACTTGTAACAAACGCGGCGCAGGGTTGAAGGATGGGGTAAAGTCAACGTCGACGCTGATCTGGCAAAGTTATAGGCGTGCGGAGATATGGAGTGCAGAATGCTAGAAAACACTAATGTTTCAGCACTGTAGCGACGAATGGGGGCAGCGAGTGCGAGAGCTATTTGCTCACTTAGCAAACGAAACAAAGCACTGTGTTCTTCGGTCATGTCACTGTCTTGGGACAGTTCATTCAATAAGGAGCCGATATGCTGTAACACTGACGCTGTTTTCGACGAACTTGCAACTTCAGGCGTCTCAGTCATGTGGTTTTCCAGCTGCTGGAGCAGTGAGGACAACGTACGGATGTCGCACACTGCGTCTGGAACTGCGCCTCCGCAAGGTAATGAAACCAGCTTGATCATACCTGCTGAGACTGCAAGTGAGAGATCAGCAAGCACAGCGACGGAAAACCTCACGTGCGGCGAAGGATTGTCTTCGATGCGGAGAAACATCACACAACGATCGTTGGCCTTGATGGTCCAGAAATCATTACTGCATACAGCAGAAAGCTTGCCTTGTGTTCGAAAGAGGACACAGCATTTCTCTCCTCTTCGCTTTTTTTGCGCATATAGAGTCCTTAATCGCTTTGCTCAAGGCCTCGTCTTCCATTCGAGCTCGTTTTGAGACAGGAGATTCTCGACGATTACGATTCGTGCTCAGGTAGGATGGACAGTTCGGAAACACCGAGGGTATAGCATCTGACACTAGGCGCACCCTCTCGCTGTCGACTGTCAATGTCCGTCCCGACGCTGCGCCGAAATGTGACAGCTTTGTGATGAAGTCAGCGTCGAGGAAGTGAAGTTCACAGACCTGCGCCAAGCATAACAGTGACTTCATTACTTTCATACGAAACGGGCTAATGGGAACTTTGACTCAAGCCTGAGTATTTCTGTTCTATTTTACCGCCCTGCCCTACCTGAAGCGCGACAAAACTACCATCACCACTCACGATACTCGCTCCGTTCAACAGTAACAGAGCCAGAACGCCAGTAATGCGATAGAGCCGGTAAGACAACAAACTTCAGCAGTTTCACACCTTGGAGTGTATGCTTGGTGTGAAATCCTTTCGCAGAATGGCTTTTATCCAAGACTTCTTCCGAGCTTCATCCTTGGGGAATGCGAAAACACGCACTTTGGGACCACTGTCATAATTGCCGCGGCACCCGGGAACACAACAACGTCCCATGTCGCACTGATCGATGTGTAATCACATACTCACAAATACAACACCAATAAAATAGGACACGTGGGAACGGACGAAGACTCAGAGCAGTGCGATGCAGCACCAAGCCTAACGCAGTCTAACCAGCGAAGCAGGTTAGACTGCGGTGAAAGGCAAACCTGTCGTGGCTTGTCCGCCGTTCGGGGTAAAAAAGTGCGCGGGGTGACCAACACCACCACCTGAGCGACGCGTCCTCGGCCACTGGACAGTCGGTCATATGTCCGGGGAGGGGTTGAGGCTGCCATCCAGGATCCGGCGAAGGACGACTCTTGCGACACGTCTCACGAACAAGTAGAAGATGCGTTTAATTTACATATTTGCAAGAAAAGTACATTGCAACGAGAGCGTACTGACGCGCCTTTCCATCACAAGGGCCCAGAGCGAAGTCCAGAGAGAGAGCTCCGACTGCACGCGCGACGCGCTTTTTATACCCCTCGTCCATGCACGTGCATCTTCTCAGACGCAGGCTGTGTGTCCCAGCGACGCTGATGTGCATTTCCTGCGGCGCACACAGACGCCTCCCGCGTTCCTGCAGGACGCGGACAGCGTTTGACCGTTACGCCGATGAGCGTCCCTTGCAAGCCACCTCCTTGCTGTGCCGGTCATAACATCGGACAACTAGCGTGACGTATGCCGTCTGGAGAGAGGGGTATGAATGGGCCTTGTGAATAGTCTAGGTGGTGTTGGTATATGGCAGGACCGGCGTCTGGCATGGCAGCGCTGGCGTGACGCGACGAAATGAACGCAGGTGAGCACGCGCACCGCGTCTCGTCGAAATGTATTGGCATATTGACTGTGGCATGTAGTCATGTTCTCTCATGACACGCATCGCATGATTTTCATGTTTGCACCACTCACATACCTTCGTCCTCCATTGGCGTCGAGTAATACCGAGTTTTGTACATGTGAAGCTTGCGAAACGGCCGCGAGCGCATCATGAGCGTACCATGTAGTCATGTTGTTACATGACACGCATCTCATGTTTATCATGTTTGCACCAGTATCACACCATCATCCATTCACGTTCCGTAATGCCAAATTTGATATAAGTGAAGCTAGCGAAACGGCCGCCAGCGCATAATGAGCGTGGCATGTAGTCATGTTTTTACATGACATGCATCTCATGATTAACATGTTTGCGCTAGTAACATACCTTTGTCATTCATTCACGTACCCTAATACCAAAATTGGTATATGTGACGCCAGCGAAACGCCCACAAGGACATGCATAATGAGCTAGGCTTGTAGTAATGTTGTTACATGCAACGCATCTCATGATTATCATGTTCGCGTCAGTCACATGCCTTTATAATTCATTCACGTACCGTAATACCAAAATTGGTATATCTGACACTAGCAAAGTGCCCGCGAGCGCACATGAGCTTGGTATGTAGTCATGTTCTTACATGACACGCATGTCAGGATTTTTATGTTAACATCTGTCGCTTGTGTTTGCCATGCAATCCTGTCATACCATACCAGTTTTGCAACATATGTCATGTGAACAAAACCACCGCAAGAGCTGCAGGACCAAGAAATGTAAATCATGCGACTCATGATATCCATGTCATGATTTTCATGTTATGACTAGTCAAATATGTTCTTCACACAGTCATGTCATGCCATACCAAGTTTGGTATCGATACCATTATCGAAACGACCACGAGAGCTCAAAGTCGTAGGCGGCTAGATAGATAGATACGCTCAAACTCGACCGAAGCTCGCTAAGAAATGCTTCGCATTCAATAACGCGCCTTTATGGTTAGGAACATCGGTGCACAAATGTCTAATTTGTCGCCATTTGACTGTGCCTAGACGTAGCCGCCGTTACAGTAAACATTACCGAGCATTTTCGAAAGAGTAAGAGTCGCGTTTACGTCGAGTCACCGTCTTGCCCGTACACGCAGAAATTGCCTACGACTATATTACACATAGAGCTGCTCTTCAGCCACATTTTATAGCATAATTACCATCGTGAGCTTTGTCATGCCCACTGCGGAGCAAAAGGTTCTCTTATGTTTCGCTAACCGAACTGAGCTTGTGCTTGCGGCTGCCTACGCGATCCCTGCTAATTTCCTAATCACATCTGTTCAAGTTGATTGAGCCTCCACCCTCGTGCGCTTAACTTGTGGAATGTGTTAGTCGTAACGACCGGAGATTATCTTGCCTACGCGCTACGTGCCCTGTTCATGGCTATTTCTTCTTCTTGATATCTAGCATAATGAAAAAAATATTCTGTTAGTTAACTATCTCGTGCACATCTGCAAAGGTTGAAGAATATATGCTGTACGATAGTTGTGAGAAAGACATCAATATAAAAACACTATGTACCATCTCTTTCGCTTCAGAAATGAATGGTAGAGAGAAAAATTAAAGGTAATTGAAGAAAGACGAAATCTATCTGCGATCAGACAGCGAACTCCGCCGTAGGAAGAGTAATTGGTTTTTCTGGTATATAATTAGGCTATGGGTTAAATTACTTATAGGCCACAGAAACGGTATTATTTTATGTCTAGAGATGCGAGTGGCATACCACTCATTTGTGAAGCAATGCGATGAGCCTAGGGAAATATATAATTGAATAGAGTTGTTCACGAGGAAAAAACAATTAGTTCGCGCTGCTATTGGTAAACCCTAACAATCTACCAGTGGTGCTATAAGGCTGAAAAGTGGGGAGTTTTACCTTTTGACCCTCATCAACAGCGAGCTGTTTCACTTTCTCGGTATGCTTATCACCACTCCATAATGTGTACTAGCTAGGTAAATGAAATGTCTTTGTAGAATATAGACACTTTTGTTAGTTCAACGCAAGTGACATTCACGCCAATGTCGGGTACTGTTCAGCGCTTGAGTTATTCTTGAACTTGTTCAAAATAATAATAAATATATCTCATAAAAGTGTTTCTCACGAGAGTAAGGGTTTTAACGAAAATCAATAGGTGCTAGACAGCATTAAAGCATCTCTCACTTTCATGGGTGACCGTGCCAAGCATACTCACGTAGTAACGTGCGTCGGACGTGACGCACGCAAAACACGGGGAACGGCGCTGGTGCGCCGGCCGTCAAACAGTACACAACAGCCGGTAGCGAAGCAGGAACCCCTTTATGTACACAAGCATGCTAATATATATATTTATATGTGTGTACAACGCCCCCTGTGGGCCAGAAGAACCCGTTATGCAACCGGACCGTAACCGTGACACCACATCATCCCCCCCTTGAAATAAAGGTGATGTTGGGTTCTCCACGTAACCAATGACAATAATAGAATGCACAGAATACACAGAAAAGTAAGAAAATGTACAACATAACAGTGTGAAGAATTATACAGCAAACACACGAAAAATGCAAAGGTAATGCACACTTGAGAAGGAATATACCACCCCATCATCTCCCCCTCCCCCTCTTGAATAAAAAGCATGGGGTAACACGTAACACACGCACACATTAAGCGTAACACAAAGAAGGATACGAACGTACGGAAGGCTGACTATCAAATCAAGCTAGCCACATGACCAAGGCACAGTGCCAACTATACTACATATCATCCCATCCCCCGAGAGATTATGTCCGCATAGTCACTGTCCTGTTTGTGTCTAAGGCGCCGTTTCCTGTACCGGAGCCATTTCCACAGAGGGCGGCTGGACTGTCGCCACCCACAGCAGTCTGGTGGAGAAAGAGAATTGGCCCATGAACTCTGCATCCAGGGTACTTTCGGTATAGTAGGCGCCGGAACAAGGAGGTAACGACGCTCTGATGGAGCTTCGTTGGGTACCACTGATGCAGAAGCCAGTGCAGAAAGCAGGAACAGGCACGGTTCGGCGTATACGCGACCAGTGGAAGTACCTCATCAGCACGCAGAATAGGGAACTTGCTCTGGAATTCGGGCTGTCACGCTTGGTGGATGCACCTCCAGTGGACGGCAAATAGAAACAGCATCCCGGAGATCATCCCGCAGTCGAAAGAAGTACAGCCGAGGTGGACGCAGCAGCAGTCGAAACGGGAGCAGCAGACACCGCCGAGGTATGGACAGCTGAGACGCAAGCAGGTAACGTATGGTCAGCAGCAGTAGACCCGACCGAACCGGAACAGCCATCCTCGCAGTAGAAGTAGTCCCGGTCGAAGCAAGTAGAGCCTGGGTATGCTGAACCGCAGGAAACACGGCAGGAGTAGGCACATCAAGACAACGGCCAGCTGAGATGCCGACCAGTGCAGCACAATAGAACACGCTCTCAGTCTGGGCCGGAATCGTCGTAGTACAGGAAGTTGGAGTATGGTCCAATCTATCAGTATAGGTACATCCCTTGTGGATCGACAGACGCTTCTGTAGTGTCCTCTCCTCCTGCAACGCACAAAGGTGCGGGTCCTTGCTGGGCAAGCGGCAGCGTCGGCCCAGTGCTGCGACGAACCGCAGCGGAAGCACGCTCCCACGCGAGTCGACGGCGACGCCGGAGAACCGGTATCAAACGCGCCTGTAGCCGAAGGAGCAGTCGCAGTCGGTGAGCAGACGGTGCTGGCTTGCGAAGCCGCTGAAGAAGGAGCAACGCTCCGAAGAAAGGAAGCAAGGTCGCCATGATGCGTATGACACGACAAAACAGCGTCGCTCGAAAGGGCATTCAGCTGTTGTAACACGCGGGTGACGCACTCCTCTTCCATGGCAAGATCCAGAGCATTCTGTATAGAGAATTCTGCATCCATCTTCACAACTTTTCTCTGCAGATTCGGGATGCCATTCCTGCTACAATTTGGTCCAACGCCAGCACGTCTGTCGTCGCACAAAAATTGCACAGTTGAGCAAGCCGTTCAACATCTAGAATGTTTTGCACTGCGGTCTCGGCCGGTTGTTGCCGTAGCGTCTTGAATGAGGCACACGGGCACATCGGATCGACTTGACGTAGGAAATTCGCGTCCAAATACTGGAGCGTTGCAGCATACGCGTTTTTCATGGCGTCCGCCAGGATTGCATGGTCTACTGCCAGAATCGATTAATCTTCCGCAGAAAGCAGGGGTAGAAGTTCAGACATTCAACGCCCAGCACGTTCAGTATTAACGCCTTCTTGTGGCCCGGCGTGGCGTTTCTGGCAGCGGCAATGTACACTTGAAGAACCGGACGCCACTGTCGCCGTGGAATATGAGGCCTACCGGGGCACTGCAGGAACACGAGCGGAGGTATCGCAGCGTACATCTCTGTGAAGGAAGGTGTAACAAAATAACCGGTTCGCAGACATTAGACGGAGACGACCCGTTTATTCAGCCTGAGCCCGAGCTGTCCATTCCTAGCGGGAGCCTATCTCCACTTCGTCGTCTTCCCCATCCATCGCGCACGCTCCTCGATGCTCCATTCCGGCGCATTTTGCAACATCCTCCGGGGCGGGCCAAGATTAGTCTGATGCTTCGAGGGCGCAGAGTTTCTGCACCGGGTGGTTCACTACTGAACCATTGGCTAGACGCACTGAGCACGCGCGCCCTATGCTGTCTCTTCCTGGCAGTAAGGCGATCACTCGGCCTAGCTTCCAGTATGTTGCAGGTGCGTTGTCTTCTAACACTAGCACTACATCACTGATCTGTAGTTTGGTTGATGAACGACTTGGACTGTTATGAGCTGAACGAAGTAGTAGCAGGTAGGCTCGTTTCCATCTTTTCCAAAGTTCATCTATGATACGTTGACGATGGAGAGCCTTGCGATTCAAGTCAACTGTAGTCGGAAGCTCTGAGAAGTCAATTTGTTTTGGCGGGAAAATGCGGCGCTTCCCCAGCAAGACATGCGATGGAGTTAATTGATGGAGCTCATCGGGTTCACTCTCGAGATACATCAGTGGTCTGCTATTGATTACCGCTTCGATCTCGCACAGCACAGTTGTGAGGGTTTCCACGCCTAGGCTGCTGCGTCCCAACGAGCGTTTCAAGGAGTTTTGGTTGAGCGAATGAGAGGCTCCCACCATCCTTCCCACCGTGAATCTCTCTCTACGATGAACTTACACTGTATCCGTAGCTCGGCTGCATACTCCCGAAGTGCTGGTAGTGTGGATGCAGATGTTTTTGCGCAGCTGCGGAAGGTTCGAGCGTTCGGAGTATACTGTCGAAGGAACTCCGTGACGAAACGGCGGAAGGCGAGCAATGTTGCTGCAGCAGTCATGTCTGAGGTTAGTTCCAGATGTACCACCTGTGTGACGGCAGATGAAAAAAGAAGGACGTAAGACTTTGATGAACCACTTGCTAGTTTAGCGTATAAGGGTCCACAGTAATCGAGCCCTACAATGGTGAATGGGCTTGCTTCACTAATTCTCTCGCGAGGTAGAGGGGCCATTGGTGCAGATACTGCTGCTGCCTTCCATTGTTTACAAATCCTGCATTCAGAAATTATGCTTGTCACTGTCTGGCGTCCCTTCAGCAGCCAAAAGCGTTCTCAAAGCTCCGTAATGTTGCCTAAACACCTCCGTGGGTAGTGGGCAGGTGTGCCGCTAATACAATAAGGCTGGTGAGCTTATTATCTGCCAGAAGAATGGGAGGGCATATGTCGTGACTAGCACAAAGCTGGTCCAGCCGTCCACCGACGTGAAGAAGGCCGTCATTATTCATAATGACAGCCACATGCAGCTGGTGCAGTGCGGAAGAGCAGGAACGCCTGGCCGCAAGAACCAACATGTCGCTTGTTGCCTTAGAAACCAGGACTGGCAACATTGTGTTTTAGCGAGCGGCGGCAAGTGGTGGGTCAAAGGTTGACACCACCCTAAAACACGAGACGCGCACACTTGAAGGCTCCCTATTATATACATATGTACAACGGCACCCTGGAGCCAGATAACCGGTTCCAAAACCGGAATCGTAACCGCGACACTACAACTCAGTTTGAATGTCTCGATTAAGAAAGAACGTTCCAAAGGCAAGAGTGTAAATGCATACTCAGTTTTAATGTTTCGAATAGGAAAGAACTCTCCGAAGGCAGGGATGAGAACGATAGTGACTCCATGAAAAATTTATACAAGAAATAGAGTCATCTGCTAAAATAATGCCTCCGTACAATAACGTTAACGTTCATGCAACAGGCGTCAAGAGTTAGGCTTGCCTAACACAAATGGTCATGACGATGATAATGATGATGATGATGCAAACCTTTCGTTACCAGTCATAAAAAAATCACAGCTTTTCCACGGAGTGAATAATGATGAGTGAGGCGAAGCGTCCGTAAGTCCGTCCATGCTTCCTTCTGTCCGTTCGTTCTTGCTTCCATGCATGACCATCTATGCGTCTCTCCATGCGTCCATTCGTCTGTCCATGCATCCGTCTGCGAGTATGTCTATCCGTCCGTACGTCCGCGCGTCCTTCCATCTGTCTATCGGTCTGCTACCATGTCAGTTCGTCCGTCCGTGCATCCATTCGTGCGTCCATCTAGTGAACACTTCAAGTGCCGCCATCTCCTATCTCGCATCGCCTGTGCCACAGGTGGCTACGTACATCACCAACAACAAACCCCACGGGATGCACAGACCCATGCCCTAAGGAGCTTCGCCCCCATAAATGGCCCCGTGTCTTCTCCTCTTTCTCGGTCATCTGCATTCCCACAAGCACATCTTGTTGGAACTAATGTCCAAGCGAATCACCTGTTACACTTCTTCACGCGTCCAGAATAACCTTAAATGGAATAAAATAGAAGACTAAGCAATTTCTGCTACTATTCTTGCGCCATTGGTTTCAAGCCTCCATTTCTCTACAGCTCTATTGGGTCATGTGGAAACATTAAGGTTCGCTCCTTCCTTCGCCAGAGCATTTGTTGAAGTACCTTCACCATGTTATAGCAAGATTTGTTCTGGGACACTGCGTGGCACACATTTCGTGCTCCACAGCGAGCTCTGTATGCCTCAGGAAGCATCACATTCACATTTACTCTTTCTAGTGAAGCATTGTTCCACCTCGTTGTCACAGTGAATGAGCAAAGCTACTCGCCAGCCACGCCTCTCGTCTGACTGTCAGCCCGTTAGCCACCTCACTCAGCCAACGTTAGAAATATGTCTTAAATGACTTTTATACAACGCCATACCACTGCGATGAAATGCAAACATAAGTACAAGAGGAGACAACATTTCGTGTGCTCTGTCAACGCAAATAAGAAGACGCGATTTGGTGGGCGGGGAGAAGAGAGGATAAGGAACGCATTTCACTCTTACGAGACCATCCAAGACCATCAGTGCCAGTATTTTCTTTCCGTCTGCTATATCAGCATAAAGGTTGTATTGCATAGGCCACGTCTTGCTGTTTTTGTACTCTTGCATCTTCTTTCTTTTTTCAAGAGAAAATTGAAATATCCTACCGAAAACTATACATAGCGAACGTGAAGGACAATAAGTGTGATAAACGGATATTAACGAGTAACCAGCAAGCATTCGGCTCGGTTTGTGACGAAAATAGAAGCGGGCTTTTAATGATACCACTGACTATTACTCCAGTCGAGCACAGCTTACATGCAACTCCTTTCCTTGCTTGTGCTTGAAGCGGCTGTAGTTATACGAAAGTGCGCTGAAAACGAAATAAATCATTTGTAGTATGAGCTGCTTTATATAACCTAAATTATATGGCTTGTGCTTGACGTTTAAATAAGTATATATAACTGTTTATCAGTATGTCCTAGTCAGCCTTCTTCGGTATGAGGCCCGTTAGGAGAAGTTACCAGGTAGTACGTTATACAAGTTCACTTTTTAAACGGCGTTTTCCGCCCTTCAATCTGGCTAATAACCACAAGACTCATTTAGCTTAATTTATGTTTTGTTACAATAGCGATAGGCTCAGTGCTCACGGAAACTATATGCAAATTTTTTTTGTGATTAACCTTTATGCCTTCCACTAAACCTCTCTCTCTCTCTCTCTCTTGTTGTCGTGTGCGACAACTATTAAGGCCTTTACAACTTGCTCTAGGGGCATCGCATAGCCGTTAGACTGCTTTTTGAACCTTGCCTCACAGGTGTACAACCAAGAAGCGAAGGTTTCCTTTAAATAGCTTTATACGCGAGATCATGGTGTTCTTTCTTTTAGGTTCTGTAAACTGCGTACGTTGCATATCAGAAATGATACACTACGCTGTCTCAAACTTGAATGCCTCATTTAGTCGGGGACTAAAAAAAATCTTGTAAACTAATAGGTTTCCAGGCATACCTCGCCGACTGTGTCCTCCTGTTTTTTTTTTTTTCATAACTCAGCAGAAGTCGGCAAAGTATGGAGGAAAAACTAAATAGCATAATATGCTTGACTTATTGGTTTGAAGCGGACAGACGACGATCATTGGAAATAGGCTACATCGCAAAATATATGCTACTTTGTGCCACAATATTTGATTGCGACACAAACTATTATTCATACTCAATCAAGTCTTTATTTGAGCTTGTACAGGCAAACTGGAGTTGACGAGAAAAACAGCAGAAAATTTAATGCCAGTTGACCAGCCTCACCTTCCGTACACGTCAACAGTAGGCACAAAGCGAAAAAAACGATTACTGCACGGAAGGTTCATACAAAACACTGTGCATTTACCAAACAAAAGAAATAAAACTGTTACTACCCACATATGTATCCTAATTAGCAACTGCACTGCGAGCACAGAACAATAACACATAGTGATACAAGGTATGAAGACATGAAAACACAATATAACTAAGACTACACACATTGCTGAATAATGCTTTTGCGGATGGCACGATAAGACAAATTATTTAAGCAGTCATTAAATGAAGTATTCAAGAACTTTGACACTAATAACTTAACATAGAAAAAACATAATTAACACAAAACTCTTTTGTACTCTAGTATCATATAACGAATGGCGACGTGTAAGGGATACAATTAAAAAGAATTGAGTCATTTTTTCTTCCTTTCATTGTATAAAAGTATTCAAATCTGTAGTCAAATGATTTTTTTACACTTACAATATTATATTATAAGAAAACATGCTTAGTGGGCGAATCGTAGGACCCATTATCGATTGCATGAAGCATTTTATTCTGAAGAGTTTGCAGTTTTAGTAAGTTTTTAATATAATGCCTTTCATGGTGTTTACAAAATTTGTTTGGTAATTCAATTATAATTGTTGCGCCTGGTGGGCATGGAAAGGTTTTGAAGTATTGGGTTGTTACAATTAGTTATTTTTCTCCACTGGGTCTGCAGTGAAACTTGAACGCTGCAGACCAAATAAGCGACATGCGCTATGAGTCATTGCAAGTCTTTGAAATGCTAGAAGCAGTGTCGAGGATGAAGGGTTCTGTTCCCTAAAGGCAGTTGCACTATGCATGTCTTGCCAAACTGCTTTCACGAACTTATCTTGCTTGATACATTACAGATGTGATGAAGAGCGAAATAAAGGGAAATGAAACTGACTTATCAATAAAGCGGGTGGGTCTTTTATTAGTAAGAAATGCTTGCCCTTTCATCTTAAACTCACTAAAGTGAGGTCACTTAAGAACACGTAGAAATCAAGCAAAGCCGACGCACTATATATTTTAAAAAAGTGGAGCTCAACAGGCGTGCTGGTTTAGGGTGTGTTTTGAAGATATTTCGCAAACTTATATGAGGCCACGACAAAATTTAAAGGCAATTTTCAATACTAGACTCGTTAATGACCGGAAGTAGAGAATAATTTTGTCTGGTAATTTCTTGCACAACTTTCCCTTATTTCGATTTCCATGCATGGTACCTTAAGCAATGTTCTCTATATACGCTGCGAGAAGATGTGATGAAAGCGAAAGAGACAAAAAGGATGAAGCAAAAGAGTTTTCGCAGACTAGTTTCCTTTGAGTGAAAGACCACAAGCCAAGCAACCCTGATTGAGCAGAATAATGTGTAAATAAACAAACTGGGACAGCGTAATGGGGACCCGTGCAGACTGCCTTCTCTAAACCTATAGGCGGGGTTTGGTTCTTGGTGCATGCCGTAATCGTTCTGGAAGAAAATGAACACCCGTTAGCGTAGCAATAGTCGTTTCAAACTGTGCAAGGTGAACGCTGCAGTTTCTGTTGGGAAATGCATACTACATCATACGTTTTCGTTTTGCTTCACAGATTAGTGATTAGGCAATAATCTTCGCAAAGGGACACCATGACAAGAATGGAGAACAGAACACGTGCGTTATGTTCTCCCTGCTCCTCCTTGTGTCACCTTGCGTTAGGTAGTAACTAATGTCTTAGCAAAAAGGCCGAATTTCTCTATTCTCCGTGAGGGAGCCACCGCGCGGTCATCAAACAGCACGTGCCCCTACGTAGCTGCTGGCTTTGTTCGTGCTTTCGCTAACGATGGCTGTTAAATATGTCTCAGCGCTTTCTAGTGGGTGGGCCTCAAACACTCGCACTTTGCACAATTCACGTGTTTTGACGCCCAAGGTGATTCTACGCTTCTGCAACGCGATATCACATGCACTGAGAAGACTCCTAGCAATAGCTGATATTCAGAAAATGCTTTCTTTTTTTTAAAGCACATTGAGGTCATCGGTGCGGCTTGGTGATAGAACACGTGCTTGCCACGCGGAAGGTTGCGTTTGAATCTCATTGGAGTTAACGCCTTCCTATATTTCTTTGCTTTTTGATTTTAAGTTTGCCACGGGCACAGTGCTGATTTTTCGCTCATAGCCAACAACCCCATCTCGGACGCCGGTACAAATATACTTGAACTTCTGCAAAACAAGCTTTTAAGTGACATCGTGTCACTGAAAACAGCATCACATATGCAATAGCCAGTAATGCGAAACATCTGCATGAAGTCTGTATTGCACTTACATTCCTGTGAGACAAGTTCTCCTCTGAATTGTGTGATTAGAGGCCAAACTTGTTCTAATTATGGCTGTACGAACATGCACAAAGCACCTCACAAGCAGTCTGAGGATTCGCTAGGCCAACGAGTTTTTTTTTCTAGGCGTCTTCTTATTTTTGTGGCGTAAAATATCCCAAACCTTTGTCAATGGCGTCCCGTGATAGAATCTCAGACCACGTCACATACACGACCCCAGCTACGTACGCTTCTTTATTTGATTTGATATATTTCTTGTAGATTATTGAAAACTTGATCAGTCATTTTCACTTCGATAATGTAACATGCAGTGCACATTATCGTAGCCACTCTACAAAACTGAAAGATTCATTCAAAACTGAAATATACATTCTGAAAAACTTCCAAGGCGATGCCTATACCCTAGAGTTATGAGCAGATCTTGAGAGATTTTAGAAAATTCCTCCCGACGCAGTTGCTTGCTTTAACTATAGTTTGAGGTTTATAAAAAAGGGGAAGGAAATAGAGCTGTCACCGGCTTGAAAATGCTGTTTCTCTGATTCTGTACTTATCTGCATTCAACTTATATAATCGCACATTTTCTGTCGTCAAGATCTTTTGTGCGATGAATGCACCTTGAGCTCATTTTCTACTCACCAATTTTTTAGACGCTAAGCTTCTTTATTTTTCCTAAGTCTATATCCAACATGACATTTCACTTCGTTTTCCAAGGGTTTACATAAGTTGCTAAGGCTACTTATGCAACGGTCACCATTCCTTTCTATTTTAGGTATTCCGTGTTTGTAAAGCCTCAGTCATAAGTGAGCAGACACCCCGGATATTTGCTTTAGGTAATGGCTCTCAGTTTTTTCTACTCTTGCACCTGGTGGATGCAGCTGCGGCAACGCCACATTTTGATCGACCTCATCAATATGCATAAGGTTTTCTTTGCCACTTTCGCTTCTCTGAGCACTTCGCTGAGTAGGGTAATTTGTGCGGCACAGCTACTGAACAGATACCGACGTAAGGTTCTTGCTTACGTAGGTCTGGTATTCGCAACGTCATGGTCTTCCTTCACATTAGGAGTCTCTTAACATTATTCCCTTAAAAAGCGGCTCAATCTTTTGGTAACCTTCAAGCTGAGACTTCAAATATTTATCTACCGCTTACAAAGTGATCATATGAAACCATTCCAGTGCTTTATATGAAGTTGAAGTTAATTTTAATTATATACACTTTTTATAAACACATTCTTTAATGGTGAACGACCAATCGGAGGTCCCAAAGTAAAAACTGTCAGGGGCACTTCCTTAGAAAAATTAAAAAGAGGATGAATTTTTTTGTCGGCAAACAGTGATGTAATACCAGCACTGCATAGAAAAAAAATTGTGCGAAAAACATAGCGCAATATGAGCAATGGTGACAATTTGCTTGAAGCGAAGAAAAACAAAAGAAAACCTTCCAGTCATGAATAATCTAACAATAACATTTTCACACGTTTACAAAATGCCTTACATTGAGCATAATTTCAAATCAATCTGTAGCATGCTCCACAGTGTTACGCATGAAAATCTTGCCGTGATTTGACCATAGTTGGTACGTACTTGAGGCAAAAATAGATTACGGTTATCTGAAAGTCTCGTGTTGTTAGTATTTACAAAAGTGACATTAAAAGTAACACCTTAAAAACTGCAAATGTATAATTCATTATTAACAATACGAAACATAATTATTAGAATTTTGTAGCTCAAAGTTTATGAGAGGTAAAATGTTCATTTGCGAAAAATCGGAGCTGATAGTGATGAAATTCGGTTGAAAGTAATGAGCCTCACAGCTTGCTTTTGTAAGCGTTCAAGATGACTTACGTGTGACCAATATGTATTTACCCATGATGGCATGCAGTACTACAGGTGACTGGGAAATAATGCGTAAGATAAAGATATAAGGGCATTTAGCGCTTCCGAAATCAATCCTGCTGAAGCCGGTATTGCATTTAAGCTAAATTGTTTGCAGACAAACCGAGAAAAACGCAGCGCTAAAACGCAGGGGGAATCACGACACAAGACACTGCACAAAACATGGTTAATCATATAAAAATTCACCTTTAAACTGGCGTATGTCCGGTGTTCTGTGTCTTCGTTTTTTGTTTCTCTTTTTTGAGGCACTTGGTTACCAGCGCTAAATATCCATAAATGTTGCGAAAGGAAAACGTTGCTTAAATCATGGTCATAAAAGCATCAAAATAAATATACGCAAACGCAAGCCCAAGTTCCATGAAAAATTCCAAATTGAGGGTCCTCATGTTGACTACGAGCTCCCAGCAAACACTGGTAAGTCATTGACAAAGTACATAGTGGAGCTTGTGAGTTGTTAAGACCAGTTATTTTGACGGCATTACTAGAACAGCATGAATGTATAAGCTGGAACAAACTATAGCAGTAGCGGAAGAGATTTAGCAAATGTTTTCGTCAAACGAAAACAAATCTCAGATCTTATCTCACCTCCACAGCCGGTCACAATTTAATACATCAGGGCTACAAAAGGGAAAACTTGCAATAACATAAATTCATTGCTGCAAATATTCATTTCGTTCTGATAAATTCACGTATATTTTCCTGCAGTTGGAGTATACATCCCCCCTTTTTTACGATCAAAATATGTGTTAGGAGAAAATCAGCAAAAAAGGCTTTTCTCCGAAAAACTCAACTACTTTGCTTCTTTCCCCTTCGATTATACAGTTCCTTCCCGTCTAATTTGACTCGAATGGTAATAAAGATTCCCTAGGAACTCTATCTAACACATCGAGTTGTGCCTGTCAGCCAACAAAAGGGGACCAGTGAGAATACCCTTATAATGTTGTTATTTCAAGCTGGTCCGTTATTAAGTTGTATTCAAACTTGAAAGCGCAGCCAGTTTACTGGTAATGCAGGAAGTCAACACTGTTTGCAATTCTTTAGCTGACGGGAGTAGAGCAGCAAAATGAACTATCAACAGGGAGATTACATATTGTTTTGTTATTCATGGCACCGAGGACGGATTACACAATAGAATTTGGAGTTTTATCTTCCCTTATGCTCTTTGTTGCCACTAACAAATAGTCGAACATGTCACAGAACGAGCGCTAAAAAATGGGCGCGCCGACAAACTCTTGCGATAAAGCGCGGGAGAAACGCCGGGAGGTCAAAAGAAAAAAAAGAAGAAAACAAACATCTAAAGGCTACCCGGGCGCGCGACGCTCTCCCCTCGGAAGCGTGGCTTCGCCGATGAACCTCCTCACCTCACAGCGGCGGCCCGGCAAGCACTGGAAAGTTCTAGAAGGAAAGGGGCGTGTTCGGCCGGGTTGAGTCATCGGTCGGGGACGGCCCTCGTACCGTCTCGCGCCTCTCCCCAGCCTTCGCTGCGTATCGCGCCGACGAAATGACGAGAACCTTCTGGAATGTCGCGCGGAAGGTATTTAACCGAGCAGCGGAGATGAGAAAGCAGGAGAAGACGGAAGTTAGCGCAAGAGCGCGTAGGGATTCCGCCGTGTAGTCGGCGAAGGTTTTGTCCGTAGGGACAAAGCAGGAGAAGACGTGAGGTTTCCTGGAAGAGAAACTTCGAAGGAGAAGACGGAAGTTAGCGCCATAGCGTGTAGGGACTCCGCCGTGTAGTCGGCGAAGGTTTTGTCCGCCGAGGCAAAGCAGGAGAAGAAGAAGAGGATTTCCACCTGAGGGGTGAAGGCTCCAGCTACAGGCAAGAGCGTGAGTTTACCGCTATCGAGCGAAGACGCGTGGCAACAGCTGCGTGTGTGAAGCCGACGTGTTTCCGGCAAAGAAGTTTGAAGCTTGGAGAGTGGCCAATTGAAGACGCGAGGTTTCCTGGAAGAGAAACTTCGGGGCAGCGGAACGGCAACAACGCTGGACTTTGAGTGAGTGATTCTCGGAAGAGTATCATTCAGACTTTTGTTCCAAGGACTTTGGACTGAATGGGTTTTCTATCTCTTTAGTCTTCAAGTGTCTTGGTTGTTCAATGCATGTGACTGCATTGTAGTGTGGACTGTTGTCTGTTTCGGTTGTTCGAGTGTAGCTAATAATTGTACTGTGTAGTACTTTGTTTGATCGGTGACATATTGTACTCAGCTATTGTGGAGTGAGCATATTTGTGTATTGTTTTTCTGATCTGCCATTATTGAAAATATATATTTGTTGGTTTATCATTTCTCGGCTCTGACTTATTCTTTGGGCCACAGCCGGCGTCCGCTAGTGCGCGAAAAAGGACCACTTCTAAATTGTCCACGCTTTCGTGGTGCGGTTCGGGGGACCGATACTTCGGCCCTTGGAATTAGCCCGGCGATCGCCTCCCTATTAAACGGGACGTGTGTGACAATTAATCTGGCGTCCGCGACAGGACCTTTTGGTGCACAGTGTATCCAAAGTAGTGAGAAAGAGCCTCGAGTTGTTGATAGAGCTATCGGAACGATTTTGTGTGTTGTTCAGTGTTCTCGTTAACGAGTGCAGGGGAATGTTCCGATAGACTGATTTAGGAAGATACTTTTTGCACGCGTCAAGGTTTTATTTGCGAGTTGCGAGACACAATGGATCTCGAAAAGTTAGTCGCTCTTGGTGAGAAGATGGGGCTTTCTGGCGCCGAACTAAGGAAGTGGATAAGCCAGAAGGAGAAAGAGGCGGTGGAGAGAAAGAGGTTGGTAGCTGAGAGGACCAAGGAAGAAAAAGCAGCTGAGTTGGAGAGAGAAAGGCTGGCCGCTGAAAGGGCGAAAGAAGAAAGAGAGGCAAAGGAGCGACAGCTGAGAGAAGAAAGAGAGCAGCAATGGAAGTTGGAGCTGGAGCGAGAAAGGTTGGCAGCTGAGAGAGCCAAGGAAGAAAAAGCAGCTGAGTTGGAACGAGAGAAGTTGGCAGCCGAAAGGGCGAGAGAAGAAAGAGAAGCGAGGGAGCGACAGCTGAAAGAAGAAAGAGAAGCGAGGGAGCGACAGCTGAAGGAAGAAAGAGAAGCGAGGGAGCGACAGCTGAAAGAAGAAAGAGAAGCGGAGATCGCTGAAAGGGAACGGCAGCGGCAGCACGAGATGGAACTCGAGCGGCTCCGTCTGCAACAGCCAAGTGAAACTCCCGTCCAAGCTAGAGTTGAAAGCAGCGAACGGGAAGATCATGGATTCCGCTTGAACCCAAGCAAGCTGCTCGTAGCGTTTGATGAGAGGAAGGACGACCTTGACGCGTACCTTCACAGATTTGAGACGATTGCAAGGAGCCAGAATTGGCCGGAACATCAATGGGCAACTGCTTTAAGTACCTGCTTGAGTGGTGAAGCGCTCAGTGTGTACGGCAGGCTGACGCCGACCGATGCAGCCAACTACGCAAAGGTGAAAGCTGCTTTGCTGAAGCGATTTAGATTTACTGTAGAAGGTTTCCGGGACAGATTTCGGACAGGAAAGCCAGCTGATGGTGAGACGGCTACGCAGTATGACGCCCGACTTTGCCATTATTTCGACAGATGGATTGAACTTTCAGGGACAGCGCAGGAGCACGATTAACTTAGGGAGCTCCTAATTAGAGAACAATTTCTTACTAGTTGCCACCCAAGCCTGTCACTGTACTTGAAAGAGAGGAAGGCTGAGTCACTTGAAGGAATGCTTGAATTGGCTGATCAATTCTTGGAAGCGCAAGGTGGAACTAATTTGGCCAAGGTCAAGAAGGATTGTCCCGATGATTCGAAGAAATTGGCTCCCGAAGAAAAGAAGCGTTGACCAGAGAGCATTCCGCGATGTTTTCTGTGCAACCGAGTGGGTCATCGCGCGAAAAACTGTCGAACGATCTTTACGAGCCCTACGGCAGTAAAATGTTTTAAGTGTGGTCAGACTGGGCACAAAGCAGACGCATGTCGAAACGGAGCGAGTCAAACTCACCAGGTATCCTGTGTGCTAGCAGCACTGAAATCCGATGATATTGCCATCACCGACGGATTTGTAGAGTTGAAAAATGGGGAGAAAATTTCTGTTGTGGGTGCTGTAATGTCAAAACAGCCAACCGGTGTTGCGAAAGGAATGCCAACGCTGCCTGGAAAAGTTGCGGGCAAAAAGATTACGGTGTTAAGAGATACCGGCAGCTCCACTGTTATCGTGCGCAGAAACTTGGTACGGGAAAGTGAGTTAACGGGCAAAACAAAACCGGTTTGCCTAATTGACCGTACGGTTCGGATGCTTCCCGAAGCAGAGATTGAGGTTGAAACCCCATACTTCAGCGGGAAGGGTCCAGCTCTATGCATGGCGACCCCCCTGTACGACCTTGCCATCGGAAACATCGACGGGGCGCGAGGACCGAATGATCCGGAATGTTTGGGAGAAGACCCTAAGATAGAGCCCTCGCCAACCCAGCGACCGCGAGATACAGTGGAGGAGCAGCCCGTGACGGATCTCACTAGAGCCCAAGGCGAAGCCGCGGCGCAAGAGACAGTGAATGAGAAGATGATCGTGTTGAATGAGTTCACGGGCCGAGCAACTGGACTTACGTCGGCACGACCTCAACCGACCGACAGCGTAAAGGAGACGGAGTTGGCCAGCCAGGCCAAATGTCGGGACGTGAACAAGCTGGTGAATAACCGAGAAGGATCGGTTGAGCGTCATGACCCGTTAACAGTGTCAGAAGTGACAACGAGGGCTGAGACGCCGCCTGAGACCCGGTCGTTGGAAAAGGCTCGTCGAAAAAGAACAAGAAAAAACAAGAAGAGATCAAGCGAGCACCGCAAGAAAGGACGCAAGCGCAGCTCGAAATACACAGGATAGGTGCTGAAGTGGAATCGAATTGTGTTTTTGGCAGGGCTGAGTACTATATATTGTGTTAATGTTCTTCTTATCCTGTGTCACAAGTGTCGAAGTGTTTGTGCTGTGACGTGATGTATAGTATTGTACAATTCTGGTAATGAGAGCTTTGTATATTTGTATTGTTCTGAATATGTGATGGAGTGTTGCATTCATGTACCTGTGGCTATATTTCATGTGTTGTGGAATTGAACTACAATGTACGATTGTATTGAGCGATCTATTGTGAGTGTGAAGTGTCATGAGCGACGGTTGGTGTTACAGTCTTTCAGAGTGTGTGGTGACTGTTCGCGCTCGTTTGTGTGGTTTTAAATATTATGAGATAATATTCTGAAAGTGGGGGGCAGTGTCACAGAACGAGCGCTAAGAAATGGGCGCGCCGCCAAATTCTTGCAATAACGCGCGGGAGAGACGCCGGGAGGTCAAAAGAAAAAAATAAGAAAACAAACATCTAAAGGCTCCCCGGGCGCGCGACGCTCTCCCCTCGGAACCGTGGCTTCGCCAATGAACCTCCCCACCCCACAGCGGCGGCCGGGCAAGCACCGGAAAGTTCTAGAAGGAAAGGGGAATGTTCGGCCGGGTAGAGTCATCGGTCGGGGACGGCCCTCGTACCGTCTCGCGCCTCTCCCCAGCCTTCGCTGCGTATCGCGCCGACGAAATGACGAGAACCTTCTGGAATGTCGCGCGGAAGGTATTTAACCGAGCAGCAGAGATGAGAAAACAGGAGAAGACGGAAGTTAGCGCAAGAGCGCGTAGGGATTCCGCCGTGTAGTCGGCGAAGGTTTTGTCCGTAGGGACAAAGCAGGAGAAGACGTGAGGTTTCCTGGAAGAGAAACTTCGAATGAGAAGACGGAAGTTAGCGCCAGAGCGCGTAGGGATTCCGCCGTGTAGTCGGCAAAGGTTTTGTCCGCCGAGGCAAAGTAGGAGAAGAAGAAGAGGATTTCCACCTGAGGGATGAAGGCTCGAGCTACAGGCAAGAGCGTGAGTTTACCGCTATCGAGCGAAGACGCGTGGCAACAGCTGCGTGTGTGAAGCCGACGTGTTTCCGGCGAAGAAGTTTGAAGCTCGGAGAGTGGCCAATTGAAGACGCGAGGTTTCCTGGAAGAGAAACTTCGGGGCAGCGGAATGGCAACAACGCTGGACTTTGAGTGAGTGATTCTCGGAAGAGTATCATTCAGATTTTTGTTCCAAGGACTTTGGACTGAATGGGTTTTCTATCTCTTTAGTCTTTAAGTGTCTTGGTTGTTCAATGCATGCGACTGCATTGTAGTGTGGACTGTTGTCTGTGTCCATTGTTCGAGTGTGGCTAATTGTACTGTGTAGTACGTTGTTTGATCGGTGACATATTGTACTCAGCTATTGTGGAGTGAGCATATTTGTGTATTGTTTTTCTTATCTGCCATTATTGAAAATATAATTTTGTTGGTTTATCAACTCTCGGCTCTGACTTGTTCTTTGGGCCACAGCCGGCGTCCGCTGGCGCGCCAAAAAGGACCACTTCTAAATTGTCCACGCTTTCGTGGTGCGGTTCGTGGGGCCGATACTTAGGCCCTTGGAATTAGCCCGGCGATCGCCTCCCTAATAAACGGGACGTGTGTGACAAACTATAATAATCAGCTAGCGGATTCAAGTTATAAAAAGAAATTAGAGCACCTGCACAAACTATAGCGTTATATTTTACTCCAAGAGCAAATTGAGAACAGTTTCTAAAAAAAAAAACCTTTTCGCAAAGTCCCCGAAATTTAATTTCTTCGTGCATTTCTCTGCTTTGTTCAACACATCAGCGTAATCCAGAGTGACATTCCATGAGACACAAAACATCATGTGTTTTAGTATTATCAAATCTCGCAACAATTATTGTAACTATTCGACATCGAAATCTAATACTTGTCACAAAAAGATACGGTGTATGTAAACAACTGGATGAATTAACTTGACTTGATTGTACGGCATCATTGGTTAAGAATTGTAGTCAGACTGTGCTGACACAACGAACTCAGAAAGTTGTTCGAAGAACGTTGTATGTCATAGAAGCCGCCCCCTTCATCTGATCATATGTACACCATGGCTAGAGACAATGGAACCAATTGTACACGTTCGGTCCTGGGCCGTCAATTAGCACTCTTCTTGCTGTTCGGCGAAAAATCTGAAAGAAAATGTTGTACAACAACAAAAAAAACAGCAATTGGGAAATTTATTCTAAGAAATTGGGAAAGCCGTCAGAGTAGCAGTCGAACTTCCACGTTGCTACGCAACGCCAGGAAAGTCTCGGTGCAGTGAAATATATTCGTAAGTGCACGCGACTAGAAACTTCTTGCGGTCGTTATTGGGCGTTGTAGCCGATCTATTTCAACGAAATCGTAGTGAAGTCATCCTCTGAAAACGTAAAATTCGCTCTTCACTTCTTTAATAATAGTACTTCCACTCCATCATTCGTTGTCAATCATTCATCTGTATTTTAAGCATTTGAAGCTACGTGCCTATTCGCACGGAACATAGAGCTATGCTCATCTTGCGACCGCAAAACGGTTTGCAATCGTCGAGAGCTGCACTTACTCACACTCCATATGATTGGGGTTTTCATGGTGCAATGATCGCGGCTGCCGCTCGAATGAACTGCATGAAAGCGATTGCTTCTCCCCTGACGTATTCTGAAAGAAACGTAAAATACAGGAGAAAACCCGTGCAATGGTTGCAACCGGAGGCACAGTCTTAGCAGCCACGCACCGGAATAGAAACCTAATGAGAACGGAAAGTAAGCCGCACAAACGCCCACACGGCTTCAATGAAACGTTATCCGTGCACATTGAGGTCTTTGGTACACCACTTCCTTCTTTCTCTCCTCTACAGCTAAGTGTGAGGGAATGGTGCACGCCCCCTCAGTCGTGCTTCCGCTCAATCGTGTTTTGTGTTCGATAAAGTTGTACATGGCATTTAGTAATGAAAAAGCAGCCACTAGGTTTCAGCTAAAGTTAAGATGGGCACTACCTCGATTCTGCGAGTACTTTCAAATATCTTGGAGTTACGTTTACTGAAAAACCTAAGTGGCACTTTCCTATTGAAACCATTTCCTCTGAGCTTGGGAAGTCGAGATAACTAAAACATTAGAATCTCATACAATAATACATAGAGTGGAATCAGGCGCTGTGATCGTGTACTCTCATGGGAAATATGAGAAGTACTCGCTTCCACGCTTCGGATTGAAATGGATTAGCAAACTGTCTACGGGTATTTTTCTACAGCTTCAGTTTCGTTCTTCGCTGCTGAGTGGGTGTATATTAGGGTGTGGTGCAAAGCACTGGAGCAGCAAGTTTATTGTTGAAAGAGGCTGGAAACCACTAGGTCACTTGGTTTACTTTGACGTTGGCGGTGTACAAGTTGTATTTGACAGTAACGAAGCGCCGACTACTCACCCCTGCTCATAAATGTGGCGTCCTGTGCCAGAGGCACAATATCGCATCTAGTTTATGTTTTTTTATAATCCCTTCTTGCGGAAGCTCGTTTAAATCAACTGCAAAACTACAGCGAAGATAAGCTGATACACCGTCACGCTCTCACGATTGATCTTACAACAAAACGAGTGATGTGTTTTGGGCTGACCACTTGGACAGACGTGCCTGACAATGCAGCAGACGAAGCGTTAAGTGTTTTTCACTTTATATTGTACTGCTGTTTTCATAAATAGAGAATACGCGCTTCCAAGAGAAAGCAAGAATGTTTGTTATGAAGTGGTGTAAAAAATGATTCATCATATCTTGAGGCCAAATCTCGAACGCAGGGGCAGAGCAATGCATACAGTGGTGGTTAATTTTATTAGGCTTTCACTTTCGTCTCATGGTCACAGAAGCTTTTTGCAATAAGTTTGGCGTACGAAAGAATGAAGCAGCTATGGTCTGAAAAGAACTTGATATAATTTTCTTCTACACTCGGAAAAGAAGCGTTGCGAATCTCAAGAACATGCTGTACCGAAAAACATCCGAAGCCTGTGCCTCCCGTAAGTATCCTAAGCGTACAAGCGCTGCCAAAGAATCCCGCGTAGAAAATTAGGCCAGCTTCCCCTAAGGCACTATTGTAGAAAACTTTATGCTTAAAACAAATCCTAAACCACCCTATCGGGGTCTGTAAATTAACTTACTATCAATCCCTTGTTAGGCCTATAATAAAGTACTCCTCAGTGGTGGTTACTTTACAACAACCTTGACGAAGTCACCCTGACTCCATAGAAAGAAAAACAATACGGTTTGTTTTCGGCCAATATCATCACAATTTGTACCCTTCTTCTCACGAATTCACTTTATTGTTAGAAGCCCTGGCTCGTCTACGCACGCTTGAGAGTATCACTTTGCTGCAGCACATGTATTGTACACGGCCATAACTTAAATAATGATCCAATTTCTTTCAGTCATTTCACTGGGCGTACCATTTGCCGATAACACCCGCTTATTGTTGTTCCTTTTCAGCCCTTTGTGACTTTTTAAACGTGAATTTTATGCAAGCGTTGTCGTCATTTGGAAAATTCTATAGGTGCTTCCTTGCGTGGAACACCTCAGAACACGTCGTAAATGAATTGCCGAACTACTTATTGTTGTAATCCTAATGCGTTGTATGATCGTTGTTTATAATTTACTAACTCATGCGCCCACACCCGCTAAGTTTTGTCTGTTGAGACAGAAGTATTTGTAAATAAATAAAATATTTATCTTCATACTCTCTTCTCATATATTATCATCGCGCTCCCGTAACTTCACTGTATTCAACATTGTTACGCATGGGAGTCCACACCGAACGTCAATGCCTCTGCAGAGGCAATTTGTGTCAAGGCTAGCGATCGAACCCGCCTGACGCGATCAACTCAACGACGCCATCAAGCGGCGGCGCCAGTCTGTCACGTAGTGCACAGCGAGCTTCCTCAGCCCACGAGCCTGTTGAAGCAATCGGCGCCTTCCAGTCTGGCGAGTCTTACACAACGCGTGGCAACGTCACTCGTCCTTGGGTGCAACCACGAGTAGCGGCTCTTGATTTAATGAGTATGACGCGGCCCAGTGGCGGGCTCCATTAGAGGATTCTGACATCACGGCCATTGGCACTTCTGGTTGGACGTTGGTGACTCAAAAGATCCACCCGGTGCCTATAAAAAAAAGGCCCTACGGCGCGTCGCCAGCCGTTGACTTATGCGGCAGAGAGAAGCCGACGGATGCGTGCGAGAGAAGACATCTCCGCTCTTCGAGTCCCTAAGCTGTCGGCCCCAGTGCCGAATTCATAACGCCTCTATTTCTATGCTGTACATAAACCTTGCCTCAACTCACCGTCTTCTCGTCCGCTCGTCTATCAGCTGTGCGCAGAAGCAGTAGCAAGCTAAGTAACACACGCTACCAAACGGCTGGTGACCTTGGCGGCAGAGTTCAGCGCAGTGGCGCCTTCGGGACCGCGTTGGCGTCTCGCCTTCGTAACAACATTTACAAATGTAATATTAAAAGTGAAGTGAAGAAATTTTGACCCAGGTGGTCAAAATTTCTGGAGCCCTCCACTACGGCGTCTCTCATAATCATATGGTGGTTTTGGGACATTAAACGCCACATATCATCATCATCATATCTATCTATCTAGCCGCTTACGTTTGGGTGCCCTCCTGGTCACCTCTTTAACTTGGCGTGAACCAAAATTAGCCTGAGAAGGTAAGATGGTTGGACGAGTATGACGCGCTGATCAAGACATGAATAATATCAGAATCCCGTCGCGTCTATCGTAAAACACTTCCCTCCAAACAGTGGTACATACCCATGGGCGGGCATGTGCCGCTGGTATGTGGGTATGTGCTACTGGTGACTGACTCTTAGTACCTACCCAGGAACGACGAGAACACACATGGGCATTTTTACGCGCGAGCGTTAAGAAATACCCAACACCGGTAGCGTCGACGCGACAAATGCAAACAATAAACGTCAGGGTAGGCGGAATCGAACCCAAGCATTCTTCGTGGCAATGGAGCATTTTACCACAAAGCTACGCCAGGTCTTGAAACTACTTTTAAAATAGACGCTAATCTTCGTGAAACGTCAATTGTGGTTGCACTGCTGCCTACCCAATTTTATAATCATTACATATGTACTCTCTTCAATTCTGCTGTCACTTCGAGATAACGTTAATGGCAGTTAGTTGCCACGCGCTGAGGTTGATTTATGTATTAGTGTCCAGGGCCAGCATCCTCGCAAGCATCAGCGCTTCATATCAGCTTCTGGTGTTGCTAATACGCATGTTCCAGTTGGCATCGTTGCGCGAGTGCAAACAACTGGTTATATAAACATCTGCAACTCTTCAACATATGTCTGTGCATACAACATTTGTGCATATATTCAGCGTCATTTCATGATGTGTCACTCAATAAAAAAATGCATCATGGTCACCTTCCCACTGCTTGCTTCGTATAACCTCGATTTCCAGGTACGTGGGATCTGCCGATTTTTTTTTTACATTTTTAACTGACCTCGGTGCCTGCTCCTGCATTGTTGAGCGACAAAAATGAGTTCGCTCAACAATCAGTGCGAGCTTGCAATAGACTACTGCGCAATTGCGTCTACTGCCAACAGCGAACAGACTTGAACCCTCCGCAATCAAACTGCAATGAGGGCAACAACATTGCACCAGAGGAGATGTTTTCATGCCGTTCTTAATCCAATAGAGGTAAATATAATGTTCTGGTGAATAGTACCTTTAATTAAAGTCTTAACCAGCAACGATTTGTCCCTATCAGGCACGAAGTGTTGTTTAAACACAACTGGCCATAAAAACAACAGTTGTCCACGGTTTTGCCATCCGAAGTTAACGTGTGCTATAGCTGCATGGGTTCTGTGCATTTAGTTGCGTCGGCATTAGTGCTTGCATTTATGTAGTACGCAGGATGAACCAGCTTATCAAGAAATTACAAGTCTGCAAGCAAGAAAAACTAAATTAATATATACAGTGGCTGCTACTACATAGCAAAGCCTCCCGCTTCCGATACAAGCCCTAGCAGAAACATAGGCATCAGCCGAAAAATAAGCACTCACCCATCTACTCTCTGTGCAAAAGCGAGCACTGCAGCGTGTGAATCGCTTAGACGCCTGTAGAAAAAAATAATCTATTATGGAGGTGGCCGAAGGAGCCATCAGAAGGCCATTAATCATCCCGAATGTCAGGCGCAGCACTGCAAGGCCACTGAGACAGAGAGAGAGACGGGTGCGTGTGGAGAGGGACGCTTGGGAGCACAGGGAAAATCTTCGCAATATCACGCATTTTTAGCAAGGCTATTCTGAATGCAGAAGTGGCCGCCCTATGACACCTGAAATCTTTCAGCACTTCATCATCTTCCGGTCTCGCAACTCAACGGCACTGAAAGAAAAAAAAACTTACAAATAAGCTCGTTATCCCTCAAGATACCATAGTGCAGTGCACCTTATTTGTTTGTGTGCGTTATGTTCAACGCCAGCTGCGAACCTACCTTCCAAAAAAAAACACCATCCCTCCAAGTCGAGCCAACCATTTCCACCAAAACAACACAAAACATGCCTGTCATGATTTCACTTTCAAATAACAGGTTCATGCATGCTGCACATCAGCCATTTTGGTTCACAGTGGGTCTTCCTTTCGTTGCAGTAGGAGTTCTGAATCAGAAAGGGTACATGAAGGCAAAAAGAAAGTGAGGCGAAAACAAATGATATCTCGTCTTTTCAGTGTCCGTAGGCTTCCACCATCATCATTCGTGTTTGTACGCTATGATTTGTCCCGATGGGCTCGCCGAACAATTCTTTGCGGTAGCATTAGGTGAGCCCTGACCATAACTCATGCTCAACTTTTGGGTGCGCTTTGTAACTGATGATATCGCGGTGTCTCGTCTCTTTCTCAGATTCACTACAATGAGCAATGGATGCAATTTTCCTCCATGGTGCATTGCGTGCAGCAACAAAGTAACATGCCCCGCCGCGGTGGTCTAGTGGCTAAGGTACTCGACTGCTGACCCGCAGGTCGCGGGATCAAATCCCGGCTGCGGCGGTTGCATTTACGATGGAGGCGGAAATGTAGGCCCGTGTGCTCAGATTTGGGTGCACGTTAAAGAACCCCAGGTGGTCAAAATTTCCGGAGCCCTCCACTACGGCGTCTCTCATAATCATTTTGTGGTTTTGGGACGTTAAACGCCACAAATCAATCAATCAATCAATCAATCAGCAACAAAGTAACATGTTTCGTTTACAGCTCAATTCTTAAAGGTATACGCAACTTATAGACACTGACGCTGCCATGGGAGCTCTCATTATCCTGTGCATCTGTTTTATTCGTTTAGCGCAGATGATTTTTCAAGCAGCCCACAAACATATCTCTTCAAGATGCGCGAGTCACATAGCGTATCGATAGCGTTGACGTATTCACGAGAAGTGTTCTTCCCTAGTGGTCTAAGAAACTACTGACCACAATGGCTGGGTTCAATGCAGTGGCTGTCTTCGTGAGCGGGCAGATCACGTTCCGATTTTGTGTATAGTGAACAGCGCTGAACGATGGTACAATTTGTGCGTGAAGGACAAACAAATTGCCAGCCGATTCTTGATTCGTAAAATGGTGGCATTTGATAAAAAAACTTCGTCGTGCTTGGCTGCCTATTCTATACCTGCAACTCTGGAGTTCTAACCAAAATCAAATCATAATTTGGATACCCGAATTTCTGTAGGTTCTCTTAGTTGATGAACTGATCTGTTCCCTGATCTTACTTGCTAAGTTTGGCAGATATGGCTTTTCATAGTTTCCTAGGGTAATATTTTCAATGGAATGAGAAGCGTTTATTCCACTTGAAATTCAAATTGTTCTTTACTTATTTATTTACTCAATAACACCTCACAGGCCCCGGAAAAGCCACAAGGTGAAGGGGGCATACAGTAAACTGCTTCTCCTGCTCAAGCTTCGATTTCCACCTCAACCTATGCCTTGTTCTAACAGTTCTTATTTTGGTTCTGCCTCCTCTTGTTTACAGAAAGCCAGGAAACACGATGGTGCTATTATCAGAACACGTATTGACAATTCCAAATGTGATGCTGGTCGTGCGTATAAAAGGCACCGTCCAAAGTCTCGCAGTAAGTTTACAAGGGCGTTTATTTAGTGTATCTTGTCTAAAGTGCGTTTTTTACGTCATATGAAGAGCCTATACCTGTTTTCATCAACAGGGAAATTCGAAAAATGATGTTTTATCCTAAAACATCATTTTTCGTGCAACATCATTTGTCGTTTGGCTGTGCAACTGAGTCTTGATGCTAGTTTTATTGGCAGTTTCTTGTCAATGTAACTCAATAGGAAATCGGTGTACTGTTTATGGAGGACATTAGGTGCGATTATGAAGTTTATTTGAACTTGGTGTTAGTAAAGCAGCTGTGTTATCTACTAGTCGAATAATTGCAACTGAAGGACAAATATTGTATGAAAAGTATAAAATCTATTTTTAGCAGTACTTTAAACGTGAATGTGGAAAAAATTCCACGTCAAAATAACTTGCCGTTCACATTCAGCCTTAATTTTTCCTCCACTAAATTTGTTCTTTTCGCGTTTACATTACGATTACTTTTATTACCCTATACTTTTCTTGGCATCATTGCCTGCTATAGTTCTCAATAATGTTCTGTCTAACAAAAAGAATGAGCCCTTATTTTTACACTTCTCTCCTTCATTGCTAGACTAGCGAAATTTCATGACACAACTGCCGCCATAACTGTTCTAGCTCAGTTATTCTGCTACAAGAATTTAAAATAATTCGTCCGCCTATAAAAAAATCTCTCTCCCTCTCTCTCTCATATCATGCAATGAACACATCATTGTTTTGTTTTCAAAAGATATGCAGGAAAATATTTCTAGTTCTGGAGAGCGCCGAAAGGCAAGGTACTTCTTAGGAAAGTGACGACGTGTTTGCATCACTCATCGCATAGCGTCAACTTGAATTTTCAGTACACCACATATACACATAGATAAGTCAACGCGACACGTTGTATGCCTTTAGGGGTGCACTGAGTAATGTACCGTTCTTGGCTTCTCAAGCAGCGTGGATCACGCATGCTAACACAATGAGGCCACGCTTTAGTTATTTAATAGTAATTGTGTGGCCTATTCATGCAATAACAGTAGGTGTTAAAAACGTTCGCAAAATTTGAAAGTGGTATTTTTAAAGAAATAACGTAACGTAATCGCTCACAGAGCTCACAAAATGTGTGTTTGGCGACTTTTGAAGAATATCAAAATAATATACATACAAAAACTCTTGCGAAATTTATTATAGGCTTTAAATTTCTGTGATGATAAAAACTAAAAATGAAAAAATGACAAAGGCTGGAGCTCTCAGATGCGAAATGGGACAATTCATCCATCGTTTATACAGATCTTATGCCACTTCACAGCCGTAGCATTCTGATCACGTTTCGAAAGAGAACGGTGCTGTAATGTCACTTCGTTGCCAGACCAACCATGCATAATTTTACGTCACAAACTCCTAGATGAAAGGTAGCGAGAGAAACTCAATTTTCTCACTTCAGTTCAGTTTATTGAGTTATTTATGTTACTCAAGGACTGCAAAGGTGCTCCAGACTCAATGACTAGTTCTACATTATGGATTTCGAAAAATAGTTGGGCCAGAGCGTTCATACTATTCGTGGTGCTTGAGAAACAGTGCATGAACAATTCCACTTTTCACTTTGCTCTGTTTTGAGCCGTCGTTATGCTTGTTTCCCTTCACTGGGCTGTGTGCACTGAAAAACAATTTTCTAAGGAACTTGCTCAAGAAGCCAGTGTATCAGTACGTTTAGGTGGCATAGGTTAAAGCAATTTGAATTCACTACAATAATGCTGAAGAGAAAGGAAAGAAAAAACTATTCATGGGATGTAAAGCGCAATGGTAAGAAAGAGCAAGCGAGTTAATAAAACGTTAGTGCTTTTTCACGCTTCTAAATACTTCAACCATTCTAAAAGCTACGCCAGTATTATAAGTAAAAATGCGTTCCAAACACGTTCTTCGTTGTATCGTGATATTTACCATACGCGATTCAATTTGCGCGGTTTCTGAAATAGGACAGTATTGCTGGTGAAATCGGTCTGTTTTTAAAACGCAGTATACACATCACTATTTTGCGCAACTCTGGCTCTTATAACGGAAGGCTGCCCGTAGCAGTCCTGCACGCAAATAACGCAAACAGCACCATCAATTACAAGAGAGTGTCGAACAACTCTCTAATACACGTTTTTGTATGTTCCCGTATAGCACATTTCAATATGTGGAGAACTTATAAACTAAGTGAACGCAGAAGAAAAAAGCAGAACTTTCAGTTTATAGTCAGAGAGCACAAAAGCAAGCTTTCGCAGGAGCGTGCTCTTAGAAAGTTTTAATTGAGGATTGTGCAAATTCGCTGACGCATTGCATGTATTCGCGTAATTGTTATGCTTTTATCCCCCTCTAAAGTGTAGGTATGCAGCTCCACCCAAGCTTTGCAAATAATGTGAATAAGACGTCGCGTAAACGAGTGCATACACTTTTGTCTTTTTTAATTCCTCTCATTGGTGTTTTTTTTTCGCCCTTCTCATCTATATTTATTCATTTTAACAGTATTATTTCTCGCATCTTCCTGAAAGACACGAACTTTTGAGTTTTGGTGTAGGAAAGAGACATGACTCCAAAAGGACTTCGAAATTGATAGCCGCAGTTTGGCCGTAAAGGCGAAGCAATGATTGGAATAGCGAGAAGTCGGAATGCCCCACAAAGACAGGCAAGCCGCTCGATATTTCCAGTGCTCCACTGAAGCATATAGAAGGAGGCTTTAAAAGGACGCTCAGGGATACACCGGACAAGCTTCAACTGACAAATGTCATGGTTAAGTTTTAGCGCTCAAGCAATGCTCTACAAGTGACGGCAATACAGAACTCGATGCTCTTACATATTTCTCTTCATGTTCAACTGTGCGTGTGTAGTGACCCCTCTGCGTCTCGTGCGCATGGTGACGTCATACCAGAAGTCTGCACAATGCTCTTTTTTTTCGTTCGGTAAAAGAAGGGGCTATATTTTCTGGTGAGTCTCAAGGGCACTTTTCTAATTGGGAGAAATTGAAAGGTCATTATGTGGTAGAAAACATGCGCAAGCTCCTATGAGTTCTCTGTACCTCTTTTGCTAAATGTTGTATATAGATAACTCACCATCATTTCACCGGAGCATGCATGGCGCGTGGTTTTGTTGTCTAAGGCAGCGCCCTGCGGATCAAGGGCTCTTTGGTTTAGTTCTTCGGACGAGTGCCTCAGCCTTTTGGTGGCCTTATCTGTTTCTTTAAACCTTTCTATATTTATTTCAACCTATTTTATGTGTGAATATATAATTCACACATAAAAATACACGGGACTTAGTGCTGATGTCGATTGTAATGGTAAAGATTTGACGAGAGTGGCTTACCTTCCGTCTCAATCAAGAGCCGTACAATGACGTGGTAGGATAGCTTGATCTGAACATTTGTCACTTTTTCGCTAGCATTGCTACTATATGTGACAAATAGCTACCGCCCCGAGTGTATTTGCGAAGTTATTCTACTAGCATTGTGTAATTTGAAGCAAAAAGTATGTTGTCAAGATTTTTATTATCTCCAGGAGATTGCTTCTTCACAGTCGTGTTTCATTTGGTCACTTGAAGGTGTCGTCCTGAGACTAAAAGCAGCGTGTGCTCGTAGTTTATCAATGTCATGCGTCGCTTCATTTTTTTCTCACTGAACATGGGGAGCAATCCTTTCACCCACAGGGATATCTCAAAGGGTGTTTGTGTCACTGCTTTAAAGCAAAGTAAAATGACCAATAAAGTGTCAGTGAGTCACGTTTTGGTGGTGATGCGTTGTATTTGCTTTTATGTGCATGTTCGTCAGGCAGACGTAAAATAGCTTTGTGGCTAAAAGGGAGTTCAGAGAAGAATTCAATATTTACAATCGCAAAAGCCTCTCTTGGGACTACGTTTTTACTATGTGACATTTCACATTATTTACGAAAAGACTCCGGAAGATTAGTCGCAAGACATTATAATAAGGTGCAAAATAAAAGGTTCGTCATCCTTCTTCTGTCCGCATGATGTTTCTTTAAAGTATATAAGGGATAGGTATAATGCGTTTCAAATGGGCAAGCTGGAAATTGTGCATTTCAAGTAAACTCGCTTCACTTTCAAGTAACGAAAGCAAATTGGTTAAAATCCTTCTTATTTATGATATGATTTAGGCTGAGGACCTAAGCGACGTTAGCCCAAACACCCACGTCGTGAGGTGCCGTTTGATCGCCTTTGATATAGTCAATCGTGCTCATTTTGTTCAACTCGGACGAACCACTGGTTTAAATTGATAGATATTTGTTCGACGCAAACAACTGCTGGAAAAGAAGCCACCAAGTAGGTAGTTAGAAACTTGCTCGAAAAATCTCGAAGTTACGGCACAACACAAAAAGCCTAACGGTTTTAAACAATTTCAGAACTAAACGTCAATGCGCTTCATACATCACGTGCAACAAAAATATCGTCTTAAGACTTGAGTGCGAGCCAGTTTTACAAGCAACCAATAAGGGGCAGTGATAATTTTCGTCGCCTTAAAACAATTACTCAAAGAACATCACTTAATAATAACCCAGGCATCTTGTATTTGCAAAGTCCTGTTCGCTTCTGATTACTTTCATAACCATTCCCTGACTGATTACATTTTCTTGCAAAGTAGGACCTCGAGGAAACGTCAGCAGAGCCCGCCTATTGGGCACATCAGACTCAAGTATCCGGTATAAATGCCTACCTTCACCATTACAAATAAAAACGACGCAGTTGAACAATCGGGTTAGCATGCTCATTGCGGTTACATTAAATGGACTAATAAACGCAAGCACACACTTAGACCTAACGAGGAGGTATATCACACAGAAAATAAAGAATCGCGAGTATAACTAATAAAGCAAAAAGATGCTTGAATCATCGCAAATTATGCTTTGCTTTCTTCCTATCCATTTCCAAGCTCATCTGCTTGCTCTCACCTGCTTGTAAATGCATCTTCTCTCATAACCTGAATTTAACGAAGACCTTCAATGTCGTTGCGTGTTTCGCCCACACCAGCCATACACTTCCAACTCCCTATATTGCTTTCTTGTTGCTCCTCTTGACTCCATCATAGACTACTGATCAAATATTTAGTCCGCGTGATATTGTTGAACAAGGAACAAACGTGAATGCGCAAGCCCGTTTAGAAAAGTAAGTGTGGGCATTTGATGTCAGGTAACAAAGGTCACTTTGAGAGTACAACAGAACAGTGACTGCAATGAAGCTTTGTTCTTTGAAGAGATGAGAGATGGATGATGCTACACTGAATAAAAAGCAATGGTTCGTACTGGGGTAGAATGGCTTCAGCCTTGAAGCCGACACAATCGAGGTAATGTATGACAAAAAGTATGAAGTATAATGCAGCATGTGTATTACAGAAAAAAAACACATATTTATTTACCTTTCGGAAACACTTTAACATGGAAACTATATAAAATACTTCTCAGTACTTTTCTACGTTTGCATTGTTATGGCAGCAAAAACAAGTAGTTTAATATTTACGAATGCGTCACACATATTGAGGCTTTTCTTGCACAATGCAGAAGAGTGAGGCTTTGTGCTTTCAAAAATTGACACGTTTAAAAGTTTTCAAAAGCGTCTGTTTCGGCTAACAACCAGGTTTCAAAGTACTGAAGCTGCATAGACAATTTTATTTGTCTATTTACTAATTTATTTATTTATTGCTTTACGTATCTATTTCAAACACCATAGATTATAATGGTCCCCAACAGGAGTTTAATAACTACTTTTTTTGTATTGAATTTTCCATGCTTTCCATATTTTCTCAATCATCTATTTATGACGTCTTCAAATGATGTCCAATAACAATATCTGCGGTCTAACGTCCCACGTGATTATTATGAGAGACGCTGTAGTGGAGGACTCCAGAAATTACGATCACCTGGTATTCTTTAGGTTGTGTACTAACATCGCATTCTACGTGAGCCGCTAAAATTTCACTTCCATCTGAGTGCGACCACCGCGTTCCGGATTGAAACCGTAACCTTCGCGTCAGCAGCTGAGAACAAAAGTCACTTTTCCACTGCTGAGAACTCTAAAAATTTATTTATTGATTTATTGATAACCATGCACCAGCGCGCGCTCTCGTTTTAATATTCGCCTTTCACGCCACGTGTTTCACTCGCAGAGCACTCACAAAACACGTACGTAAATTTCTCCGGCCTCGGATGCAATAATAGATGGGTCAGAAAAGGAGTACATAGAACATAATATATATATATATATATATATATATATATATATATATAATATATATATATATATATATATATATATATATATATATATATATATATGTGTGTCTGTGTGTGTGTGTGTGTGTATAGGAAAGCCAGTGCTCACGATATATATTATTGTCGAATTTATCGTGGAAAACGCTTCTCACCATCGATCGACGGCAGTTTCAAGGACTTCCCTGACACCAAGTTTTGCCAGGGGACCACTTTTAGCCACTTATTGGCGCTTTTATTCCACCACGAAAGCAAGAACGCCAAGTCCAGCGTCCTCTGCGCACGACGCCATAGGCCGGCCGCTGCGGCGGTGGGGCCTGCAAGCCTAACGTGTCGCCGGACCTCCTCGGAGCTCCCGATCCCCGACGGCAGCGTACAAGGCCTTCGCCAGGGCTAAATGGATGTCGTAGAGGTAGAAGGAGAGGACATTCGGCCGGAAGATTTCGGCGAGGGAGCAGGATGGTGCAGCGTAAAGAGAACGAAACAGGCCGACGGCGCGTCCGAGACAGCGCAAGACCAGAAGACGGAGACGCAGCAACAGGCGGCTGCCGCGGCGACTACAGAGATCGCCCCGGATACTGCCACAGCGGCGCAGAATAAAAAGAAGTGTGCTCGTTACTTGCAGCACCTCGCTAAGGCGAGCCGAATGCCAGAGTTACCGCCCGATGACTACAGGATCATTGTGCGCCCCCGCGGCGGATTCAACGGGGCTGAATACAAGATAGATCGCATTTACTGCTGCCTTCGTAACGCGGCAGGTATCGGTAGAGAAGCGGCTAGAGAGGACAGCATCTGCCTCAACGTTAAACAGAACGTCGTGGTGCTCAGCACTCCGTCCGCGGACAGAGCCAAACGCTACGGAGCCATCAGCAAGCTTTGCATCGGGAACCGAGAGTTCGAGGCGAACGCCTATCAGGCCGCCCCGGAGAACACTTCCAAGGGCCTGATTAGGAACATTTCCAAAGACGAGAGCCCGGAGGACATCGTTAACAACCTAGTGACGCAGCGCAACCCCAGCGTGCTGCATGCCAAGCGAATGGGCACCACGGACAACATCATCGTATTGTTCGACGGTTTCCGTGTTCCCAGACACGTATACTATGGACCTATGCTTGTGAGATGCTCCCTCTACAGAAAGCACATCGACGTGTGCTACGCGTGCGGGAGGCTGGGCCATCGCTCCGACGTGTGTCCCAATCCTGCCGACAAGATTTGCCGTGGCTGCGGAAGCAGTAACCCACCGTCTGACCATCACTGCGAGCCGCGGTGTCAACTGTGTGGCAAGGATCATCTCACGGGTGACCGCGTCTGCAAGGCGAGATACAAGACTCCTTACATAGTCAAGCGTCGCCGCCTAGAGCGAAAGCGGCGTGAAGAAGAGCAAGCGGCCGCAGCGTCCGACAGCATCTACAACAGCGGCATTAGCACCGAAGGCAACGGAGGTTACTACAATCATTATCCGGCGTTTGACAGTCATTCATCCAACGCCACCCGAAGAGGACGCTCGACAAGCCGAGACGCGAGAGGCGGCGGCGGTAAATCCCGGTCCCGCTCTCGCAGCCGGACACCAAGGCCGAGAAGCATGTCGAAGACGCGCGGTGCGCCGTTCCGGGCGCCACAGCTGTCAACCAAGGCACCCAACAAAGTCAGCAGCATCAGACGTGGCGGCAGCCGCAACAACAAGGACCCATGGGAACATGGCAGCAGGTGAGATGGGCGGATGTAGCCGCCTTTCGCGCCGGCGGCGTTGTTTCGGCGGGACGTCCTGGCGGTCCCGCCGTCGGTGGCGGCGGTGGGAGCGAGCTCAAGCTAGCGGTAGAGCGAGCGCTAGAACAACGCCTAGGACCATTACAATCGATAATTTCAGAGCTGAAACGCGAGAACGCCGCCCTTAGAGCGGAAAATTCCAAATTGAAAGGAGAGGCTCCACGAATGCAACAACCGCAGCAACAGTCGACGGCGCCGCCACCACCGACGCCTCGGTCTTCGACTCCGTCGAGACCCGAGGCGGCGGGGATGGGCACGGATGACGAGAGCAGTTCGGGAGAGGGGGCAGGCGGAAGCGAAGACCGCCCGTGTACCGCGAAAAGGATAGCACTAGATCCTGCCAGGCACGAATCCACACAGCGATTTGGCCGTTATGATAAGCTACAGAAACAAATCGATACTATCGAGACCAGCCTCGATGAACGTTTTGCTAAACAGGTGGCACAGATGAATGACATGTTCAATAGTGCGATAGCTAAGCTCTCTGAACAAATGACACAAATGCTCACCGCGCACACGGCGCGCATAGAAAACATTGAAGCGCGACTCCCGCCATCTGCGGGCAGACCGATTAGAACGGTGAGTAAGCCCTACGCTAGACAGCAGCAGAGTCAGCAGCAGCAGAACGCGCTGCCAGACGCCGAGCCGCAGATTCAGCCGCACCCCAGTCGCCTCGACGGCGATGGGCTAAATTAAACACAAGCATCACCATGGCTAGACACGCGCACACTCACACTAACACTCACAAACAACAGTACACGATCTGGCAGTGGAACTGCCGGGGATATAGGAGGAAGCGGGGAAATCTCGAGCAATTTATTCGAAGCCGTGAGACGAAACCGGACATTATCCTTTTGCAGGAAACAAATTATCTGGCAAAACTAGCTGGTTACAAAGCCATAAATGCGGCCGCGGCGGACAACAGGCGGAAAGAAAAACGTGCTACACGGCGCTCGGCGCGTGGTGGGACGCCGGGGGCGGCCGCGGGTCGCCGAAGGCGGGGCGATCCGCTCTCGTCGTCGGCGCGACCGCGGTCGCTGCCGTCGCCCCCGCCGCGTCCGGCGCCGGTCGCCGCCGTGCTAGTTAGACGTAACATCACGGTGGCGCAGCGCGAACTTGAGTGCGTAAGGATACCGCATGTTTTTGTAGAATTAATTCCTAAGCGCGGCCGAGGCCTGTTTGTACTTCACGTCTACAGTAAACCCACGCTACAGCACCGATTTGGGAGCTGCTCCGGAGAGCAAGCACGGCCGCCAACGGCGCACCTCTGCTAGTTGCAGGTGATTTTAATGCGCCCCATGGGGCCTGGGGATACACGCGTGAAACGCTCAAGGGCAAACACCTTGGGAAGACTCGCAAGACCAACGGCTTGAACTGATCGCGAACCCCGCCGATCCGACGCGCCGGGGTAACAGCGTGAGCGTAGACACGCTACCGGACCTCGCGTTCGTGTCGAATGTCACCGCGGCGTCTTGGCAAAACACGCAGGAGGACTTAGGGAGTGACCACTCTCTGATAGAGATTACGGTAGACACGGGCCCGAGCGTTCGTAGAACATACTCTGAAAGCACAGGCCGTAAACTCAAATTAGTGCAGTGGGACGCGTTCCGCAAAAAGCGAGCAGAAGGCAGGCGAGGCGACGAGCCGATCACGGATATAGACGAGTGGACCGCGACGCTCAATCGGGACGTAGACGCGGTAACGTGCCACATCCCGCCCGAAGCGAAGCTCGAAGTAATCGACAGCAGGCTCCTACACATGTGGGAAGCAAAGCAAGCCCTACTCAAGAGGTGGAAACGCCAAAGACATAACCGGGCGTTGAGGAAACGCATAGCACGGTTAGACAGAGAAATTGAGGAACATGCGTTCCAAGTCTGTAGGTCACAATGGGAAGACCTGTGCAACGGCCTCGAGCGACAGATGCGCGGGGCGAGTGCTTGGCGCCTTTTCCGGCACCTATTGGATCCGGAAGATACTCGTGCCGCTCAAGGCCATAAAACTCGGAGACTTGTGAACGATCATAAAGGCGATGACCTGCTCGGTGCAATACGTGACCGTTACTTTAAGTCGGCAGAGAGCGTCCAACACCCAGATTATGACGGCGTTGCTAATGAGCAACTAGACGCCGAATTTAGCGAAGCGGAAATACGGGCAGTCCTTTTTGAACTAAACACCCGATCGGCGCCCGGCCTGGACCGGGTTTCGAACAAGGCTCTCCGCAACTTAGATGACGAGTCAATCTCCCGATTTGTGACTTATATCAATGGGTGCTGGCAACGCGGTTCCCTTCCTGAAGCGTGGAAAAGAGCTCGAGTTATCATGATTCCTAAACCGGGCAAGCAGGTTGCGCTTGATAATCTAAGGCCAATTTCGCTCACGTCTTGTGTAGGAAAAGTTCTGGAGCACGCAGTCCTCAAACGCGTGACTGACTTTCTCGAAGTCCGCGATGTATTTCCGCACACCATGCTAGGATTCCGCCGCAATCTCTCCGCACAAGACGCGTTGCTTCAGCTGAAGCACCACATTGTTGATGACATTACCAGCTCAACCAAGGCGATCCTTGGCCTAGATATAAAAAAGGCCTTCGACAGCGTTAAACACGAAGCAATTTTAAACAGAGTTCAAACATTAGGACTAGGACAAAAAACATATAATTACATACGTGACTTCCTTGCCGGCAGACGCGTACGAGTCGTCGTTGGAGATGTGGAACTGCAAGAATTTGAGATGGGCTCGAGGGGCACGCCACAAGGCTCCGTAATTTCGCCATTACTCTTTAATTTAGTTCTATTGGGGCTACCCGAGAAATTCCGGTACCACACTCAGCAGAGAGAAACAATTCCGGTACATCCGGTACCACACTCAGCAGGGAGAAAAAGCGGATGTTCCTGCCTCGGTTCGCGACCACCTAATTGTTCCGCCGCTTCCTAAGAATATGCACCCGACGCATCACGTCGGGCGCCGTAACCAGCGAGCTAGTGACCTTCAAAAGAAGTATGGCACTAGCGACGAAGTTGTGTACGTAGATGCCGCGAGATATGGGGACGGGAGACACGCACACGCCGCTGCGGTCGTTGACCGTGCGGGCAAATGCCTCGTGAGCGCCACGGTGACCACGGGACATACGGAGGCGGCCGAAGAAGCCGCGATAGCCCTAGCAATCGCCACGGTGCCGAACGCTACGATCGTAATCAGCGACTCGCAAGCAGCAATCCGCGGCTTCGCGCGCGGCCGCGTCTCGCGGGAAGCGGCCCGCATCCTTAAGATGTGCGGTGATGGTGACTCAGCGTCGCGATCGCTACAACAAAATTTAACAGTCTTCCTCCTTTGGACCCCGGCACACACCGATGTCCCGCTTCCTGGCAACGAGGCGGCCCACGCCGCGGCTCGAGGTCTCACTAGCCGAGCCGCGGCACATTCCGTGGCCGCCGCCTCCGCTCCCGAGAACGGGGCTTCTGATCTGCCGGATCGAGACACTTCGACAGACACGCAGCGACATCACAGACCACAATGGTCGTGGGGTGATCGTCTCATCACGTTCCGAGATATTACGCAACACTACAGACTGGAAAGGCGAAAGTTCCCGCCACCGCATGACAAATTAAACAGACACGATGCCGTAAGCTATCGCTTACTACAAACCCACTCTTACCCCAGCCCGGTCGTCTTACGCCACTGCTACCCGCACTTACACATTACCGATCTATGTAAAGCATGCGGGCGCAGAGCAACGCTGCGCCACATGCTCTGGGAATGCGCCGGTAACAATGGTCGAGAAACGGCCGCCGTTCGCGATGCGCCTATGGCGGCTGCCAATACCAGGCAACAGGAAGCCTCGAGCTCACTCGTTCCCGCCGCCGTCCCGTCTGCGGGAGCCGCGGGGGACCTTCTCCGTCGACGACGCCGCCGCTGGGAGGCGGCGCTCAGAAGCTCGGAGCTCAACGACCAGCTCTGGGCTGTCCGGCAGGCCGAAGATGCCGCCCGAGTTCAGGGACTCAGCGCCGCCATCTGAGGCCACCAAGACCAAGCTGCCGGCCAAGTTCTAATAAAGTTTCCTCTCTCTCTCTCTTGTTTTACATACCGATTTAAATTACCACTGGCTATAATCGTCCCCAACAGGGGTTTAATAACAACTTTTTTTTGTATTGAATGTTCCATGCTTTCCATATCTTCTCAATCATCTATTCTTGATGTCTTCAAATGATGTCGAATAACATTATCTGCGGTCTAACGTCCCATATAAATATTATGAGATACGCTGTAGTGGAGGACTCCAGAATTGACGATCACCTGGTATTCCTTAAGTTGTGTACTAACATCGCATTCTACGTGGGCCGCTAAAATTTCACTTCCATCTGAGTGTGACCACCGCGTTCCGGATTGAACCCGTGAACTTCGGGTCAGCAGGTAAGAACAACAGTCACTTCCCCACTGCGAGAACTCTAAATCTTTATTCATTGATTTTTTGATAACCATGCACCAGCACGCACTCTCGTTTTAATATTCGCCTTTCGCTCACCTGTTTCACTCGCAGAACACTCACAAAACACATACGTTAATTTCTCCGGCCTGGGATGCAATAACTCCGATGGGTGAGGAGAACGAGTACACAGAACACACAACGTATATATATATATATATATATATATATATATATATATATATATATATATTATATATATATATATATATATATATATATATATATATATATATATATATATATATATAAATATATATATATATATATATATATATATAGGAAAGCCAGTACCCATAATATATATTATTTTTCAAATAGAACGCAGTTTTTCGAAAGAATTGCAAAGTTGTTAAGGCAAAAACATAGATCTGCTCATGTCAGTCGCTCGTCGTCTTTTATCACAGGATTTCAAAGGATCTCTTATAAACATTGTCTCGAAGCAGTGGTCATGCTCTCTTACCCCCGCATTCTAGAACGTCCCTTCACCAACGCTTCACCTTCACTTGAGAGAGCCGATGGGAGCACCGTCTCTAGGCACCGCAAGTCACTGCATATCAGCGATAATCTGCTGCGATTATTGAGTAGCGCAGCGTCATTTTCAGCTGAGCGGTGGCGCAGTGCTCAACTCCGTCAAGTGAAGAGCGGAAGTCGAGTCGAGGAGCGTTTTTGAATACGGAGGTGAGTCTAAAACAAAGTAATTTGCTGTAACTCGGTATAGCCGATTAAAATGACAATACCGGGCTCAAAAGTGTACAGAAGGTCGAAAGCTAAAATATGCGAAGCAGTATTCAGGTTGTTGCTCACAATCGTACCTTATTATGCGGGACTGTAGCAGTCTTGTGACCCCACTTCCAACGGAAGACTCATTAACACTAAAGCGGAAACGTAATTTCCAGGCACATCCGAACGCAAACAGTCACCAGTATTAGCACCCTCTCTTCGGCGAGTCGTCGCCATAACACTTCTTTATATTTGTGGTCCGTGCATTTTCTTCGGGGAACCACCGTCGAGGGAATGCGTGGCTTCACTAGCGTTGCAGGGAACCTCTGATACCCTCTCATGCCCCCTCATGCGAAGAGAGCGGGTCCCAATCCCTACCGTCACGCTCTGACAGGCTCCCACAATTCTCCCCGATTCGTAACAGCCAACGCTGACTCAGGCGTCTTAACGAAATAAGCTGCAGCTGTCGCTTAGCTCTCAAAATGTTAAGCTGCAGGTTCGTGCTCGTATATTTTTGCTGGCAAAAATTTATTTTTCTAGTAGAAAGTCTTCTATCTCTCCCATCAATCTGCTTTTCTTTTTCGTTCACTTTGCAATGCAACACAACTGCCACAGTTGTTCGGTGAAGAGCCCGTGGCACTGTTGCTTTACAGTTTTGTTGGCCACCCACCAATAAATATACCATTTGAGTCATCAAATATTGTAAAATGATACATTACGTTTACAAAGTGCATGATAAGGTCCCAAAGCGCTTATAACTGCCTAGGATTCTGTTTACTTAATAAAAACATTGTCTGCTCAGTAAACTTTATTTTTGGTGATAGGCGTTAAGAAAGGTTCTCACGTTTGAGGCTTAGTTAAATTTACTTCAGAACAGAGCACTCTGTAAACTACAGACGAGCTCTGACAGCTAAACCTTCACTAAATCGATTTGGTTTGCGCGTAGCTTTGAAGCGGTTCTATTTGAAGATACGTAAGAACATCAAGTATTGAAGGGACTGCTACACAAGCCAGTGATTTGATTTGCAAACTTTAAAATAAAGATATAACAGCAGCCACAAATTAAGCATGTTTCATGCTTGATGTCAAAAACAACCACAAAGGCAAACCATGATAATGCGAGATGAAATGTCGGGAGCACGTGAACTGCTGTCACGCGTAAACTGTTACACTTCATCGTAGGCGTAGCTTCGATACCACGTAATATACTCAGGCACTGTTGCGGTCGCGTCTTCATGAATGCGTAATCAATGCAAAGCTAGTTATCCTTCTATTCTGGTCTGTCTGACTTCGGTATTCATCTTTTGTCTGCAATATAGCTATCGCTATGTGGGGTTCTCAAGGAGCGAAAATTCTAGAGACGACAGACAAGGAGAATGCGGCACACGAGCGCTAACTGAAGTTTTGTTGCAGAAACACCAGAAATACATAGGAATCTGCGTGCCAGCACAGTTTCACAACCACAAGTTCGTGACATCCCAAAGTGAAAAGCATTTTAGGTGCAACGCATTATAGTGCCTTGTGATATCGTAAATTTCATTTTTAATGTTTTTAATATATCTATATCTTCGACGTACCTTTTGTTCAGCTTAACCTTATCACTTTGTAGTGTTGTAGCTTTGTGGCTGTGAAGCTACGCAAGCGCTCGGTTGCCTATCTCCTTCATGTGTTTCTTCAATAAAATTTAGTTGTTAGTGCTTGTGTGTCACAGTTACTTTGTCCTTCGTCCCTAAAATTTGCGCAACTTAATAGTTTAATAGATTACCAAATAGCCCAAACAAGCACTCTGATGAGTTATATCTCAAGGAGCTTTAAATAGTGGTGATATGTTTAAAAAATTTCCACTTTGCAACCAAGAATTTATGAGACCAGTCCCATTAATCTGCCGTTGTAATGCATAGCGGTTACAGTTCTCGCCTGCTGAATGAAACCTGCAGCTGCGGATAGCTTTGGGTCAGAGTCAGCATAACGACAGTCAGTGAGAGAATGGTATAGGGAAATCGACATCGGGTTTCCGATGCGTGTGCTGTGTCAGAATGGGGCTAGCGTTAGCCCTCTGCAGCGCGACTCGGGATATGTGCGAGCAGTAGGTGAGGGGTGCGTATTTAGAAATACCTGTGCACCACCATACGCACAGTCCGTGCTTTGTGTCATCGCCTTCTCTGCAGTCCTGAACACCTGCAATAACTGCCACATCCATGATCGATTCCTTGTATCTATAGCCTGGTGGCAACGTTGACGATCGGGCGCCACCGGGATACTTCAGCGGTCAGTCGTTCGTATCGCTTAGTGTACCGCGCACGCCGACATCTTCACTTAGCCCCCGCTGCCTCATCACGATGGCGCCGCTGGTAATTGAAAAAGGCGGAAACAAAGAGAACGAAGCAGTGAGAGCACCATTTCCACGCCGCATCCACAGCCCAATCAATCGATTCGTACACGTACCTACCGCCCCCCTTACGACTGTGGGATTCGTATAGAGACGACTATTTGGTGTAGGCGTTAGCATCTCTCTGTTTCCGTCAATGCTCTTGGTCTTCATTTCTACTCTGCGTAGAAAGAATTAGAGAAATTATTCAATAAAGAGCTGGAGATGTTTGATGTTTTTCTGGCTTTTCGCACATATTGTTTACAGTGGCAAGCATGGACACTAAATATATATATATATATATATATATATATATATATATATATATATATATATATATATATATATATATATATATATATATATATATATATATATATATATATATATATATATATAGAGAGAGAGAGAGAGAGAGAGAGAGAGAGAGAGAGAGAGAGAGGTATGGGATATGGCACAACGGGAGCGTTGTCAACATGGCTAAATATATTTATTTCCCAACAGTTTCAGGAGGGGTCCTCCCTTCATCAGGGGATGAGTTATATAAGTATAACTCATGAAGGGAGGACCCCTCCCGAAACTGTTGGGAAAGAAATATATTTATCCTTGTTGACAACGCTCCCGTTGTGCCATATCCCATACCTTCAGGAAGACTAACTGGCGCATTGAATTATTACTCCCACTATATATATATATATATATATATATATATATATATATATATATATATATATATATATCTTGCCACAGCTCGAACATCGCAGAAGACGCTGCCACAATTCGCGTTCGTAAAAGCCGCCAAGCAAGTAGCAAGAAAGCCGCGCCATGGAACGCCGTCCATCACGCGCCACGATGCTACGCCACGGGACCGGCACGAGACTCGAGGGGCAGAGGAAGAGACCGAGGAAGTTGGAGTCAGGGAGCAAGAGGCATTCTTGGCTGACCATTTTTAGCTTTGAGTTTACGGGCACAAGTTCGCCCTAAATAAAGAGTTTATATAGTACCAGGTGCTATATTTACTCGTAACAATCTGGTGGACGTGCTGGGTATGATTCCAAGCCCACCACAGGCAAGGGAGAGAAGCCCAGATCCCAGAAGGTTGGAGCCAGCAGAATCGACACCTGTGCACCAACGCACGAGTCGCCGACTACGTGGTGAGCAGCCCGAGATCGGCCCCCTAATTGACCCATCAAGACCTGTCGAGACCTCAAGCACAAACGTCACTGCGATGGCCACCCAGTCGATGCCATCACCATCTCACTCATTGTGGATTCGCCACGTACACCAGAGGTCTTCCACGGTGAGACCTTTGAAGAGGCCGAGGGCTGTCTTGAAGGCTTCGAGCGCGTTGCACGATTGAATGGCTGGGACGAAGCCCGAAAACTTCGTTACGTTTACGTCGCCCTGCAAGGTTCGGCACGTACGTGGTTTGAGAACCACGAAGCGTCTTTGTTGTCGTGGGACGACTTCGGACGAGAGCTAATCGCAACCTATCCGAACACGGACCGCAAAGAGAAGGCAGAGGCTGCTCTTCAGGCAAGGAACCAACGGAATAACGAGAGCGTGGCCATGTACACAGAAGACATGTCGCGGCTCTTCTTCCGAGCCGACCAAAACATGGCCGAGAAGAAGAAGTTGCGGCACCTAATGCGCGGAGTAAAAGAAGAGATTTTTGCAGGCCTGGTGCGTAATACACCGCGAACTGTGGCGGAGTTCCGGTCCGAGGCAATGACCATGGAAAGAACACTACAACAACGTGCGCGACTGTACAACAGAGACTTCAGCGTCTCTTCAGTCAAGGCGGAGTCAACAACCCTCCCCACCAACGTTGACGTCCTCCGGGAAATGGTGAGGGCTATTGTTAAGGAGGAGCTCCAGAAACTGCAACTCCCCCAAAGTCCTCCAGCGATGGCCTCAATCGCGGACGTTCTACGTGAAGAAGTGCGGCAAGCAATTATTCAACCGCAGCCTCAGGTGCCACACCACATGCAACCGGAACCTCAGCCACAGCTGTCGTATGCGCAATAGTACGGCAAGACATGAGACGCCCGAGCTTTGCAGAAGCTCCCGTTATGCCACCAACCTTTCCTCGCAGTACGCCACCGCCGATGCCAGAAGCGAGACACCGCAAAAGTGATGTACGGCGCACGGCAGACCGGCGGCCCCTCTGCTACAACTGTGGGGAGGCAGGTCATCTTTATCAGACATGCCACTACCGTCGGGTCGGGCTACGTGCCTTCCCAGTGAATGCACCCTGCCCTCGTAACGGTGAGCGCCCTTACGAAATCGAAGAATATTTATCTTCGCGCTATGCATATCCAAACACTCAGCGACATGAATCGTGGTCGATTGCACCAATGCGCAATAGGTCACTGAGTCCTCACCCATCATCTACTTTCCCGAGGCGTCATTCACCAAGCCCGCGAGGGGTAAACTAGAACCAGCGACCTGTGGAGGCAGGGCCGCTGATTTTCGGAAAACTGAAAAACCTTTATCGCTAACCGGATCAGACGACGACACTGACACAATGACGGACAAGCGCAGTATTGGTGACGTGACATCCGAGCTACAAGTCAGAATCGACGACGTCGAAACCATAGCGTTAATTGACACAGGTGCAGACTACTCAGTAATAAGTAGCATGCTCGCAAAGAAGCTGAAGAAAGTGCTCACTCATTGGACCGGACCGCAGATACGCACCACCGGAGGGCATTTAGTCAGCCCCATAGGAATGTGCACAGCGAGAGTGGGAATAAGAGGCCATGTGTACGTCTGCAGTTTTATTGTTCTCCTCGAATGTTCCCGTGAGGCAATTCTGGGCATGGACTTCCTGCAAGCGAACAGTGCCATCATCGACTTGCAGAAATCCCAAGTTTCTTTTTCTACAGAGAACGCTGTTGCCGTGTGTAATGCGGAGCAACCAATTGTTTCGTCTCTTCGTATTGTGGATGAAGGTGTGACAGTGCCGTCACGTAGCAGCGTGACAGCTTCTGTGAAAAGCGACGTTTTTCGTGAATATGCCGGACTCGCTGATGGAAATATCGAACTGCTACTCACAAAGGGGATACGCGCGGCGAGAGGTCTAGTGAACCTGCGGAACGGATATACTGATGTGCTATTGGCTAACTTTACCAACGAGGTACAGCATGTGGCGAAGGGAGCAGCCATAGCATCACTTCATGACTACGTACAAGTCACAGATGTTTGTACCATAGGAAAAGTACCCACAACGCCCTCAACAGTAGACAGTGTCCTCGAGAAAATAGATATTTACCGAGAGCTTTGATCTCTGCAGAAAGACCAAGATTGTGGAGTTGATCAAGGAATTCACAAAGTGTTTTTCCTCTTCATCGAAAGTCGGACGTACACCTGTAGCAAAGCATCGCATTGTAATCGAAGGGCATGTTAGACCAGTATGTCAGCATCCATACTAAGTAGCCCCAAAAGAAAGGGAGGCGATAAAGAAGCAAGTACAGGAGATGCTCGACGACGATGTCATACAGCCCTCCAAAAGCCAATGGGCATCGATGGTAGTACTGGTGAAGAAGAAGGACAACACCATGCGGTTCTGTGTTGATTACAGAAAACTCAACCTCGTCACGAAGCGAGACGTGTACCCACTCCCACGAGTCGACGATACGTTGGATAAACTGCGCAATGCTCACTTTTTTTCGTCGTTAGATCTAAAGAGCGGGTACTGGCAAATAGAAGTCGACAAACGAGATCGGGAAAAGACGGCGTTTGTGACACCCGACGGACTCTACGAGTTCAAAGTACTCCCATTTGGTTTGTGTTCTGCTCCCGCTACCTTCCAGAGGATGATGGACACTGTGCTCTCCGGCCTCAAATGGCAGTCATGTCTTGTCTATCTTGATGACGTAGTAATTTTTTCCACTATGTTCGAGCAGCTAGTACAGAGATTGAGAACGGTACTGGACGCTATTCGTATGGCTGCACTTACGATCAAACCTGAAAAGTGCCACTTTGGATTCCGGGAGCTTCGGTTCCTCGGGCACATTGTCAGTTCTCGTGGTGTCCGCCCAGATTCGGATAAAATCACTGCGGTTGAAAATTCCCCAAGGCCAAGAGACAAAAAAGCTATGCGACGTTTCCTGGGGCTTTGTGCCTACTATAGGCGCTTCGTTGAAAACTTCTTCAAGATTGCGGAACCACTGACACGGCTTACGAAGGAAGGTTTACCATTTATCTGGCACCAAGAACAAGAAGACGCCTTCTCTGAGTTACGATGGCGTTTGCAGTCACCTCCGATACTCGCTTATTTTGACGAAGATGCCAAAACAGACATTCATACGGACGCCAGCAACGTTGGCCTCGGTGCTATTCTTGTTCTATGGCAGAACGGGGAAGAAAAAGTTATTGCTTATGCAAGCCGCACTCTGTCGAAAGCTGAGTATAATTATTCAGCTACGGAAAAGGAATGTCTCGCAGTTATATTGACCATCAGTAAGGTTCGTCCATATTTATACGGTAGGCCATTCAGAGCCATCAGTGACTATCATTCATTGTGCTGGCTTGCGAACCTCAAGGACCCTTCCGGAAGACTTGCTAGATGGAGCCTGCGTCTACAAGAATATGACATCACCGTTGTCTACAAGTCTGGCCACAAGCACAATGACGCGGACTGCTTGTCACGAGCACCAGTCCAGACCTCGTCTCCTGAGCATGAACAAGACTCCGAATTTCTTGGAGCTGTGAATGTGTCGGAGATGGCGCATGATCAGCGAATGGACCCAGAATTACTTCTGCTCATTCAATACTTAGAGGGGCAGCAAGTCGAAGTACCGCGAGTTTTCGCCCGTGGACTACGTTCCTACGTCCTCCGCAACAACGTTCTCTACAAGAGAAACTTTCAACACACCGGTGAAACGTTCCTACTGCTGATACCATCATCACTGCGAGCAGAAATTTTAGAAGTGTGTCATGATGACCCATCGGCAGGTCACTTGGGCATTGGTAGGACTTTGGCAAGAATCCGCCAGAGATATTACTGGCCAAAATTGATGGATTCAGTACAGAATTACGTATTATCATGTCGAGAATGCCAAAGACGCAAAGTACCACCCCTAAAACGAGCAGGTCTTTTGAAACCGATAGAGCCGCCGAAAATCCCCTTTGAGCAGGTCGGAATGGATTTGCTAGGACCATTTCCTATGTCATCGTTTGGGAAGCGCTGGATAGTTGTAGCAACCGACTACATGACCCGGTATGCCGAGACGTCATCTCTCACAAAAGCAACGGTAAATGAAGTGGCTCAGTTTTTTTGTGACCCAGATAGTGCTGCGACATGGCGCACCTAAAGTCCTTATAACTGACAAAGGAACTGCGTTCACTGCCAGGCTAGTACAGTCTGTCATGAAGCTAACGCACACCGACCACAGAAGAACTACCGCATACCATCCGCAAACTAACGGGTTAACTGAAAGGCTGAACAGGACGCTTGCTGACATGATCGCTATGTATGTGGACGTCGAGCATCGGACTTGGGACACCATATTACCGTATGCTACATTTGCATACAATACCGCAGTACAAGAGACAACGCACTTCACGCCATTTCAACTTGTTTATGGTCGGACAGTAATAACGACATTAGACGCGATGCTGCCTGTCAAAAGCACGAAGGAAGAGGACCCTGACATAAGCGAATATGTAGAAAGGGCAGACGAGGCGCGACAACTAGCACGGAACCGTATCATTCAACATGTAGTATGGATGAAACCGTACTACGATAGGAACTCAACAAGTGAACTGACTCACGTCGTCAACACAAGGACAAGTCCTATTGTTTAGAAACTGTCAGCCGGCTCTACGCATCGGGGCGAGGCGTGCTAGGAGGGGGACTAATGCCACAGCTCGAACATCGCAGAAGACGCTGCCACAATTCGCGTTCGTAAAAGCCGCCAAGTAAGTAGCAAGAAAGCCGCGCCATGGAACGCCGTCCTGCACGCGCCACGATGCTACGCCACGGGACCGGCACGAGACTCGAGGGGCAGAGGAAGAGACCGACAAAGTTTGAGTCAGCAAGAAAGAGGCATTCTTGGCTGACCATTTTTAGCTTTGAGTTTACGGGCACAAGTTCGCCCTAAATAAAGAGTTTATATAGTACCAGGTGCTATATTTATTCGTAACAATATATATATAATTAGAAATATATATATATATATATATGTATATATATATATATATATATATATAAATATATATATATATATATATATTTCTAATTATATATATATTGTTACGAATAAATATAGCACCTGGTACTATATAAACTCTTTATTTAGGGCGAATTTATATATATATATATATATATATATATATATATATATATATATATATATATATATATATATATATATATATATATATATATACTGAGAAATTTTTTTAGTGAGCCAAACGTACTTGGGAAGAAACACAATTTAGTGGTTGTCTAATTTTATTTCCAGTAGTTTCGACGGGTGGACCGGTCTTCATAGAACGTTTATAGAGTAGTTTGATCAGTTATTCACTGTAACTCCATGTTGTAGTGGTTTCGTATTGCATGGAGTCGTTTTTTGTTTTGTGCATCAATATCTGCTCATACGCGCGTAAATATGCAACCATACTTTGATACTTACTTTAGTCCCTTTACGTATGTCTCTGAGGGCGATATTGTTCACTTCAATTTTACAGTAACAAGCTTTATCTTTATTAAAATAGAAGTAATAAGACTGCTAGAAATGAGCGTCAAGAAACAAAATGCAGTGAACCTACATCATGCCATCCCGGTAATTGAAAAGGTAGTGGCTTTGCATAGCCCTAAAATATATGCTTTTCTACGTGTTGCTTTACTAATGGCTGTAGCCACACCTTGTCTCATTTCCTATCGAGTAATTGCATAAACACTGCTCTTTTGCACTGGCAATACCTTTTTTTTCATTGCGCTGGCTATTTCTTCTTCCGTCGGTGGTCGTGTTCAAAGCAAGTTAGTTATAAGCTATTATTCAAACACGCTTTTCGAATTTATGAACGTTTCACCCCTACGGTTTTGGCGTCACCTTGCCGAGCCTAAAGAGAATGTGCAGAGCCTTGATGTTGGTGGAAACATTGTCACTGACAGTGCGCAGATTGCTATTAGGTACAACGATTACTTCCATTCTGTGTTCTCAGCTCCAGAAGTTCCAAGAGCAAATCACGATACATGTAGCTTGTCTGCGTTAAGCACCATGCCGGACGTTGTTATTACAGAGGAAGGCATTCTTTCGATTCTTCTCGAGATGGATACAAAAAAATCTATTGGCCCCAATTGTACACCGAGTGAATTCATGAAGTGTTACGCAGAGTGGGTTGCGAAATACCTATCGGTTATTTTCAAAGCATCCCTAGAGCAAAATGCATTACCAAGTGACTGGTTAACTGCCAAGGTAGTCCCTGTTCATAAGTCTGAAGCAAAATGCAGCGTTGACAATTACAGACCAATCTATATTACATGCATATGCTGTAAAATATTGGAACATGTCGTGTCAAAATGCCTGTACAAGTACCTTGAGGATTTGAATATTCTGGTCCCTAGTCAACATGATTTTCGGCGGAATTTATCAACTATCACTCAGCTAGTAGAAACTACCTATGATTTTGCACAATCTCTAAAACAAAAGTGTCAAATTGATGCAGTTTGCCTTGATATGTCAAAGGCTTTTGATCGTGTTCCCCACGCGCAGCTGATAGAGAAACTGGTATGCCTTGGCGTAAATAGGAAGTTGACAGAGTGGCTTAAATCGTACCTTTCAAACAGGACACAATTTGTGAAATTAATGGTGTAAAATCCCGTACTTTAGGTGCGACTTCTGGTGTCCCCCAGGGCTCCGTGCTCGGCCCGGTGCTCTTCTTGTGCTACATCAACGACATTGCAGAAACAGTTTCACCTAATATTAAGCTTCGCCTGTTCGCAGACGATTGCCTTATATATTTGAGAATAAATCATCGTAACGATCAGCTCGCTTTAAACGCTGCACTGAATAATATAGGCGACTGGTGCAAGAAATGGAAAATGAAAGTTAACTATTGCAAAATCTCGTACACGACAGTCACAAAAAACGTAAAAAATGTGTTGGCGTTTTCCCACCACTTAGATTGGCATGAGTTAGAGCGAGTAACGCATTTTAAATACTTGGGTGTCATCCTGTCAGAAGACTTTAGTTGGAAAACTCACATTAACCACTTGTGCAGCGTTGCAGAAAAGCAGCCGTGGTTTTTAAGAAGAAAATTGAAACTGGCATCAACCAAAGCAAAGCTTGCGGCATATTTGATGCTTGTGTGGCCTACGCTAGAATATTTGAGCATTATATGGGATCTGTATAGGAGATACCAGATTGATAAGATAAAAAAATACAAAGGTGAGCAGCTACGTTAATTCTGTCGAGATATAGAAGCACTGATTTGGTTAGGGACATGCTAAGCCATCTTAAACTACCTCGTCTTTCTGACCGACGGAGAATAGCTAAGCTGAAGTTTCTTTTCATGCTAAAAAACAATTCCTTGAACTTAGACAATAGTTCGTATTTAAAACCAAGGAACACTCGCACCGTCAGGGGTAGCCATGTGGGCCAATTTCTCGCAATTAATGCCAGGGTAGACAGTTTCAAATATTCGTTCCTATCGAAAACAATAGAAGATTAAAATGCCCTTCCACAGGCTGCAATTTCCGCAGTCACAGTCAATCAGTTTGAGTCGTCCTTGCTTCGTAATTACTCACTTATAAGTGATTAATAGCTGCTGTAACGTTTTATTCGTGTGTTCTTGCATTTCCTTGTGCTCCTGTCTTGCGCACGCGCTGTACACATGTTTCTTGGTGCAGTTCCTGCAAATTCCATTGCAGAACACTTGCTGCGTCGCTTGTATGCGGGGATGTTGTGCGTGGCTCTTGAGACCTCGGTTGTTGAAAACGTGTCTTTGTTGAAACGGTTGTTGAAAACGTGTCGCTATAGCTTGCCACTGAGTGCAAATGGTATCTGTGCTCAAATTTGCTCTTCGATTTGTCTACGGAAATGCGTCTTTGTATCGGGCTGAGAAGTTTTGTTGATTGATTGATTGATTTGTCAGGTTTAACGTTCCAAAACCACGCCATGATTATGAGAGACGCCTTAGTGGGGGGCTCCGGAAATTTCGACCACCTGGTGTTCTTTAACGTGCACGAAGATCTGAGCACACGGGCTTAAAACTTTTCCGCCTCCATCAGAAATGCAGCCGCCGCAGCTGGGATTCAAACCCGCGACCTGCGGGTCAGCAGCCGAGTACCTTAGCCACTAGACCACCGCGGCGGGACATTTGTTAGTGTTTTTTTGTTGTCTACAACCCTATAACGGTCCCACTGGGGCTAACAGTATCAATAAAAATTAAAAATAAATAAAAAAATAAGTTGGATTACAAATGTGTGTGTGTGTGTGTGTGTGCGTGTGTGTGTGTGTGTGTGCGTGTGTGTGTGTGTGTGTGTTTGTTTGTGTGTGTGTGTGTGTGTGTGTGTTTGTTTTCGTTTCCCGGAATTTCGACTTTCCCTCGATGACAAGGCCAGTGCTGCTCCTGGGAATTTTATTTATACAGATGCTGTAGACTGCAATCGCCATGGGTAGTCAGACGTTTATTGCGTAAAAGTAACTCAAGTTCCTCTGTATCGATCACCAGTACAGGGTTCAATTGGACTTTGCGGCTTGCTGGGCTGGGAAAAGTAATGCCATTTCCATGGCTCTTACTTTTTAAGCTAGTAGACCGGTTTTTTGTAAAACGTTGCGCATAAAGGACACGGACACAAGAAGAGACGATGTTACACATAGGTGCAATCTTTTAATGTTATACCCACTAATCTGAAACCAACAAGCCCAAAAAACAGCATTTGTGCAGTAAGCTACCTTTGTCATTAGTCATTTGTGAGTAGTTGTTGCAACTTGAGGCAATTTTCTTTCGAGGGCACAAATTACTTTTCCACGTAATGTGGGCAAAAGCGGGCTGCTCGGTACAAAGCGTGCATTGGTAGTCGTAATATGTGGGGCTTACATAGAAACGAGCGGGATTAGAAGCTTTGAGCTGACTTTGATGCGGACTCGAGTTTTTATGGCAAAGCGTAAAGACGGCATTACCAAGATTACATAATCTAATACTGAGCATGAGGCGATTGCGCTCGCTGAAGCTGAAATCGCCCATCTGCAAGAGGTCGTGTTCTCCATTTTTCGCAAAATATCAGCCACCCTCCTGTCTCTCGATGAGTGTGCTTGGCGGAAATATGGTGTGTTTTTTTTTCTTTCCATTTCCGCCATTCATACATCTCGTTCTCTAAATTTGTCGGCAGTTCGTCTCATACGCAGCTGTATATAAGAGTTTGGATTTTAGCTGTATACAGAAAAAAGGTCCGCTATTCGACATGAGCGTATTGAAGCCCAAGTTCGAGGCAGCCAATAAAAGATAAAAAATCAATGCTCACACACTGTCGTCACAGACGGGTCAATACATATGAAGGGAGAGCCCGTTTCCTCTTATTACCAACTGCTTATTACTGTTCGGAGCCCCTGCTGTTATTGCCAGGTCCATCTGTTCCAATTCGAGTCCATTCCTCTCAGTTATATGAGAAATGTAGAGATGGCGCTTATTAGATTTGGCGCTGAAGTGTTGCTGGCAGAATGTATTTCTGGAAAGGCAACGTGGCCTCTGAAGATGGGTAGAAAAAGTGAAATAAATGTAAAGTGTAACTTCAAGGGCAGCTACTTCCATAGTCACATGCTTTTTATGGTTTGCCATGTTACTCATCTTGTAGAGGCAAGGTGCGAAGGCCAAATAACATTCTCCTTTCTAGGCTATATAATGCGATTCACAGTGAATAGCAGGTTTGTTCGCCACTTCGGCATGTTTATGCATTTCTAATTTTCAAACAGAATAAAGAGGCGGTATTAGTATAAATAAAATAACGCTAACTTTGCTTTGTAGCTTCGACAATAAGAAGAGTCATGTCTAACAGCTCCGTTTGCCGTTTGTATACCTTTCTTGAAAATAGTTACGGGATCAGAATAATAGCAAGCATATAAAGGATTCCCATGCAACAGCTAGTATAGATCGTACTTTTTTTTTACCGAGGTCATGCTATCCGCCTAATACTGCAGAAACATTGCAAAAGCCAAGTTTGAGTGTACAAGCAAGCACGTGATATACTGCATGCATAAACCATGAACACCTGTCATCTGTCACCTGACATCAAGGAGGTCATGGCTGCATGTCTATGTATTCAAAACATTATTTTTTGCTCTGAAACATTTCTTATCGAAATTCGATGACATTCAGCCTATCTATCTATCTATCTATCTATCTATCTATCTATCTATCTATCTATCTATCTATCTATCTATCTATCTATCTATCTATCTATCTATCTATCTATCTATCTATCTATCTATCTATCTATCTATCCGTCCTTCCGTCTGTCTGTCTGTCTGTCTGTCTGTCTGTCTGTCTGTCTGTCTGTCTGTCTGTCTGTCTGTCCATTCATCCATCCGTCCATCCGTCCACCCATCCGTCCGTCCGTCCGTCTGTCTGTCTATCTGGCCACCAACGTCTGGGTGCTCTCGCGCATACATCCTAATTAGTCCTTGTCTCGTAACATAGGTAAGTAAAATTGTTCTTTCCAATCAAAAGTACGCGAATCTCTCAATGTTATTGTAAGCGGTGGAGTGTTTGTTGCAAGAATCAGCGCAGGACATCTGAAAAATCTATTCAAGCATATAAACAAAATAGGACGTTTCATTTGAGATATCGCTTTTTCCGTTGTTCAATCAAGAAATTCTCTTTGGATCATCCGAAACGCAGACATGTTCTCTACCAGCTTTTCAAGTCAGTAGCATAGTTAACTGCCTGCAGTTTACCAAGGCCTGGATGATGTGTTTCCACGCTCCATTCTTGAACGAGTGCATTTTGCCGACTTCTCTGATCTCTTCAGTATGCATAACACGAAGTCTTTAACAATGTAATACTACAAGCTGGTAATGGCCTTCTTTTTCACCCGTATAAGTTTCAAAGCTGGAAAAAAGAGCGCATGGCAAAGAATGAGACAGGGAGGGTGGTCGTCATGATGGTCCTTCAAGAGCCAGTAAATTACGCATGACGTTTTTTTTTTTGGTAAGCGGCGAGTCACCAAGCCGAAGTGATAAAAGAGTGCATAATAATGCAGTGTGCATGTGGGAACACACACAAAAAACTCTACTATATGCAGCAAGTAAATAGGAAAAGTTGGCTATTGGCTGGGTAGCATGGAAGAGACTAAATGTGCAACGAAGTCATAAATATCACCCGAGAAATGCAGTGCTGTGAGTACGCATGCTCTTTACTCTCTTCAAACGTATTTTCAGGGCTTCGCAGAAACGAGCACGCAGCGAGCAAACGAAAATTTAAATAAAATATGCAGTAAAACGAAGGAATAGTTGGGCTCATAAAAGAACATTAGGTTCGACATTGGCTAACTGAAGAGGGTTCTTTTGCGCACAGTTTTGTCAGTATATATAAACGGAGACTCGACATAATTCCTACTTCTCAATGTTTACTTGCTCGCAGAACGTATACATAAAAATTATTTCCCTTGAGACCGGCATGAATTGTGCCGTGGTGATTTTCGTTAATTCCTAGGTTAATCTTTTTTGAAAAGCAGTGAAGTTGCTTCCCAACGCAAGGAAGTGACGAAGAGGCTGCTTTAGAAAGGAACGTATTTTAAAAACAAAAAAGCTTCCCCTTGTGTGAAATGGCTTCATATAGCACTGATATAAGTTATAGATACCAGAAGTAACTGTGATCAGTAAAATTATGACACACTCAAAAGTGAAAACAAGTGTAAGAGTTAATGTCCTTAACACCTATTTCAATATTGACGTCATTTCAAAAACAATACCGCTACAAAATGTTTGAACAGAAGATAACTCTATACACCCGTTGCTTTCTTTGTAATGTACGCATAGAGACGACTGTTTCATATACCGCAACATTCATTCGTCATTTATTTCCTAAATACCAGGGCATAAACTGCACGACTTGAGGATATGCTACGTTAGTTGCTAAGCTGCACTTCGCAACGCAAATGGATTCTTTGATCATTGGATCATTGAATTTTTTTCACCTTGCCATTCACACAACTCATAAATAATAAAGCATGTTTTGCATTTTTTTTGTTATTCTGTAGTCAGTTTTTTTTGCGCAGCTAAGGCGTAAAGTCAAATGGTCTTGATATCCCGAGGAACACATAAACTCAAGACGAGTAGCGATTGCGGTGAAATGTGTAGATGCAGTTACCTCTCGGTATCTTCCTGTGTTAAAGCGGTCGCTACGAAGAATTAGCTAGAGACTTTCGCGTCCTACGAAACCATCAGCATGTCAAGAGTGGTGCTTTCTCAGCGTCTTCTTGAGTACGTGTTTTTAGCGCATTCGCAACATTTGCTTCAGTCTTGCTTCAATCTGATGCCCCTTGCATGTAAGGGTAGCAGAGGAATATTTTAAGCTGTCTTAAAACAAAACATCAAACGGCTACTTTCTGAGTGATTCGCACACGCTATCTGCCCCTAATTTCTACAAAATCCTCAGCTTCTTTAGCATCTCTTGATGACTTTTATCGTTTCATCAAACTCGGGTAAAAGCTTGCGTTTGCGAGACATATCTTGTGAAAGTCGTGTTGTATCGGCTCTTTATTCCGCTGATATGGCATAGGCACGTAGTGAAATAGTTTAGCACTCCGAGACTTCATTAAAACCATAGTTGAACTATAGAAAATTCACAAATCTATTTTACGTCAAGTCAGTCTGCCAGTTCAGGTGTAGCGATCCACCGCTCTGGTCAAATAAGTGCAAAAAAAAAACTGCCATTCCAAGAAACTAACTACGAAGGCAAATGTGTAACTTGAGCCTTCCGCCGGAAGCATTGTAGTGTCGAAAGTAAAAGCTCTTGCGGGCTGTGCAGCGAGTGGTGAATCGGTGGTGAACTACACAGCTGCGCCACCCACTGTGAAGTGCACCTTTGTGTGGAGGTAATCGTCCACGGCTTTCGAGATTAGATCCCGCAGAGGCGTGTTGCCCGAATGCACCATCGCTGATTACTGAGGCCGCGTAGAGTAGCCTCAACACTACACTATGGTCCATTAGGCGGCGAATCAATACAGTTTTCCGCCGCTCCGCCACGCGCTGCACATCCCGCAAACTTTTGCTATGGACAATATAATAAAGGCAAAAGGGTATCATAATGAAACAAGCGCTAAATATGCACACACTCAGAGAAGACACAGACACAGTGAGGACACGCAAACAGTGTGCGTGTATTTTTTAGCGCTCGTTTCAACATGAATGTATACCAACAAGCCCAACTGGCTGTCATCCTACAGAGGTATTGTGGCAAGGGCTTAAGAATATTTGGCTTTACAAGACGTGTTCGTGCCACATGATCATGAACACTGAAAATGTTAAAATTGTTTTCCTTCCTGACAACGCAAACGTCAAAATTTTATCTATTTTCACCTTCTACAGAAATTACTAATTCAGTCCCCGACTCCGGGAACTCCTCCTTGATACTCCATTTCAATTTTTTTTATTTTACGAAAATAATAAAATTTCTGAATTTTTATTTTATGCGCAAGTTGATGAATTGATTTCGGGCCACGGTAACCCTTGTCAATAATATTGTCTGGGATTTTACGTCCCGAAACCATCGTATGATTATGTAAGCCGTCGTGACATAGGGTTCCTAAAATTTGTGTTAAAAAAATGTTTAACAACATCGACTACTTCGTTCTCTCAATGGGAAAGCACTGAGCCGATCCGCTAAAATACGTACACAAATTGAGCAACTATTGTGCTATTGTGAGGTAAATTTTGCGCCACGTCAATATGCACGAAATTTGCAAGAAAAATTTCTGTTAACAGCCTTTTTTTTTTCTTTAGAGCATCAGAGTGTGAATTATAACTCATGCTTTCATTACATAGTTATACCAAGTTGTGGTAATTTTGAATGTTTGTCCCACCAAAAATAAGTGAATAAATAAATAAACGTGTCGCATCGCCTGCTTTTTTATCTATGAGCCAGCTCTGAGTAGCTTGCAATGTGCACGTCAACAATCTAAATTTCTCAAAAAATGCCACCCCACAGTGGCAATAAAAATACAAAATGAATAGTGAGCGTTTTTTTATAGTCTTCTTATACAGGAAGGTACCCACACTACATATTGAGCTTCTGGCTACATTGACTAGGTGAGCCAGCCATAAGATGCGGAGTTTATGAACCAAATGATCGTGCCCTATCCACAACCAACCACGTAGCAAAAGTATTAAGTCAAATTACCCATCCTAAACAACGATAAAAAAATTGAAATATAAAAACAACCATATTGACCCACTATACATAATAACATGCAGCAAATAAAGATATATTTCAACATGGATTTTAAAAATACTGATCAGGCTGCACACTAGGTGACCATAATGTCCTAAGATGGCATAAGCTTAAGATGCCCTAGAAAGCTGTCAAGCACAAAAACACAAAAGTGTTCACAGCAGCTGAACTACAACAGCTAAACTGCCTCCAAATCGTACACGTACTCTGTTCCTTTTTTTTTCTATTGATGTCCCACGTACATATGTATTACCGTACGGGGTACTATTTCCAGAGATACAAGCACGGTAAATGTACTAACATTGAAAACTCGGGCTTCTAATTAATAAAAAGCGTTTGATTAAGAAATGAAGAAATAAAACTATCAAACAAATTGGGGCTCCATGTTCACAACTAGGCCATGCACTCTTAGGACGTCTAGTTAAAGTGTTTTTTCAGCTCACTCAAAAGTTTCTCCGCGCCTCATCAGGCGCTAGCAGTGAAGAAAATCCGAAAAAGCGTCAGTGCTTTTGGACTGCATTTCTTGAATTGATACGACAGTGGGCTGCAGATTAAATTGATGTGACAAAGAGCGCGCCCTGTAGCATCTTTGAGCGACATTTATTGCCAGTACTAATGGCATCTCCGGGTCATCCATCACAAAAGGTCGGCAAAGCGAGAACAGCTGCATTGTGGTTACGTTGAAGTTCTCGCTTAGGAAGAAGCTATTTTGGTTGTTAGCAACCATCTGGTTCTGTTGACATTACTGTGGCCCCCGTGCTCATTCTTTTTCCCAAGACTTCGCTTCGCCGACTACCCTGAGGCAACCATAGCACTAGTTTCGTTTGGTCATCGATAACCCTTTGTCACCGCTTCTCGTTCTACAGTCTTCCGCCTCTCAGAATGTACTGTTAGAACACTGACGCACTTTGGTATAGTTTTCATACGCTTGCTATTTAAGCTCACTATATGAAGCAGGAGTGGGAGGGGACAGAGCGGAGGTTTGTTGACCCACTGCCATTTGTCGTTCTTTCAAGACCACACCACTGAATTTGGTAATTCTGTACACCCTAGGTTTGCCAAAGACCTTCGAACCAAAAAAAAAAGACTTTTAGAGCATTCTGAAAATTTATGGCTGACTTATCTGTACAACTTGCATTGCTTGCATCTGTTTGAGCTATTTGAAAGCCTTCACAACATATCTTCTGCGCCTCATTAAAATCAGAGTTTGCCGCTTCTTTCCTGTTTTGGAAGACCGATCGACAGATGTGCTTGATGTTAGTAAATGCCCGTGCAGGCGTGCGTGAGCGCATGTGTGTGTGTGTGTGTGTGTGTGTGTGTGTGTGTGTGTGTGTGTGTGTGTGTGTGTGTGTGTGTGTGTGAGTGTGTGTGCGTACGTGCATGTGCGCGTTTCTTCACATGCTTGCGAGCGCTTCTTCTATATTCATGAACAGTTCAAAACTTCAGTATAAGACCTTATGAAACATATTATGGGGAAAGAATTACGAGTGATTGCCGAAAAATACTCGCAATCTGAATCATCTCTAAGAATATGTATACACAGGAAAACCACCACGCTTTCGCAGAACATGCAGCACAGTCATAACAAAAGCTGGAATAGCAGCGTTTTTCAGCCTTTAAAAAACATTCTTTGGGTAACTGCTACATGATCAAACGCAGCGTTCCAGTACCACATAGTTTATCATATTTTTATAAGTATGCATTCACTATGCTAATCTTCGTCATTCTTCGGAGTAGTGTGGTAACTGCTCCACATTTGCAATAATTTTGTGATTTTTTTAATGCTGTAGCTAAGAACAATAAAGAATTGTGCCTCAAGCTTCTGTAACGCGGATCTTGCATTCGTCGGTGCAGTCGATACGGGATTCGCATTGCGTGACACCTGATTGTTTCTTTGCTGCTCTAAAATGCTTTATTACTCATATTACCGCGATTCATTTGCCGCTATGCAGCCTGACTAAGAGCCGTTTACAACAGAATTACAAGCACCAGCGTGGCTCTGGTAGAATATTGTACTGGCGAGCACGGGTCCATGGTTTGCTTCTAGTTGTGTCATTAGTATTTTATTAAATATGACAGTCATTCTGGGGGTACTTCGACGCAAAAATTGTGGTTTGTCTATCTGTCTATCTGTCTGCCTGTACCTTTGTCTGTTTGCCCGCCCTAACAATACCCCAAACGGCATCAAACGATACCCCAAACGGCCAACCCCATTCATAGCGCTTACCAATATTGCTCAAGTTTGGGGTATTGTTGGAACTGACAAGTGGACAAATGTACAGACAGACTGACAGACAGACCAAAATTTTTGCGTCGAAGTACCTCAAGAAAGACTATCGTCACTAAAAGCAACTATGCATGTCTACGTATGTTTCCTGAAAACTACTACATCCACCGGATAATGTTACGGACGAACCAACCGACTGACCGACCGACCGACGGAGGCCCGACGATTCACGGCTCACCGATGAATCCCTCCGACGGTTCACCCCACTCGTCATCATTCATTCCCTAGATATGCTGTGATCTTTTTATTTCCACCCGTAGATCAATGCATTCATCCTTTCTCAATGGTCTCGTGTAAGCGTTCATCACGAAAGCTTCCATACATTTCCTTACTTCATTTGACAGAAATAAAGGAAGACTTGACAATAGAAACAAGTTTACCAAATTGCGAACACTTCGATGATAACAAACTGCAAATTTTCAAGCACCTAGAAAGAACGCCGACGACTTGCAGCACTTGCCACACATCCTTTACGACACGCTTTGCTTGACGTCGTTCATTCAGTGAATAAATGTCCTCGCTTAAAGCCAGTTTCGTAAAAGACGCTTTTGTAATCCACCTTCACTTTGTATGGAAAACAATGACGTCTGGGAAAAATGGATGAGGGTAGACAGGGAGGCTACTCAAGACACGAACCACACGAATATTTCAAGCCTTGCGCAAGAAGAGCGAAAAATCTAACTCATGCATTCCCACTGAAAAGACATCTTGCTGCCAGCTCTTGGGCCACCGTAGGATTGTTCATTCCCCGCCGATTTATCTCATCTTTTCTAGCTCAAGACGCATCCATTCAAAGGTTGCGTGAACTCTTCATCTCCGCCACCGTGAAACCTCCATTACCCCCCGCCCCTTCACTGTCCTTGCCGAAACCAAGTGAAAGCAGCGGTAGCTTTTAGTAAAGGGCATTTTTGCCCACGTAATTGTTTCGCCGCTCTTTGAGAAATTTTAGTGGTGTATAACGTAAGTTTAGGTTCTGTCGAGACAAGCGCTCAACTCAGTGGTCCGTCTAAATGTTGTCTCCAAAGTGCAGGGTACAAAAGCAAGGTCATAGCAAACTTTAGTGAACAGCAGATTTAGTGAAAAGTTGCTGAAGAGAATGGCGCCACCATAGTACAGATTGTTCGTTCGCATTCCCACCACTCATGACTACTGCAGCAAATCCTCAATAGGACATTAGCATTCTGAACAGTATACGCAGGAATAATGACTTAACGTGGGATAGGCGTACCATGCAGATGAAGCCCTCGGCATGTGATCATGTACGCAGATGAAGAAAGTCCCACTGGTTACCTTACGGTACGCATAGCGACGGATTTCGTTGGGACTTTGAATAGTATTTCATGTGGCTTTACGAATTTCGGCACATTACGAAATAAAGAAACCAAAACTGGTGTGACTGGATTGGGGGCTGGGGTGACGTTCGTCGTTTTGACATTCCGAGCTGAAGCGACCAATGCAGCAACAATTTTGATTTTTGTAATATTTTTGCCTTTCTTTTCTCGTGTTTCATTTTAAAGCTCTGGTTGCCTCTTCTCTTTAGTTCCCCAGAAAGCTTCTTGTTTTTACCCGCCAGCTATCATTCGCGTTTACAATGCAGCCGGCGCAAGAGGTGGAGCACTAGTCTCTTATTTAAGACACAATTTCTTTCTCACTATACACGACTATTCAGTACTCTTCCGACACATTATTAGGCAAGAAAGAACAGACAAATTATATTACTTCATATGAGAATGTTTTTTTACTACTACAAGTATTTTTCTTCGACAAAATGGCTATATGCATACGCCGATATTAATTTTTTTGTCTATTTGCAAAGCCAATACACAACTGCTACTAAGAAAAGCACGAAGTGAATCACGTGCTCATATTTCATTGAAATGTGAGAATTTTGAAAGCGGCAGGGAACGAAAGTGGTCGTAAAAATGTTTTTTCGATCGTTGTTCAGAACAGAAGTATTCACGCTAAGAGAGTGAGGTTCAAGCGAATGGTGCAATGAAAACGTCGTTTTTCCATCGACGGTCTTGAGCGTTTTTCTGTATTTGGTGTCGCACCGCGATTGTTAGCCAACGACATACTTGTGACAGAGGCGGTTGATCTAAAGCCTCATCTCTTTCAGTGGAACCACGCATTAGGTTCAGTTACAACAACTCAGCAGTACGCTATATATGTAGTAATTTATGCTTTTATAGTCAACGATCTCGTCATATTAAGAACAAAGAAAACTGAGGGCACCCATTCCTGTTAGGAAGTAGCAGTGGTAGGAAAAAGCCGGAAAACAGAAAACAAAATGAAAAGCGTCAGAGATGATACCAACACCACGTAGATTGGCACCTTAATTTTGGTGTGTAATCGGTTACAGCTCCACATTAGTCGAGAGAGGCGTATAAAAATATAAGCTCTAAAGTTATCTCGTGGCATCGATTACTGAATGAGGAGCTGGACGGAAGCTACTTAACTCGGTAACATACGTTAAAAAAATTACTGATGAATATCGACCACGAAAATTTATAGAACTCGAAAACGTTTCCGGCCCCGTGCCTTGTTCACACTCTGCTTTTTCAATTTTTTTTTTAATTTAGTGGCCCATTTCGCTGTATAATTTTTGTGCCCATAACTTTGGGTAGCGCGTAGTAGAGAATGATAGAACAGTTTAACTGGGCGAAGCCTCTTATGTGGATGCTGCTTTACAGTAACAGTAACCATGAAAACAAAAAAAACTATAGTCATTAGCAATCAGCGGCCGAAAAATGTCAATGTGAAAACAGCCATAACACAAAAGTCGCACAAAACAGCCTACAATAAATACCCAGCATGTGTTGCCCTGCAATGATCGTACACTGATGGATAATGCTCTTATATACTTCTTTGTTGTGTCTCTTGCGGTCATCTATGTGGAGAAATTGTCTTTTTTTTACTCACTCGTTTCTGTTCGAACTTGTTGCTTCACATTGTGTAAAATATAAAATGATAAGCAGAAGCTATGTGCTGTGCAATGCTGTTATCCGAGTCTCTCGAAAAATTTTGTCCACAACCGCGGATGCATTTTCTAGTTTGCTTTATTTATTTATTGCGTGTTGTTTCTTTTTCTTCATTGAATCGTGATGCGTTCGTTACGGTCTCGTTCTAAGCCTTGAATTTACTTTGCTTTAATTTTCCCATGGCGTATTTTCACCTGCCATGCAAGCAGGCTTTGCTGTCGCGGGCCCCTTCAGACCATTCGTGAACACAGCGGTTCTGTTTCGCACCCCTGTGAAATATATCTACCATAATATTACACATACATAGGCAAAATATTGAATATATAGAAAATGCAACTTCAATTATGAACATGTAAGCCAAAATACATACTAGCACAAAGTGAGTTAAAGTATGGAAGGTGAAATACAAAAAAAAACTATTATGACATTAACTACACCTAGCAATAGTGACAAAACATCGGCAACAGTCCTATAAAACATGAGATACGAAGATGGATAGAGCAGTTTCTTGGTGCATAAGCTATTTTTAAGAGATCATAGATGAAGTTTTTTGTGGTCTCGTTCTGACGCAAGATCATCTGGCAATCATTTCCACAAACGAAACAGCTCGTGCAAGAGCCGACTGGTTGAAAGCGTTAGTATTGCCGTACGTGCGTGATAAGCTAAAGGTGTTATGTAGTCTGCTCGAAGTTCTATGTGCTAGATTAAGGTCAACAGATGGCATCATGCTGGTGTGAATGAGTTTGTGAAATAGTGATAAAAGTGAGATGTCGTGGCGAATTTTCAGTGGCTCGAGTGCAAGGCTATGTTTAATCTGTGTTACGCTGGACGGGTAGCTGTGATTACGCGCTATGAATTGACTAGCTCTGCTCTGTATACATTCTAACTTATCTATGAGGTATTGTTGATATGCTGACCAAATGGAAGATAAGAACTCCAGTTGAGGACGGATTAGAGCAAGATAAGCCAGTTTGCGCACATCGGAGGGAGCACTGTATAGATTTCGGCACAGAAAACCTAATGATCTTGATGTGTTGGCACAGATAGAAGTGATATGTGTGGACCACGAAAGTGTAGAAGTTAACTTTATGCCTAGGTATTTTTAATGATCACTGCGTTCTACAGTGCTATTATCAATCATGTATTGGCTAATAAAGTTATCACGTTTGCGACTAAAGGTGATTAGTTTGCATTTGGAAACATTAAGTGTCAGCTGCCATGTTTTGCACCCCTCAATTATATGCTCGAGGTCTTTTTCAAGAGTCAGATGATCGCTATTGATGCGGATAGGATGATAGATAATGCTGTCATTGGCAAATATACGCATACATGAGGATAAGTTGTGAGGCAGGTCGTAAATGTAGATGAGGAAAAGTAAGGGACCAAGAACACTGCCCTGTGGTACACCAGAGGAAACGTAACAGAGTGATGAAGAGTGATTTTTGGCGATAGTGAATTGTTGACGGTTAGTTAGGAAGTTTCTGAGCCATGTTAGCGTGAGTGAATCAAGTTTTAGTGATGACAGTTTTAATATCAAGCGACAATGAGCAACACGATCGAATGCCTTTGCAAAATTCAAGAAGTAAACAATCTGTCTCTAGATTACTGTTCATGTTAGAATGTATGTCTGTGGTGAACTCAAAGAGTTGAGTCTCGCAAGCACGACCCTTTCGGAACCCGTGCTGGTTTGAGAAAAAGAAGTTGTTAGATTCAAGATGCGCATAAATGTTAGAAGCTGTAATATGCTCAAGCATCTTGCAACATATGCACGTCAAGGAAATGGGGCGATAATTTCCAGGTGAACATTTACTACCACTTTTATGAACTGGCACTACCTTCGCTATCTTCCAGTCAGAAGGCAACATTCCTGTAGCGAGCGACTGCCGAAAAATGTGGAACAGGATATTGCCAGACACATAAACAGACACATAAACTGGGCGAAGCCTCTTATGTGGATGCTGCTTTACAGTATCAGTAACCATGAAAACAAAAAAACAATAGTCATTAGCAATCAGCGGCCGAACAATGTCAATGTGAAAACAGCCATAACACAAAAGTCGCACAAAAGAGCCTAAAATAAATACCCAGCATGGGTCGCCCTGCAATGAACGTACACTGATGGATCATGCTCTTATATGCTTGTTTGTTTTGTCTCTTCCGGTCATCTATGTGGAGGAATTGTCTTTTTTTCACTCACACGTTTCTGTTCGAACTTGTTGCTTCACATAGTGTAAAACATAAAATGATAAGCAGAAGCCCTGTGCTGTGCAATGCTGTTATCCGAGTTTCTCGAAAAATTTTGTCCACAACAGTCGATGCATTTTCTAGTGTGCATTATTTATTTATTGCGTGTTGTTTCCTTTTCTTCGTCGAATCGTGATGCGTTCGTTACGGTCTCGTTCTAAGCCTTGCATTTACTTTGCTTTAATTTTCCCATGGCGTATTTTCACCTGCCAATCAAGCAGGCTTTGCTGTCGCGGGCCCCTTCAGACCTTCGGGAACACGCCGGTTCTGCTTCGCACCCCTGTGGTGAAAAAAGCCTTGAGCTACCATGATTTCTGTTTCGCGAGCTATACAGACGAGGCCAAGGTGCCCGAGATAGTATTAGAGTTCGTGCTGCTGACATTCCGAGAGATCGATTACTGTTGACTGCTTTCGGACTGCCGGACCAAGGTGGTCTTCTAAGACTACCTTTAATTGTGGTTTGGTTTCATCCTTGTACAGCTCGTTCATTCACGCTCATTCATCCGGAGCCAGCGCAAAGCTGTTGGCAGTCAGCAAACATTCGGGGAAAGTTGCAAACTAAAAAAATATCAATCTTCTGAACATTACTCGCTGCGCAGCTCTTTCCAAGGTATGTTGGCGCGAAAATAAGTTATCGCAGGAAATACCGTCTTCTACCCAACCCCGTCCGTGGCTACTATATTGGTGCACATATATAAATGGTGAAGAATTGCGATTTTTTTTTCAAGTGAGCAGCAGTAGTGTCCCTCGAAGATCAAAAAAATCTGCATGGGCCTAATGTTTTTCTCGTGGACGAGCGTTTCTCTTTAATTAGAACTACTACTCTAATAATCATTTCCTCATAAAATAGGTCTGCATGCTGGCCTGCATAGCACCCCTGTAGTAAACAAGAACAAAATATATTAGAGATAAGAGCAGTGCCAAGTGCGATGCAGCAAACATGAAAACACGAACCAGCAAGATATATACGTAATACAATAAAATACAATGCAATCACCAAAACCACATGTAACTGCACAAAGATCAGCTTCTTTTTGCTGTGATTAAGAGTGATAGAAAAGAAAAATAGGGCTCATTTTATTCTTTTTTAGCTTTCAGTAGTGTGAACTATAAAATGGATGTTTTTTTTTCTATTCGGCTACATTTTTTTTAACTTTTAGTCTTACAGGCATAGCCGCAGATTTGTGAAAGCCCTACATGAAATTTGCGTTTGCTGTTTCTAATGCAGGTGTACTGAACGAAATCAAATCACTGAATAAAGTACGAGGTATGATATAAAGCGCAAACAGAGCAATTTGTGAGGTGTATTAGCAACCTATAACTCGAATTAATGAAAAAAAGAAATGAAGGTGATCTTTATTTCTATGCAATTCGAGAAGGGCATTGTCAGCAGCAATCCTCGATAAGACACAAAAGGACGCAACGAAGCTGGAAAAAATGGAGAATGGGAGACTGTATATCAAGGAGGTGAGATTTAGCGGGTCTCTGGGACTCTTTCTTGTCAGCGATTTCCAATGGGGCTACTATCAACGCACATGTGTGGCTACGTTTTCTGTGATATGAGTGACGCACATGATTTTGTTGCGAGAACAAGGAAAAGCAGCGCCCATGTAACATCAAGTGCCCGTATAACATCAAGTAACAAGAGAACGGCGCAAAGTGATTAGCAAAGCAGGCTGCTGCTTTGTAATGTAAGCACTTACCATTTAGGTACCCCGCAAGTGGTCCGAGGCGTTCTGCATTGCTCATCGGTCAACGAGCGTCGTCATCACTTTTATTATGACATCTTTTCAAAGCTCGCACATAAAATTCTTTATTTTCCTGCTGACAAAGTACCCTCCTATTTTTTACTATTCTGGGCGTCCTTTCAATACAAGTTTAGGTAAAACGTTAGGACGCGCGGAAAAAGCAACGACACAGCGAAAAAAGAAAAAAAAATGCCGCCATATCCACGAAGTGAATGATGATGAGTGGGCGAAGCTCCGGAGGTAAACCTGGTAAACCATGAATCCTCCGTACATTTTGCCCACTCGATTTTATTGCAACGCTCCCCCTAGCGTACGTCGCCGCACTATATCGAACGATGACACGCGCCATATGTGGCATCATTCCTATTTTATAACACCTCGCATCTTTCATTATCAACTACACGTACCGCCGTCTAGTTTATAACATCTTGCATCTTTTGGACGGACGGACGGACGGACGGATGGACGGATGGACGGATGGACGGATGGATGGACGGACGGACGGACGGACGGACGGACGGATGGATGGACGGATGGACGGATGGATGGCTGGGCGGACGGACGGACGGACGGACGGACGGACGGACGGACGGATGGACGGATGGATGGACGGATGGATGGACGGACGGACGGACGGACGGACGGACGGATGGATGGATGGATGGATGGATGGATGGATGGACGGACGGATGGACGGATGGACGGATGGATATGGCTGTACCCTTTAGATCGGGCGGTGGCTAGCGTAATACTACGCTAGCCACTATATGTAGCCACTGTATGTAGTCCGCTGTATGTAGCCACGAGAGGTGGCTACATACAGGGGACGCACAGCCCACGCCTTAAGGAGCTTCGCTCCTAAAAAGAAAGACGCGCAGCACGACCTACTATCTTTGCTTTTTATCTCTTCGTTCTTTTTTCGCTTTTTCACGTAATGCTTGAAGACCAACTCGTTCAATTTTCCATTTTGCTGAAGGCTTTATAATATGAGCCTTGCTTTGATTGTCGTCATGTTGAAATCCCTGTGTGCCACTTTCTTACAATGAAAATGGTAAAGCGATATTACTTTTTTTCGTGCTCACAGACTGAGAAAAAGCATGCATTCAAGCTTAATATTTTGCGGGGGCTTGATGGCCCATGCATCACTGCAGTGCTGCGGAAATTTCTGTAAACTAAGTTTCTTAAGCTGTACCCAACACTAATTTAATGCGTGTGTAGCACTTTCGTTTCTCTGAAAAATGCAACCACCATGGTCAGACTCAAAGCCGTAACTTCCCGGTCAGCAGCCGAATACCGCAACAACTGTTCCACCACGGCAACCACGAACTTAATCATAAAATAACAGGCATGCACGTACACGACATGCACATGCCACACTTCAAGTACCAAGCTCAAGAGGCATACCTTAGATCAATATTTGCTCCTTCAATCTGCAGTGCACCTCAAATTGAGTCCGAAACTCACTAGGTAAAAATAATGAATAAGTCCCATTGGTGAAGTGTTATCCCCACACACAAAAAAAAAACAAATCCAAAGAGACGGGCTTTCTTCGGATTAATGGTACTAAACCCTGATAATACTGCTAAGGTAAGGTCAAGTTTAGTCAGCAGTGGTGGAAAGTGAGAAATGAAAACGACTTCAGAAAGAATATATTGTTGTGCTTTCAATGCTGCAGGTGTAAAACGGTACTCGTGAACCATTTATATATCTCGCTTGTAGTGAGCTCCGAAGCGGCGTCCTATTGCGAAGTAGATATTTATACCGCTGCAGGTTTACGAAAAGGTAACAGAGAATGCTTAAACCGTCATGCGAAAACTAACAGGTGCTTTTAAAGTGTTTGACAAACAGGTGTACGTATTTATGAAGGAGACTGAAGGTAAACTACTATTGTTCTAATTGTGTTGAGTAAAGAGTAGAAAGGGCCTGAGACATGCAGTCTACGGTACTTTCTTTTGCTCAGTCAACCTAACCACACTTTGCCTTTCCATTCGTCGTATTCTACCATGACATTTGCTGCAGACAAATATTGTTGTTGAAGTATTGCTTGTGGGCGACCACGATAAGACAAACCGGAAGTAAATAAGATGGTGGCGGGAGGGCAAGATAGAAAAAGCAAACAAAATCTTTTCTCCCTCGGGACACGTTTACAATGAGAAGTCGAGACGTTTCTCCAGAAGCGGCAGCGGTGGCACGAAAGCCATCTTTATCTTCATGAGTGTTACGTACCAAAACAAAATCCTTCACTGTTATAAACGTTCTGTCGAAAACAGACGAAGCCGCAGGCGGGACCTAACAATGGGGTCTAAAGGTGAAGTTATTTTTATATATCTCTTCAAACAAAAAATGGCAGAGCTGCAACGTGCTTCACTATTTCTTCGGTTCATTGCATTGCCGTTATAATACTCGATATGTTTTAGAAAGCCGTCTATATTGTTATATATGAATTTTCTGAGGAAGGACGCTAGCATAGAGACAACTCTGGTATCAAACAGCGCCGCTTGTGGTTTGTCCCTCAGCACGAATTTGACGCTTTTCCGAAATAAGCATTCTAAATCAAGTGGTGGATCAAATAAAAAGAACAGATTTTACTTTGTCAACAAGTCAGAAAAGCCGGGCAAGCCACCTGTGATGTGAGTCGAAGGTATTTCGGCATCATCATATATCTCAGGTGTATGAAGAATATTTGCGGCTGAACATAAACAACTTTTCCTGGTAGGTAATTTTTTACAACGATTCTAGTCAGCGCATGCACTTTTCTTTCAAATACTCTCAGTTATCCAAAAAGCGGGAGAAAAGAAAATATAACACAGTGACACCCCGCACGAAAAGCACAGCGCAGGTGTGCGACCAGGACAGCTGGAGAAAACCAATCAAGGATTAGTGGCGAAGCTAGCGGTGGTCCGTGGTCCATTGTAGATTGTTTTTTTCCGCAATGGCTATCTCAACCTGCATACGTTTAGTTATTGTCTTGGTGGCACGATAACTACAGTGTCCTTTGCTTCTATCGTTGCAGAACATAGAGTGACATAATAAAGATAACGTGCACGTTATGCAATAGCAAAACTACCAAAGTTGGTGCCCTTTGAATGGAAATGTTACTTTCCAATGCAGTGTGGCACTTTTTTTTTCTCTTGAATGGTTTATGTGAGTAGAATTAGCGTCCATTCAGAGCTTCTGGGAAGTCCCCAGCAAATTAAAAAACGCCGCAAATTATTTGTTCCATCAGGCACTGAAACAAACATGGTTGATCACTCCATCGTATGACTCGGTGTAATACGAAACAGAAACCAGTCTCCGGAGACGTAGTTGTTTGTTTTTAGTGTATTTATATGCAGGAACTTGTGCAATGCCTATCATTAATTTCTTTGTTCTGTCTATTGTTTTATTGTTGTTTGGCACATTTAGCCCCGCTTGATGTGGGTGCGCCCACGATGACGTCCAGTAGCGAAAATCCTTCGTGGCACCCAAGATCTCCATTTAATGCTCGCAGTCGCCCAAAATGTTAAATGTTAAAATATACCTAGACATTATATAATCAGAATCCCCTGCCAGAGACATATTACTATGTACAGAGAGGCAGAGAAGTCGGCCTGAGCTACAGTGTGCTTGGGCCTGAAAATCTACACTGGGAAAGGGGAGACAAGGGAGTGAAAGAGTGATGAGTGACGGTGATGATGTAGCGAGATGAGTATACAATCCTGTTACGCTGGGGCAAATCTAAGGACGTGCGCTTAGTTCAGCCGCTTGTAAGAATGCTACGAAAGCTCCTATAACCACATTCGTGCTGCTGACTTTAGGTCAACGACTTAGCACAACCCCATGTTCTCTTGAGTACACTGAATAGTCACAAAATATATTAGGACAAATTAAAACAAGACTCACCCAAGCAACAGTTTTAGCAAAATAAATGTTCGACTGTTTTGTTAAGCTCACAGTGGCCATAATCCATTGATTGATATGTGGTGTGTAATGTCCCACAACCATCATACAATTATGAGAGACGACGTAGTAGTTGGCTCCGAAAATTTGGACCACCTGAGGGGCCTAGAGCATTTTTGCCACCATCAAAAATTCAGCCGCCTTAGCCGGTATTCGATCCTGCGACCGGGGGGCAAGCAGCCGAGGGACAAAATTGGAAGCTGTCTCGTGAATGAACACTGAGACGAATGCGGTGAGTTATGCATGTGATTCTTCGCTTTATCTTGTGATGTATTCGGAACTTAAATTCTGGGCTTCCTTTGAGCATCCGCTTGTGCCGGCGTTCTGGTTTGTTGCATTGTTCTAAGGTTGAGTTGCGCATTATTGGATGAAGTATAATCTCGTGCAAAGATGACATCAACCAGCACAACGTAAACATAAAGCGGACATTTATCAGGCACTTCATAACCTGCGCATTGTCGTTATAACATGGTGCGTTTTATCTTCATCACTTGTGGGAGCACACCTAGAGATTGTTATGTGACTTCAATACGACTGTATTACCACGTACTCAAGGCGTAATGAAGGTGATTAATGCTTTCCGTCACATAATAGACTTCTTCAAAGTGTCGTGCTATGCGAAGACAAACGCGAGACGCGTCGTGTATTTACTCTAGCAGTGCTGTGATTTCTCAAAGGGCGAGTGGTGAACATGTTACTATAGCGAGACCAGCAAAAGAAAGCTGTTTTTTTTTATTTATTTCGGATCAATACGATGTGCGAAACTTAGGATGAAGCCACCACCTCACGGTGTGTGAAGACGCTGACGAAATTACACTTCTCCTGCTGGCAACGCGCCGAGTAGAATGGTCGTAGCAACACCTTGTCACCGGGGCTAATTGCGTAGGCAACACATTACTCCACTCTACCGCTTCCAGAGGGCGGTGCATGCCGCATACCAAGAGCCCTGTATGAGGAAGATGTGAGAGATAAAAGGTACTTACTTGATGATGATGATGATGATGTTTGATGTTTTATGGCGCAAGGGCCATTTCACGGCCAAAGAGCGCCAGTTCATCTTACTAAAAACATGGACAATGATTGTGATAAGCGGCTGTATAAGGGCCATAAAATTCCTCGCGGTAAGGCGGGTAAAAACATACAAGTAATAAAATCATGACCATGTCGTGAAAGGTGTGTGCGGTGTGAATGGATGACAAAAGTTGGTGATAATAAAGACGATGGTGGATATGTATGGCATTAGCACAAGTGCCTCACTCGTTCATACCCTTGCGTCCAAGGGCCGTGAGGCAAGTGCTTTCTTGTGTAACCACCGCAGCAAAAACCTCTCTGGAGAGGTCATGCTACGGGATGCCCGGGTATATGATGTGAAAACTATGAATTTCTTTAAAAAACGCTAACAATGATTTGTGACAAAAGCGGTTCCCTACCGACGAACATTGCAGGGTGCAAAGGTATATGTTGTCGGTAGGGTAATGGAAAGTGTTGTTTTCTTACAGTGTCCAATTGTTTGCACTCAATTAAAATGTGAAGGACTGTCAATACTTCACCACATCTGTCACACAATGGTGGATCGCCACCGGACAAAAGGTGTGTGTGTGTCGTGTATGTGTGTCCTATCCTGAGTCTCGTTAGTATTACCTCTGTATGACGCGATTTCGATACAGGCAGCCAATGACCAAGGTGTGGCTTAATAACGTGTAGTTTGTTTTGTGTGTGTGTATCCCACTTGCTCTGCCAGTATACTCTGAGGTTTCGTTTGAGAACGGCTTAAGATCAACGGCCGGGATTGATATGGGTGTAGGGGCAGTGCTTTTGTGGACGGATGCAGCGAGCTGATCCGCCCTCACGTTGCCTTGAATCTCACGGTGCCCTGGCACCCAGCACACTACAACATGTTGTTTGAGTGTGTATAGTGTGCATAAAATGGAGTAAAGTGAGACAAGGACTGGGTTTTTGTGTTTTTTAAGAGTGTGCAGAGCCGTTACTACACTGAGGGAGTCTGTATAAATTACTGCTTTTTGTATTTGTAATTGCTTGATGTGTTTAGCCGCCACAAGTATCGCGTAGGCTTCCGCTGTGAAGATACTTGTGCCTGGATGTAGAGGGCCAGCATCCGAAAAGGATGGGCCGACAGCAGCGTAGGACACAGAGGAGTTAGACTTGGAGGCATCTGTAAAGAACTCAGGACGTGTGTATTTGTGTTGAAGTTCCAGGAAGTATGTTCGGATATGGGCAATAGGCGCATGTTTTGTAACTTCAAGAAAGGACACATCACAGTCTATAGTCTGCCACTGCCACGGTGGCAGATATGCTACAGGAGCCATTAAACTATGTTCAAGTGAGACTCCAGTTTCCTCAGCTAGACTTTTCAGGCGAACTGAGAAGGGCTGCCTCATCGAAGGCCTGTTTTGAAACAGAATGGAGCTCGACAAATCAATAATAGTGGAGTATGAGGGGTGCTTCTTATCTGCTTTCACCTTAAGGAAATAAACAAAGGACATGTAAGTTCTCTGCAGATGAAGCGACCACTCATTCGACTCAACATAAAGGCTTTCTACGGGGCTGGTGCGAAAAGCACCCGTAGAAAGGCGGATGCCCAAATGGTGCACGGGGTCCAGCATCTTCAAAGCACTTTGTGTTGCAGACTGATAAACAATGGCCCCATAATCTAAGCGGGTGCGAATGAGGCTTCGATACAGATTCATGAGACATTGCCTGTCACTACCCCACGTAGTACGTGACAACACTTTTAAAACATTCATAGCTTTTAAACATTTTGTTTTTAGATACTTGATGTGCGGTACGAAGGTCAACTTGTTGTCCAAGATTAATCCTAAGAATTTATGCTCCACATTGACAGACAGACGTTGACCGTTCAATGCAATGTCAGGTTCTGAGTGCATGCCTCTTATTCGGGAGAACAAGACACACGTGCTCTTTAGTGGGTTCAGTCGGAATCCGTTTTCCTCTGCCCATTTGGAGACCTTGTTTAAACCTAACTGAACCTGTCGCTCACACATTACCAGGTTGCAAGATCTAAAGCCAAGCTGGACGTCGTCGACATATGTACAATAAACATATTGCGGGGGATGGACAAGTGCAAGGAATTCATCTTGATGAGAAAAAGTGTGCAGCTAAGTACGCCACCTTGTGGCACGCCTGTTTCCTGGACGAATGTTTGGGAAAGAGCCGTGCCCACTCGGACACGGAATGTCCGGTTTGACAGGTAACTTTCGATTATGTGGAACATTCTTCCGCGCACGCCAAGGTGGGACAGGTCTCTTAGAATTCCGAAACGCCATGTAGTATCATAAGCCTTTTCGATATCGAGGAATACAGAGAGAAAATATTGTTTATGGACGAAGGCGTCCCTGATCTGTGCCTCGATACGAACAAGGTGGTCTGTGGTGGATCTACTTTCTCGAAACCCGCACTGAAATGGGTTCGAGCAAATTGTTTGTTTCAAGGAAATGTACAAGTCTGCAGTTTATCATTTTTTCGAAGATTTTGCACAAGCAGCTTGTGAGTGCAATAGGCCTATAACTCGAAGGTAAAGAAGGGTCCTTGCCCTCTTTCAAAATGGGAATTATAATAGCCTCTTTCCAGGAGTTAGGGATAGTGCCAGAAAACCAGATAGCATTGTACAAACAAAGTAAGGTTTTTCGTGTTTCGATCGGTAGGTTTTTTAACATTTCATAAACGACACGGTCAGAACCTGGGGCAGAAGTACTGCAGGAGTTTAGAGACATTCGCAGCTCAGCTAGACTGAACGCTTGATTATATGCCTCGTATCTAGTGCATTTGTGTTCGAGTTTCTGCTTTTCTATTCTTGTTCTGTATTTTTGGAAAGTGTCAGTATAGTGGGATGAGCTGGACACCTGTTCGAAGTGTGCACCGAGGAAGTTTGCCTGATCTTCCAAGGTGTCACCCTGAGTGTTTACGAGTGGAAGTGTGTGTACTTGTTTTCCTGCTATCCTACCGACCATGTTCCAGACTTTAGCTTCCTGTGTGTATGAATTGATCCCTGACAAAAACTTCTGCCAGCTTTCTCTTCTGGCCTGCCGACGCGTTCTCCTGCCTTGAGACTTTATTTTCTTGAAGGTGTCAAGGTTTTCGGCTGTCGGTGAGTTCCGAAGCAGCCTCCAAGCTCTGTTTTGCTGTTTGCGCGCGTTTCGGCATTCAGAGTTCCACCATGGCACACGCCGTTTTCCAGGGTGTCCATTTGTTTGTGGGATGCATTTTGTTGCAGCATCAATCAAAAATGCTGTGAAGTAGTCGACAGCAACATCAATGCTTAAAGTACATATGTCACTCCAATCTATACGAGCGATGGTATGGAACCGTTCCCAGTCGGCTCTGTTTATGAGCCATTTGGGAACACGGGGTGTGCACTCAGTTGCTGTAGTTGTGCTCAAAACTACGGGAAAGTGGTCACTTCCGTACAGATTACTGACGACTTTCCACTGGAGTAGAGGCACAAGAGATGGAGACACTATGCTTAGGTCTATGGAGGAGTAGGTGTTATGTGCGAGATTATAATAGGTTGGTTCTTTTCTATTTAGGAGACATGCGTTCGACGAGAGAAGGAATTGTTCAATCAGTCGACCTCGCGCGTCGCAACGAGAGTCTCCCATAGCCTGCTATGCGCATTGAAGTCTCCAAGGAGAACATAAGGCTCCGGAAGTTCATCAATTAAAGAGTGTAAATCACGTTTTTGCAGCTGATAGCTAGGAGGGATGTAAATAGTGCAGATTGTGATTAGTTTATCAAAAAGAACCGCTCGAACAGCCACTGCCTCAAGCGAATGTTTGGAGTTGTAAGTGTGTGCATGCAATTCCTTGATTCACTATGATGGCAACACCTCCGGATGATGTCATAGCATCAACACGGTCCTTTCGGAAAATAACGTATTTACGAAGAAAGTTTGTGTATTTGAATTAAGGTGTGTTTCTTGTACACACAGCACTTTTGGTGAGTGTTCGTGTAAGAGCTCTTGGATGTCGTCAAGGTTTCTGAGAAGGCCCCTGACGTTCCATTGTATAATTGAGTGTTCATGGTGAATGTAAAATAGTGCTGTGTGTACGAAAAGCGAGTGGCTGTTTAGGCAGGGAGTTTGAGTTCACTTAACAGGGCCGTCACCAGGCCCTGTTATCGGCTTTTTTGTTTCTCTTGGCGCGCTCCAAGGAGCCACGCCGCTCTTTCGGCACCAAGGGTACCGACGTATCCATTGCCTCCTCGGAGGCACTGGATGCCCGCACGTGCGGGCTGCTAGTTGGAATTTCGGGCCTCGCCTGGTGAGGTGAGGCCTTGAGACCCGAGGACTCTGGAGTCTCCGGTCTCTGTTTGGAGTAGGCGGTGTAGCCTGGGCTACAACCGCCTTGGGGCAGGTGCCACAACCTCCGGCTCGGTATGCGCGGGCCGAAGGAGTGGCGAGGGCTGGTGCGACACTGCCCCGCAAATATTTGTTCCATCAGGCACTGAAACAAACATGGTTGATCACTCCATCGTATGACTCGGTGTAATACGAAACAGAAACCAGTCTCCGGAGACGTAGTTGTTTTTAGTGTATTTATATGCAGGAACTTGTGCAATGCCTATCATTAATTTCTTTTTCTTGTCCATTATTTTACTGTTGTTTGGCACATTTAGCCCCGCTTGATGTGGGTGCGCCCACGATGACGTCCAGTAGCGAAAATCCTTCCTGGCACCCAAGATCTCCATTTAATTCTCGCAGTCACCCAAAATGTTAAATGTTAAAATATACCTAGACATTATATAATCGGAATCCCGTGGCAGGGACATATAACTATGTACAGAGAGGCAGAGAAGTCGGCCTGAGCTACAGTGTGCTTGGGCCTGAAAATCTACACTGGGAAAGGGGAGACAGGGGAGTGAAAGAGTGATGAGTGACGGTGATGATGTAGCGAGATGAGTATACAATCCTGTTACGCTGGCGCAAATCTAAGGACGTGCACTTAGTTCAGCCGCTTGTAAGAATGCTACGAAAGCTCCTATAACCACATTCGTGCTGCTGACTTTAGGCCAAGGACCTAGCACAACCCCATGTTCTCTTGAGTACACTAGATAGTCACAAAATATATTAGGACAAATTAAATAAGACTCGCCCAAGGTACAGTTTTAGCAAAATAAATGTTCGACTGTTTTGTTAAGCTCACAGTGGCCATAATCCATTGATTGATATGTGGTGTGTAACGTCCCAAAACCATCATACGATTATGAGAGACGACGTAGTAGTTGGCTCCCAAAATTTGGACCACCTGAGGGGCCTAGAGCATTTTTGCCACCATCGAAAATTCAGCCGCCTTAGCCGGTATTCGATCCTGCGACCGGGGGCAAGCAGCCGAGGGACAAAATTGGGAGCTGTCTCGTGAATGAACACTGAGACGAATGCGGTGAGTTATGCATGTGATTCTTCGCTTTATGTTGTGATGTATACGGAACTTCAATTCTGGGCTTCCTTTGAGCGTCCGCTTGTGCCGGCGTTCTGGTTTGTTGCATTGTTCTAAGGTTGAGTTGCGCACTTATTCGATGAAGTATAATCTCGTGCAAAGATGACATCAACCAGCACAACGTAAACATAAAGCGGACATTTATCAGGCACTTCATAACCTGGGCATTGTCGTTATAACATGGTGTGTTTTATCTTCATCACTTGTGGGAGCACACCTAGAGATTGTTATGTGACTTCAATGCGACTGTATCTTTACGTACTCAAGGCGTAATAAAGGTGAATAATGTTTCCGTCACATAATAGACTTCTTCAAAGTGTCGTGCTATGTGAAGACAAACGCGAGATGCATCGTGTATTCCCTCTAGCAGTGCTGTGATTTCTCAAAGGGCGAGTGGCGAACATGTTACTATAGCGAGACCAGCAAAGGAAAGCTGTTTTTTTATTTATTGCGGATCAATACGATGTGCGAAACTTAGGATGAAGCCACCACCTCACGGTGTGTGAAGACGCTGACGAAATTACACTTCTGTTGGCAACCAGCCGAGTAGAATGGTCGTAGCAACACCTTGTCACCGGGGCGGATTGCGGAGGCCACGCATTACTCCACTCTACTGCTTCCAGAGGGCGGCTGCATGCCGCATACCAAGAGCCCTGTGTGAGGAAGATGTGAGAGATAAAAGGTACTTACTTCATGTTATTCGTTGTGTTGGCTCTTTTATGTGTTTAATGCTAGCAGAGTAGGTAAACAACTGTCAATTGTTGTCACGTACCGAGAAATGGGGATGCGACTCCTGCCAGTGGAACAATTTTTTTATTTTTTACTCGGTCATCTGATCATGTTGATCTCGCTGACGTATTTCCGTCCCGGAAATACTGCATGAAGGGCTTGGTTGACCCCGGGATGAAACACTTTCATCTTAAATGTAGGATTACGGGTGGTGAAGAATCCGGCTTCATATTTTCCCACAGCCTGAGACATTCGTTTACAAGTTTACAACTCGATCAGTTTAACCATTCTTTGTTGTCTCTATTTGCATGAAGATAGTGCCAATTTCAACTTACCCTAGGAGATGAATGATTACATTCTGCATGTTTCCAAGAACTAACGCAGTGCTATATTCAAAATAGACAGAAAAAGTGATAAAGAAGTTTGTACCCCTTAAAGAAAGAAGTGAACAGTAAAACAGCCTCATAGGAATTTTTAGCACTTGTAATAAATAAGGCAAGCGTGATATATAATCCTCATTTGTTACAATATTACATAGCCATGCGCTTGGCTCTGACACGGGTTTTGCTTCGTTATGAAGGATTGGTTCAAAAGTGTGCCAATAATTTGCAACCTTGTTATGTTAGCGATGCTCGGGAGAGCTTAAGGGGCACCGTAATACAAGCTTCGCGAATAATCTTTATATCTTCACCATAAAAGAAGTGAATTTTGTTACGCGTGCTCATGTTAAGACCCTTTATGTTTCTGCTTCGACAAGTTTCTTCAGGGTGTCATTACGTTTCGATCAGGTTCAATAACATTCATTAAAACTGAGCAGTAAACCATGAAGCTTCGATGACAAAATACGTGCCATGGCTTTCTTTTTGTGTGTGTGTGTGTGATGCGACTTGCGTGGCATTTTGTACATGTCTGTGATCTTTCATCTATATATACGCGTAAGCTATTGAGCTACTATTCTGCGATAGCGGGTTCGCTACGCTGGAATACGGGTGTCTGTAGTTCGAGTTCTATTTATTTTGCCCTCTGTCGCACCTGAATAGTTGTTATACATTCAACCTTCTTGGTATCTTCGGTTCTCTGTGATGGCGCTGTGTCATGTGAAGCGCGCAATACACAAAAAGGGCCAGGTGGAAATTTGATTTTGTTTAGTATTTTGACCGTCAATCGCTTCTCGTTTTGCCTGCAATAAAACCTGGGCAATCATAAACTCTCCCCATAAAACCAACCATCGCGCATATTGCAACAAACACATGGGAGGCCGGTAAACGCTTAGTACCGTAAACCGCACTGGCTTCGCAGCCATAGTCACTTTTAGCGAGAAAAAAATCGAGCGCGATTGAAAAGGTTACACGGGTTGTTTTTCATTTATATTTTTTTCTAGTTGAGGCTGTGCTTGACAACGACTGCTTCATTACGAGAATAGCACTGCCTGATAGCATAAGCCCAAGGTTACTGAGGAGATCGGCTTACTGAGAAGATCGTCTGTGACTCTACATCTCTCATAGGACAGGTGTATAGAGAGCTGTGATGGCATTGCCTCTCCGCAACAAGAAAGGAAAAAAAATTATTGGAAGGTAGACAACAAAAAATGTCGCTTCGTCACAACAAGTAATGATTGCTTACATAATTGTCTAGATCATTTAGGTCACTGCATAGGACGAGGCTGGATCCAAACATTGGCGAACAGTGCGTCATTATGGAGACTTGTGTTTTTTCCTATCTCGCCCATGTCGCCTATGGCGCGAAAGTAGACAGATGGATCGATCAAAAGCACTATCGTGGTAACTGCCATCAAAGGTCATATAGTCACTATCTATTGCATGCCGTATTTGATTAAAATTTCATTCATTCACACCATCTTTCTTTCACCTTGGCATCTCGCCGTATTTCGAATCACACCGACCACGGCATTAGCAAATAGGTAGGCGATATTAAGAATTAGGATTCATTCACCGTTATTCAGAAGTGCCTGCCCTAGTGGTTTTCCTTTAAATACAAACAATTTCTCCGTGAACCAATGCCACTTTCAAAGTGTACATCTATCTATCTATCTATCTATCTATCTATCTATCTATCTATCTATCTATCTATCTATCTATCTATCTATCTATCTATCTATCTATCTATCTCTATCTATCTATATATATATATATATATATATATATATATATATATATATATATCTATATATATATATATATATATATATATATATATATATATATATATATATATATATATATATATATATATATATATATATATATATATATCGCTGGGTTATGACACGCCAAAATGCTGAATCCTGTGACGTACGTCATGAAACCCGTTTTTCAAGACACGTGCAGTGCGTACCCATATTCAGTGAGACGCGGTATGCGGGTATGCACCACAGATGATTCGAAGTCTATGTACCCCGGAATGGCAAGAACGAGCTGGTAATTTAAATGCTAAAGCATCAATGGATACCAACCTCAGCAACGGTAATCGTATCGGGGAGATGAACAACAAGAGAGAAGGCAGGAAGGTTAACCAGGCACATATCCGGTTTGCCACCCTAAGCTGGGGAATGGGAAGGGGGGAAAGATGAGCGAAGAGAGAGAGAGAGAGAGGAAAGAGAAGAGAAAGAGAAAAAAATTGTATGAATTCAAAGAATAGGAACAACGATCACAGCAGGAATTGAATCAACGCATTCAGCGTCGCCGTCAGGTTTCCTACCACAAATCCACTCCAGGTCTTGAAACTGCTTTGTAGAAAGGCCGTATCCAGGCGTAATGTGCACGAAACACCAATTGGGGCTGCAGTGTTGGCTATCTAGTTATTTAACAAAGCGCAAAACATTACGCACATTTTATAACAAAGGCCTCATGTCACGTTAATGTCAATTGACTTCAAAGTTTTTGCTTTGCCTTTATAAAAGTCTAATAAATATTACCGTTAAATTCCTTTGATTCAGCAGTCTACACTCAAGCGCTGCTCGACCTTGAATGAATACGCTAACAAAAGTGGCGTACGCACCTCCCATCATCGCACCGTAATGTGCACTTCGTTTTAATACTAGTACAAGCCCTGCCGCGGTGGTCTAGTGGCTAAGTTACTCGGCTGCTGACACGCAGGTCGCGGGTTGGAATCCCGGCGGTGGCGGCTGCATTTCCGATAGAGGTGAAAATGTTGCAGGCCCTTGTTTACAGATTCGGTACACGTTAAAGAACCCCAGGTGGAAGAAATTTCTGGAGCCCTCCACTACGGCGTCTCTCATAATCATATGGTGGTTTTGGGACGTTAAACCTCACATATCAATCAATACTACTGACATACGGCTATTACATTAGGGCTGAAAATTAAAGTTACCATTTTGACGTCACTGCAGTTAGTGCGCCTAGTAAGCCTACGATGTGCACACATCTATCACACTTTCAAAAAACACGTCGACTCGCTTCTTGATACTTGGCACAAAGGCAGTAAATGCAGCATAGACAACTGCTGGCTGGCTGCTTTTTATGAGACTGATCCTCACAAGGTGGGGGACCTGCGCAGGTTATTGATTCTTCTTCAGTTTTTCTTGCAGCACCGGGTAGTCATGCCTCAGTAAAGCCAGAACGTATCCTTAACACGACCATGCCCCTCCTCACAGAGTTTCCCGCCAAGATTTTTGACAGGCCCGCTGCCGCCCTGTCAGTGAATTTCATGAAAGTAAGTTTAACACAATGCACCGAGACGCACGCACTTTGCCGGTAAGGACGATGTTCACAAAGTCCCCAAAAAGGGAAAGAAATAAACGTGAGAACAAAAAGACGTACTCGATATAATATTAAAAAGACAAATATACAAACAAGTAATGGTTGGTAAATGTGCTTTCGCGACAACATTACCAGCGAAGCTCTTGACAATTTTTCAACTGTTCAATCTCTTAACAAAAACAATAACAAACAAAACGGCATGCCCCCAAAATGAGGTAAACTCCACTGCTCAATACTGGTGAACTAAAGATTAAGAAGATTGCAGTACTCCAAGAAATGGCTGCGAAGTGACGGCGGTGCGCTGAAGACCTCGAGTTGGTACAACCAGTATATACTCGGGAATGGAAAGAGCAACGGTGACTGCGAGAAGACCCCGAAGCGACGGATGGTCTACGTCATAGACGATGTGCCTGCGTCGTGTCAGCAGCTGCCTGTGGTATAAGTCAAACCTCGTTGTGCTGAGAATAAACGTAGTGGGAACGAAGCGTCACGTACTTAACGTTAGCCTAGCAATGATCTTGAAACAACCTGAAAACAACCCTCGTCTCTATAGTTAGCGTGTAGAAATAACATATAAGTAAACAAGGTTAGCCTTCACAATCATCCAGTTTAGCTCTTTCAATACTTGTATTGTTTAGAGCAAGATTCGACTTTTTTTGCTTGGTCTGTTGTACATATTTGGCAGTCTTCCAGAAGAAACGCACAAGAAACATACAAGCAAGAAAGAGACAAAAGCAATAAATCAAAATGAGGAGATAAAGATGAAGGGACAGCTCATATGAGGAAAGATGGCAAAAAAAAACGGTGATTACGTGTGAATTGTTGCGTTTTAGTAACTCACAATTGTAGTATTTTAACGGTGATTACGTGTGAATTGTTGCGTTTTAGTAACTCACAATTGTAGTATTTTAACGGCGATTACGTGTGAATTGTTGCATTTTAGTAACTCACAATTGTAGTATTTTGAAGGCGCCTACAATAAATAACACTAATTTGATAGATATCTTATGTTCATTCTCGATTTCCTTTTTTTTTCTTTTTAAAGTCGCACTCCCAAAGGTTCGGCGGCACTGTAGAAAATTTGGTATGACATCGTCAGTATGACGTACATACTGACGATGAAAATATAGCGCTGCACGAGCGGGGACACATCTTGTGTGGTTCATTCAGCGTTATCTTTTTCGTTTTTTAAGGATTTTTGCCTGTGATTTCTGAATAGTGAGCACAGAACTTTGATAGTGCGACAAAATACTGCCTATTAGTTATCTACAGAGAAAGATTGCGGACGGGCTCAGTTCCAACGTTGATGAAGTATACGCTCGCTGAGCCAGCGAAATAAACACGAGTGCTTGTTTGGCTATCGCACTTTCACTCGCTGAACTTGCTGCCATTAACTCACTGAGGAACTATGTGACGGCTTTGGTTTGTCGTCTTGCTGAATTAGCTTGTTTTTTTTCCTCTGAAAGGAAGAATAAAGTGTGCATGGTAGAACAATGACACTGCATGACGTTCTATTTAGGCACCTGTATAGGCCGGCAATGTTGGGTTAGAAATATATGTTTTGTTAAATTGGTCATTTGAGTTTCGCGCTGAAAAAAAAATGATTAGTTTTTCTTTTTCAGGATTATTCTATCTTATGGTTGATTTGAATTGGGTATGCTTCATACGTTTGGCCTCAACATGAAGAGCAGCTATCATGCTGGTATTGCTGTCGTTATTAAATACAGATTAGAAAATCAATAAACAAAGTCTGATAATTAAAATGCACAAAACTAAAGTAATGTGCAACAGTTTCGGCAGAAAACAGCACTTTGCAATAAGGGGAGAGACGCTTGAAGTTGTAAAGAAATGTGTCTACTTAGGGGAAGTAGTAACCATGGAGTTAGGTCATGAAAGTGAAATAACTAGAAGAATAAGAATGGGGTGGGTCACATTTGGCAAGAATTCTCAAATAATGAATGATAATCCGCCACTAGCCCTCAAGGGGAAGGTATATAACAGCTGCATCTTGCCAGTACTTACCTACGGGGCGGAAACCTGGAGGCTTACAAAGAGGGTTAACCTTAAATTGAGGATGATGCAGCGAGCGATTGAAATGAAATTGATAGGTGTGGCCTTCAGAGACAAGAAGAGGACAGAGTGGGTCAGTGAACAAAGAGCGTCATAGTTGAAATCTAGAAGAAGAAATGGACATGGGCAGGCCATGTAGCACGTAGGGAGGATAACCACTGGTCATTTGGCGTAGCTGACAGGATTACCAGAGAAAGTAAATGCACGAAAGAGAGATGGAAAGTAGGTGGGCCGATGAGATAAAAAAGTTCGTAGGTATACCATGGCAGCAGAAAGCGCTAGACCAGGTTGATTGGAGAATTATGGGATATGCATTTGCCTTGCAGTGGGCGTTGTCAGACATCATGATGATGATGATGATGATGATGATGATGAGACCACGTTTTGTCAAGTTGTAGTAAGACAACATAGACCCGTAATTATCTTTTTTGCATACCGTATCCAAAACAGTTAATTTCATTAATGTTTGCCTGACCGAGAGTTTTCGGGTAGTTGAACTCATTGGGAGTCATTCTGTTTTAAGGCACGGGTCATGGGTAATAGATTTTTTACGCAGATCTAGGCTATCGACTAGGAAACTGCCAACGCTGTTTTGCACTCCAGCAATAGTGTAAAAGAGCTCAACGATCTTGGTTACAGGGAGCAAGAACTATGTAGAATGTGGACTTTTATCGTGTTGGAAATGTAAATATTGTGAAATATAGCGACAGATTCAAACTTGCTTTTACATATATGAGTGAGATAGATGTTTTCAAAGCACATTAAAAAAATGAAAACCGACATGTTGCACAGATTAGTAGAAGAGCATAGAAACTTCATAATGAAGTCAATGAACTTGTTGTAAGTAGTCTAATCATTTCATGTGCACCATAGTAAGTGCTGAAAATCAGTGTATGTGTAATATTACATATTCACACTCTTTTAGGTGATGCTTAAGGGGTAAAGGTAATTTCACGCTGAGAAACATCGCTGCCTTTGTGGCGACTATAGAACATGTCATTCTGCGCGCGCTTATGCACAGGGCACACAAGTGCAGTGCAGCCGTGAACATATGTTGCGTAGCTCGTAAACTTCATAGAAAGCTCAAGAAAACATTAAAGCGGCTGCGAAAAAGTCAGGAGTAGATTAGAGTAAAACTTTGGACATTGGAAAGCACATACGCTGGGAAATCGCCTAAGAACCAGGCAAAGAAATTACCAAATATTTCAAATAATTTCGTCAACTTAAAAAAAAGTAGTAATGTAACCAAATTGTTAATACTACCAATATATGAGTAAAACACTGGAAGCAAGTTTGAGCAGCATAATTTAGGAATTATTCTTTAAAATTTTAAATTCAATTTAGGAAATAGGAGTATGAGTTGGCTCTACGATCTGAATCTCCTTGAATATTTAATAAACTCCGCCATGGCATAGGCAACTTTCCTCTCACTGTGGCCCAGAGAAAAAAGCCCCGTATGAAAACACAATTGGTGCTTTTAGATCTACTCTAAGGATTCGGCAAATTGTACCTAAAATGTTATTCCGCAGCGTAGTATATCCGTTGCAGGAAGTGAGATAATATGTTGTCCCATGTACTCCGCTAAAAGAACAGTTTCGAGAAGCTGCCAGTCAAGGTCTGTGTAAAAATTAAGATCTGGAATTTTACAACGTAGCCAAGTGATTGCGACTTCACGTTCTCTTGTTTGACATATTTTACTGTTCCACCGGGGTCTGAGGTGCTGAAACTCTGATGTGGCCTTTATTAATGGGGTCGAAAATTCTTCTAACAACACTTTCTCTTTATTCAGGCGTCGATTATGAATTTGAACGCCAGCAATACGTAAGTAACCGAGTTACTCTAAGATGTCTTTGCCAGTGAATCTGTCATTTAATTCGAAAATTGGCCAGTATGTCCTTGAAGCCAAACCAACCTAGTTAAATATATATGGAACGCAATTAACAATTGCGGTGCACTCAAAGACATGTGCATCCTCATTTCCTGAGAGAGAAGACCACAGTGATAAGAAATTCATCAATATTACTGCAGAATTTGTTATTATGTTAATAAGCGGACTGCAGGAATTATCGCTAAAAGTTCTGTAACGAAAATGGGCATAAAAGTTTGAAGGCAAACAGAAAAAAGACTAATCGAGAGTAGGAGAGCAAATACCAATGCTCCACCTTTCCTCACTTTGAGAAGCATCAGTTGCAAAATTGTCTTTATCGGCATGTGTCCCGGGTTATTGCTCAAAATGCAGTTTGAATGTGGTACGACATGTGTTTAGCATTTCTTGGAAAGATATCATAGTATGTGTATGGAGTATTAAACGTAGCCAGACTTTTTCTTCCTTCTTGTGCAACGTTTATTTTTCTGTTTTCCGCATAGACCGGCTATGTTCAGAAATGAAGTACACGTCGGGTTTATTGACTTAAAAATATATTATGGTTACGCTTTTTCGCCCTGCATGTGATCATACAAACTCACCAATTTTGTTCGCAGCCTGTTCGTAATTTTTTCTTGGGAATCTAACGCAAACGACACTCGTAAGCTGTAACGTGCTCATATATGTAGCGCTCAAAAAGCATTCAAACTGCTCCCAAATCCCCCACCATTAACGAGGCCGTCACCAATAAATAATGAACTAAAGCTGGCTACCGAATTTCAGACTGTTTGCCTTTTGGCATTTGCTTCTGGCCATGTGAACTTTATAACGCCGCTAAGCCATATCCGATCTTTCAGGGTGGGGAAGACAAGTTCATTACTCCCAAGGATTGGTAATACTAAGTGCGTGCATGCCAGGCTCTTTCTCCAACTCCACCACGCTCTGGACAAATCATGTTTGCGAAGATTCCTCACCTTTCACCCTCACCCATACCCTATTCGCCCCCCCTTTGCTCCCTCTTGTGCTAATGGTGGCAGTTTGCGTAAATAGAGTGATGAGGGCAGCATGGCGCTATGCACGGCCTTCTTCTTTTTACCGCGGTCCTGCGCTTCGGACACATAGTTAATAAGAGATTGCGAATCGACAGTCGCAGTGGCTGTACTACTACACCACGCTTCCTTAATGAATACGTCACTGCTGCTGCTAATTACTTAGTGCGCCATGTCGCGGATGCGAATGGCAGGAAAGTGTAAAAGAGCAAGAATGAAGATGAAAGCATACTTCCAGCACAGCATAATGGCAGGCCCTACGCTTTGACATCTGAGGTGCTCTCATGTTTTTTAACAAAAATGCACGCCTTTTCATGTATCTTCTCACTTTGTTTTGTTTTGAACAAGTTATCCGTGTAACAGCCACATCCCTGAAGTTTTACCGTTTGCTTCTATGCCTCGTTTCCGCCATTGACGACTGTGTCTTTTGTATTAATGACGTTGGCCAAATGAGAAGTACTGAATTAATAACAAACCCTCATTTGTGCTTATGTCGCCATCAATTCAGTGCCGCCTGACTCACGGCTTGAACACAAGCTGATAACAAGGGCACAGAAAACATTTAACTTCTGTCCTTCTCAATGTACTCATTTCGTATTATTTTGTTTCACCAAGGAAACTTAAAAGATATATATTCTTCGTGCGTATTGTTCTTCTCTGGTTGAGAAGTGTTATATTAGTTTAATGACGAATGTGGTAGCATAGGCAAAAAGCAAAATAATTTGCGTCGAATGACAACGTTTGATTTAGGACTCAAAGTGTTAAACAAAATTAACTCCGCCTCTACAGCACTTCGCTTCAGCCCTTCTACTAAATTGTTTATTTATTCTCTTTTTGTATCTGAAAAAGAAACCATCTGAAATGTACATGTGTTGTTTTACTTGTTACTGCTGTAGACGAAATAGAACTACCCGTATTACAAGGGAGTGGATAGATGAAGGTATGTCTGATACGATGTGAATTAGGTTCTCTTTGAAAAAAAAAAAAAACACCAGGCCTGCGCAGAACTCCGTACTGCTCTTAGTGCTTGTCTGCCATGTTTCCTTCTTCATCTCTTTTCTGTAGAGAGTGAATCAATAGAAGCGCCATTATTTTATAGGACAGTTCATATAGAGAACGCAGGAAAAAAGCACCACCAGCACATACATTCCTAAAAAAAGTTTAATTTATTGTTTTGAAACGGCCACTACGGCTTAGTGAAATGCACAGGGCTCTAAAGATAATAACGAATTTTGAGTGTAGCGAGTCTCGCCACTTTATTCAAGTCCTGAAGTGGAGCGGGGGCGGCTACCATGCAGTGTTCGACACGCCCGGCTCGAGAACCCCTTCTGTATTTGCGCTGCTAGAGTGGTACATAAGCTGCGCGAGAGGCCTGTCGTGGTGGCTAAAAAGGATGATGATGATGATGATGATGCGACGATGATGATGATGAATGACTATAATGACGAGGCTACTTTGGGTAATTGACTTTAGCTCATTCGCTTATTGGCAACGTATAAGAAACAAAAACACAATGTTGTACCATATAAGATGGCAAACCATATGTCATGGGTTTACTGAACTTCTGTTTAAAAATATCTGAATAAGTGTTTGCAGCTATGTAAAACACCCTGTATATGAGATTTACTATTGCATCTTTTTCTGCACTTTCTCGTGTCGTATTTCTGCAAATCTACCGACTACAGAAAAACAGATTGTGTTCAAAATTATTGGCCGCCTTTATTGCGAAGTACAAATAGCTATCCAACACAAAACATGTAAAACGTGATTTCTGCCACCACACATGAGAGACAGGTCACCTGTACTAAAGTACAACATTAGTTGCTGGTTCTTGCTGCTGTTGTTGTTGCTTGTTTACCTTTATGCATTTATTCAAGGCTGCCAGTAACTTTTTGATTGAGAAGGTAAGAGGTACAGTGCACGTTACGTTTGTTTGTGAAATACAAAAATTGAAGTATACAAAATCAATCATAATAATGAAGTAGCAATCAGAATGAGCTGCTTGTTTCAAATGGCAAAGCACCGCAATCATTTTACAAGAACAATACGCTGAACAATCAATAAAAATTGAGTCACTTTCAAGTAATAAAGCGCAGGCAGAAATCATAAGTAGGGAACTATAGCCGCCTAAAAAAAAGGCTCCGACGTACACTTGTTCGCCGCATATTTTGGTAGCCCACTCCACAGAACTATACACTTCTGGAAAAAGGACACTCTTATATGCATTTGTTTGGCAATGAGGCACCATGAGAGTCTTGCTGTGTTTTGTCCGGGTATCTTGCGACATTATAAACTGCATGTTGACCTAGAAGTCTAATTTATTCTGGCTCCTAATGATGTTGAACATCATCTTGAGATGGTGCGATTTCCGCCGTGATACGATTGATTGATTGATATGTGGGGTATAACGTCCCAAAACGCCGTGATTCGTGAGTTCAAAGAATAGATAGCTTATAAAGACCGGATATCGATACGTTCCTCCATATTTATTGTAAATAAGACGAAACTCTCCGAATACGTTCGAATGTGATTAATCTTTGTTTTTCAGTGCACGCATCCTAAACTACATCTGCGTAATCGAGCAACAAAACTCCACTTAGAGAATAAGCAACGGGTAAGGGGACGTGTAGGCAAATAATTCTATATTGTTGTTACAGTATTTTGAACTATGCCTGCATAAAAGAGAGTTTTTTGTAAGTGGTTACCAAAGGCGAACAAACCTCGTAATATCATTGCTCACAAGAGAGTCACAGTTTCGGCACTAGCTCGAAGGATTGAATGCGATAGCAATACACCGAGCTGTTATGTTAAGTAAAGCTAGAAGATTTATGAACCATACAATATGTAATTAACACAAATGATGGTGCTTGAATTCAGAGTAATGCAGTGAACATAATATCTAAACAGGTGTTGTTGTGATTAGTTGACTGCGTGACACCGGACAAGAGCCGAGGTCCACGTTCGGCATCGAACAGCTGCGTGGCACTTCCAACAAAATGCTAGTCGCCCTGAAGCAAGGCAGGCTTGCATACGGGCGCAGGCACAGAAAGAACGAGCTGCTGCCCCCATTCTAGGTTTCAAAAATTGGAGCTTCTCCTCCTCATAGCGACAATCTGGGAATACCATGCCAAGCAAGGCAGACCACACGTACTCAGTTTGACGGGATCTACTTTGGCTTGATTTGGGGCCTACGTGAAAGAAGCGAGGCACAAAGAAAGAACATAAAAGTAACAAGCACAGTGTCAAGTGGAGGAGGAGATACTGGAGGATTCTGGAAGCTAATATCGCTTCCCCGCAGGGCTTGTTGGAGATTTGCCAGGCTCTCCAGCTGTGTCACCGTCCGCGTCAGCGTACAGTTGTGCACGTAGGGGAACCCCAGCCCGTCTACTTCCCTTACCCGGTGCGCACACACCAGTGCCAGGGAGCCAACGATCCTTCATAATCTACACGAAACCACTCGGGTTTCACCCGTTCTACCCATGATATGACACCCGATCACTGAGACACTGACACAAGTTCGAGCGCCTCGCTTCAACACAGACGACTGCCGCGTATGCGCTTAAGACTTTTTTTGTCGTTAACCATTAGCTTATTTGTCTATGCCAAGTAAGCATACACGTCCACCACTTGGAATCTCACGGCGCGGAAAATGGTTGAAAAAAAATTGTGGCATATTTAGCAGTTTACGAAAAGGACAATTATGCAGCTCACAGTGGCCACGCTCACAGCGCAATTATAGTAGTGTTTTGAACTAGACGTGAAGCTCACGACACACCAAAGCGATTTTACTAAGTAGAATAGGCGCTAGCCTCTACTGCCTTAGTTATAAAAAGTATGGACTACTTCAATTTAAGTACTATTGGCTAAAAACACACGCCAAGAATACAATAATAATGTTTGCACCAGTATCATACCGTCGTCATTCATTCACGTCCCGTAATACAAAATTTGGTATAACTGAAGGTAGCGAAACGGGCCGTAGCGCATCATGAGCTTGGCATGTAGTCACGTAGTAACTTAACACGTATCTCATGATTATTATGTTTGTACCAGTCACGTAACATCGTCATCCATTCACGTACCGTAATACCAAATTTGATACATGTGACGCTATCGAAACAGCCACTAGCGCATCGTGAGCTTGGCACGTAGTCATGTTGGTACATGACACGCATCGCATGATTTTCTTGTTAGGGTCTATCGCTTGTGTTCGCCACGCCATCATGTGATACCATACCAGTCTTGCAACATGCCAAGTGAACGAAACCACCGCAAGAGCTGCAGGAGCATGAAATGGATTTCATGATAATCATGATATCCATGTGATAATTTTCATGTTGTGGGTAGGGAAATATGTTTTTCATACAGTCGTGTTTTGCCATAACAAGTTTGGTATCAATACCATTATCGAAACGGCCAGGAGTGCTAGAAGTCGTAGGCGGCTAGATAGATAGATAGATAGATAGATAGATAGATAGATAGATAGATAGATAGATAGATAGATAGATAGATAGATAGATAGATAGATAGATAGATAGATAGATAGATAGATAGATAGATAGATACGCTCAATGTCACCGAAGTTCGCTTAGAAATGCTTCGCATTTATAACTTTCCTGCGCACGTGAAGGCGGCGTCATGGCATAGGCATCAGAGGGAGAGAGCGAGAGAGATAGAAAAAACAGGTAGGTTAGCGAGAGGAAAACATTGGTGTGCTAGCCTGTGCTTGGAAAGGCAAGAAAGAGTGTAAAAAAGCAATAAAAAAAGAAACGTGTAGATATATACACGTTAAATGGTGATGTTACAATATGCCTTTGCATCTCACAATATTCAATTGTATTTGTCTAGTTTCCGCACCACCATTTTAACGCGATAGCGTGAAAAAAATCGGTTCGCAGAAAACCCGCCTCTGGCGACGGCCCCGTTGGTTGTGAACGAAAAATCATCTGTGCAGCTGTGACCAAAAAATCAAGTTATCGAGATTGCCGTGGGAGGCCGCTAGTTGTCCACGCGTGTGCACACGATCACACTGAGAAAGCCGCGCATTCGAAGAAAGAAGAGTGCTCAAGATCACGAGGTGCGGTAGTTTCCTTGCCCTGCCACCCCTCCCTGCTTAGCTTCCAGCGCTTTCGTCGGGACGAGAGAAGAGATAATGCAATTGCACCATGAGACAAACTTTTGTACCTGCACTCGCACTGGACGGATTCCTAAACAGTTTGCGGCGTTAAATTCGTGAGGCAGTAAGTTCTTCTAGTGAATTCATTTCAAAGCTATTCAAAAAGCGTTGCAGGGCCCCTTTACGCATTTTGTTCGACAGGTGTCACGACGAAAGCGAGCCCATTACGCGATAATAGAGCGCGCTGGTCCAAACTACTGTGCGCGTGTTTGCGTGCATGCGTGTGGATGTAGCAAGACATGTCAATAAGTATGCATTTAGCGGTTGAAGGGTGCGCTAGCGGCCGGATTTCGCTATCGCGTTAAACTCCTAAAGGTGAAGCTTGAGGATCCCCCAATTTTTCCACATCAAGTATGCATCGACTCACTCAGCATAACATTTTATTAAACACGTGTATTTGGTTTACGAAAAATGCACGAATTGAAAGTCTCAGTTTTTGACCAAAATTGAAATAAGTATTACAGGGACAAAATGTCTCTAAACAATTTCATTAGTGCATTTAACCTATGAAGTAGTCTCCGTTATTTTTAGCGATATTTCGTTCCAGGCTAACGAATTCTGACATTAAATTGCCTCCAGTATGCAGGTAATTTATTATAGAAACTTCAGCGATTCATTATTCAATATTTGGTGCCTCTTTTCTGTACTAAGGATATTCACTGAATCAGTGCCTATCTATACTTTCAATCAGAAAAGCTGCTCTTACATCATCCCGGTGCAATGGCCAAAGTTTTGCATATAGTGCCAGCTTAACAGTGTCTACAGCGATAACTTATTCAATTTTTCAACTCAGCGACATTACTGTGACAGCATAGCTATTGTTTGCTGAGCGCAAGTCTTCTATTGACGAAATAACAGGGCATACAGAACCAGCCGCCAAGAAAAGGCAACGCCATTAGTGTGCTGGTAACGTCGGCATTGCAGAAATTTGCGACCACGAGTTTTCCTAATCTCATTACCGCAACACAGCCCTGGAAGCGCGCCTGGATATAATCACGGTTTTATGGACAAGGCGTGCTTCTTCGCTTACGTCACATCCTCAAGTACAGAATATAATATTGGCAAAGTTAGCGAAGCGATATGAGTAAACTCAATCTTCATAAAGGTCACATGAAAGTAAAAAAAAAAATGCGGAGCCTGAAAGCCTTGGCGTAGAACATAGTCCAATTAGTGTTGGGCAGAGATACTGAGAAAAGTATTCCGATGACACAAATATTGGGGTAGACATGCGTTGGAAGCCTCAAACACATAGTAAGATGCATTCGTCCTTCACGTAGCACGATACTTTAAACATTGAGAGAAAAAAAAAACGAGAAAAATATCCCGGACTACGTTTTTAACACAATGCAGTAACAGACTTCGAAGATACAAGAATGCCGGTAATAGAATATTTCTTTGTTTTGATGACGCTGATTCTTTACGTAGATAATAATAGGTGTCACGTGGTATTTCGAAACGTGTTGCAGCTCGTCGAGGCTTGCGAGGCAAGCATATAAGAGCAATACATTTACTTCACACATAATATCTTTTGCTGAGAAAGTCGTTGCGTTAGTTACATTTAGACACCAGCAATTTTTCAAATAAAGTGTCTTCGAAAACACATTGATTCGGCCTCAACACAAGATTCGCCAACTGGTGTAATGACTGGCTGCCTGAAACTATTGTCACCCTAGTCCCGTCTCTTACCATTGTCTGGGTCTCAAACCGCGAAAGAACCTTTTTGTGTGGCCCTCGCCTAAACCAATGAGCGAGGAGGAGACTCCGAAACGGCAGAATAAGAGTGCCATAATCGTCAACGAAGCGCATAAATGTAGTCCAAATTGAAAAGTTGAGTACGTTTACATTTCGAGGAACCCAACCTTCGACAAACACGTACACAAGCAGAGAACTACGATGACCACACACGTTGGGGTCACCATAATTCTCTTCTTCTGTACGTGGTTCTTGAAGCATGGGTCCCTTAATTTTGAACTATGTACTAAGAAGCCCAATACCACGCTATTCTGGACTTGCATTGTCAAAGTGTACTTGCAGAAAGAAATCCCACTTCCCACTTTCCGGGCCCTGGGGAAAAGGTGAAGCACGTTGTCTTCTCTTAAAAGGTTAAATCATTCATGTGCTATGCAAGTCTGCGAGTTAAGTGGTATCACTGCTCTTTTTTAGGCTTTGAGGAAGGAGTTAAGCTGAATGGCATCTTACCGATACCACTCTTGAACACATATTTACAAAAAAGCTTCAACTGATGCTTTCTTCACTTTAGTGGACCTGTGATGAGTTGTGTAGTTTACCCAATTTCTGAGGTTGAACTCATTGTTTTGATGACAGCGTTCTCTTTGACGCAACAGTGGTGCATACCCGTTTGCAGGTGAGTCTTCTTCGTTGTGAGTGAGCCAGTGGTCAATATTGCGATTTACCTAATTCAAGTGGCACGTAGCTGTTTGTTACCAGCGTTACCACGTCACCCGGGTATGAAAGCCTCGACAAAGAACAGCTCCGCCTTTACAAAAAAAGTGCATTTTAATCACTCGTACATTCCCGGAGTTTTTGTTTGCCCCGTAACAATGTTAAAGTGTGACTTAATTTGCGACATTTATTTTCTCTTGGCTTGTATGCATAAACTTTGTTGAGGATACACAATGCACACCGAATGTCAATAGCAATAATTATTTGTAAAGTAGCACGACTTTTGGTCTCTTCGTCTTTGCCGTATGTAAGAAGGAAATATTCAAAACGTCAAAGAGCAGAATGGAGTGAGTACGGTTCTAAACTTCGTCCGAGCAACCGGCACGAATGCGTACCGCGAGCATTTATCACTCTCTGTAGAGAATGGCGGCCCTGCTTCATAACAGTAGTTTGCACTTCTTTATCATTGTTTTTTGTAATAAATTCAGCCTTTAAACTCTCGGGAAAAGCACTTCATTTACCTCTGGGGTACTGTGCTATTCCTCATGCTATTCTCATTCGCGTTTCTTGCCTTAAGTTTTCACCCACAAAAGCTGTACGCAACACCTCGTAGAGATGGCGTCACTATGTTCGGTAGGCTTTTGGTCTGTTGAGATACTTCCGTTTAAACTACCATCATGACACGAATGGCAATGTTAATTCAACTGTTCTCGCACTTACCAGTGATAACACCAAAACATTCGATGTTGCATGTCTAAGTGCAAATGCATCTTACCGCCCATCATATATTCTAGTGCCTACGCTTTGTTCACCGAAATCAGTACAGCATATTGTGCTGTATATATCTTGACTTTCTATTTTCCGGCCACAAGCTCAGCCAAATAGAGTTTCATCTTGGGAATGTCGACTACTACTTTCGCCAACGTCCTGACACCACGACACTACGTAAGCTACCGGCTGAAGTTTTTACTTCAAGGAATAAGAACAAAGCAGCAGTACCATGTAAGAGCCGTAACGTGAACAGATGCGGCAGCGTACTGAAGAAACAGGTTATCTGGGCAAGATTGGAACGTCTTGCAGTGGCAAACGACCAATGCAAAAAAAAAAACAAGCGTGAGATGCTGTAATAGCAGTAGGTAGAGGTATACGAAAATCCACACAAAAGCAATAGCAACCCTGATTGATCTCGACCTTTCAAGCATTGTTGAAGCGCTGCTCTTTCTCGCCCCGCTATCAACTTTTCTCTTTCTGTAATCTTCTCCAGACAGTTTGTTTTTGTGAATGTGGCACCAATAATAGAAAACAGTCCACGACCTTTATTTTTTCTATCTCAGCTCAGCTGTATTGATTAAGATAGTGCTCTCAGATCTCTCACCGTGTCTACTTTTGTATCTCTAGGGCATTGCGTATAAAGCAGGACTGCGTCACTCAGGGCCAGAGTTTATTGTCCAAAAAATACAACTACATTGGACATAGTGTCTCAGGATTGCATACCATTGTCACAAATACATACAAGAAAGATGGCAAAAAATTGACGCACCGAGTAAAACCAAACGCTTTCGAGAAGAAAAGCGCAAAAAAATAGCAGAATAAACAACCACAAAAGTACATTCAAGTAGCGGGGTGGTTGCAACGCGCTTCAACATTTTACCATAAAAGGAGAGACAAATAACTAAATACGTGACGTTAGAAATCAATGATTATGTTGTATCTCAACGCTCTATAAATCATGGGTGTACCGTGTGCTGCTGTTTCACATGAAAGAAGAAAATGAAAAAAACATCAAGAACTTTATTTTTTTTTTGGATACAACCTAATGACACCCATGAACGCACATGAAACATTGCGCACGCAATTCTCGAACTTTACGGCTTCGGTCTCAACCGACGGCAAGTTGCTTTCCGGTTCATTTAGGAGTAGCAATGACCCAAAATTTCGAAGGTGAGTTAATGAGCGAAATACATTCATGTGGAGACATACGTATTAACTGTGAGATATCAAGGGCAAATATAGCACTCAATTAAAATAAATTTATAATGCACGCCGTGCGACTGAGCGAGAGGCGGAGCCCCGCGCGAGGGCAAGGGCAATGTAAACAAATCTATGTCACGAGTTTGTGTTGGCTGGTTCTTGGCACGCTCATTGCTATTGCGCTACCCGTGATTTCTTCCTTCGTGCTTGCGGCTTCGCGTGTGCTGGCTGGGCTGGCTGTCTTTGCAGCACCTGCTCACTCACCCTCTCGCGCGGGGCGTCCAGGTCACAGTGTTGCGTAGTTACGTTGGCAGCTGTGTTTACATTTTCCTCATAACTGCTTCTTCCTAGCTCGGTGCTCTTTGAAACCAAAACTCAGACTTTGCAGTATAAAAACATTTTAAAATCAAAAGCCTTCGTGCAATCGAAGAAAAGAGGTTTCCAGGCGTAAGTAGGTCGCAAGCTACTCATTGCAAGAAAAAAAAATGGCGCAACACTTTTGTGTCAGTGCGCCTGGAATTCATTTTTGACTTACGTTCTACTTGAGATGAAGAACAGTCATTGACCAACTCTGGTCTAATTATCGTATATCTGAGGACTTCCATGCTACCCCTAAATGCTACAAATATTATGGCCTGTAATGTATTCGGCTTCACTGTCTCTTCCGTTGACTGGGCTGTTCCCTGTATGGTAGTTTTGTCTGAGAAAACGGGAATACGAGAATAAACAACCACTTTAGGCACGGCATACACAGCTGTGTACACGTACTCGACACAAATTTCTGAAGTAACGGAAAAGAACAATGAATTTGAGACATTAGCAGTTTCACCTGCTGGTTTTTTTTTGTCTGTTACGGGCCTTGTGCAATGAAATAAGTATTCTCTGCCTGCTTTTCACAATAGTCTCACCAATTTATTGAGTATTCTTGTAAAGGTCATCACTTACCTCACTTCCGAAAAGGCTCACACAATATTTACATCACTAGCTACTACCATCTTAGTTCTGTTTAAACGCTCCACAGCAAGCCCTATAACCTTGGATGGTCATTTTGTGCTGTAATATAAACAAGGCCCCTTCGAAATGAACACGAACATGCGCTAAATGATGAAGCTTAGAACATAAAAGGTAGACGCAGCCACTGGTGTGTTTTTGGTCTTTTTGAACACTCTTTGTTCAGCGAAGCATTGACAGAGTTGAGTTTCTTCTCAAAAAGCATACTTGAAAAATATACAGGATGGACGTCGAGAGTGCGCACCCTCAAAATACAAATGAATTCAAATCTCTGAAAGGGCCTTATTCAGCGGTTGAGCAACTTGCCGTTTTATACCACACACTGTCTGTTTTGATAAACTACAACACCAGGCCCGAGCTACTTTCGTCGGCTCTAGCAACAGCGTGACAACGAGAACATTCACGGTCTATTGAACCGCGCCAGACAGCAAGTTTCTTAAGTATTCAATGCAGTCTTAAGCATGGCATCACACGAGGCTAAATTTTCTTAAACATCATTTCACAGTTCATCCTCCCATGTCATTCATTGTTCCTGCCTGAAGCCCGTGCGCATCACTGACCCTCCATTGGTTTAGTTTGTGTGCTGTTGACTTGGGACCTTGTGAAAAGCCTTGTGCGGTGTAGACAAGCGAATATTTATCGGCTTATTTAACCGTGCGTTTATCCTCAATACTGCCTTGAGTGACTCCCACTTGATGTGGCTGCATTCTTTAAAGTTCAGAGCAAAGGAATGCGTGAAACAACATTTATTATCAGAGTTTAACTTTTCAAAGACAGGCCTCTAAACTCTCCCTCCCGTTCTTTCTCTCCTAGTTTATCATCGTTACTCGAATAAAACATGAGTATTTTTCAAGAGTTTTAAACCTAAGGCTGAGCGTCATGGAATACCCAAATACAAACTTTATTTTGTTTCTTTCGGAACGGTACGCCCAGGAAAAAAAATGCGGTCTCATTACATTCGAATAAATACGATTAGTGTGGTATTTTAAAAGTGCTTGCTCACATCATTTTTACAAATTTGTGGATTGCGGTGAACAGATAGCTTCCTAAGACAAAAAATACATTATCTTTTTGATTCAAGTGCACTGTCGTGATTTTATCACGAATAAGGCAATGCCCCCAATATATCAAGGTCATTTACCCATTCAAATGGTGGGTTGTTCTCGCTGACCGATCTTCACGAAGAGTCATTCGAATACAGCTTCGTATTTTGATAAGATAGCTTACAACAAAACTGTGATAGCAGCGCTGTTGCGCTAAAATACAACTGCTGTAGCATTGAGGTCGCGATCGCGCAAGTTTATAACCTTCTTTCTGAAGCCCTTCATGTTACGTTTCTAGCACAGTATACGATAACGTTTTGTTTGTCCATGAGTGAGTGGGTGAGTGAGTGAATGAGTGAGTGAGTGAGTGAGTGAGTGGAATAATATTGTTGTCCGAAGCGACGTGCTTTCGATGCTTGAAGTGATGCCTCTAAAACTTTCTTACCGAGGAGTGTTTTGGCGAGAGGAACCTGGTGGGTGTGAAACCTCGAGGCGGTTGAAGGAAAGTTATGTGCTTACGCGAACAATTTACACATTTAACTTACGCAGAGGAAGTTAAGCGCCCTCTAGTTTTATTTCGGAATGTTGTAGAGTCAGCACCATAGTGATTTCGCAAGTTTTCGCCCGCCTTACTTTCTGTATAAACTTTCTTATTTTCGCTCTAGCATTAACAAGCGCATACGTGCAGTACTGACATGACAGGTTGTGCAACAAGAATTTGAGTCGCCCAAGAAATGTTTCTCGTGCATTTGTAGATAAAATACGCCGGCTCAAGCAAGACAACTGCGAAATTTACGTGTCGATAGAAGCATTGTCAAGGGTTGAAGCATGCTTTCTCAACAGATTTATTCGCTCACAAGCGGCAAATTTCCAAAAGTTCATCTTCTGCAATAAAATAACTAATTTCGTGGACGAGAGTTTCCATGATGCTGAAAAACCTACAATGCGCTAACCATGATATATCTGTCCCCCATTGTATTCATTTTTGGCAACTTTAGTGGAAAAGCATGGTATGTAAGCAACCACATGTGAAAAGCGATCCTCCAAACAAAGCAGAGCTGCTTTTTTCAGTAATACACAGCTCTGAGTAATAACAAATGCACTCTCACTTTGTATCGTATACTCAAGTCTGGCCGTTTTTTCAATAAAGGCTCAAGTTTCTTTTTTTCAGAGCGAAGACAAATGATGGTGCACCTAACACAGAAAAAGGAGCTTCATTCTTCAATGCACAAAAAAAGCAGTGAACCGCAAAAGAAAAAAATGATGGCCAATTAGATGTACCTTGCAACACAGTGAGAATGCTAAGTTTGAAATAGAGCTGAGAAATCTGGATGTCATGATACGCTACAGTTCCTTTAACGTGCGTCATTCACTTAACCAAATTTCGTTTCCTCTCAAGACGATTCCTCTCATCTAGCTAACAACAAAACAAAAAATAATTGAAAACTTTTTATATCAGGTGGTTGCATAGCAGATGCTTTTGTCAAAAATAAACATGCATGTGAAAAGAACTAAGCCTGGCGTACACAATACTCTGCTTGGCCTACATATTGTCACGTGATTACAGAACGACCACAACGTCTGTTCACAGGAGCAGCACTGGACGTCGAGCCGAACCGAGCGTTAGAGCACGAGCACACCAACAGTCCTCTTCTTTTTTCACACCATGGCACATACTCGCATTGGCATGGCTAAACCTCGTTCCATCCCTGTGGCATTACCTCCCTTCGAAAAAAAAGTACCACCCCGACGACCAAGGCCGATTAAAGTTAAAGTAATCGCGTACACGCACAAAGACGCATGATGAAGCTGTGTCAGGTGGCTCGGGGGTAGCGTGGCTTCATCCGTGACACATGAACAATGTCGGCCTGCTGGGAACATCGAGATCACCGAGCTGTGTCTTCAAGCAGAATTTCGTAGTTGACATCTGTGAGGCGCCGTAGTACTCTATAAGGACCGAAGTAGCGGTGAAGTAACTTTTCCGAGCGGCCCCTTTGGCGAACGGGGATCCCAGCCACACCAGATCACCGGGTTGGTAAATAACATGGCGATGACGGGAGTTGTACCTCTGCGAGTCGATGCGTAGTTGTTTTCGGATCCACTCGAGTGCAAGCTGGCGGGCCGCGTCGGCGAGCCGGATAAAGTCGTTCGCATCAGTAGGAATATCGGTCATGTCAGGCAACAGCATGGCATCCAGCATCGTAACTGCTTCTCTATCGTGAAGCAATCGGAAGGGAGTGAAACCCGTAGTCTCTTGAACCGCAGTGTTGTAAGCGAACGTTACGTATGGCAAAATTTCATCCCAGTTTTTGTGATCGCGGTCGACGTACATAGATAGCATGTCAGCGTTAAAACGTGCAATGATTGCACGTTTTAACGTAATGCTTGACATCCTGGTTGAGCTTTGGCCAGTAGTAGCAAGTTCTTTTTGTAGACGATGTCGTTGCGGAAACAAAATGACCCTGAACGTGCGAATGCCGATGGTAAACTCGAGCTGTGACCTCGAAGGTATTTGATAAGTTGTCGGATCTCTGAATCATTCCACTGTTGTTGGGCCAAGTCAGATTCACTGACTGCCCAAAGAAAATGGCCATCGGTATCATCGTCACTCGATGTCGTCGCAAGGGGAGCGCGCGAAAGGCAATCAGCATCAGTGTGCCTGCGGCCCGACTTGTAGACGACTGTAACCTCAAATTTTTGAAGGCGCAAGCTCCACCTCGCGAGGCGCCCTAAAGGGTCCTCGAGATTGGCCAGCCAACATAGGGCATGATGGTCCGTAACTACTCTGAATAGACGGCCATACAGATACGGTCGGACCTTTGTTGTCGCCCAAATAACAGCAAGACATTCCTTCTCCGTGGTCGAGTAGTTAGTTTCCGCAGATGACAGAATGCGACTAGCATAAGCGATGGGGCGTTCAGCGCCGTCTTGCCACTGGACGAGCACTGCACCAAGACCAATGTTGCTTGCGTCAGTGTGAAGTTCGGTGGCGGCATCTTCATCAAAGTGCCCTAGTAAGGGTTCACTCTGAAGGCCCTGCTGAAGCTTGGAAAAAGCGGCTTTCTGCTCTGGACCCCACACAAAAGGAGTATCCTCCTTCGTTAAACGGGTAAGGGGTTCAGCGATGTTGGCAAAGCTTTGGACAAAGCGCCTGTAGTAGGCGCAGAGACCCAAAAACCGGCGCAAATCCCGTTTGTTCAAAGGTAAAGGAAATGCAGCAAAGGCCATGGTCTTTTCTGGGTCTGGTCGAATGCCATCGTGACTGATAAGGTGGCCGAGAAACTTCAGTTCTTCGTAGCCGAAATGACACTTCTCCGGTTTTAGCGATAGACCTGCGGATCGAATAGCGACAAAGACGGACAGAAGTCGTTGTAAATGTTGCTCAAATGTTTTGGAAAAAACAACGACGTCGTCTAATTACACGAGGCAGGATTCCCACTTCAGACCGGACAGGATGGCGTCCATCATCGTTTGGAACGTTGCCTGTGCAGAGCACAATCCAAATGGTAACACTTTGAATTCGTAGAGGCCATCGGGAGTTATGAATGCTGTTTTTTACCTGTCGCATTCATCGACCTCGCTCTGCACGTAGCCGCTGCGTAAATCCATTGATGAAAAATATCGGGCATGTCGAAATCGATCCAGAATCATCTATGCGTGGGAGAGGGTAGACATCTCTCTTCGTCACTTTGTTGAGCTTCCGGTAATCGACGCAAAATCGAAGAGTGCCGTCCTTCTTTTTAACAAGTACGACAGGTGACGCCCATGGACTGTTCGAGGGTTAGATGACGTCGTCGTCAAGCATCTGTTTCACTTGAAAACGTATTGCTTCTTTTTCTTTTTGCGACACGTGGTAGGCGTGCTGTCGTAATATATAGTAGCGTGAAGCATGCGCTGGTTGGAAGAAGAAAAGAATGCCTTGCCTGTTTAGAAGCATCCGTGCTTATAAAGCAGCACTAATCCCTGAAAGTGAATAGTTTCACAAAGAATCATGGGAGGTTACACCAAATTAAGAAGCTTAATTTGCGCAAAAGCTACCGTGTTTTTAGTGGGGACAACATCTCCGGTGAAAAGGAAAAGCTGGTAGCATAAAACTATGTTCTGCGGTAAACAGAGGTCCAGCTTCCCTTTTCAGTGGTTTGTTGCACTACTAACGCAAATGCATTCATTGTTGATAAGAAAACAAAAACAAAATATAGGATCAACAAAGTACGGTAAGTTGCAGTAAAGGCAGCGTGATTGACTCTTCACTAGTTTTGTGTTTTTGTCTTGTATGGCAATGATCTTAGGCAGCTATTGAGCACGTGTAATGACGCCTGTCGTACTTATTTTGTTTTTATGGCTTAAGTTTTAAAACTCTTATCTGTTGGCAGATTAGAAAAAAAAAACTGTTTTGGTACTGTTAGGTAGTTATTGCGCTTAGTTATCAGTGAAACCAAGTGAATCATCTTTACATCAAGGACAGTTCACAGAGCTTTACTTAGAGGATAGTCCACAGAGCATCCAACTATCCTTTTGATACTCAGTAGGCGGTACATGAATCAAGCATAACACATCCATACATAGAAGGTGTCCCGCATAACTTTAGCCGAGAATTTGAAAGCGAAAAGCACTTAGGAGGCGAATTGAACCAAACGCATACTACTCGCACTAGCCTGTAAGTACTCAGGCTAGTTTTCTATTTCTCCCCATACTAGTAAACTAATGATTCTTAATTACCTATTTTTAATGATGGGCTGAAATCCAAAATACGAATAATGAGATGTAGAGCACTTTCAGAAACCACCGACTAAATTGTTTCCTGTACGAAACGTTTCGCGCTGTTATTTTTCCACGTTGTAAAGAAAGCCCGTGAAATGTGAAAACAAGCTGTGGGACGGACCGTGAGTGCACTGCTATTGTGCTGCTATAGGCTTTCTTGAGTCGATGGTTTCTGAAAGCGCTCTACATCTCAGTGTTCGTATTTTGGGTTTCCATCCCACAATTAAAAATAGATATTTAAGAATCAATAATAATTAGTATGAAGAGAAATAAAAAATAGCCAGAGTACCTGCAGGCTAGTGCGAGTAGTGTGACTACGTTACTTTTGAAAGATCACATTTGTAAAAAAATACGAGCGTTTCAGAAAAGCGAAACTTACACTCAAGAACCAAATGACAGCATTCAAAGATCAATTCCACGCTAATTAAGCGTGTTTTTTGGCGCTTTATTATGAATATCACTTACAAAAATTTTACATAACTTTTAGCAATGAATGAGCGAGTTGTACCATTTTACTAAAGTGCATAAAGATGAACTCTTTTTTATAATATTAGGTAGTTAGGAACCTTTGTAGTGTGACAAAATTTCAAATAAGTCTTTTTATACTGCTGGAATGTTTCTTTTTGGTAATGCACAAATTTAGACCCCAAATCGAAAGAGCATTTACTTACAGAAGACATTCGAAGTTGAACAAGCTCCTAAATACTATATGATAGACACTAACTGTTGCGGAGATGACTTTATGTTTTTTATTATTATTTTCGGTGAGTGGAGAAGGGGTAAACATCTTTTTCAATATTTTTGAATCCTCCCAAAGGAATTGATTTCAAAGAATACAATTCCTTTTTTTACACCACCTTGTTAAACATTAGCGATCATGCTTTCAATTTTTTAAAGTGAAAGCATCTAACGTTTTTCAAATCTGCCTGCTCCACTGCACTTTGCTATCCCCGATTTCATTCGCTGCAATGACTTTCAATTTTTGTTCATCTATTACTAGATATGCTATAATGTTTTTATCCCGTTTGTCGAAATAGCAATCTCTGTATACCGCTGTAACAAATGCCTGCGATACTGTAATGAAAGCAGTTTCAAAGTTTTCTCAGTGTGCATCGAGCTAGCAAACGCAAGGACCACGGGTCCATCAGTTCTTTTGGTGAGGTGACCTCGCCAGATTCTGCCCATTGTTTCCGGTGATCGAAACAGATTGCCGATACACATGAGGCTCATTTCGTGGCCACTGGGCTGCACAAGAACGTATCGGCAGCGTAAGAGATTGAGCTCAAGGCGGGAGAGCTCGTGGAAAACGATGTTGCCGAAAAGTGCCATCAACGGTTGCAACGCCCCACCCGGATATGGACAAGCTATAGGAACAATAAATCTTGCAAGGGAAAAAAACGGAAGCTTCAGTGATACGGCCAATCGTCAAACGACAGTTTTCCTTTTCTGCACCTATTGTAATGAAGAAAAAAAGGTGAATTAAGCTGTTGTAAATTGAAATGAGAAACGTGAAACAGTGAACCTGACCTTTCATTTATTTTTACCTGTAGTCTTTTTACACTAATTTCATTGTAGCAGAAGCAGAAGCTTCACCCACAGCGTCGAATCAATGATGTTGATAACTTTCGGGTGTGTTCTTGCGTGAGGAGCACCGGGGTCCAAGCAATGGGAAGATCAGCTTACAAAAACAGAGTAGTAGTAGTAGTAGTAGTAGTAGTAGTAGTAGTAGTAGTAGTAGTAGTAGTAGTAGTAGTAGTAGTAGTAGTAGTAGTAGTAGTAGCATAGCAGTCAAGGCGCCAATACTATTCGAATTGACGCGGTGTGCCTGCTTGCCGGCGTTCTTTCTTCGCATCACGCCTGGCGTTGCCATGCCAGGCGTCGGTCCTGCCATATACTCGCAGGCACGCGCCGCGCTGTGTTGCTTTGACGCATATGCGTTTTAGCGCCTCCGGCGTCCCTCCGTCACGAAAAGAGGGAGAAGCAGTGTTGTGTGGGTAACGCATCGGCGAGAAATACAGCATGTCGCATTTCGCGCTGGTTGCCGTCGGGATGCACTAACGGACACAGTTCGCGCCTGGCATCAGACTATAGAGTGCTCGCGCTTTGCTAACGTAGCGTCGCTATGTCCAGCGTGCGCGTGCGTCTGCGCTACATTAGAGTATAGTGGGCCCTTCGTAATACGCTCGCGGCCATTTTGCTAGCTTCACATCTACCGAATTCGGTGTTACGTGACGTCAATGGATGACGAAATATATGACTGGTGCAAACATGATAATCCTGACACGCGTGTCGGGTAAGAACATGACAACATACCACGCTCATAGCGGGCTCACGGCCATTTCGCTAACTCCACATATAATAATTTGGTATCACGTGGCGTGAATAGATGATGAAGGTAAACGACACATCCAAACATGATGCTCATGACACTGAAGTCATGTACGGCATCATTTACTTCCACCTGGTAACGCTGGGTTGATTTCAAACTGACATATCAACATTTTTCATTCGTGCTTCGCATATCATCAATTGCAATTGTACGTGGATCTGCCATTTTGTTTCACTGAATTTCCAGCCGATGCGTGGCTCAGTGGGACGTTCATGTGACTTCCTTGCCACGGGAACGTCGCGGGTTCGCTCTATATTGGGATCATCAGTAGGGATTGTGAATGCTTTTATGCTCACAACCGCTGACGGTGACGCCCCAATTTCTGTGAAACAAGTGCCTTAAAGCTATCGTGTTTAAACCTTTAGAAACAAGACAGGCTGAAAATTCCAAGGTCCCGCAAATAATATATGGGAGCCAAAAAAGTTATAAAGGTATATTCTTTAAAAGTTATATGGCTGAAGTTAAAAAGCTATATGGCTAGAAAGAATATATGGTTATAAAGGTTTGGACCAGTCGTAGCTGATTTGCCATGGCTGGGATAGGCAGCTCACCTGTCCCATGTGCCATCTCCTCCTTGCTTTGTTTTGCGCTCTCACAATTGCACGTGATGTGAATGACTTGAGGAACAACGAGAAAGAAAAAAATTCAGCCTTACAGCAACTGCAAAATGTGGAGGTTTTCTGTTACTCTAGCACAATAATACTTTTTTTTCTCAAGAGGAGATGAGAAGGGGGTGGAAAAAAGGAAGGAAGGAAAGAAGGGACAGGATTGCGATGACTTCTTAGGTGGATGTTCGTAATACAACTACGGCAGAATAGGGTTTAATTTCCGCACTAATATAAGAGGTGAAAGCGCGACCACATCGCAGAAAACCTTAACCGTATGTTCATATTTTTTTTTCGAACAGTTGTCATAGGACAGAATTTTCATATGCTTTTACCGCACATGATTCTTTTGCCGACAAGAACAGAAAAAAACTTACTCTTTTGGGAAAGCTTTCATATACATTCTCAACAAGAGAAGTCAATAATTTTTATGAAAGTGTTACGTGGTGAAGGTGGATGTGCGTTATTCATTACCTCGGTGCATTGAATCATATGCAATATATCTTCACGAAGCATTAAAAATAGCAGACAGAAGTAGCACGTATTTTTGTGGGAAAAGAAACACTCACAAAACAAAAAGCTCCTAACGTGTTACGCGCAACACAACTCAACTAAGTACACCGCATACTTAGAATCATAGCTTGTTCTCTTCGTTTCCGAGCGTATCTCTGCATTTGAGGCAGGTGTTTGTATTAGTGGTTTTTGCCTAGCTAAAACACAAATCCAAGAAAGAATGGTGTGAATGAAACTTAAAAATTGCATCTAGAAGCGAGCAAGCGACAGCCAGATGGAAAAGGTACATTCGCTGAATCAAACCAGACGCAAGTACCGTGCACCTACTTTGCACGAGATCTTATAGAATTGCGTTTTTGAATGAAAGGAAAAAAAGCGCTGTTTCAACCAATATGCGAAGTTTCCTAATCAGAGATACTGCATTGCAGACAGCTGTGCTGCCGTCTTGAACATGTATCTACATACAAACAAGTCGGGCCATTCAATGTTTCGGCACCTTCAGCATAAAACAGCTCGCACATGCTCCTGGCAAAGCACACTGTGACGGCGCAAAACAGGTTCAGCGTCTTGGCAGCGTTAGCACTTTAGCTCAGTTTTTTGGGTTTTAAGTGCCAAGCTTAGCTTGCACTTATGCTTGCGCTTGGAATCGTATGCAAGTACTGCCGACTATATATTGCTTAGCCTGACCACCTCGAACGGGAATTATAAAATGTGTGCGTAGTTTATTATAGTCTCATTTTGGGTTTGTACTTATTTGGGTGTTATGTGAATGCGTTGTAAGAAGACTGAGTATACGCGTATGCAAATAAACTTATCTTATATAATCGTACAGATTTGCATATTATTGTGATTTCCATTACACTTTTCACCAGCAGTCACGTGCACTTCTTTCTTTCAACTCATTGCCGCGTTCATCTTTCCCGTGTTTTTTTTTTTTTTTTGCCTCCGTATGTTTGGTGCTGTTGTACTGAGTGTTGGTTTGTGGTTGGTAAGATTGACCTTTACGTACGCGTCGTAAACGCTCCGCTGCTGCTGAGCACTGTCTAGACAATAATTCTAAATTTTATAGAGAAAAAACGACAATACCTGGCCACGGATGAGCCCAGCAGTGCTGTACTCGACAACTGCGTTAACTTCTCCATGGGTCGATCCTGTACATACCCCATTATTTCTCGGATCGGCCAGTGTTTTTTTTTTTCAACCCATTCAACGCAGTGTGTTCAGGGTTACGGTGCTCCGCTGCTTACCCAAAGGTCACAGATTCGGTCTCGGTTGCACGGGTAGCATTTTGACGAAATCGAAAGGATACTGCGTTACTCCAGCGCTTGCTAAAGAACAGTAGATGATCGAAATTTCCGGAGGCCTCCACTATGGTATTTTTCATAATAATATCGTGGTTTTATGGTACTAAGCGGCAGTTAATAATACCATCTTTTTCAATTACTATTGTAAGACGACATTTTCGAATTGACTCACCAAGTAATGTTTCACTTGGAGTTTATCGACGCGAGGTTCGGACATTTCAGAACTTTTGTTAGCAGAAAGTGCGAGCCACGCCTAGTTGACCATGACAAACCTGTCAAGGGAAGGCTGTGGTCCCTCGACAGTGTGCGGGGGGTGCAGTGACAATAAGTCAATAACTTGTAAATGTTTGAGCGTACGTGTACTCTGTGCTGCCTACTCTCATTTAAACGATACTTCCTGCTTTTTTACGGTAAAAGATACTGAAACAGATCGATTCTTCACGTTTCCTGTTGTAAGGACGTATACGTGAGTAAGCGTTGAACAGGAAGGACCGCGAACAAGAAGTGTGGCTTTGAGACGAACATGATTCACGAACGAATCCCTCTCAGGCCGAATTTCACGCAACACTACAAAAAAGAAACGCAACCATAGGAGATATCTTTACTGCGGTGTTTTTTTTTATTTTTATATCGCTGTACCGTTGGTGTGACCAGATAAAGACTGTAAAATGTAGAAAAAATAAAGCATGTCTATTTTCTCGAATTGAATTCACTGCGGCCACTGCGCACAATTGGACCGTGAAAACAATTCGAAATGGTAATGCCGACAATAGCGACTGAATTTTTTTCCGATCAGTACATCGATCCACAAAATGTTTAAACACCGTCGAATGGGCCAAGGCTTTGAATGATTTCACAAGCAGCATTCATGTTGTTCTATTTCTGTGCATCAGTAAAGTCCGGATGGGTTCAGCCCTGAAGTATCGAATTGCTGCGGATGGTATACCTGCAGTATACTTTGTTTAAATGATTGGTCCTACCGTGTGTATTGCTTTAGCAGTGTTGCTGGTATTACAAATAACTCAGTGGTGTTCCACTCTCTTCCACATTGACAAGTAGCAACCACTACTAATTTTCGTCAAGAACCTTGGGCCGAATTTCCTGAACTTCTCTCTCGTAAGTACGTTTGCTCATCGCTGAGCCAGCTTCGATAATATTATGTGCTGCATTTTGATTGGCTGCAATCTTTTCTCGCGAAAAGATGTTTTCGTATGAAAAGACGTTTTCATACGGGTGCTTATCTTTAGTCTGATCATTGTTTCTTATACGTTATTCCTGGAATTGTTTCAACAGTAACGTCACAGTAAATTAGAATAACCAAACACTACTCGTTCATACCGCAAAAGGGGGACATTCTCAATAAGCAACATAATATACCTGAACAGGAGTCAAAGATGACTCAGCAATATGCAAAAATATTGCACCATGTTACTGTTTTACTGCATCTCCTTTCTTTAGGAAGTGGCAATAAATTGCTCCGCCAAAGAATCTGCATGGCTCGCCGAGCTTGCTTTGTCATTGCACACCGCTAACCTTTTCAACTGTTGGCGCTGTTCAATTTCTTTTTTTATAGATTTGACTTCATTGGAGCGATAACTGTTCCGGGTTATTTATGTTATGGCTTCGCGATGATACAAGATGTATAAAGCAGTCTTGTCTAAAGCAGGGGCACGTGCACTGATAGAATAGCGAACCATTTCTGTAACCACAACATTATTGGTGGCCACGGCTCACGCTTTCCAGCTCACGAGCATACATCCGCCAGAACTCGCTGGTAGTCAAGAATTTCAATAAGTTTCATTACTACTCTATCGTGTAGTTTTTGGTCCCAACACAGCTGTTTCAACCTAATTAGGAGAGCCAGATTCTCAGTTGCCTTTGACCATTAGCTCCAGAACTCACACGACATTGTTCATGCTCGAACTGTTTAGTAACCTGTCAGGCTACCGTAACGAAGACCACCAGCGAAGGTATAGAACGCGTGGTATAGTACTCAAGAATCACGCATATTTCAAGGTAAAACCTCCGGGTAAAGTGGGTCGCCTTTTTTCAACCTTTTCGCCACAGAAGTAAAGCTGCAGAATTTTGCCTCTTCCAATGATACCCTATGATAGTTCAATCGTTGCCTTCCTTTCATTTAGTTAGACGTCCTTAAGTCCAGCAAGCTGTGTTTTTTAGTTAAAATAATAAACATGCCTTACCCTGTCAGCTTAATCTCCCATAACACAGCGACACACTCCGAGAGCAATGTGTCGTTGCCCTACTACATAATATTTCGTGGGATAAGCCTTCATTGCCGAAATGGGTCAAGGGGTGTGCTTCACTGCTAGAAGCGTGACGTGGTAAATGCGCCTTAATATGCATGAGCCCCCACCTTCAGTCTTATGAAGAGCGGTAATCGCTTATTTCCACCGTACAGCCTCAGAGTACTTGCCGACTACAAAGCTTGGAGGTTTGCTTACTCGGGGGACAGCCGGTCATTTATGCAGCAGTGTTAATTAGGGCGGTCACGTGATTAGCTTGAATGCGTCAGTTGTGACGGGTCAGCAGAGTTTTCTCAAGAAACTAATCCTCCTATAGTTGAACGAAACCAAGGTTTGCACAAATCACATTAGTAATACGAGATAATTTGAATGGCGGATTCTGCGGCTTGAACAGTACCCTTCGTGAATAATATACATAATATATTGATGTGGACCAATTGCAAGTGCCTTCTACATAAATGTGAATGAGAACTTCCCAGGGCAAGTTATCTTTTCGTCCACTTTTGTTTGTTGACAGCTACATTTCAAATGCTTCTAGTGAAACCGTGTATACTTCCCTTGGCCTCTTTGTTTGTTAGTTTTCGATAATTTTTTTTCTAGCAAAGAAACAGAGCCCTTAAGTTTACTATAATTTGCTACAAGCTACATTAACGCATATTCATAATAAATGTCCGCACTCCCCTTCTGTCAAAGCCAGTGTAGCTCAGAAAGCACAAATGAAGGCCCCATTGTTCACAGCTCTGGAGTAGCAGCAGTGCACTGCGCCAAATAGGCATGGCAATGTATATTATTACAACATTAGGCTTTCAACTGTTTTAAAAACAAAATAGAGGTATTTATCCATCCTTTCTAGATCATTGATGTTTTATTACTGCACTGTTCCTTTCTTTTCTCTCTCTACTGTTCTACCTTCCTTTTAGGGTCGAAGCTCCTTGTTTAGAAAAAGTTTATTTACAGCATGTACAGAACACAAAGGCTTCATACCATTCCAGTAACAGGGCACATACACTTCTGCACATCTATATTTCACGACTAACATCACTACGTTACAGTGAAGACATTTGCTCTAGCATACATGATTATGTTGGCATACATGTACACAAATATTCAATGTGATATCACGATACAAGGGTATAACGATACAATAGATCCAAATGAAACACAATTTGGAACAAATTAAATCATATATAACAACTCAACGGGCGCTGCTTAGCACCAAGTTGGTCGAAAAATTAGCTGTATTCTTTCGTGTTCCACCTTGACGAAAGGGCACGACCAATGCCGCAGAAACTCTTGCTCCCCGAGGAAGAAAAGCTCCTCGGAGAGGAACGCAAGGATCTCTCGTCTCATTCTCCCCAGTATCGGCCACAAGGCACGCCGGCGGCAATTGGCAGCTACGGCCTCACATCGGTTTCTCCAAAGGCTGAACAGCCCCGCAACTATTAAGAGAGCGGAGAAGCGGCTACGCGGAAATCGGCCGTTGGACACGAAAGTTCGCACACCCTGTCCCCGAAAACCAGAATTAACCGCACGCCAAAAAAGGCGGGAAACCACACATTCAAACGTCGCATGTCGATTGGTCTCTACCATGACGCAGTTGGGGCAAGTGGAAGTGCGAACCACCTGCCATCAATGCAACAGATCTCGCGTGGGGAGCAAGCCCCAGCCCAACCTCCAGACAAAGTCTCTGAGATGCCCTGGCAACACTGCGGCAGTTATTGGTTTCCAAGCGCGGTTCAATACATGTTGACGATGCTGGGGCACCAAGGGCCGTAGAAGGGCGGCCATTGTGTCCACCACTTTAGAATCGGCCACCTCTATCTCTGGGCACGTAGCTTCCAAACGTCGGTGAAATGCCAGAAGGGCTCGATACAAAGATGGTAATTCAGTTGATTGGGGACCTTTGTTTATTTGGCTATCCGGCAAGAAGACACGTAGTGATGGCCCCAGATGGTAACGAGCCAGTGTCTGAGCGGGCATGTCATCATTGCTTAGTATTCGCAATAGAGTGCGGAGGCACAATGTAGAAGCCGTGACGGAAACGTCGGGGAATGCAAAACCGCCTTGATCTCGTGGTTGAGCTAACGCTGGACGCGATAAAAATTCTGTGCCACCAGACCAAAAAAAATGAACTGATGCAGCTTTGCACTTTCCTGCAGACGTGGAGCGGTGGTTTAACACAATGGCAAAGGTACCAAAATTTTCCTAGGTACACCGTTTGAGTTAAGTATCGGCGTTCCAAGAGGGGGAATTCGAAGTACCTGGCTGCTTTGATATCATTTAGAAGAGTTTGTACAACGGATGACCAGATGCTATCCTGTATACCGAATACAGTGAAAGTAACTCCGAGTATTGAAATCCCAGGAGACCACTGTAAAGGCGACGTGATGTTGATGCGACCGCTGGGGTTGCCAATTAAAAAATACTGGCTTTTAGAAAAGTTTAACCTTGCACCGGAGATAATACCGAAATCATGGAATGTATCAAGAGCATGCTGCAGCGACTGTTCATTATGTACATATAAAAGTGATATCATCTGCATATGCAGCGACTTTTACTTGAGTGTTACCGGGTAGAGGTAAGCCACGAATCTGCGGGTGATGTTCAACGGCCCTTGAGAAGGGCTCTAATGCAAGGATAAATAACACTGGGGAGAGGGGACACCCTTGACGGACCCCACGCGTGACTCTAAATGCGTGACTCTCACGGGAATCTAAGTAAAGGGTACTTTCTAAATTAGTGTACATCGCGTTGATAAGGTCAATGAACTTATCCGGGAATCCGTATGCATGTAAGACATTTAGTATGTAGCCATGTTCTAAGAAATCAAAAGCTTTCTCTTGATCTAATGAAACCAACAGTCCTTGCGCACATCGGCTAATGGTGTATTGAATGATGTCACGCGTTAACCACGTATGGGTGTGTATTTCTCGGCCCGGAACAGAACAGACCTGGTGGGGAGCGATTAATGTTGCAAGAAATGAACTGATTCGGCGCACCAAAATGTTAGCCAAGAGCTTGTAATCTACATTGAGCAGGGTAATAGGGCGCCAATCTTCTGGTCGCGTAGACATTGGGTCTTTCTTGGGAACTAGTGTTATACGGCCTTTGTGGAAAGAAGTTGGAAGCGTAATATCTTGGAAACACTTGCGAATGACGCGTGACATAGTTGGACCAATGATAGGCCAGAACTGTACATAAAACTCTGCAGGGAGTCTGTCAGGCCCTGGGGCCGATCCCTTTTTCATTGCGTCTAATGCGCCTTTGATTTCGTCATCAGATGGCGGTGATAAGAGGACGTCATTTCACATGTTGGAATCATGAGGTAAATCTGTTAGTAGAGGACGCGAAGAAACGGATCCTGGGTAACAGACATTAGCACCAGATTTAGCTATTGACTCAAAGTGTTGAGTGAATTCCTGAAAGTCGCGCGCACCCGCAGCAGCTGGGGTGATAGAGTTCAGCAAGTGGGCAGGCGAGCCTGGAGGACGAAGCAGAGCTCTGCGTGCATACCTTAGCACCTCAGGGTGCGCACAGGGCGCACGTCTACAGCGCCAAGCTGCAGCCGAGAGTGAAGAAGCCCGCGTAATACGCTGGTACCGTTCAACTAGCTCCTCTTGCCATGCCCGCATTACAGTGGAAGGACTGGGATCTCGATTGGCAATGCGTATCTTCTGGATTAACAATGACGCATCTTTCGACATACGGGTGCAAAGTCCTCTGCCCGACGCACTGCAATGATGCCGCCACTGTTCTTTGAGGCGATCCCAATCAGCTACATCGGCCCCAATAAGCGATGCGCGTAACGCTCGGGATAATTTCTCCGTAGCCTGAGAGTCCTGGAGGACGCGGCAATCGAGACGCCATGGTCTGTGAACCGTTGGCGTCCCCGCTGGCAGGCGGAGAGATAACATAACCGGCCGATGGTCGCTAATGTACACCGGTGTCGGTGGCAATGACATTACCCCGGTGTCGTGAACGTAGGTAATGAGACTAGGGGATGCATACACGCGATCAATTCGGCTGCTCGACGCTGCTCGACGCCAAGTATAGGCATAATTACTGCCATGCACAATTTGATGAATGTCACTCAATGCCAATTGCTGCACTAGACGTTCGAGTTCTCTGGCATTCCAGTTTGACCGGCCGCGACCCGGACCTCGAACGTCTGCGCGTGAGTCTAGGACACAATTGAAATCCTCTAAAAGTACCACATGTCGGGAATTTAAAAGGAACGCATCAAGAGATTGGAAGAACGCGTTTGAGTTCTCGCGTGCCGCTGGGGCATACACGGCAACAAATCTTATTCTTAACGAAAAAAGGTGCAGTCGAACGCCAGCACGCGTCCGAAGGCATCGAAGGAAACATGATGGTCACGTAACAGACCTCGGTTAAAAATAACGACTCCGACGCCAGTCGAATGCGTGCTGGCGTACGAAAAGAAACATTCAAAATTGAACGTGCGCTTGAAAGCGAGTACATCAGAAAGCTTGAAAAAATTTGTTTCTTGCAGGAACAGCAAATCACAGTGCACTGAACGTGCAAAAGCCAATACCTCAGCCTGTTTTTGTGGATTTCGGAAACCTTGAACGTTAAAAGTAATAACTTTTAGAGTAAGAGCCATGGGGAAAATGAAAACATAGTATAGAGTCACGCAAATGCAGGGGTACCTTTATCAGGTGCGGGAGCCAATGCCCCGCAAGTGGCTGAGTCATTTTTTTCCGGCCAGGCGATCCACCGGAGGCTCGGGGCCTCCGGGATCGCGTCGAAGTCCGCAGGGGACTTCTGTCTCTGGTGGGGGCTTCTAAGTCACGAGTAGTTATCCGGTGGCGTTTGGTGTCCGGGTTTTTGAGCGAGGATGGTACAAAGACGTCTCCATTGTCCTGGCTTAAGTCACTGGGGCTGGTGTCTTCGTCAATTTGTAGGGGCGCCTCACTCGTGGTGCTGTTGGAGTCCTCGTTAATGCAGGCGTCGTCGTCTTGAGATGTAGACTCCTCGATGACACCTGAACTTGTTGTCGACAGAGCAGCAACGCGAGGAGCCTCAGATGCAATATTCCCATCCGAGACGCCGTCCTCACGAGGCGCTTCGTCTGACGAGGGCTTGGCCTGCGATTCCTCAGAAATGGCCACGGGACGCGGGGAACTTAAGTTTTCAGTACCTGGAGGGAGTACCAGGCCCGGAATCGTTGGAGACGCAGTGGGCGTCTGGTGCAGCGTCGCGATTGGCACACCTTGGTCATGGTCGGTTACCACGGCTCGCGTTGACGAATCGTCGCACTTGTTCTTAGATGGCGTTCCTGGTTGAAGTGGAGGGAAATCCTTGGATGCCGCCTCGGAATACGATGGCCTGATGGTGCAGGCCACGGTGGCATGCGGGTCCCCACAACGGCGACACGGCAGCGAGCAGCCTTTCCCGTCGTGGCCATATACGCCGCACCTTCCACAAAACGGAGCTGTGCAGTTCATGCGGAAGTGCCCACTGTCTCCACATCGACGGCACACTCGCTGGATGCCTTTATAGTCACAGGTTACTCGATGGCCCGCGACCTTGAGGTAGTTGGGCACCGGTGACGAAGCCTTCATTTCCATGCGGACGTATCGCGTCCCAGTGGTCACGGTTGGGCGCGATCCCAAGAGTCCTCTGGTGATGTGCAGCACCTTCCCGTAGGGAGAGAGTGCTTGTGCGAGGACTTCGCTGGGTACGCGGCACGGCAGGAACAGGACGGTCACTTGGGTCACTTGGGGTCCCAGGGGTACGATGGCGACGCGCTCTCCTCGGATGATGAGGTGCGACGCGTCTACGATTTGGGCCAGTGCGGCCTCACTGTTGACGGTAACTTGGTAGTTCCGGCCTCCAAAGTGCTGAACGCAGTATACTTCTTCGATTCCTACTATTGAAGACGTCGCGTCAACGACGTCTTCGGGACTAGTCCCCTCGGGGACGTCTACGTCGAAGGCTAGCGCCTTCTTCGGGGGCTGGCTTGCCATGACGGGCGTCCGCCAGCCCAGAGACGCCGTGAGACGCTAACAACGACGTGAGACGCTAAGAAGCTCCTGTTTAGAAAAAGTTTATTCTTTCATAGGACGAAACAAACCTAAGAGACAAGCGTCTGTATAACAGGTACAATAACAAACAAAAGACAAAGCGCAACATACACTACGCATTTAAACTAAAGTGTCCAAGTCCGTAGCATGTCCATAGTCCGTTGTACTAATAACTGTACATATACTACGTAAATGCACTAATCACAATATGGACAATGTACATGATGATATATGTACAGAATTTACAAGACTTGGTGAAGATGTTAAAAAATATGTACAACAGGTATCAATATTCATAAAGGTTACATATCTTACAGCATTCGAATGAAATGCATATATAGGAGAGCTAACACCTATATTGAACACACACAAACACATAAAAATAGTAAGCACATAGTGATTACATGCACCAATCAGACATTTACAGGTTACCTGGCTATAGGAACCAGGCCAGGTGGAAAACTAATTGAACGCGTCTGTCAACTACGGACAGAAAGCGGCACGACCATTGTCGCAGAAATTCTTCCTCCCCAAGGAAGAACAAGTTCCTCCGACAGAAACGATATGAGTTCAGAGTAGAGGCGTTCCAGTATTGGAAAAAGAGCACGACGACGATGATCTGCCGCAACAGCTTCGCACCTATTACGCCATAAACAAAAAGCTCCCGCAGCTATTAGAAGGCGTGCAAAGCGACTACGCGGGCAGCGACCAGATGTTACAAAGCGATTAACACCTAGGCCGCGAAAACTAGTGTTAACTGACTTCCAAAACACCTTTGCAATGACACATTGCTGCAGCATATGCTGGTTAGACTCCTGTAACGGGCAGTTAGGACAAGTGGAAGATGGGACCATGCCCCACCTCTCCAGTCTGTCCCGTGTTGGGAGTACTCTCCATCCAAGACGCCACATAAAGTCACGGAGGTGACCAGGCAAAAACAATGCCGTTATCGCGCTCCACGAGACATGTCTCGATCGTGCTAGACGGGCTGGAGGAACCAGAGGAAGCAGAAGAGCCGCCGTTGTATCTACAATGCGGCTTTCAAGAATGTCCACATCGGGACAAACCTGCTGCGCGTGTCGATAAAAAGATACTGCCGTTGAGTAAAATGCAGGTACGTGAAGTGTTTGCGGTGCAGAATTAAGCCGTGCATCTGGTAGTAAATAGCGTAACTTGGTGCCTAAGAAATAGCAGGCGAGATCTCGCGCGGGGCACTGATCACCATGCAACAACCGAAGTAAGAATCGTAGGGCGAGTAGCCGGCAGCGAACAGAGACGGATGGGAATGCGAATCCACCGCAGTTTCTCGGTTGCCCAAGAGCTGCTCGGCAAACCAGCTCTGTTCCACCCGACCAGAAAAAGGAGCCAATGAGGGATTGCAACGACCTGGTGATTTGTAATGGGGGCTGTAAGACATGAGATCGATACCATGCACGGCCGCAAAACACCGTCTGTGCTAGATACCTTCTTTCGAGCATCGGTAAATCATACTCTTGTGCTTCCCGGACGTGTCGTTTTACATCTTCGACTACTGAATTCCACAAGGAGGCTGATATGCCGTAGCAAGTATAATAAAGCCCCAGAATGCGAATAGAGTCACTTTTTTGAAGACCGAAAAAGGAACTTAGACTTGCGTCTGGTGAACCAATGAATAAATATCGACATTTGGAAAATTTTAACGCAGCACCTGAAATCGTGCCATACGTAGTAAAAAGTCGTAGGCTACGGGATAAACTGTCCTCATTCTTCAAATACAACGTGATGTCATCAGCAAATGCTGTCACTGTCACGGTACCACTACCTGGAAGAGGAAGGCCTCTAATGTAAGGATCAGCGATTAGCGATTGAAGGAATGGTTCGAGGCTGAATACAAAAAGCGCAGGGGATAGAGGACACCCCTGGCGAACACCACGGGTAACCGGAAATGGCGCACTCTCTAAACCATCAAGAAATAACGTGCTGCGTATATTTCGGTATGCGTTTCTGAGAAGCTCGACGAAGTTTTGTGAGAAGCCAAATGCTGCCATTACGCTAAATATAAAGCTATGTTCGAGGCGATCGAATGCCTTTTCCTGGTCAAGTGAAACCAAGAGTCCCCGAGCTGATCTTGCTAACGTGTACGCAACTATATCGCGCGTAACAAAGGAGAGACTGTGGATTTCTCTTCCAGGAATAGAGCACGCCTGATGATGACCTATTAAGGAGGGCATCAGGCTTCTCAAACGCCGAGTGATAACTGCCGCGAAAGTTTTATAATCAACGTTGAGGAGCGTTATTGGTCGCCACTCCTCTGGGCGAACTGACGATGGGTCATGTTTAGGTATTAAAACAATTCGACCATCGCGAAAGCTATCAGGAAATTCAAAATTCTCGAAGCAGCGGCAAATAACAGAGGTGAAAAGGGCACCAATGTCGTCCCAAAACGTTAAATAAAACTCAACAGGCAACCCATCTGGCCCGGGGGCCGAGCCACGCTTCATGGAAGACAGTGCCTCTTTCACTTCGTCAGCTGACGGACTTGTGCATAGTTGTTCAGCTACTTCAGATGAAATTTGAGGGAGCCTACTTAACATTGTGGCTGTCTCGGTGGTACCGCGTTGTGATGACATTGTCGTACGAGCCATGTTGGCAAAGTGAGCTAGGAAAACTGATTGATCACGTGTCGGCGGTAAGGCAGTGTGTAAGAATCTGGCCGCCGGAGTTCCTAGTCGACTCGACGGGTTGAGAAGCGAGCTTTTCGCAAATCGTAGAACCTCAGGGTGAGCACAAGGATTACGTCTGCAACGCCAAGCAGCCGCCGTCAATGACGAAGCTGCAATGAGGCGTTGAAAACGACCCCTTAACTCTCGCTGCCATGCGCGCATCAAGGGAGTTAGTCGATCAACCCGAAGAGCAATACGCAGCTTTGTTGCAGTGTCCGCAAGTTCTTCGGACGTACGGCGTCTAAGGGCCCGCCCTGCTACTGAGCAGTGTAAACGCTACTGCGTCTTGAGCGCGTCCCACACCTCCGGACCGCATCCCGAAAGAGAGGCGCGCAAGATTCTAGATAAACTGGAGCGTGTACGCGCGTCGTGCAGAATGCGGATGTCAAGACGCCAAGGTTTCACTGATGATGAAAAGGGAAAGTGAGCCTCGAGCGTCACTGGTCGGTGGTCTGATATATAAACAGGCGATGATGGTAATGTTACTACAACAGAGTGCGATACGTAAGAAGCTAGCGCGCTCGGCACATAGAAACGATCCAAACGACTAGACGACGTGCTACGCCGCCAAGTCCAGGCATACTGTGGTCCATGCACTAGTCTGTACGTATCTGTCAAAGAGAAATGGTGCACTAGGCGACGCAGCTCTCGCGCGTTCCAATCAGAGCGACCCCATCCTGGACCTTGCACGTCAGCTCGCGTGTCTAATACACAATTAAAGTCTCCAGTGAGTATGACATGACGACCGTCTAGAAAATACACGTCCAGGTCACGGAAAAAATCGTTAGACATCGCTGCTTGAGCTGGCCCATAAATACACAAAACACGCAGCTTGAAGGATGATAGGACGCAGTCAAAAGCCAATACCCGCCCATTCCCGTCATAGAAAACATGATGACTGCGCAGAAGAGCGCGGTTAAAAATGATAATTCCAACTCCAGAGGAGCGAGATGTAGCGAAGGAAAAATAACAGTCTAAATTAAAAGCGCGTTTGAATGCATGAACGTGGCCAATGGTGAAAAAATTTGTTTCTTGTAAACAAAGAATATCACAATGTTCTTCGCGGGCTATGCTGATAACCTCGGCTTGCTTTACTGGGTTACGGAACCCTTGTACATTTAAAGAAATAATTTTCAGGGTGTCCGCCATATTGAAAAAGGTGGGTGACTGACCTGGTCGTGTTTTTCGATTCGGTGTACCCCGGGGATCTGTCCGGGGGAACTGGAGTACGTACACTACACAGCACAATTCGACCCTCTAGAAGAGGGTCGAGGTTTCTTTGGTTGCTGGAACTCGGAGCGGCTATCTTGGGTGCCGTCCGAGCTGGTGCCAGACTTGTGAGCACGCTTGACCTCTCGCGGGGCTTGCATTTCCACGTCACATACGTCTGGGCTAGAAGGGAGTCCGATGCTACTGTCGACTTCGAGGCTGAAGCTGCTGTCGGACGAATCAGATGGTGGTAGGGCTGCAGCGTTAATGTTGTCGCCGCCTCCAACGAACTTGATCACGGATTGCTTGTCAAGACGCGTCAGTAAAGAACTCCCATGGCGTCTTGCTACTTGTTCAAGAGAGTCACGAGCCTGGCTTTCGGAATGATCCAATGGGCTTTGTTCATTCGGTTTCAATTCTGCTCCTGGCGAGACACCAGCGTCCGTACATCTCGCAACGTCGGCGTCTTCTGGGCAATCAACTGCTAGGTTTAACGATGAGTCTGGTGCCTCAGTGCCTACCGGCGTTTCTTTCTCGGCTTGCGCCGGCGTCGAACATGGCATGACATGTTGAAAGCTCCTTATGGCGTGGCTTGTGCGTCTTTCGTAGCACGTAACCACCAGTGGCACATACCCGAAATAGGTATAACATTTCAACTCCAAGGTGGTGCCGGTGAGAGATTTCTTCTGTGCGTTGTTTAACAATAAAAAAATAGTGCTCAATGTACATGCCAATGGCTGCTAATTGGAAATGAGAGGCAGGAGCATTCGGCTTTTAGTCAACGCGCACGCTGCGATCCCCATTAGCAGCCATTGGCATGTACACTGAGCACTATCGGACAAGAAAGGGTTGCTACATTATACTTGCTGGGTGTAACCTCCTTAGTTTTAGAAAGGTTTAGCGACCAGTTTAGCCGCAGGGCCATGAATACAATGAACTAGTATTACCATGAATGAATTCGAGGTGGTTAAAGGGGGAAAGCAGATACGAAGCGCAAGCCGTAAAAAATTAAAAGCTGAATCCTCCTGTCTCTCATTTCACATTAGCAGCCACTGGCATGTACATTGAGCACTATCTGACAGAAAAAGGTTGCTACGTTATACTCGCTGGGCGTAACCTCCTTGGTTTTAGAAAGGTTTAGCGAGCATTGGGCCGCAGTGCCATGAATACAGTGAACTAGTATATACCATGAACTCAAGGTGGTTGAAGGTGGGAAGTAGACCCGAAGCGCAAGCCGTAAGAAAGTGTCCGTGTGCCACCTATCGTTTAGTCCTTGGAATGTCCACTAAATGACGGTGCTTGTATATGGGGAATACATGATAAAAAGATGCGAGATGATGGGACTTGGAGTGTTGAATAGATGGACGAACGGACACACAGACAGATGCATGGATTTACGCATGAACGCACGCAGGGGCGGATGCATGAACGAACGCAGGGACGGGCGCACGAACAGACGCATGGACGGTCACACAGACGGACGCATGGGTGGACGAATGCTTCGCCCCCCTCTCCATCATTCACTCCGTGGATATGCTGCCATTTTTTTATGTCTTTTGGCTTGGAAGACCACCTTAAGAGTCTGAAGGCAACTGACATTGCGAGTCCAAAGAGTAGCGTAAGAGCTCCACCCCGCCACCTTCAGCGCGCGTCTTTGTGCCGAGAAACTTTCCGTTCGTTGTCGGTTTCGAATTGTAAAAAGAGCTCGGCCGCCTTAGTGCACTGGCTTTCACTAGTTTCATTTCTTTTAGCTTTTATTTCTCCCCTGCTTCACTTTTTCTCGCATGATTATTTACTGTGGAGAACCGAAGCCCCTCATCAAGGTTTCTACTACAAATATAATGTAGCCCAAAGCGGCACTTTCAGAATTTGGTGATGTCTCGGAAAGAACGAGCATATCCACTTCATGAGTGGCATTTATTAAATCACAAGTTATAATTGTTCAAACAAGCATTCATTATAGTGTGCATTATCGCAAAAAAGATGGACCATCTCGCCTTCTGAACAATGTTAGTCATCTGATTAGGCTAAGCTATGGCCATACGCCTATGAGTATTCTCTTGGTTCTTTCGTAGATTCTTACAGATACGCAATTCATTTTTCAAATAACACCTGTAGTATTAGCAATGAAGTTTTAAAATACCAAGTGACACATAAAGTTGGCTTGGTTAACACCATACGTGTCGGCCCTATGAGGAAGTGAAGCATAAGGAACGCTCATCTGGTCACTCTGTAGCGCTAATATAATCATAGGCACTTCTTACTAAAAGAAACTAAACAAGCTCATATTAGAAAGTCACTTGCTCCATCGTTAATAATAAATGATGAATCGACTCTGGTAGTGGTTAAGGCTTGCACCTCTCTGCATGTGATTTGTTTAGTTGCAAAAGCATGGCACATGCACAAAAAAAAAAAAAGACTAAGTGAATGTATGAAGCTTCCTATTGTATGCATGCAAGCTCCTCTTGCTCAGACGCAGCAGCGCGTTCACGCTCCTCTGAATGTCACAACAATGGTGACGTCAACGCTATCATTCGTAACTCTCTCACATAGTCATATAAATCATTTTCCCCACTTCAAAAAAATCTCTAAATAAAAATAAACTCATTGAAGGCGATTTTTAGAGAGTGCTCGCATCTGATAAACCGTGCGTGCAGTTAGAGAACAGAAACGCTGGCGTCCCGGCAGCCGGGGTTACTCAACAGAGTAAGCGAAGCGTAAATAACTAGTATATACGGCTACATTATAAAGGCGCATAATCAGTAGCGTCTGGTGCGATGAAACGCTGCAACTCGCATCCTATAGCTTGAATAATGGCGAAAGTAACTTCAACACGTAGTTTACCAAGTTTCGTCTACGGTAAGTGTAACTGCATTGCAATCATTGATAGTTTGATGGGGCTCGTCACAGTAAATGGAGTGGTTTGTCTTGGCATCAGCGTTCTGCACAATTTGCGCCACGGAGTAGCGAATGGTTTAACGGTTGAGTTGCAAAGGTTGGTGACGCTGAAACTCATTCAATATAATTCAGGCAGCCCATTTTTCAGTAACCATGTCATCCATCGCAAGAGATATGCTCAATGGTTTATGCCGCGTAGGGATATATCAGACGTCCGCAATGAGGTGCTTACGTTTGATTTAGTTTGGTTTGCCGAGCTCTCTTCTGTGAATCCTCTAACTATAAATAACGTTAAATTTCAACTGCACTGTCGGTTTCGCATTGATGCGATAGGTATCCCCGCCATCCGCTTACGATGGGCTGCATCATGCCCGAAGCGCGTGTTTCCGTATCATAATATCCCAAGAGATGTATGGGGAAAATGCGGCGCCGCTATTGGCTGAAGGCGGTCACGTGACATAAACAAGCTTCCGGTATCGTAGTTTTTTTTTTGCTTTTTCCAAGCAAGATGGCGGCGCCCGCAAAGTGGTTTTCCGAAGCTGGTTGAAGCCGTATGCCGTAGATATTTTGGTTTTTTGCTGACATGTGTTACGCACGACTGTGCAGATTGTTTTACGATGGACGCAGTGGTGTTTAACATTAATCCGGGAGTGTGTAGTGCATGGCCTTTTGGCGTTCGATCATGTGTTTGAAGCCCTGAATGTAGGAAGCCCCGCTCCATACAGCCGTCCGTGTGCCGCAGACATGACGGACGCCGGAATGTTCTGGCTTTTTGCTGTCAAATGTTTTCGCCGCTGCTGGCAATGTATAAGTGGATCGTTTTATGATGGACGCCGTGGTGTATAAGCGGATTGTGTTGCGATGAACGAAGTGGTGCACAACGTAAATCCAGGAAGCGTATAATTGGGGGGGGGGGGGGGGCTAGCTGGTAAGACATTTAGGAAAATTAAACTGCGCTGAAAACGAGGCATGAGAACGAAGTGGGTGTGCAATCGTTCTGTCCGCTTCTTTCTCGTGTCTCGTCTTTAGCGCAGTTTATTTTCCTAAAATTAAATACGGGAGCGTGTGCATGCCCCTTCGGTGCAATATTTATTCTGAGATCGCGTGTTTGCCATGGCGCAAGAAATCACAGGACTTCATTTTAATCGCGTACGAGTGCAATCTCATTCAGTTAGGGTGAAAAAAAAACAGTAGGCAATTTGTGAATATTTTTCATTCATCACAACTCGGCTCCATGCCATTTGAATTAAACTTGATGCTATAGAAATGTAAAAAAAAGAAAAATGTTCGGGAATAGCGTCCCTTACAAAATTTCTAAGCTGCTTCTGGTAAGTGTACCTCATTTTGCCAAAGGCAGAAAACACTAATTTCCCAGCTTTTCAGGTTTTCTTCCATATTGCATTTCCTATTCAACTGCATACATGCTTTTGTCTTTTATCAGGGTAGCTTATTACATCACTAAGCAGATTGCTAGTACAATATTCTTTACTAAAGGCTCAATACGTCATTAAAATACATGTTGTTTAACGTATAGCAGCTTCTTGATGCAGGCCAAAAGATCATTGAAGTTGCTTCAGTAAGCTATTGCCGTCTGTTATTACAAAACAACCATCTGTTTTCAAAGTACGTAATAAATTATATAGATGGTATAGTTATTTTTCTCGGAAAAATGTTGAAAACTTTAAAGAAAACCAACCAGGAAGATTAACAAGACACGTAAGCCCTCGATTGAATAAGTTATGACACATCTGAAAATACTTGGCACTAACCAGTATACTTAAAAGACATATGTGTATGAAGGGGGGGAGGGTTGAAATATGCATTACTCATATCATGCTTTGTAAAAGGCATTGGTATCCTATACAGATAACAATGTGCTCTATAATTCTAATGGCATAATGAAAAATCAGTACGCATTAAGAATGCTTCCAGATTTCATGTATTTATGTTACCTGTAAGAATCGGACAATAATATTTTAGGAGATACAAGTCGGAATTAGCACTACAATAACAGAGCGGAGCTTGTTTGTATTCCTCTTAAGAGACAGAGCATGCAAACATAAACACCAGAGAAAAATAAAGGTGCCACAAATGTCAACTAACAACTGAAAAGATGCACAGCACCAGAAAAAAAGCAGACGTGCGAACTTGCCTGCGCATATTTCATGTATCTGTGTCTGCTTTTCGCATATTTTTACTTTGTGCTTATGATAACTATAAACGAGTGGTGAAGATTCTAACCTACACAATATCAGTTCAAATCAAGTAGTTAGTCATATCTCAATTGCTTAAGTGCTGAAATATTGCTCAAGTCTTGTTTCCTAAAAACAATGACATATGAAAGCATTTCTAATGAAACTTTTGTAGATAAACTGCAACTAATCCATGACTTCCTACATTTCTTGGGAGCTCTTAGCAGGTGTAATGTTAAGCATTAAGCTAAGTGCGTTTTAATAAAAAACAAAGCTTTCATAAGTCTCAATTACACTGCTAGATTCACATACATACATAAATTCACGGAAGAAATTGTGTTTCAAGTTGTCCTAGGTCTTAATAGATACTGTCCCCCGCCGCGGTGATCTAGGGCTAAGGCACACGGCTGCTGACCCGCAGGTCGCGGGATCGAGCCTCGGCTGCGGCAGCTGCATTTTCGATGGAGGTGGAAAAGTTGCAGGCCTGTGTGCTCAGATTTGGGTGCACGTTAAAGAACCCCAGGAGGTCAAAATTTCTGGAGCCCTCCACTACGGCGTCTCTCATAATCATATGGTGTTTTTGAGACGTTAAAACCCACATATCAATCAATCAATTATTCAATCAATCAACCAATCAAGAGATAATGTCATTTGTTGTTTTATAACTCAAAAGAGTTACTTTTCAGTGATTCTAAGATCAGATAGCGTATATTCACGTGCAGAGTCGAGTACTTTGTCTGTTTGTTAACCCCATGCTCTTATTACTGCTGTGGTTGCTAAATAACTGAGACATTTTTATGGGTTGGACGAATTAATCTGATATTATCCTTGCTGTGAATAATGGTGGGCGTTGGGCAAAGAAATATGATTGAGTCCCGAAACAAACTAGATTTTGAACTAGCTTATTTGCTTTAAGTAGATGAAAAATACATTTATTCATTATACTGAAAACTTTCAAGTGTGACATCATTATTTATTGCAATAGGTGAAAGAGTGTCAAAAGACGCTTGAGGGGAGGGGAAGGGGGGGGGGGCTTGGTGTTACATCACGGTATGTCCTCCAATCTAATGTTAAACGGAATTTCCAGTCGAGTCTCCTAGCTCTCTTCTGAAAATGAAAATAGGAGCAAGACAAAGACAATTAAAAATTACAGCATACTGCAGAGTCTTTCTAAGCTTTCACAGCATCAAAGACTTTGTAAGGCATGCCTTTTTGAACATCTTTAGACAAACGCAATTTTTTTTCATGTCATTGCTGGCAGTAACTTTCACACCTACCGATCCGAAGGTAACATGTTTCCTTCTGAACCATTTTATTACAAAGTGAATCCCTCCCCACAAAGTGGCACAGATAATAAGTTGCAGTTTCAAAAATTTTGTGAGGCAAGGCCTACAGCAGGTGTTATATTAGTGTTGATGATCAATACCAGACTAATCATCACTTTATCAAACTGTAAATGCATCCTGTAAATCATACCTTAATTTTATGAATATGCGTTTCCTTTGACTGTGCAATATTTTATGTGTTCCCTTTGACTGTGCATATATTCAATTCACAGTTACGATTGCTGACGTAGATAGTCAAAGTATATAAGAAACAGAGCTACGAGCAGATCAGAAACAATGCTTTTCGCTAGTACAGAAGTTGCAAATCTGGGCCTTTTGTCCAATGAAGGTTAGCGAATATCAGCACAAAAGATGTTCATCTGCAGCATTGCCCATATTTGAAAGAATCCGCATGTCTAGCTTGTTCAATGCCAGACTAGTTTGTTTTTATTGAGTGCATTTGATTGTTCATATTAATTAGTTTTTGGCCTTCCGTACACTTTTCATTCATCTTCGATTACAGTAATTCTTTTCTGTTTGCTTTCTCCTCACCATGATTTTTAGTTTATACTTGTCACACGCAAGGACATTAGGATGCTCTTTAAGGCAATTTTTGACATGCAATCTCATACTGGTTGTTGTGATTTCTCTGCTCATACCTTTTTACAGTGTTTATGATCAACCACCTGCATAATTGTATTCTATGCTTGCTTTTGATTAAGTAGCTATGTAATTCAACAATTACCTTGCCGTGTGCAGTGCTGAGTGCTGTTACATGCAGAACTAAGGTTCCGTATACAGTAATTTCTCAGATGTATTCACATGTTGTTTCTTCTATTTCTTCGATCGTTTTATATTCACTTCTGCTCAAGACCGTCAGTGTGTGCGAGATAACTGAAAAAACAAATGAATCAATAAATAAATCGGATGTTCATGCTCAAGTCTGTGCTTCCCAAGTGGTATCGTTAGCCTAGTGCTACCTCTAAGGCAACACTTATGTTCATGAACAAATTCTAGAGGGAGTTCAGACTTGCTGAATAACATGACATCATTAAAAATCACCAGAACAAAGATTAAAACCAACTAAGCTGTGGACGTATCGTAAAGAAAGCTCCATTGGGTGAACTATGCATTCGCATGAAGTGGACGAGCGAAGAGACTATTTCAGCAAAAGGTATTGATTGATTGATATGTGGGATTTAACGTCCCAAAATTGCCATATGATATTGAGAGACGCCATAGTGGAGGGCTCCAAAATTTTGACCACCTCGCGTTCTTTAACGTTCACCCAAACCTGGACACGCGTGCCCATAGCATTTTCGCCTCCATCGACAATGCAGCCGTCGCAGCCGAGATTCGATCCCACAACCTACAGGTCACCAGCTGAATGTTTTAGCCACTAGGACTACCACGGTGAGGCTTGACCAAAGGGTAGGAGGACATATCTTTCTGTGAATGACATTCTAGCGCAATTTCATGGCATCTGTGCAAGGTATTAGAACACACAATTTGCTCAAAAATTTAACACCTCTTCACATATTGTGGTGTTTTAATCCTGCTTCCAGTAAAAGATCATCTAAGTTTGGCTGCTGCATAGTATGGTAAATTGAGAACAGAAGTATAATTTTAGTGTGATCATGACATTATGACTCTCTTAGATATCATGCAATGTGAATACTCTTTTTTCACATGATCATTTCTTTCAAAAGATGTGACAGTCTAGAAAACCTAATTTGCAGGTAATGGGTTTGTGGACTAATTAGTTTTCAAACACAGTGAAGTGATAAATGGCACGAGAACACACGGACAAAAGCAGACAGACTTGTGTAGTGACTCACAATTTATCTTATTTTCAGAAGTGCATTTATTATAAAGCAGTTTATTTTATAACGATTGATAACGTCTGTTCTTTTATGTCTGTTTTTATACTGTGTATTATTTAACTGATTTCTTGCTAGTTCTTTGTTCTTGCAAAGCATTTTTTTGCAGTTAATTTGTGATATTTGTATCGACAACACTTTTGTGAATACATGTTCAGTGACAGTAAAAATTGCGCACGATATCTCCAATAACTGTGTCGGCAAATACCACGTGCGTCTGTATTGTACAACTATGTTTCTGAGTTCAGTAATGTTTTTTTTGTTTCACAATACTTTTTAAAAATTTTCAGCTTGCATGGACAACAGTGGACACTACTACTTGCACTGCATGTTTTATTCAACATGACAGAGATATGCATTAAGTGACGTACCATTTCCTGCTTTGTATGTCTTTTTTTTTTCAAAACAGCCCAAAACATTTTTGAATGTTAGATTGCCCATCAGTCTGTGAGGGACAACTGCGCTATCTACTTTTTATTGTGACAAGGCCCACGCTATGAGCATTTCAGTGTCCTTCTTAAATGCGAAGTTGCGTCTGGGGAACGCCTAGGCTCCAACCACTCTACTCTACCAAATGAGTTTCATGAGCACTGTGCGTGTTAACAGTGCGCAAGCTGGCAGTGCGTCACGTGATATAAGGAGAATTAAGATGGCAAAGGATCCTGGAGCGAACGCGTGGCGTAGCGACAAACAGCACACCGTCACAAAAATAGTAACATTGAAACAAGTTCGTCTCGTCGTAGTTTACGCGCTAAGCACAGAAGACCTCAGCGTAAATACCACGTGTGATACAACCCACTTACCCTAAAGATATTTGCAATGTTGCCCAGTGCTGACATAGGCTACTGTAAGTTAGAAAGAAGGCGCGAAGGAGAGTGTTGTGTCTGGGAATCCAGTACGAGGTAAAATGAATGAGTGTATAGATATATTAAAAGTTTTTCTACGCAAATATAGAAGCCTCTTTTTGACATACCTGAGTAAAAGAAGACTATTCCATCTTGAAGCTGCTAAGATTACAGAAAGAAATACATGGTGTCTTAAAAAGTACTAGAAAGTGGCATACTTCTATAACAAACTGTTGCTCACACTCTGCCAAATCAGCAAAGATAACAAGCTATAGTGCCATGAAAACTCAACACAGCTTTATTTCAAATGAAAATGATAATATTCCCTCATGAATCTTTTTTTTTCTTTTTGAAGTTCGAATAGAAACAACGCTTTGTTTCAGCCCATTGAGATGCTCTTTTGTGAGAGCGCCTAACTTGGTTATCGCAAATATAAAAAAAAGATGCGTTCTTGCTATGAGAGACACTCGGTAGACGCAGCATTTGAAATCACGAGAATTGTAAATCTGTAAGCGGGAACAAAACAGTGGTCGTTGACATTGACCATCTTCAGGTCCTACATTTAGGTCGACACCATAGTGCTCACTATTATTCTTTGCTGAGATGATACTGTGAATGATTCTTTTTTATAATGACGAGCTAGCGCTCGCAAGTTGACGAAGTAGAGAAAGAAGGACATTCCGAGGTATATATCTTGAAATAATAACAATATACTTTGATGGATTGACGGCATCGTCACGTCCTGTATAGCGGACGTTCTGTTGAGGCCACACATCACTCATTGAAATACCGTCATCCATCTTGAAGTGTGCTTCCTGGTTGATAGAGAACTCCAGTGTGTTCACGCGAGCTTACGTCTCCCCCTCCTTCTAATTTTTTTTTTGCTTTTCTTCCACGATCTTGTAAGCTCAACGTCCATTTTTTTATTACAGTGCCATTTGTACAAGAACTGCTCTAAGTAGTGGCAGCATAAAGATACCGTTACTGGCACCAATGAAGAAAGGAAAGGAACAGTTTCTGAGGAAACTTACTGGAACCTACCCGTGCTTTCACTGTCTCTTAAGTTTCGTTTTTTTTCAGAGAAAAGAAGCTCTGCAATAAACTTTAGTTTACACTTTCTTTTATCGTGATTCTTATATAACCTGTGTTTCATGTACAACAAAGTAAGCCTTACTCAACTTTCAAGTGGCTCTAACGCGAACCTAAATTGCTGGTGCGCACAACTGATTTATAAATGCTTAGACGACAATATGCAGAACAACACGTATGAGTTGCTACTTTCATCATAGACAGACTACATAAGTTGGACAACATTTTCTATGGTTATAGGACACCACACCAATTAGCACACAGAACTGTATTTAGTGCGGGTTGTTTTGTAGTGCGATCTTCCCAAGTGTCATGATCATACCCTAGCCAGTATTTAGCAGAGGAAAAAACTGCAAGTGTGGGCAATTGCTGCATGCACGGATCGGATGATTCAAGATGGAATTCGCATTAAGTTCTTAAAGGCATTCTTCTTTTATTTAAATTTTACTTGCTTTATTTCTCAATATGTTTTCGGGCCGAACGAAATTACTGGCACACTTCGATGCTCTTCACTTGCCTTTCATGTTACTTCGTCTGACTCATCTTCCAGCTAGTGACACGTGTCCAAGTTTATTTCGTGTCTACAAAACTTACTTTTTAAAGTATTAAGCTACTGCCTCGCTTTCACATGTCTGAACTCGTAAACACCAAGCGGCCAAGTTCACGCAGCTTCTCTTCCGTAAATGCCTTTTCACAATCGTCCGCTGGCTATAATAATCATATTTCTCTCATTCATAACTGGCCTTAAACGTTCATTTAAAGAAATAGTGTAGCGTAATTTTTTTGAGGAGAATAGGAATACGGTTTACGTGTTCAGTCGCCAGCATGGGTAGGCACATATCCAGGCAGAATGCTAGCCGGCTCCCGGCCCTGCCATCGCGGAGCTATAGTTGTTGGAAAACCACCATGTTCTTCGCGATTGCCAGCAATAAATTTCACTGCCTAGGCGGGCGAAAGAATTTTGCGGAGCACTGCTGTGTGGTTTTCAGAGTAGAAATTTGAAAATCAGATAGAAAAAAAATTTACAAGAATAAAAAATTTTCATTTAAAAAACATTTTTTTGTCATTTTAGGTGATTCGAAAAACTACGTCTCCTTTAAAAGCTAGAAAGAAGAACTATAAGTGCAAGGTCGAGGCTCCCGTCTGTTTCTTGGGCGCATATGCAACAAATATTCAGAATAAATTGGTTCTGCTCTCCTCTACAATGAAAAACATGACCGTTACTTACCAATTTCAGTTATAGTACCAGTACAAAGCTTTAGTGCATCAATAAGAAGAGTTAGCTTCCGTGAAGTGACTACATAGCTTCACTGCACCCCACTTAAGATTCTGCATTAAGACCCATCAAGAAAAATCACGACAACACCACAATGCCGGCATTGGGGTTAATGCCTTGTTTTACAACGCTTCCCTTACTGTTGTAAATTGACGCCTTGCTCACTGAAATATATGGTTTCCAGTTCATTATATATATTTACAGCCAGTTTTTTTTCCTTTATGATTTTTTTTTGGCAAGAAAGAGAGAGTCAGATTTAATGCCTGATGCACTCTCTGGACATCATAACTGGAGTGAAAACATGAAAATTGGTGATGAAGAGAAGAAAAAAAGCAGGAAAGCATATCGTAAATTAACAGAATGATAAAATGCTCTTTTTTATGAGCACCAATACCAGAGATGCCAGTGAGCATGAGGGTAGTGACAAGGCGAGTAGAGAGCTACAAGTATGCGCTCATTGCGTTGTCATCAGAGTTAACAAGGGTATACTTACTATAGTAACCTATACAAGGGTATAGGTTACTATAGCGCAAACCTTGTGCAAAATAAAGAATAACCCTGCGGTTGATTACTGGTGGCCGGAATAAACATTACGGCTTCGGTTAGCCGACTAGCTGTAATGCCACTATTTTCTTTGAATTCTCACTATAACTACTTGGCGTGCTCTTACTACTCAAAGAAGACCTCCTTGATCACCTCAACCATCGAAGAAAATACTCCATACTCGGAGTCGACGTCAAGGCAGCCTTCGATAACGTCAGCCACGACGTGATCCTGAACAACCTCGAAGGCATTGACTGCGGCACTAGAACCTACACGTACGTCACAAACTTTCTGACGGACCGTGCGCCAACTGTGGGCATATGTAACATCCGCAGCAAAAGCTTCCAACTACCGAAAAAAGGAATGCCGCAGGGTTCGGTCATCTTGCCATTACTTTTCAATGTGCCCATGATCAATCTGCCGAAAATTCTCGACAAACTACCAGATTTACGGAACGTCATCAACGCTGATGACATCACACTCTTGACCAGGGCTTCGAACACTGGGAGACATGAGACCTGCATACCATCGAACGGTATCTCCGAAACTGTGGTCTCAGTTGTGCCTCAAGAAATCCGAGCAACTCGTCCTCAAAGCGAGAACAAGAGGCAGACCCCCTCTATAAGACGAGCCCGACTCTAGCGTAACACTGAATGGGACATCAATTCCAAAAGTCAAGACCCTGCGAGTAATTGCAGTTCACATCTACAAAGATGGATCGGGAGCTGCCACCCTACTGAGACTACAACAGACGCTATCACAACTCACGCACCTCGTCAAGAGGATTGCGAACCAATGAAACGGACTCAAAGAGCACAACACGCTACGTATAATGCAAGCTCTGTTCACCAGCCGCATTACGTACGGCACGCCGTACCTGAATTTGAAAACAGCTGAAATAGAAAAACTTAATATTATGATAAGAAAGGCCACTAAATTAACCTTGGGACATCCCCCAATTGCCTCTACCACACGTCTCCTAAAGATGGGCGTCCACAACACGTGGCAAGAGCTCACCGAAGCGCATAAGAACAGCCAGCTGGAGAGGCTCAAGATGACGCCCGCAGGGAGGTCGGTGCTTCGGTACCTCCACTACAGCGACACGTTCATCGCCGATGCAGACCGCAAAAAGCGCATCCCGCTGTACGTTAGAGAGTCGCTGTCCATCGCACCTATTCCACGCAACATGCATCCTACTTTCCACAAAAGTAGATGCAAGGCAAGAGCCGACGCTACTCAACAAAAGTACAACGAAGACCCGGACGCCCGCTACACTGACGCGGCCAAGTATCCGCGTAGAAACGCGTACGCCGTCAGTGTCGTAGATTCTCAAGGCCGAGAATTAGCGTCGGCCACGTTCAACGCACTGAATTCAGACGCAGCAGAAGAATCGGCAATCGCTCTCGCAACCACCACAAGTACAGACGCCGCTGTCATCTTAATCGACTCGCAAGCTACCTGCAGGAATTTCGCTAAGGGCCGTATCTCAGCCAATGCCATCATTGTTTTGAAACGGCGACGCACTCCACTCCCAAACACTTGTATATCATGGGTGCCAGGACACGATTGTCTGCAGGGAAATGAAGTGGCCCATGCCGCTGCCCGCGAGCACGTCAGCCGGGCTGCCTCCTGCCCACCGGACATCTGACCCATCGTTGAAGAAACGGAGGTTGTTGAAAACACCTATTCGTGGTTACTCAAGCATTACAGACTGGTGCGACGAGTATACCCTCCACCACACCCAAAACATACAAAAGAGGAAAGCGTGATACTGAGACGCCTGCAAAGCGACACATACACACATGGGGCTCTAATGCACCGTCTCTACCCAACGAGATATAGCTCTATGTGCCCGCTCTGCAGCGTACCGGACACCCTGGCACACTTGCTTCTTTCATGCCAGTGTATTTCCAGACGTAATCTGCAACAACAGACGACTGATAATGATGCAGGACGGACAAACGAAGACTTGACCGAACGTGGGAGGTGAAGCTTACCCTCGAGGACCTGGAAGACCAACAACAACTCGTCGCCAGAGCCAACAGGGCAGTAGAAGCCAGAAGGTTCCTGGACTAAGGAGCCCTCCCACCTCAGGGTCACACCGGGCATTGCTTGGGGCACTGTTTCGTAAATAAACGTCTACTTCTCTCTCTCTCCGAGGTGAAAGAATATGCTGATTACAACTAGGACCCTGATAAGCTTTCTATCATAGCTGTTTTGCAAACGCTTTGCACCTCGACGGTTTTGCAAGTAACGTCGATATAGTATGCAATCATATCCCAAACTTCTGCGTCACTTGAAGCAACTGATGCAGCTTAATTGCGCTTTTCACTTATGCTCTGTGTTAAAAAAGAACACCTTCTCCAATATGCCAATATACATCATGTAAGCAGACATTTACCTCTGCCTTTTGTGAACTTTACATGGTTTCTTAAATTATGTCCCAGCTGTGTTTTGATAGATCGTCTTCATTATTCTTATTATTATTGTTACTCCTTTCCTTTCTGCCCCACGAGGTGAGGCTAAATTACTTAAGTTTGAAATCGCGTTTACCGAAGCCATCTTGAAGTTCGAAATATTTCGCCAAGTTGGACATTTCGAAAAATCAAGAACAGAATTTCTTGGTCCTTCAAAATCTAAAACTGCAGCACCTTTCAAAATCCTAAATTGTAACCCACAAGCCATCAAGACACTGTCTGTCAGAAACCGATGCCTACGGACCTGTAAAGTCTGTGAAGGTGGCCTGGGGGTGGCCCAGACATGAGATAGACACTAAGATCGGGCTATGTCGTCCAGGCCACGTGTAGGTTTGATGGCTTTCCGATAGGCGATGATGCGAAAAACCAATGCAGACACTACGTTAGCAGACCGAGAAGAAAAAAAAGTTGGAGGTGATTAGCAGAGCTATGCGTCACATGATCCCGGAAAAAACTACCGCCGCCTCTAGCACAACTGTGTACGTAAAAACACTACCGGCTGCCGAATTCATTGTTCTCTGAATTGGTGCAGTGCGCAGCCTCATCAAGCCAAAGGCAGTAACTATGACACGTAGATGTTTTAACGTGATAGTTACAGACCACAATGGAGAAAAGAATTCGACAGATCCCACGTACCTGGGAATCAACGTTACAAGAAGCATCCAGAGAGAAGGTGACCGTGTTGCAGTGTTTTTATTCAGCGACACGTCATGAAATGACGATAAATATATGTACGAAAGTTGCACACAAGGGGCATATGTCAAAGAGTTGCAGATGTTATTATAACCAGTTGTTTGCACTTGCGCAATGACTTCAACTGGAACATGCGTATTAGCAACATCAGAAGCTGAAACGAAGCGCTGATGCTCTCAAGGATGCTGACCTTGGACATTGCTACATAAATCAACTTCAGCGCATGGCAACTCACCACAATTGACGTTATCCCGACGTGACGACTGTACCAATAAAGTACATGTGTGATCTTTATCAAATTGAGTCGGCAGCACTGCAACCGCTATTGACGATCGAGGAAGATTAGCGTCTACCTAAGGAGTAGTTCAGAGACCTGGCGTAGCTCTTTGGTGAAATGCGTCATTGTCACGCAGAACGTTAAATTCCAGCTGGGACTGTAACATTTATTCCTTGCATTCTTCGGGTCGACGCTACCGATGTCGGGTATTTTTCAACGCTCGTACGTTAAAATTGCCCATGTGTGCTCGTCGTTCGTGGGTATAGATACGAAGTATCAATCACCTGTGGTGCATACCCGGATACCAGCTGCACATTGGTATGTGCCCATACCCGGCCGTGGGTATGTGCCACTGGCTGGAAGTGTTTGATGACGTACGCGGCGGGATTGTGACATCATTTATGTCTTGACCAGCGTGTCATATTCGTCAAACCATCTTACCCTCTCGTGCTAATTTTAGTTCACAACACGTTCACGCCAAGTTAAGGGGGTGACCACGAGAGCATCCAAACGTAAGCGGCTATATAGATAGCTAAATAGACACGGTCAAAGTCGCTGAAGTTCACTCAGCAATGCTTCTTTTTTAAAACTTGCCTTAGTAAGAACTGAAAAAAATCCCTATTTTTGCACTGAGTTTTTTAAGGGAAAAAATATTAAGTTGGGTGTCCTGGCTTAGTTGATTCGGTTCATGTGAACACAGAAATCTATAGATGTTTGCCAGAGAATTAAAAGTTATTCCTGAGACCAAAAACTTTTGAAACTGATGTTTCGTTTGATAGACGTTTAACTGCATCTTAACAAGTAAAATAAAGTGAATCCACTTATAAGCATGAACTATGTTACTTTTTTGTACGAAATAATCATGAATGTAGAGCTTGATATCTTTGCAAGACACAATAATAATGGGAACTTGCATACAATGATACCGAGGAAAGCTTCCTTGGTAGCACTTTGGCGTCTCGGTCCTTTAATTGTCAATAATGTTTTTACTTTAATGGTGCTTTAGATCGAAATGTAATGCTCGTTTGCTAGGAAAAAAAACATCAGAACCTAGGGTGGTATGTCAGAACACTGCAAATTTAACGTTGCTTTGTATAACACGACCATAGCTCCTCTAGCTAGCATGATGGGGTACACAGGTAATAAACGATGCATCATAAAGGGGCATTGTGAGTGCTTTGAAATTAATAGGCAGATAGGAGGGAAAAGCTTCTACCCACTATTCAGTGGCACCACTGCATGTCAACCGTGACCTTACCCCCCGTGATTAATATTTTTTTTAATACGAAGGTGTTTTATTGCAAGGTCCACCACGTCTCTACTGACGCATGTCCGTCACGAATATGACGTATCAAAATATCTACTAGAACATTGCAAAGAAAATATTAACAGTAAAAGTTCCGTAGCGGGAGTCATATTAGCGAGCTATAACTTGGCAATGCGTGACTCAAGCCACCACTAAGCCACAGAGCATACGCTGTCGAGCTTGCTAACGGCAAGTCATTTATATGCGTCATATACCATTGGTGGTCCTCAGAGCTCCTCAATTTTAATGAAAGCTATAATAGCGGCCTTTCAGTCTTTTCTAAACACTCATTGGGTGACTGCTGCAAGAACACTTGCTTGATACTCACTACAGCAATAATATTAAAAAGTTTTTGGGTAATAGGCCGGCATTCGCTATGCTATTTTTCGTCACTCTTCTCAGAATAGTGGTATCTGCTAAACACTTGCAAGGAATTTTGTGCAAATCATTCATGCAGCAGCTGACGACAATGAAGAATTATGCCTGAAGTGGGTATGTGCTGCCCCGCCGCGGTGGTCTAGTGGCTAAGGTACTTGGCTGCTGACCCGCAAGTCGCGGGATCAAATCCCGGCGGTGGCGGCTGCATCTCCGGTGGAGGCAGAAGTGTTGTAGGCCCGTGTTCTCAGATTTTGGTGCACGTTAAAGAACCCCGGGTGGTCGAAATTTCTGGAGCCCTTCACTGCGGCGTCTCTGAAAAAGATGTGGTGGTTTTGGGACGTTAAACCCCACATATCAATCAATAGACTTCACCGCGTTTTATTGCGTTAGCAATTATATGAACACTCTCGGCTGGATTTCACCGCCGGCGTCGATGTCATGCACCGTGTATGTATACGTATCTATATATATGAAAACGCAAGAAAGAAAGAAATCACAGAAAAAAGACTCCAGTGCGTAGAATCGAACGTGGGACCTCCACGTCATGAATGCGAGGCGTAAACTACAGAGCCACCAAGATGTACCTTATTTTACGTTCAAACGGCAAGGTATTCATATTTATTTATTTATTCAATACTGCAGACTCGAGGTCCAAGCAGGGTGGTAATACACATACAAATAATATCTAGCACTTATCGCTGTTGGCGGCCATACCGAGGGAGTACTATCATGTTTTCAGCATTAACAGCAAAATGACGCAATAAGCGCGCGGCGGCTCTCATCTCTCACGCGTACTTTAGCACGCGTAGAGAACAAGGGGGTGTATGCTCGATCACGTGCCCTTATCTTGCAGTGGGGAGAGTCGCACGTCTTGGGCAGCCTTCGAGTTTCTTCGGAACGATTCTGTTGCAGTTACCGGGTCCACAAAGTTCACTGCAATCATTGCACAGCCTCTGTTTGCGAAAAGAGCGCGCTTTTCAGACATAGCGAAGTAACAACTAAGACGCTTATTCGCGTTATTCTGTACCTGGGATTACGTTTCGTGCGTCTTTTGTGCGTGAGAAAAGTGCCTCACGTTTCGATGTGCTTGGCATTCTGTGCGTGACCTTTCAATTTGTTGTGATTGCGTTCATTGCTTCACCTTTGCGGCAAAGCTGTGACTTTTTAGGGGCGAAACTCCTTATAAAGGCATTCGTTTGTCCCTCGTAGCCGTTGTAGTGTGTAACAAGTATAACATTTTGACCTCCAAGGTGGTGCCGGTGAGAGATTTCTTCTGTGTGTTGTTGAACAATAAAAGATAGTGCTCTTTTTTTTATTTATATCATATATAAGGAGATGTTGGCGCACCATTATGGCGCCGGCTACTCCTTAAAGATAGTGCTCATTGTACATGCCAATGGCTGCTAAGGGGGAATGAGAGACAGGAACATTCGGCTTTTAGTTAACGCGCACGCTGCGATCCCCATTAGCAGCCATTGGCATGTACATTGAGCACTATCTGACAAGAAAGGGTTGCTACGTTGTAAAGCTTTCTAAAACCAAGGAGGTTACGCCCAGCGAGTATAACGTAGCAACCTTTTCCTGTCAGTTAGTGCTCAATGTACATGCCAGTGGCTGCTAATGTGAAATGAGAGACAGGAGGATTCAGCTTGTAATTTCTTACGGCTTGCGCTTCGTATCTGCTTCCCCCCTTTAACCACCTCGAATTCATTCATGGTATATACTAGTTCATTGTATTCATGGCCCTGCGGCTCAACGCTCGCTAAACCTTTCTAAAACTAAGGAGGTTACACCCAGCGAGTATAATGTAGCAACCCTTTCTTGTCCGATAGTGCTCAATGTACATGCCAATGGCTGCTAATGGTGATCGCAGCCTGCGCGTTAACTAAAAGCCGAATGCTCCTGTCTCTCATTCCCCATTAGCAGCCATTGGCATGTACATTGAGCACTATTTTTTTTATTGTTAACCAACGCACAGAAGAAATCTCTCACCGGCACCACCTTAAAGGTCAAATGTTATACCTATTTCGGGTATGTGCCACTGGTGGTTACGTACTGCGAGGGACGCCCAAGCCACGCCATAAGGAGCTTCGCCCCTAAAATGCGAGATGGTAGTACTTGGAGTGTTGAACAGAGGTACGAATGGACACACAGACAGATGCATGGATGGACGCATGAACGGACGCAGGGGCGCATGCATGGATGAACGCAGGGACGGACGCACGAACAAACGCGCGCACGGATGGGCGGATGGACGCATGGACGGCCACACAGACGGACGCATGGACGGATGGAAGCAAGAACGATTGGACGGACGAATGCTTCGCCCCACTCTCCATCAATCATTCCGTGGATATGCTGCCCTTTTTTTTTGTCATCAGCCTCGAGATGGCGCACCAGGCTCGCATTGGGTGCCTCTCGCGTTTTTTTCTTTTTTTCTGAGCGCGCGTCTCCACGAGGAGTAGTCTCTTGTGCACGTACGCTTATGACGCCAGAGCGTGATTCAGAAGAGCACGAAGGCCATTTCGCTCGCTACGGTGACCACATTTATAAAAGGAGCACGCTGCTCACATATGATGTAGTAATAATTGTAACAGTTGTTCGCACTCGTCCTGTGTATACTTGTGTGTTTGTTTCGTGCGTCTTCCTGTTTGATCCGCGTGCTTTAAGTGCCGAGGGGAGACAGTTGTTTGTCCACGCTTGTGTTGTGTATACTAATTTTTTTGTGCTTTCTGTCTAAGGAGGGTATTGTAGGTGGCGAGCTGCTTGACATTATTTGCAAGAAATATCAATTTGTTGCTTTAGCACTCATTCCTTCGCCCTTATGTCGAAGCAACGCAAAATAAACGCTGAACTACTTCGGTGAAAACATGCCTCGCTTTCGTGTCATACCAATTCCTACAATGAGGAATCAGCGATGTTTTAAAGATGGAATTCATTTTATACCATTACACAGTAAAAATTTTTGCACCCAAAAGGGTGTAAGAAGGGTGCTTTTACGAGAAAGCACCCTTTGCAACACCCTTTACCACCCATAAATGGTCGATTGAAAAAAAAGCACCCCTTTGTTTGGGTGCTTGCCTCGATAGCACCCTAAAATAGGCACTAAGGGTGCTTTTGTGCCTGAGAAGGGTGTAGGTGCCGATTCATCAGATGGAATATGCAGCATAAGAAGAACACATAATTATAATATTTGGGATTTTACGTCTCAAAAACCTCGATATGTTTATGAGGGCCGTCGTAGTGGAAAGCTGCAGAGATTTTCACCATTTGGTGTTCTTTAATGAGCGCTCATATCGCACAGTGCAAAGGCTTCTACCTTTTCGCCTCCGCCTTAAGTTGACTGCCACGGCCGGCATCGAACCCGCGACCTTCGGATTGGCGGCCGAGCAGCGCAGCTACTGCACGAATATGTGGACCTTGCGTTAAATGACGGCCTAATTGACTTAGAATGTGTGAAGGGGCTCTCCGAATACAGCAGAATGTCAGCAGAAGCAAATCGCGTTTCATCTATAATGGCAATTAACTGCAATCCATGTTACGAAAGCTTTCCTTAGCGTTGGTTCTAAGCTGCATGTTTGCTGTGGATTATATACACACAAATAATGTTCGCTCGAGTATGGGTGTGTGTGCGTGTAAGCGCGATTGTGTGTACACCCGTGCATGTGTGCGTGTAAGCGCGATTGTGCGAGTCCGTGCTTGTGTTAAGCGTGCCTGTGCACATGTGTACACCCATGCATGCGTGCGTTTACGGTCGCGTGTGTGTGTGGCCGCTTGTGTGTATACGTGTATGTGTGTGCGCCTGTGAATAAGTATGCGTGTGCATCAGCCCGTGCGCCCTCAAATTTCGTGTGTGTGTGCGGGGGGGGGCACTGCTTCTTAGTGTTTAAGGTCCCACACCTGTTCAGACTGGGAGTGTATATGGGAGGTGGCTTAAGAAATGGCGGTGGTCAAGGCACTGTACACTAACTATTCAGTACATGGAAAACAGCTGCACATTTTCGTACCTCATCATTGCTTACGAACTTGCTGTGGTAACTGATTAGCTCCGTTGAGGCACTTCTACGCTCGAAAACGTGGGTTATGACCAATTCACACGGAAAGCTGTCACTGCACTAATGCACAACCATCGTTTATATTAACAACGTTTAACAAGAACGTGCACTGCCTTTGCTACAGGTGCTTAGCTAGCTCATTGGGCAACCATATGGAATTATGTGCTGATCATGTGGTCAGCAAAAAGTTTGTTATAACAACCTCGGCACGTTTCGTGCTGCATGACAAGCCTTCTAAACATCCGCTATTGTGGATTAATTTGTTCCAGCTTCGACTACGCATTCAGTGTTTGCGGCACCATACGCGGAATCGCCTCACACAGACAATGCAAAAAGAAATTTCTCTGGAAAAAGGTGTAGCGATGCTCTCCCGCTAATGCCACCGAGGACGAAATAATTATTGTTTCTGGCCATTCCATGGTGCACTTTGTTTTGCGCAAGTTTTGCTTCACTATTTTTCGCCCACTGCAATCGCATTCCGTCAAAATACTCAAAGAACCCGAGGCTGGTAAATAACCTGCGTCGCTGTGCGACTGGCTGGAAGGAGAGTGGCCGTTTACAAGGAGTCATTCCGCGTTGAACCGCCGTCCGCCGTATGCGCCATAGCGTTTGCCTTTCGGTGCCGTCCTGGCGGGTTTCCCGCTCCTCCCCCCCCCGCTCAACCCGGCCAGCGTTGCTCCCACAACGGCGGCGTAGATAAGCGAAGAGTTGCGTCACCGAACACCTGCGTCGACAGCTGCGGCGCCGCCCCGCCGCCGCCAGTGCCTCCTCCTTCTCTCTCTCAGTGTTGCCCTCTCTGTCTCATCAGTCTTTCAAATGCGTTGCGTTGGTCGGGGGTCTTGGTCGCTGTGTGTGTTCTAGCGAACAGGCGCATATTCAATGGTGGTCACGCATGACACCGTGTTCGAAGTGACGCTCGGATTAAGGAATATTCATGGAGTGGCGGACACGGACAACGTGGGCCTGTTAACGGTGAGTGTACTGTTTTCGTAGGTAGTAATCATACAGCGCTAGGTGGATGCCTGCAGCAGCTCTGCCGAAGTAGGCTGCCAGCCATTTACAACAGCATGCGTTCGCGGGCCTGTTGCAGATGCCCGAATAAACGGGGGACTTAACGAGTTCACACTGCTATGCGCGATGTTGTGTAAGTGCCTGCATCACTCATACAGTGAGTGATGTGATCACTTAACAAGGGCGGGATTAGTTGCTGATCGCACATTGTCTCTACACTGCGCAAAGTGATTGATATTGTTTTAAGATGTGCTTTGGGCTACATCGTAATAACATTTCTATTAATACTCAAATGTGCAACGTGCTTCTGTAGGTGTAAGCGCAAAAAAAGAAAGAAAAAGCAAAAATTATGTACAGAGGCGCACTGTACGAAATGGCTTTTTTTTTTGCTTAAAGACGGTATAGTTGGAAGTGCTGATATGCCGCGATGCTCCCAGCACGTGCGCCTCGGTCTTTTAAGCTATTTAGGACAAGTGCCACCAGCAACAGGGAAAGATCTAGCAGACTTCCAAAGGCGCGTTGTTGTGGCCATCGCCGTGCGTTGTTTTCCCTCGTTTCTGTTTGCTGTTTTCGTGCTTCGCTTTCATCTGCGATAATGTTCGGCGTTATAACAGAATCGAGAGAGCATACGTGACTGTTGGAGCTATGTGCGGTTGCTCTAGCATAAGTCATGGCTGCTGCAACGTAGTCGGCGTCCGCGCGCGTTGGTGTCGTTCGAGCGCTCTTACTTGCGTGATTGTGTTTAACTGAGTATTTAGGCACGGGTTACGTTTGTAAATCTCGTCAATAATCGCTAATAGCGTGCCCCTGATTGCCATCAGAGGATGGGCTTGGTTGTCGAAATATGCCAGACGCTTTTTCTGAAAGCAAGCTTTAAATTTTTTTTTAAAAGAAGTACTTTCATACGTGCAAGGCAGTGCCTATTGCAGGCCCGCAACTCTTTAAAAACTGGACGAGCTATCACATCTTTTATCAAATTACAATGAATTAAGATGATTGAATTATAGATGACGAATTTCTGTGCTAGATTAGGTGCACAAAACACATGTTCGCAGCCCTACGTCTAGAAAGCAGGCAAATAGGAAGCACAGCGTCAAATTTGGATTAGATTCCATTGACGGAGCGTCTTGTGAGGGTAGAAAGAACGAGAAAATTGTTCATTTTTGATGCCCTTATAGAGGCAGTCAGAATTGCACTGATTGGTGACTTGTAACAATTCCTCAGATTGTTAGAGGCGTGATTTAAGTAAGTAAATCTTTTGCTTTTTTTTTGCAGACCTCTTCGCTAGTGCCACGCCCGAGATCATTTGTTCTCATGTAAAAGAGAAAGCAGAGATGTCTTCACTGTTTGTACATGAAGAGGTAAGTTTCTTGTGCGTTTTGCTTAATGCTACATGTTCTAAACGTTGTACTTTAAGAATTGTTTTTCACACTGGCTCACTACCCTAGAAGGAATTTGATTCTTAAGTGAGTTCAGGCTTTCGTAAGTGCCATTTTTGAGCTGTAGTCTTACACTTCACCTGATTTCGGGAATTCGCTGTATGCTGGAAAACTCTTATCTTTATCATACGAAATTATTGGAATGTTTAGGTTGTATGCTTCGAGTTCAGTGTAATGTCAATTACACGCCATTTCGAAGGATACACACTACACATTCTTTATATATGGTGCTGCCAGAACAGCACGAAAATTTTTTTATGAGAAGTCATATTTGCTCTTATTACAAGATGAGAGGGTGCCGCTGACGTCCTGCGTAGTCTACCCTGGACCCAGCCTAGAGCAAGCCTACTTCCTGAACCTCCACATGGATAACCGAAAAATCTTCCGTGTCAGTAATGACGAAGAAGGAAGGAGTGACAGCACTGATGAGTTGATTTTTTTTTATTTTCAACATTGTCTACGGCCGCAAGGCCTTTAACAACCACCGTGATTGAGCGGCTTTTTCTCGGCGTGAGTTTGGAGTTTATCAAAGAAGTTGTTCAGGCAGTACGACGCTGAAAATTTTAGTGTCACAATGCCTGAACAACTTCTTCTAGTGTGGTCATGGTAGATGAACAAATATTGTTATTTGTGTAAGTTATTTTGCTTAACTATAGCTGGACCATTCCATGCCAAACGTCCCAGCCACTTTGGCGACCATCTGAATTGTATTTGAAAAAAAAATGTGCTGACTTACTGCGTTGAAAACAGTGAACTGCTAGAATACTTCAGCGAGAAAAAAAGTTTTGTTCATGTGGCTGGCTTATAACTTCCTGGCATAATGCCGTCTGTGTGCTGTTTGTGGAAAATTTTGTTTTAAAACTACCGCTTATTTTTTCTAAAGCAAATTCGGTCTACCTGTTAGGTAAATGTGCTTCTGTAAAGTATTTGAAGCTCAATAATAATAGTGCAATTTTTTTGCCACATTCGCTTCTAAGAATAAAGCCAAAATGTGTTATGTTTGCATTTTTTATTGCAATATTGCACTTTGTATGAATATCTGAGCAGTGAAGACTTACTCCACAGAAGGTATATTCTGAGGAAAAAATATCTTTATACCTCTCAAGCTGCTGAAATATATGAGAAAATATCACGAATTTCACAAAATCGTGAATTTTGTACGTATTGAGATGCAATTTGCTCCATGTTGTGATACAATGAAAACTCATCATTATACCTAAACTGTAAGAAAATGAAATTCATTTCTGTAATAAAAATCTTATCGCAAAAAGGGCAGGAAAGAGCGCTGTCAACTGAATTTTATTGAAGGTGCTACGAGCGTTTTTATACTGAGCACAAGACCAGGGCTCATCTGCAACAACACATGTGTGACCAGGACAAAATAATTTTAACCGAGAAAAGAATACTCTTTTTCGGAAAAGATAAATGAAGGTGTACTGATGCATTGATCCTTGGCCTTCCTGATAAAGAGTTCTAAAATCTCTCATTTTTCTGCTTGCTTTTTTTTTCAAAAACCGTGTTTTATGAAACCTAGGACTACACTTACATTCTTTACGGTGTCTGGCCATGAGACTACTATAGCCCTTCTTAACATTTGAAGCATGCTGTCTTGCTTGATCATTGAAGCATTGCCCAGTTTGTCCTATGTTTACATTTCCACGTGTTAGCGGTATCTCATACACATTAGATTGGCATTCAGTAAACCTATTCTAGTGACGAATGGTGCAAGATTGACTATTCCTGTTGCTGTAAGTACATGCACTTTTGAAAGCTTGCAAGGGGTGGAAAACAACAATGTCATATCTGCTGGCTCTTTTCCTAAAATTGTGAGACACCTTATGTACGTAGTACCATGTGACATGCAAAGGTGATTGGTCATTCTCTGTTTCTTTTGGTCCATTTTCCTTTAACTTTACTTTCTGCAGGAGGGTTTCGCAAACAAGTGTGATGATGCTGTTGGGGTATTGGCTGGTGCTATCAGCCCAGGAGTGCTAAGAATGTTCTTCCTTTTGATAGTGGGCATTCAAAATTAATAGAAAGAGGAATTGATACCACATGTATTCAGGCCACCCTTCAGAAGTCATGTTAGCACAAGGGTGAGGTCAGGCTTAAAAACCAGATTAAAAGACTAAAAGATGCTGGCTATCCCAACAGAATCTTCACACCCGTTTGCAAAACCCTCCTGCAGAAAGTAAAGTTAAAGAAGACAGGACCAACAAAAAACAATGACCAAAACCTTTGCATGTTATACCACATCACGTGCCTCACAACTAGAAAAATAGCCAGCAGATATGATATTAGCGTGTTGTTTTCCACCCCTTGCAAGCTTTCAAAAGTGTGTGTACTAAACAGCTACAGGAATAGTCAATCTTGCCCCATTCGTCACGAGAATAGGTTTACTTAATGCCAATTTAACGTTTGTAGAAATATTTTTTATCAGGTAAACCAATGATCAGTGCATCACTACACGTTCACTTATCCTTTCCGAGAGGGAGTATTCTTTACACAGTTAAAATTATTTTGTAGAGCTCACACGTGTCGTCGCGCATGAACACGGTTCTTGTACTCCGTATAAAAGCGCTCGTAGCACATTCATTAAATTCAGTTGACAGTCTGTGCTCTTTCCTGTCCTTTCTGTCTCTTCCTAAAGTTGTCGCGCTGTGACTAGCACACAACCACGATGAACCAACTCTCCCAAATTAAGCTCTTGTTACGTAACACGTAGACCAAGTTTCGTATGGAAAGAAGGAGCGGTGCTTTTAAAATAAAATTTTTCACATACAACACCTAGACGGCATTCCAGAAAGTTCAGAAGGCAGCCACGTGACCAAATATTTTTCCTCTCCTAAATATTCCAGAAGTTCACTATTTTCAATGCAGCACGAGTTTTTCGAATACATTTGAGATGGTTGCCAAAATGGCTGGGACATTTGGCATAAAGTGACCCAGCTGTGTCATAAGCCATAATTATGCATTACCTGTTTTGTTTTTTGTGTGTCCTGACTCAGTTTTGTGTTCGTTTTTAGCATATTGTGTTTCTGATCATTGTATTGGTTTCTTAAGTATTCGCTAAAGTTATATGTGCGATAACCTGTATATGTTTGCATGTACATCATTTCTCATAGCCAATTGTTATACATCCAGGAATACAAAGCTTAAACCACTGTGATTGTATACATTTGAAAACACTATCCATATATATTTTTGTGTGCATCACTTCTTGGGAACGATTGTGTACATGAAGGCGTATATAGTGAAATCATGGTGATTGTATATATTTGAAAGAATCATAAGTATATATTTGCCTGTATTTCATTCCTATTAACCGATTGTGTACACGAAGGAGTATTAAACTGGAAACCACTGGGATTGTAGATACTTGAAAGAATTATAGGGATATATAAGTGTGTATTTCATTTGTAGTCTCTATGTACTTGAAGCAGTATACTAAACTGAAACCAGTGTAATTGTATGTTGCAAAGAATTGTCAATAAAGTGAAACTGAAAAAATATAATAAACATTTGAGGTGTTGCATGTGTAGTGTACGTATACATGAACGTATATCTGGTGAAAAAGTTGTGTGGCAGAGGAAAAGTTTATGTTTTATTTGCCTATTAAATAAACGAAATATGCAAGGGCAGCAAGGCTTCATTTTCTGTAACGCGCATTATGCATATACACTGAAGTATATATAGATCCAGCACAAGATCATACACGATTGTACGCGTTTATATTTTTGCCCACACGCAATGAATGGAGCTCGACAGGTGGTGCACCATCGATAATCAGGACCACTTTCTTCAAGTAGTGTTTAATCAGTGCATGCTGATATCTAGGTGGCAGTATTCGCCACCCCTGCCATGGGCACTCAACACCCTTGTGCACCCTTCTCGCACCCTCCTCAGAGGGTGCTAAAAAAGTGATGGACATCGAAGGCACCCTTCCTTAAGGGTGTTTTTTTAACACCCTACAGTTTTTTTACATGTACACCCTATTCTAAGGGTGCATGGTAAAGCACCCTTTTTGGAAGGTGCTGAATTAACACCCTTAGGGTGTCGTCCACGGGACAAGCTCATTTACATCCTTCTGGGTGTAAAAATTTTTACTGTGTAGTTTCGGCTTTTGATTAACGTCCACCATATATATTCCAGCATTTTTCTAGGTGCGCACAGTGGCAGGCGAAAGGTGATAGCATCTTTGGATCCAGTTCACCACATACACTATTTTCGCATTGTTTTCATGATACATTTAGGTATCTCGCTTAGAGGACACTATGCTGGTGGTGTTACGCACTTCACGAAATTTGATTTAACATCTCTAAACTGGCACCTACAGTGTAGAACGATGATGCTCATCCAAGGCGCTGCACCCTCAAAAGGCCTGACTGCTTTCTCAAATTTGATAATACAACTTGAAAGCTTTGTTCGCCCGATCATAGAGCAATAAAATGCGAACTTAGAAATCCTCGCCCTTTAATTGTAGAACACATTTACTCAGCATGTGTATTTGCGTGTGTTTGCATGAGTATTGATTAGCTGCCCTTTTGTCCTCTGGTCCTCAATATGTGTCCTAACTTTCCTCACTTCTTCGTTGGTGATACTGTGGTGTCTGATTCAAGTTTCGAAAGTCACTTCAGCCTTGGCACAACAAAACTCACAGCTTTGCCGCAAAGGTGAAGCAATGAACGCGATAGAAACAAACTGTGAGGTCACGCACGGAATAGCAAGCTGAGCGAAACGTGTCTCCCGTTTCACACGCAGAAATGACGCACGAAACGTACTAACAGGTACAGATGCATGTGAATAAGCGTCCCGGTTATTACTTCGCTGTGTCTTAAAAGCACGCGCTTTTCGCATACGGAGACTTCAATGATTGCAGTGACCTTTGTGCGTCTGGTATTTACAACAAAATTGTTCCAGTTAAAGCCCGAGGCCAGCCAAGACGTACAATATACTTCACCGCGAGATAAGGACGCGCGAGGGAGCGTCGCCTCCCTTCTTCAAGCGGGACAAAGTATGCGTGGTAGATGAGAGCGCGCGCCAACGCGTACTCATTGCGCCATCTTGCTGCAGGGTAATGCTGAAGACACGATAATTTTCCCCGAGATGCCCGGCAGCAGAGTAAGTGGGAGATGTAAATGGCTTGCCATTTGAACGTTGAGGAACGGGCTCCATGGTGGCTCCTTGGTTAATGCATAGTACTCACGATTCAGAGGACCCAAGTTTGATTCCCAGCACCAGAGTCTTTTCTGAATTTTTTTCTTTTTGCATTTTGATATATATAGATACGTATAGATATACGGTGAATCACGGCCACGCCAATACTGGCGGCAGAATTGAGCCGAGATTGTCCATATAATTCACATCGCAAGATTCTTCTTCTTAAGCACGTGCATCAGTAATCAGGTCATGTCTTACAGAAGAAATGTCAGAGGCGCGTAAGCCGCCTTATTTATTTACTTTAAAATAAATAGGGCATCCTATGCAATGGTTGAAATGTTATGTGTTTTGTTACTGTCATGTGTCATAATGTCATGTGTTTTTGTACTTACACCTACAAGGTTAAAAACGAACACACAGTGCTCTTGTTAGTTGTACTAAGGCTGTTCATGCCGCATGCCCTGTTTAATTTATACTTTCCCTTGGTTGTAGTGCCAACGATTATAGCTGCACTGCAGAAATATATGGCGGCATGCCCAGTCTGTTAACTGCTTGTCTGTCTGATCTGTCATATTCATGAAACCACTTCAGAAAAGCAGTCAAATGAAGTACCAAACAATATTGTGCCACGTACCCTGATACATCCTCCTAAATTGTGAGAGAAGCCAATTCACAGACAGTACAGGTATCACAGTGATTAAAGTAACCAACGTTGCTTGTAACTGGACGTTGCTCATATCGCTAAGCTGTCTCTTTACTGATTAATACTCACCAAAAAGAATAAGACATGTGAACTGTAGTCAGAACTGTTCTATATCCCACTAAGGAAACGTGTGCGCTGGGCCAATCATCGGCAGTGCCAGAGCTGAACTCTGTAATTGGCTTGGCAAACAACTGCAGCGGGTAATGGCCGCCATTGCTATGTGGCACACAGTTCACGGGACTATTGCCTGCAGAAGCAGGTAGGTAATTCACGATTGTTTGCGATACACAAATACTGGGACCACGATTGCCGACAAACACTTCCTCAATCGTGCACATCAGTGAACGACTTCGTCAGCAGGGAAGGTGATCACGCACGTATGCTCATTGAAACTGCCGAGGACGAACCTCGTTTCCTCTCATTACCAGCCCTAGCCAAATTTGTTTAATCAAACGCTCAGAATTGTACTGCCAGGATCAGACAAACTGCTCCGGCCTTCTTTCCTCGACCGGAGGCTAACGTGCCTGCAAATTAACTTCAGCCGTTGTATGTGCGCCTTGATTTGATGCGCTTGCATCTCCGGGACAAGGCTATGCCGTGTTTGTTGTGGTAATTGCACTGCAAGGTTCGCAGTGTACCATTGTCTTGAATGTGTGTTGGGTAACTGGGAGGTATAACGACGTATGGGTAGAGCCTGATTGATAGACAATTCTCGATATGCCGTAAGCCTATCTTGCCCTGTGTTAGAGCTCGATATGGTGGAAATCGAAAATAAAAAAAAAATGCTCTATAGTGGTGCTACTTATTATTTTTTTATCAATAATGGTTGCATCAAAATCTTTAGGCAAACAGATGCATAGCGGGGTGGATTCATAGAAAGGAAACAAGAAAAGAGAATGCATGGATGATAACGAGGTACATAACCGTATACTATCATACGTTGGGGTAATTGGAAAGGGAGTATAAAGATAAGAGAGAGAGAAGAAAGAGAAGGGGAAGAAAACAGCAAATTGTCAGTACATGGGCTGACGCGTGGAGGCAAATTGAGGGCAACGGCTTAGCAGATGCCTGATGTCTTCTTCGGTGCCACAGACGTCGCCTTCCGCTGTGTCAGTCACACCAATGAGGGTTCTATATGCTTTTGTGAAGGCAACCTCCAACCAAAGCCGACAAAGAAGCGAAGTTTCATGTCGACGAAATCCAGAAAGAGGTTGAAGTTTCAATGAAGGGTTTATTTGGTGGAGTCTTGTATGTCTCATACTTCGGGTGTTCCACTCCAGCAGACAGAGAATACGTGCCAGGTGACGAAGTCGCCTTGTAGCGTCTACCCTTGACAGAGGAATCGAAAGATGTGCTCTTTTTGGTGGAGATGTGCGATCACGTTGTGTGCAGGATAATCACCACTAATCCAACAATGACCGGGTAGCCACTGAAAATTGACCGCTTCGCCTGTTTCTGGAACTGGGTGATGATCTACAATCATGTACGTGAGCTGTTTCTAACAACCTCGTCGAAGAACTGACTGAATGCACTGTAAGGCAGGTTTTGAGTTCGAAATCGCAACTCTTTTGCTCGGCCTCTGGTATGCGATTTACTCTAGGGCACCGCACAGAGCCGAAAGTTATGACGCCGTAGACGTAGTGACATGTGACCGCTTGATTCGCAGGGTTATTCCTCGAGCTATCACAACTGCACCGCCAGAACTAGACGCTGTGTTTGAACCATCAGGGTATATGTGCACTTAGTTACTGTAAATTTTGTGCAAAAGGAGCAGGCTTGATTTTTTAGTGCTGGTGATGGCAAATTCGATGACACACCGGCTTTTCCGCCGGCGTATAGCCTGACGTAACGATGCATGATGCGCACAGACAATTGCACTAAATGTCGTACGGGGCCTCTCAATAGCCAAGCTCGCCAAGTAGTAAGAAAGGTTCCTAGCATATTGCCTGAACCAAGTACGCATCGTTTCAATGGTGATGTGTGTCGTGATCGGGTAGTCCTGTGCAATGGGAATGTTTCAGCCGTCGATGCAGAGCGGGGTAAACCAAGGCATGTCCTAAGCGCCTAGGCTTGAATATTTTGGAGTGTGCGCATGTTAGCTTCGTACGTATTAGATATTACGTGTAGGCTGTACAGCAGAAATTCAAGAAAACAACCCCGTACAGCTGCGACATGGTCTCGACCGACACTCCCCAAGCTTTTCCGGCAGGGAACCACAACAAGCGACAAATGGCAGTTAGCGGCTTTTTCACGTAGTTTACAGCGTAAAAATGTTTTACGTAATTTACGGCCTTGGTTCATTATGACTCTCAAGAACCTATGACACCAGCTGGATGACACGAATTTCTTGTTAATTGACATGTCGTAAGAAGACATATGCTTTCGGATGAACGCCACACGTGCACAATTTTCACTTGTGATCTCGAGCCCTTATTTACATGGGTAGTCGGTGTCACAGATGGTGCCTTCTGAAGTCGAGCGTGAAGTTGAAATCTAGTCACACCTGACGTCCATGCACAAATATTGTCAGCACAAATGGAAAGTCGTACGCTTCTTGGCTGCTTGTCAACTAGCTCAATGAGTGTTAGGTTAAGCAACATAGGGCTTAGCACACCATCTTGCGGGACTCTCCGGCTACATTATATAGTACTCGGCTGTCAGGCAACTCTCCATCTGCACGTGAAATGACGTATTCTGTAAGTAGCTCTGAAGCCACATAACAATTATTGCACATGACATCATATTTCACCTAAGTTTTGTGTGTTAGATTTTACACAGTAATTATGTAGCAAAAACGTAACCCTCTCTAACAAAATTAGTACATACTCAATTTCTGGAGACTTGAATGATCAATTTTTGTTCGTTGAGCGCCTTCAGTACCCTAGTTTATATTGTATTGACTTGTGCTCACATAGAAATGGACTTCGATGTTTTTTGGTGTTCTGTACATGTGCGCTGCTGAAGAAACTTATAGACGTTCAGCGTCGGCTTCCGCACTCACACTGCGCACACGCAACTCATCACTCTTTTCTTTCTCCAACAGCTCCCTGTTACTCTCCTGTGTGTTGCTGAACAGATTTCTCCTGTGCGTTGCTGAACAAAAAACGTTCATTGAGTGCGCGTCAACTAAAACTGACTGCGGGTATCTGTCGAATAGGAGTCTTCTATCTCTCAGTGCCCATTAGCAGTGATTACATTTTCAAGTAGGAAACACCGGTCCATCTCTGCGTGTTTTGCGCCACCCCAGGTTTTTCTGCAGCGCAACGCCGCGATGAGCACAAGCGTCGACGCCGCCGCCAGTCTAAACTTTGCACCCACTTCTTCGCATCTACACATGGTTTCTTTCAGCGGGAGATGGTGTAACTTTTACAGCCAAGGCTGTTATGTGATCACAACTCGGGTCACGCGCAGCGCCGTAGTTGTCCGCCCCCGCTGCCGCCGCCGCCACCAATGTCCGTAACCACAACGCACAAAATTAGAAAAGAAACTTAGTCCCAGTGACACAGTGGGGCTCAAACCCGGGACCGCTGGCGTGCTAACCCAGTATTCTACCACTGAGCGACGCCGGTGCTTGGGAACTATGGGCAAAATTGCCTTCAGCAACTTTGATGTCGGGAAAGCAATCGCGTTAGTACTGCTTATAAAGAGCTTTAAAACAGCGAAAGAACAACCAGACGTCGCACAACGCGAATAGCGTAAAAGTGGGTCATCCAATGCTTCCCATTACAAAACCTTGTTCTTGTTCACCTAGTACCTGTGGCACATACCCACTTCAGGCATAATTCATCATCGTCATCAGCTACTGCATGGACGATTTGCACGAAATTCCTTGCAAGTGATTAGAAGATACCACACTTCTCAGAAGAGTGATCAAAAATAGCATCGCGAATGCCAGCCTACTACCCATAAACGTATTAAAATTACTGCTGTAGTGGGTATCAAGCAAGTGTTCTTGCAGCATTCACCCAATGAGTGTTTAGAAAAGACTGAAAGGCCGCTATTATAGCTTTCTTTGTAACTGTGCTGCGCCTTCCATGCAGGACTGGTGTCTTATAGCGAACGCTGTTACGAGATCACAACTTGGGTCACGCGCGGTGCCGTAGATGTCCGCCGCAGCTGCCGCTGCCACTGCCTCTAACCACATCACGTCAAAATATAAAAAAACTTAGCATCAACGAACCCAGGTCCACTGCTTGTCAGTTTAGTATTCTAACACTGAGCCATGCCGGTGCTTGGGTCTTGTTGGCAAACTTGCCTTAGGCAGGCTTGATCTTGGGAAAGCAATCGCGTTATTACGATTTATAAAGCGTTTTAAAACAGCGAAAGAACAACCAGTCACCGCAAAATGCAAATAGCGTAACGAATGGGCCATCCAATGCTCCAACGCATTACAAAAGCTTGTTTTTGTTCAGCTAATAACTGTGGCGCTTTCTCACTTCAGGCATAACTCCTCATCGTCGTTGGCCCCTGCATGAACAGTTGGCACAAAATTCCTCGAACTTTTTTAGCGGATATCACGGTTATCAAAAAAATGACGAAAAAGAGCGTGGCGAATGCGGCCTACTACCCTAAAATGTTTATTATAAATCCCGTAGTGGGCATCAAGCAAGTTTGCTTGCAGCAGTTCCCAATGAGTGTTTAGAAAAGGCTCTGAAAGGCCGCTGATTTAGCTTTCGCTGTGACTGTGGTGCGCCTTCTAAGCAGGCCTCGCGTTTTTAAATGCGAAGCAATTTTTGGCGAACTTCGGCGACTTTTCGCGTATCTATCTATCTATCTATCTATCTATCTATCTATCTATCTATCTATCTATCTATCTATCTATCTATCTATCTATCTATCTATCTATCTATCTGTCTGTCTATCTATCTATCTATCTATCTATCTATCTATCTATCTATCTATCTATCTATCTATCTATCTATCTATCTATCTATCTATCTATTTATTTATTTATCTATCTATCTATCTATCTATCTATCTATCTATCTATCTATCTATCTATCTAGTCACCTATGACTTTTAGCTCTCCTGGCCGTTTGGATAATGTTATCGCTACCAAACTTCTTATGGGATTACATGACTATATGAAGAGCACATTTGACTAGTCAAAACATGAAAATCGTGACATGAATGTCATTAATGTCATGATTGACATTTCATGGTCTTGCTGCTCTTGCGGTGGTTTCGTTCACATGACATGTTGCAAAACTGGTATGGTAGGACATGATTGCATGGCAAACACAAGCGACAGACCCTAACATGAAAATCATGAAATGCGTGTCTTGTAACAACATGACTACATGCTACGGTCGTGATGCGCTCTCGGCCATTTCGCTAGCGTCACATATACCAAATTTAGTATTATGGTACGCGAATGAATGACGAAGGTATGACTTGTGCAAACAAGATAATCATGACATGCATGTCATGTACCAACAAGATTACATGCCACGCTCATGCAGCACTGGGGGCTGTTTCACTAGTTTCACTGATACGACATTTGGTATTACGGGACGTGAATGGATGATGAAGGCATGAGACTGGTGCAAACATTATAAACATAAGATGCATGTCATGTAACAACATGACCACATGTTACACTCGTGATGTGCTCACGGCTATTTCGCTAGTTTCACATATGCCAAATTTGGTATTATCTGATGTCAATGGATGACGAAGGAATGACTGGTGCAAACATGATAATCATGAGATGCGTGCCGTGTGAAAACATGACTACATGCCAGAGTCAAGGCGCCAATACCTTTCGACGTGACGCTGTGCGCGTGCTCACCGGCATTCGTTTCGTCGCGTCACGCCGGCGTTGCCACGCCAGGCGCTGGTCCTGCCATATACTCGCAGGCGCGTGCTGCATCGCTGTGACGCATGCCCGTTTCAGAGCATCCGGCATCCCTCCGTTGCGAAAAGAGGGAGACGCAGTGTTGTCTGGGTAACGCATCGGCACGAAATGCATCATGTCGCATTTCGCACCTGTTGCCGTGTGGCCGCACCGACGGACGCTGGTCGCGCCGGTCGCGCTTGGCGTCGGACTATAGAGTGCTCTCGTTTTGCTAACGTTAGAGTATATTGGGCCCGTTAGAGTATATTTTGCTACGTTAGAGTATATTGGGTCTTCATGATGCACTCGAGGCCGTTTCGCTAGTTCCACATACACCAAATTTGGTGTTACGTGACGTCAATGGATGACGAAGGTATATGACTGGTGCAAACATGATAATCATCAGACGCGTGTCATGTAAGAACATGACAACATACAACGCTCATAGCGTTCTCGCGGCCGATTCGCTAGCTTCACATATACTAAATTTGTCATAACGTAACGTGAATAGATGACGAAGGCAAACGAAACATCCAAACATGATAATCATGACACGGAAGTCGTGTACGGCATAATTTACCTTCAGCTCGTAATGTTTTGGTGATTTGAAAGTGGCATATCAACCTACCTCATTCGTGCTTCGCATAACATTGTTTCCCACTGTACGTGGGATCTGCCATATTTTTTTTGAAGTTATACTATACGAAATGCATTAGAATATGAATACGAAAAAGATAGAGGAAAATTTTTGCGCGATAAGGTGAAGTTGGAAAACGTGTCGCTGCTGTTTCGGACGCAAGATTTCTAATCAATCGTCTACCAATTGGTTCTTTGTTTAAACATCCTTATATAAATAATCCGGCTGGTGAAATAATTCCATCTCACAAATGAGGCACCATCCGTTTCATGGCCGATCCCCTGTGGTGGGTTGCGCCAGGACTCTGAGGAACAAACAACCAACCAACAAAAGCCTGCACGCGCTAGGTGGCGGTTAGGATTTATCGTGGTTGTCTTCCGAATCCAAGCCAACCGACAAGCTCTGACTTCACAGGGATTCCCTGGCCACCAGACGCCTTCAGAAGTGGCCTGCAGCTCAGCCTGTCATCCATAATCATGTGATTTTGAACGCTTACTATGATTCAGCACCTTCTTTTCCAGTTATATTACAGTAAAATAGTTGGAGGCCCTTTCTATTTGTGTTAACAAGAAGCTCAGTGATACTCTAATGGCCAGGCAATCGCACTTCAGTACAATATGTCAACATAGGTAATGTTGTTTCAGTAACTTGTAAAGTTGTCGCACGCAATAATTCTTCACTTGTCTGAGTCTTGCTGATTCGCCGAACTTCAGTAGCTGTGCATATACTGCCTAATGATTCCCCTAACCTTGTTTTTGGCATGTTCTAGACATAAATTTCATGATTTTACGCTTCAATACGTTTGATAAAAGATGAAGTAAATATTGCATCATGATATGAAGTCTTGCCTCTGTAGTCACTAATATACTTTACGAGCACCGTAAACGCTAGGAAATGTTCTCGAACTGAATGAGAATGTCATCTCAGAACGTAGCAATTGAACAGTGGTAGATCTCATAAAACTTTGGTGGTTCCTCTGTTTATATAAATCAGATCGGCGTACCATTCAAAGCAATTTTACCTTGTTGCAAAGGCAAACTTATGTACTTCATGAGCATATCCAGCTTTTCTGGGCACCAGCGGCTTAGTTCGCGTAAACGACACCACGTGCTGTATGAACCTTAAATAATTCGCTAGTACCGCCATGACGTATGCAGTGACGTAACATTGAATAAAATATAGTATAAAAAATGATGCACTTAACCTGTGACTGTCGCTCTACCTCACAGCACAGATAAATTAGTGCGGTGTGTCAGCGTAATCTCGACGATGATGACTGGTAATGAATTGACGATTAGTAATGATCCAAACGATTGAGGGATGAAATATACACTGCATTGTTCAGCCAGCAGTTCAGATGAACACCGTTTTTTACATAGCTGAGACTAAGCACATTGCGAGTCACTGCAATTGACGTAGTACATCTGCGGCTACGCTAGCAAGCTTTACGGCAAACTGTTCCAAGTAGTTGTGATCCAAGGCAACCCATAAAAAATAAGCCAACTATTACCTGTTAGTCTGGAGCGAGCAAAAAGAGACAAAACACTGCGTTTCTAAGCGACAAAGTAAAAACATTGGATAACTTAATTAGTATTAGTTTGAAGAAAAATACATCCCCTTTGTCTTTCAGGTATGATGTAGTGGGTGGCGTGTCAATCTCAGGATGTTGGGCGTGTTTAGGTTGTGGATTCGACTCAGACGCACAGAGTTTCTTAATTTTTTTCTTTCTTTGCTGCGCTCGTTTTTCAGCCTTAATCACGATGTGCGCATGAACAAAATTTTTAAAAACAATTTAAAAGCCGAATTTCAGCCAATAATGGGTGTCCCAGTGTGCAGCGCCAGCGTGCCATGTTCCAGTGTCTGCACCACACTGGTCAAGTAATCAGGTATGGCGCTGAGTCAGTGCCACTGGGTTTTGCGATAGGGGATGCGAAACATGCGCAGGAAGTGTGACCTTGTTGTAATTTTTTTAATTAGGTTCGAACATTACCAAATCATGCTGAATACATGCACAAATCTCGTCGCTCAGACACGTGTTGAACAGTCGCGTATGCTTTATATAACTAGATGTTTACAGTTGTGCAACGACGTCAACAGCAACATGGTTATTACGAACACAAAAGAGGCAAGTGGATACGTAGCGCTTGTGCTTGCGAGTATGGTAACTATGGTTAGTGGTGCATAGAGCAACTTCAGCGGATGTCGATGAAGTATTCACGCTAAGCCTACGTAAGTCCTGTGGCCCTGCCGGGGTGGTCTAGTGGCTAAGGTATTCGGCTGCTGACCCGCATGTCGCGGGTTCAAATCCCGGCGGCGGCGGCTGCATTTACGATGGAGGCGGAAATGTTGTAGGCCCCTGTGTACAGATTTGGGTGCACGTTAAAGAACCCCAGGTGGTCGAAATTTTCGGAGCCCTCCACTACGGCGTCTCTCATAATCATATGGTGGTTTTGGGACGTTCAACCCTACAAATCAATCAATCAACGTGAATCCTGTGTCATAGGAGTACATATGTGATGTTTATAAAATTGAATGACCAGCAACGCTTCCACAATTGCCGTTTTGCGAGCAATGGGGTGTTTTTCTAAAGAACTTTCGAGACCTAAAGCGGCGCTGTGGTACTGTACTTGATTTCCACGCAGAGTGCTTGGTTCCATTTCTCCTGGTACCATATTATCAAACTTTTGCATTCATCGGGTCAACGTTGCCGGTTTAAGTTTTTCTTGATGCTCTCGAACTTAAAATACAAGTGTCTGTTCCCGCCACTCCAGGGTCAACGAACTATCAATCACCTATGTCGTACGCCCGCATATCACCATTGTGTGAAGGAAAAGGTTTGACGACGTATGTATGCAATGGCATTTGCAAGTTAATCATGTCATGACCTGTCAAACTTATTCGAGAAGCTTTCTTACCCCTAAATACCAATTTTGGTTCACCCCAAGATAAGGAAGTGATATATATATATATATATATATATATATATATATATATATATATATATATATATATATATATATACATATATATGTATATATATATATATATATATATATATATATATATATATATATATATATATATATATATATATATATATATATATATATATATATATATATATAAATATATATATATAACGCACTTGGCCGCGAATGAAGCCAGGCCGCCTACGATAAGCAAGAGTTTATCGGTATACCACAAACATTTGAAGGACCGCATTGCAATGCTATGCTAATTGCAGCACGTTGACAGTGACTCCAATCGAAAGCTGAGGGTCAGCAGGACTACATACGGTGCACTGACCATTGTTAGAACCTGCTCAGTTTTACTTCAGTGTACGTTTTTGTCTAAAAAAAAAAACAGGCCACTTTTTTGCCGATTCATAGACTCCCTTTGCACGATATTTAACTGCTCTGGGAACGAAATCGAAGCTTATCCCAACATGATCACTGCAGCCTTCTCGTTCATTTAGGTTTGCATACGCACTTTGTTGTCTGCGTTTTTCATCATTCACCCTCTAAAAATGTTTATTTGAGAAAAACTCACTGGTTCTATTAAAAACGCGCTAGCTTCGAGCCGAAACCGCTAGGGACACTGGCTGTTATGTTTCCAGGAAAGCTGGCTATGGTGTTCTTTGTTTATTTTACTCACGTGAAACATGCAGTGAGCTGTTTGACGAATGATCAGTGCATGAGCTGGTATTACAAGTCTATTTATGGGTCGGTATATTGCCACGGTGGGGACTAGAAAACCGAATCATGCAGCCACGCCTTAATGTTGCACTGAAAGCCTCCTCAATCGTAAACCAAACAGAGCTTGCATAACATCCTCTGCTTTCAATCTAGTCGATCTTCCGAGGTAATTCCTAGCACTAAAGAGCGAAATTACAGATGGAGTAGCTCGACAGGGCACACAGCGTCAAGCAATAAAATATAACGTTTATTTTCCCTGTGATTACGAAGTGCGTTTGCATTCATTTGCTTAGGTGACTCCACATTATCACCGGTAAAAGAATTCCTATTTATGTATTATCTGACTTTTTTCTCTGAGGTTGCTGTTACGACCCTAGCTTGGTTGAAGCCCTCCGGGGCCACATAGAATTCCATCATGTACATCGTGCTTCATTTGGTTTCACAATTTCCTTTCGGAGTAAGTGTTTTTGTTTGAATGTGAGAAGACTTCTCTGTTTTCCTCTCTTATTTGCTCAAGGCACGTGGTAAAGTGGTGATCATTACGGCATTGCATTCTGTTGAAGCATGATGGCAAAGCTTCAAACTCGCACACTAATTAGAACGAATCAGAGGGAATCTATGTCGTATGTGCGCAGCTTACGTCTTTCAATACCGGAAACCTTCAAGTGTGCGCGGAAATTGCAGTTCCGCTACATGTGATCACGTAATAAAAGAAAGGAAGCTGGTACGCTCACCTTCCTTTCGTCTCTTTGGTTTCGAGTCATGAAGAAACTAAAGTCAAGCAGTCAAGTGGAAATCTCTACTTGATTATTCCCCCCAAGCATCTCGTTTTCTTCCTAATATTGTTTTGTCTGACCTTTGGTGCAGTTTTTCCATACGAGAGCGTGAATCTAATGCTCCATGAAGCAAACTTTCGGTGGAAGTATACTGAGCAAGAAAGTAGCGTAATGATTAAAACAAAGTTCTGCGTGCTCTCAAGCCCGAAACAAGGCAAGCACTAGTGTGTGCTCGCACTTCAATTACAGAGCATTCCTATTTATTTGAAATGACAATTGACGCGTTCTCGCGTCTACTTCGCCGACACCGCTTGTTCTGCAGGGTTGAGTGACGCTGACCGCTGTCAGCTGCTGATAGGCGGAACCATTTATAGGGAGTCGTTTGGAAGCTCTGCTCCTTGAACTGTGACCCAAACGAGATAGTGAAATTTGCAAACGCCGTATGCTTAAGCAAGTTTTCTTGGGGCACCTGCGACAAATGTTGCTGGCACCTCAGAGGCATGTGATTTTTCTTTCTATCTATAGACTATATGCTACTCTCGGAGAAATCATTTCAAGTTATTCCTACACAGTATATTATCTTGCTCTCAATTGGGTGTGATCATGAATAATATTGGCTTTTCACCTAGTCATTCTCTACTATTTAGATATATATGCCTAAGGCTCACATTACTGCAATAAGCGAAAAAGTATATATATGCATTTCACACAGATTTTCACAACTGATCATTTCAAGTAAGCTTTGCATCCATTTCTTGCAAATTATTCATTTTTTTATCTTCAGCTGCTTATAATATTGATATCGCGTAGCGTATTACCATAGCTAATGTAGCACACTGGACTAAATTGCACATTAAGATAGCTTTAGAGCTGCATTTCTTCAATATGTTTTGCTTTCTTCATCATGGTTTCTGTTGGTATTGAAAGCGCATAGCTAATTATTTCTCCATTCCCAAGACCTAATACTCATATAGCATAACTCACCTATTTTTTGTTGTTTTCCAGCGTGTGAAACCCATTATTTGAGCTCTCATTTATAGTATCCCTGACGCAATACCCTTATGCTCCTGTAAATTGAGTGTAATTTGGATGTAAGAAATGAAATGTGCTTGTTCATGATGCCGTATGCTTGAGTATACTGGGCTACATGCATTGCTTATCTATTGTTTTCTTCATAAGAATAAGCTTCGTCTTTCTTCACCGCTCACAATTTCGTCATTACTCGCAAAGTACGTAAGCCCCATCGGGGTGTTAAGGTTGCTTTTTTTTAATGACCATTTGTGAATCTCAGGTTCCTTCAAGGCATCGCCGAGTGTTCCGCGAAGGTTTCTTTAAGTCCTGAGTTGCAGCATCTGGAAACGCAAATGTTTTCGTGGCAGCGTGTAATTACGCAGGACCATTGTTACTCCGGTGCTCGGGTTGCTTCATTGTGCCAGATGGTTGTGCAACTGTAATCACAACTTTCACAGCGCGAGAACTCTCTTACAGCCTAATGCACGAAGGCCATGAAAAAAAAATAGCCTTGTTCACTGGACTAGCAGATTACCCCTAGCAGTACAGCAAAGGGGGACACTTTTCTGCGAGCAACAACAACTAGCTTGAATATTTTCAGAAAGCATTGAGTACGGTGGCGCAAACGCTCCTGTGCCTACCTTTCTAATGTTGCAAGGCTCGCGTGTTTCTTGCAGGTAACGCATTTATGATGCCACAGAGTACTGAAAAGCTCCGCTGACAACTGAGGATCCAGAAAAAAAATTAAACGTTCAAGAAAGGTGCGACTCAAGAAGCACCACTTGGGTAGAGAGAACTAGCGGTGGACGTCACAAAAACTATGTTTACCTTCTAGAATACTCTGGAGTTAAGTTAAGGTACGTCTGATTTGGCGCAAGTGGCTCTTGTACGACCATTCATTATGTCCTATATTTTGTTGCTCTGACCTCACACCAGGAAATCTTCTAACAGGCACAGTAAGAAACTTCTGAATATCAAAAATAAAAAAAGTTGCAAATTATGCGTCGCGTGTTTTCAAAGCTGGTCACCTTGATGACCTTACTGACTTCCGCTCTTTATGCCTATGAACGTTTTCGTAGTGCATAGAAGGAAACCTTTGGGCCCTCGCCGAAATGTAGCAGACACTAAAAAGAAGTGTTCGCGTATAGCACAGAGAATTTTTTATCTTAGTGAGCAAATGCAATGCTGTCATCTTTACGATCAGGTTTTATCTGATTTCATTCTACGGCGTGCCCTGTTCTCTGAAACACCCAGAACAAGAGCTGAAGGTGCTGTACGAGTGGGCACTTCAATTAAGTGAAAAACGTTTTGTAGTTACTACGAGCTCACAATAAAACTACTTGAAAACTTACTTGAGAAGGTATTGAAATAAACTAAAACAGTGTAGAACACAATGAGGTCCACTTTATACGTGGTATCGTCTAATCACAAGAAACATCCACACTGACAGGAGTCTTGGCGAACACTTCACTGTTGAAAATTATAGCTACCCAGCTGCATTATCCACTTCAGCATCTGGACTTGTATTTTTGCTGACATGGTATTGGCATACATTAAAGCAACCTCTCTTTTTGGCTGGTTCAAAAAAACAGCAGCCCGTCATGTTTTTTAATGGTCACGTGTAGAATCTGTCACTCTGTCGCGCATGGTGAAGCTCTATTCCAAACTTAAGAAAAATAGGGATCCAAAACCCATTATTAACGCACGGTTCAAAAAACTTTGGCAGAACCTCAATACGTTTAAATCAGTTAGCTCAAAAAGATATTGCGACGTTTCAAGACGTTTGGGTTTCTACAAGAGGCTGAATAGAGAGTAATCACTCTACGGTTGAGTGGGCCAGCAGGCCGGGCCGAAGAGGGAGGGGGGGAGCGGTGCACCAGACAAAAAAAAAACATAACAGCCCAGAGAATGCCCTGTTAGTTTTATCAGAGACAGCTGAGCACATTGCTTCATCACCAACACTATTGAAGCTGCTGTTCATCGAGCAGAGGGTTTGCGTGGAGAACAATCGCAGGCTGGTTCACTTCACACACTGTGCTAAAGGGGCAAAATGAGCGGGAAAGCGGCTCGCTTCATAAAATCGCTGGCTTGCTCAGCGTGCCGCGCATGTGCAGTTTGCATGTCCACTCATTCACTGGGCCCGCTGGTCCACTTAGTCGCTCAGCTATTACTCTCTAATAAGCACTACGCTCAGACGCCCTTTGATTTCTTGTGAACCTGCACAACAGCCCTTCATAGCGTGCCACTGTTTACGTCTAGGTGTTTGTGGCCAATCTAGCTGTTCACCACAAATCGGTTAACCGGAAACATATACGCACAAACAGCTTTTATCTGACCTGCACTACAGTTTTGAGTATATAAACCTGCAATGACCTACTTATTGTCTTCATACTGCGGGCGTCGTGCTTCCTGTGTCCCGCATGTAGTTAAAGCGAGGACAACGGAGACTTCACGTCAGAACAAACAACAATTTGTTTAACTAAATCGTGGCATACAGCAGGGTAGGCCCATGGACGAGACATCGTCACGGCGACCATGATATCCGAGCAGCAGCAATCGGCCAGCACCGGTGGCAGCATCTGCCCTTCCTGGCAATTGAGGAACCTCTCCGTTGGTCAGCACGCAGGCTGACCCTTTCGGAAAGGACAGGTGGGCCATGCGCACCGTTACTGCACAATACGTGGTGCTATCTCTAGATGACCGGTACGCGTGGTTACCCCCCCCCCCCTCCTCAAGAAAACGTGGTGGGGACTGCAGGTTGGCTCGCAAGGTGCGGCTGCAGGAATCCTAATTACAAAAGGCATGCACACTGACAGGGGTCTTGGTGAACATTTCACTGTTGAAACTAATAGCAGCCCAGCTACATTCACTTCAGCATCACGACTTGTATTTTTACTGACATGAGACTGGTATACATTAAAGCAACCTCTCTTTTTTGTCTGGTTAAGAAAAACCAGCAGGACCTCATATTTTTTTAATGGTAACTTGTAGAATCAACAATTTATTTATACCACTGTTAAAGGCATACATCTTTTTGATTAGCTATTACGAAGGTTATCATAATACTCTGCCTGACTACGTCCACTGCTTGACAAATGCATCTCTCTTGTAATTGAATACACTAATTACGAAGATATTGCCAGTCTAGTACCAGCGGCCTCAAACGGCTTTATAATCTTCTCACGCTTTGATTCTCGCGCCTGTTTCATGCGCGACACCTCGAAGTGTTGTCTGGCTTGCTGTACCGCGTCGGTCAGCCTCTGCCTGATGTGATCTGCAAACTTTACATAAGGTCTCAAAAAAAACTGGTTCAACATGTAAAAGCACTGTCCTGCGGAAAACCAGCAACCAGCAACGTGTCATTGTGAGCGAAAAAGTTTTGTTGTGATTTTCTATGTTGATTTCTTTCCGCATAAATTAACGAAGCATGGGGGAGGGGGGTACGGGGTTGAAGGTGTTTTTCTAGGATAAAGAAAAAGATTGGGTAGCTTATGTGGCAAGATTGAAAGACGCGTAAAAGGGAGTAAAAAGGTGGTTGCTAATGCTCGCTCAACTAAGCTCGTTAAGAAGCTTACCGCGTGTTCGACGGGCATTGCATTTACAAAGTTCCTCGAATGTGTGGCAGTGTCTACATCATTAGTATGCCAGATGTGACATTATGAGGCTGCGAGAGCGTGACGATTCTTTGAAGGATGGAATGTCGTCTCACCTCACATTGCCTTGAATGCGGTTGCACTGCTTTCTTAGCACAAACCTCGATCATCGATCGGTATCATAATCAAAGTACACCTGAGATTGGTGTGGCATACCAGAATAAAGTTGTTTTCATTCATCCATGAGGCATACTCTTGGTGAAGCGCGTTGGCAATTGCGTTAGTCAGTCATCTGGTACGTTATCACATTAGCAGCACAAAAGATTTGTTTCATTGATCAGGTGCAATCTTGTTGGCGCACGGTTTCCTATATATATATATTACTATATATATATATATATATATATATATATTATATATATATATATATATATATATAATATATATATATATATATACAGGATGTCGCACATAACTTGAGCCAAAAGTTGAAATCGAAAGACACTTCAGTGGCGAATTGAACTCAACGCGTACTACTCGCACTAGCCTGTAGGCACTCAGGCTATTTTTTTATTTCTCCCCATACTAAATATATATTTTTAATTACTTATTTTGTTTATTATTGGCTGGAAACCCAAACTTTGAACACTGAGATGTAGAGCACGTTCAGAAACCACCAAAAAAATTGTTTCCTATGCGATACGTCTAGCACTGTTATTTTTTACGCGTTGTAAAGAAAGCCTTTAGCAGCACTATAGCAGTGCGTCGCGGCCAATCACACAGCTTCTTTTCACGTTTCACGGCTGCTGCTGCTGAAAAACATTTATTCACAGATGTTATTTACAGGGAGGGTGGGCACGGTCCTTAAAGGGCCGCCCCGTACAAACACTAGGTGAGCTCCCTCTTACGGGAGCCCATTGGCGTTGGCCGCGGCCCGGGCACGCTCGACCAGGGCCCGTTGGGCCGTCAGGTCAGAGCAGCCGAGCAGGGCTGCCTCCCAGTCCTCCCGCGAAGGGTTGGGTAGTGGGGTAAGGTTTGGGGTTTTTTGGCATGCCCACACCATGTGGAAAATGTCAGAGGAATTTTCCTCACAATGCGGGCACTTCCCCGTACAAGCAGGGTCAAAGTGTTTCATGATTGCCGGGCACAATAGAGTTTTAGTATAAAGGCGAAGGAGGATTTGCTCCTCCGCCTTCGTGAGGCCCTTACAGGGTTCGGATAGACGTTATGGCCGGATTGGTAAAATGTGTGACCTCCTTAAAGGTGTAGGCGGGATTGGGTTCGAGTTCCGGATCGGTAGGGGACGAGGACGGTGCCCGGAGAGTGAGCGCGCGGGGCGGCGGCATCGGCCGTCTCATTACCATCGAGGCCCGTGTGAGCCGGAGCCCATATGATCGTTCGGTGCGCGGGGGCACCTAGGTAGCTGCTGTTCTGCAAAATTTTGTAAGCACGGGACGGAATGTATCCCTGTTCAATATTGCGACAGGCACCCCTTGAGTCCGTGATGATGACCCTCGAGTCCTGATCTGCGGCGGCTAGTGCGATGGCGATCTCCTCCGCGTGCGTAATGTTATGTGCACGGAATGTGAGTTCGTTTACACACGGTGTTTTGGTGGACGACCGCAGCCGTGTACCAACCACCGTGGTGCGGGCCGGAGGCGTCCACGTAGAATACTCCGAATTTGTGGCCGTAGTGTCGAGCCAAGGCTTCCGCGCAAGGCGTCGGCCACTGTAGTCGTCTCGGGTCATGTTAGCCGGAAGAGGGCGCACGTGCAAGGAGTATCGCCAAACTTCTGGAATCCGTACGCGCTCTTCCGTGTGTATTGAATGATTGATGTGTAGCCGGGCAAGGAGGCGGCGACCCGACGGTGTTTTAGAGAGTCTAGTATATTGGTTTGTCAAGTGCGCCTCTCTCAGCTCCTTGAAGGTGTTCACCATTCCCAAGCCCAAAAGGCGCTGGTTTGAGGTGCTGAAAGGAAGGTCGAGGGCGCGCTTGTAGATTTTGCGGAGAATGACTTCGAGTGCATTCTCGTCGGATTTGCGTAGGTGGAGGTATGAAGCCGAGTACATGACTCGGCTGGTTACGAATGCATGTGCCAGCCGCAAGGCATCTTTGCATCGTAAACCCCCGCGCTTGTTGGAAACCCGGCGGACCATCCGGCCACCTGGTCCCCCACCTTACGCAATTTGGCCAATGTTGTGTCTGCTCTGCGATTTTTGTGTATAAAAAGCCCCAGTACTCTAATCTCATCGCGTTCGGGTATTGGTCCGCTGTGAAGGGAGAGGTTGATTTTAGTGGTGCACTTTGGTGAGGGGCGTATGTGCACGAATTCCGATTTGGACGGGGAGCACTGAAGGCCGCAGCGACAGGCATAGTCATCCACGATGTCCGCCGCTTGCTGCAGGCTTGCCTCCATGTCTCCTGTCGAGCCGTGTGACGCCCATATGGTGATGTCGTCGGCGTACAGCGCATGCTGTATGCCTTCGACTTTCGCCAGCTGAGCGGGGAGTCTCATCATTGCCACATTGAATAGGAGGGGCGAGAGGACCGCTCCCTGCGGAGTCCCTCTCGTGCCCTAATCGGTAAGGGCCGTGTTCAATGTCCTGAATCCGAATGTATGATTGTCGGTCAGTGAGGAATTGTTTAATATAGTTGAAAGTGTTTTGGCCGCAATCCACCTGTGAGAGATGTGTTAGAATAATTTCGTGGGTTACGTTATCAAAGGCCCCCTTCAGATCCAAAGCGAGCACAACTTTGTCATCCAGGGGATACTCGACTGGATCGAGGATCTCATGGTCGAGCTGAAGCAAGACATCCTTGCGCGGACCGGTGTGGGCGTAACCCGACATGGTGTCTGCAAATGCATGTTTTGGTCTCCAGGAACGCGCACAACCTGTCGTGCACCATCGTCCTCCATTAATTTTCCCACACAAGAAGTAAAGGGAGATGGGGCGGAGGTTGTCCGTGTAATGGCTTTGCCCGCTTTGGGTATGAAAGTGACCAGGGCGGTCTTCCACTCAATTGGTAGGCTTGTTTTTTCCGATCCAAATGGAATTTATGTAGGCAAGGAGCATGCTCCAGTAGGCCGAGTCAGGAAGATTGGCAAGTAATTTCACGGTGATTTTATCCCTTCCCGGCGCCGTTCCTCGCCTCATTTTTGCTAGGGCTGCCTTCAGGTCGTGTAACTGGAACAGTTGATCCAGCTCCGCGTTCTCGGTACCTGCATACGAGTACGCCGGCCCTCGGGAGTCCTGCTGTGTGCATAGATATTGGTCTCGGAGTTTACATGCCAATTTGGCTGTGTCTCCGTCGAAGCTGTGAAATGCTCGTTGCAGATGCTTTTGTGTCTCTGTTCGAGTTTGGGTCAAATCAATCAAGGCGCGGAAGAGGCGCCAGGTACTCCGGCTGGACATTTGTCGAGCGGCCGTGTTGCAACGGTCCACCCAGTTAGAGTCAGCGAGCTGGGCCGCGTACTCTGCTGCTCGCTGGGTGAGCTCAGCGATGCGAATTTTGAGCTTTCGGTTGTGTTTTTGCCGGCACCATCGGCAGACGAGGCTGCGCCGGGCCTCCCAGAGGTGAAGGAGATGGTTATCCACCGCCGGAGTTGCCTCGGAGAGTTTAATTTGTGTTTCTGTGGAGCGTAATGAGGAAACCAGTTGCTGGGACCAAGCATGGTATCCTTGCTCCTCAATGGGTGTCGAATTAGCGTATATTTGCCGAAACTTCGTGTAATCGGGTAATTTTGCCTCTCCGTAGGGTCTTGCCAAAGGATAGTTGTGAATGGTAGTGTTGAGTATGCAGTGATCGCTGCCGAGGGTCTCTTCAGTGTTGACCCAATCCGCATACTGAATGTTTTTTGTAAGGGTAAGGTCCGGACATGTGTCCCGGGTCACGAAGTTACCCACGCGAGTTGGGTAGGCAGGGTCGGTGTGAAGAGTTAGGCCCAGCGTGGACATAAGTTCCGCTAATTTACGTCCACGTTTCTCTTCACGTGCATACCCCAGAGTGTGCTGGGGGCATTAAAACCACCCACGATTACAGAGGGTCCCTGCCCGCAGCCTTTAAGGCGCGGCTAAAAAGGTCTGCGAATGTAATGTTGCTTAGTTTCGGTGAGCAATAAATGTTTAGCACGTGCAGTGGTGGGTCCTGTTTACGCAGCGGAAGAAGTGTCACCATCACGTACGAGAAAGCTGGCTTAAGGTCGAGATCAACTAGGTTGGCCGTATAATTTTTGTGCACGCAGATGCAAGATAAAGGGTCCTGCTGAAACGTAGTATAGTTTGTGAGTGTGGCAGCACTCCTTGGCTCCTGGAGGGCTACCACAGCAGGAAGGTTTTGAAATGCTGCGAGGAAAAACCGGAGGTTGGCGCGCTTAGTGTGAGCCTTAAAGCCCCGACAATTCCACTGGGTGATTTGGATGGGAGTGGCCGTATTGGATACGTTTCGCGGTGCGCTGTTATTTTTTCCGCGTTGTAAAGAACGCCTATAGCAGCACTATAGCAGTGCGCTCGCGGTCCGTCACACGGCTTCTTTTCACGTTTCGTGGGTTTCCAGCTCATATTTGAAAAATAGGTGGTTAAGAATTTTAAGTAATTATTATGGGGAGAAATGAAAAGCAGCCTGAGTACCTGCAGGCTAGTACGAGTAGTATGTGTTTGGTTTAATTTGCCTCCTAAGTGCCTTTCACTTTCACATTCTTGGGTCAAGTTATGTCGGACAGCCTGTATGTATGTTCTTTTAAATAAATGTTCATTTCGGTTGTTACACCGATGGTTGTCCGGCTTCGTTCTCTTGTGTGTTTTCATTTTCAGCGTTACCCTGCGATGGGAAGAAAAGCACCCAATACGAGCATTTGTGGTGACAGATACGACTTGGTTTTACATTTGCTTTTTTTCTATTCTGTGTCAAAATATTATACATCGTGCTCATATAAAAAAACACAAAGCCACAAGATATGCTGCTGAATTCAGAGGAAACACTGTGACAATGTTTTTTGAATTTTGCCAACAAAGGAAAGAGAAACAGCAACACTAGGAACGCAGACAAATTGAGAAAGAAGAAATACACAACCTTCCGCTTGTTCAAAGTATTGCAAGGACACAAAAATGTCTTATTGTTTTCGTACTAGTAGAAACGATAAGAATTTCATGTTCTACTAAGAAGTTAAGTGTTTTGAATGTCCGAAACAGATCGTGTGCTCACTCATAGTTATACAGCAACATCATACACAGACTACGGGCCTAGCTTTATTGTTGAGCGCCTTTCAGCGAAACTACCCACATTAATCTACACTAGTCTGAATGTGTACAAGAAGCTTCGTGTGACATCTGAAAGCGAATGCTAGGTGACAGCCCAGGTTTGTCGCGTGAAATGAATTCGGGGTGAAATGTGCTGCGATTACAGTGTTACGTCTAGGAATTAAGAGGATCACAGATGCAGGCGCACACGTCCACATCAAATGGACTCTCTCCGCAAACTTGTTACTAGGTCATAATTCGAGTTTACGAAACATCTAGCACAGGATTATCCGCTATTTACACCAAGCACGCGTTGCTGGTTCGGACACCGTAAGAACATAACTTATGCTTAGAGCAGCGACGAGGTGATGGAAACAAACTGCGCCCTGTTAATTGCTTTCTTCCCGCTGTATGTAAACTGTTTTAAGAGTGTGTATGTGATTCAAGCGGATTTTCGAGATGTGTGTAAGAGGCGAGATAGCGTTCTCTCATTACTTAAGTAGCGAGCAGCTGTCTGTGTCTGCCACTCATACTCGCACATCACCGCTTAGCGCACTCTGAGGTCGTTTGGCTGAAAGCTTTATTTAACCGACACCACCTTTTTCCCGCCTGTTGGACAAAAACTAGTATCATATTGCGTTCTGAAAATAAGCGCGGCAAGTTGGGAAGCATACCTGGTGCGTCAGTTCCAACGTCCCAAATTTTCTTAAGCAGGCGACGAGCTTTGCCGTCTTGAAAATGTCTGGAAATCGTCTGACTCGTGCGAAAGCTGTGAAAACTGCTTTGTCTGTGGGAGGATGCAAATACTTGCAGGCTGTAAATACGTTCGCCTGATCGGCAGTAGAATGTGAGTAATGTATAAGAGAACAAAAGCTGAATGACGAAGATAAAAAAAATGACGTCTCTTATACTGCAAGCTAATATTGCTCTCGTATGTAAAATGGAATAATGTTGTAAAACATTAGTTCATGTTACATGCTTTGTTAGGGTCATCGGAAACAGCAAGGAATCTGTTTTTATAATATTCAGGCCTAGCTTTCTTTAGGTGAGAGTTTAACTTGTTGCTCACTTTCTTATACTCGTCCAGAAGCGCTAAATCTTTTAGATTAAAAATTGATGGTACATGATATCTCGTGCTTTAATTCTCTGATGTAACTCTTTTGTTACCCATCGTTTTCTACTTCTTTTGTGTATTTTTGCATAACGTTTAGGTAAAGCTCCTTCGTGGCAATGCTTGACCTCTTTCGGAAATCTATCGTATGAGAGGCTTGGATTTTCTTCCTCGAGAACATTTGACCAGTCGACAAGCTCGATCATTCAGCGAAAAGCAGAGAGAGATGTTTCATCGAACCTACGATAAGGAACAGGAGCAGAACGAGTTCGGCATATTCTATTTTTTTAGCAGGAAATATGCAGAAAATGGGTAGGTGGTCACTCAAATAAATTGGCCAAGAACAAAATACCATTCCTAGCACGTTGATGACTGATGGTGTCTCATACAGTAAAGAGGCTTTGTCAAATAAATTCAATTCATACTTCTTAACCTCAGGTACATAATCGTCTTCCGCCGAGCAAATAAACGTTGAAAAATACATAGCTTCCTCTTGTATGAATTCTCTATTTCTATCGCCATGCAGTGAATTGTCGATCTGTTCTTTTCTTAAGGGGATAAATAAAAATACTGTGGCCGGTAACGATGAACTCAAAGCCATTCCAATAACTTTTGTTGCAAATTTACTTGGGGCACCTTTACAACATATCTGCAACAGAGCGCTAGTTACAGGCATTTTCCCAGCTGATATGAAAACTGCGAGGGTAACAATCTTACATAAAGGAGGCCCTATCAATAATTTCAATAATTACCACCTGATATCGGTGTTACCCTTATTCCTCGAAAGTGTTAGAAAACGTAATAAAAACAAGGATAACCAAGTTTCTCGATGATCATGAACTACTTGTGTGTGAGCAATGCGGCTTTCGAGCAAAGAAATCTACAGAATTGACATTACTTGGCATTAAAGAACAAATCGCTCAAAATATAGACAGCAAGCAGTTCACCCTGGGAATATTTTTAGACTTTCGAAAGGCATTCGATTCGGTTAAGCATCATATTTCGTTAAAATAATTACCGTATTATGGCATTCGAGGTATTGCTCTAGAGTTAGTACTAGCTATTTAACAGACAGCTTTCAATATACAAGTGTTCACGGGTATAATTCCCAGTTAAAAACAATAACACTAGGTGTGCCTCAGGGTTCTATACTGGGACCTCTATTTTTATTATTTTTCTAAATGATATCGTTCATGTGCCAGTGGCTTCTTCTACAGTTATGTATGCAGATGATACAAGTTTGTTCTTCTCTGGCAGCTGTCAAAAATATCTTGAGAAGAAAGCGAATGAATGCCTGGTCTCCCGTTCTTACTGACTAGATTCAAACTAACTGCAGTTGAATGTTAGTAAAACTAAATTTATTTCATTTAATAGCGAAAACAAGTGTCAAGATTACAAGATTTCTCTCTGGTTTAAAAATAATGAAATCCAACAAGTCTCTTCGTTTATATTTTTAGGTGTACTTTTTATTGAGCACCTAAGTTGCACACCCCAAATAAATAAAGCACACGCCAATATGTCTCGATCGATTTCGATTTTAAATAAACTTAGGTCCCTAGTTCCAAACTGGTTATTATTCTTTGGTTCGATCTCATCTACATTACTGTCTTTCAATTAGGGGCACAACTTCAAAAACCAATCTTGACAGGCTGTTAGTTTTACAAAAAAGGTCTGTACGCTACATAGAAAATCTGCAACCTAGAGAACATACTTCTCCATTTTTCGGCAAGCTTCACATACTTACTGTCTACCAATTATACAATAATAAACTCAGCTTATATGTCATTAAAGTAATAGGAAACCCCGTTGGCACTTATATGGAGCATTGCTACCCAAGCGATGCTCCCTAGGAACTACGCTTTGACCGTTTTCGATTTCCTTTTTTCAGAGCAACATATGGTAAGCAAACTTTATCATATCATATATCTTACCTAATCCACGAAAATAGCTATGTCTGTGAACTTTTGAAAGAACATAGCACTAATAACAGTGTGATGAAAAAAGTTAAGATGTACTTCCTTTCTTGTAAGGAGCCTTATTGTAATATTTATTATAAATATTTTTTGTGTCGTTCGTGCTTTTGCATATTATATGAAAAATTGCTCAATTTCTTTTTTTCAAATGTATTTCTCTATGGTACTTAGTAATTCTGTCAGAAATTTCTCCTTGTTGCATTTATATATCTATTTTTTATATTGGTACTGCAAATTGGTGATGACTGTAATGTGTTATTTTAAAACGTATGTGTTGACATCTGTTATACTTGTTGAATTTGAATTTTGTGTCCCCTCATTGAAAAGCAGAATTAAATTTGTATCCTTTGTTTCAATTTTGTATGGGTGGAGGGACCTTAGTCAGGCAGAGGTAATCTGCCTTTAGTCCCTTCAACCAAGGCAATCATTGCTTTCGTCACAATAAACAGTGAATGAAGTGAATTACGAATGAAACTATATAAAATATTAATTTGTGCTTATATGTAGAGAAAATTTTAATGTAATTATTCAAAATGAACACTTCATATTAAAAAAATAGGTTATTTTTCTTTTTTTTCAAAAAACCTAATATTTTGAATTCCATATTAAAAATGTAAGATGAAATATTTATAGAGAGATGTGTTTGATCTTCCACTAAATGCCTGCTTCTTTTGGATATTAAGTTCTTGCACACTCTTCATTGCTGAAGTTAAAATAGTAAAGAAGGGCTCAACCCAGACCTGCACACATAAGTACTTAGAATTTGAACCACATATTGCTATTTGCTGGAAAATATTCGGAGTTTTTTTATGCTAACACGAGAGAAGTTTGGAAGAAGCAGGTTGGAAGTGATGAAAAAATCACCGGAGGGTAATATCACTGGGGCAAACTATTGGAAAACCGGCATAGGTTCCACCAAAACCGGGACACTTCCTTTTTTTTTCGTAACATGCCTAACCTTTTTTCCTTTTTTTCTAACCTTTTTCCTTTTTTCTTAACAATGTTCTTAGGAGCATTGTTACGAAAGGCCGTACTTGGAGCAGTGGCTCTTATTTTTGTGTTATATGCACTTTAGGACTTTACCTTAGTGCACAGACAGTTCCCGGTGTCATCCTTTATGTAAGCTCATATGAGTATTGTCATTCAATATTATTCCATAATCATTGTTCATTTACGATAATAATGAATCAGCAGATGTCACTTTTGTTAACTGTATCTAACTTTCTGCCTTTTTTATTTAGCTGCAGCCGTGTCTAGCTGGTATATGTTTGGCTCACCCTCTTCAACATCTTGAAGTAATATTCGAAATACATTCAAAAAGTAGTGAATATTAGATATTGGCTGAACTTTGGAAGTTAATCAGTTGTACAGGAATTATACTACGATATTTTTTTAAACATTACAGCAAGAAAAACAGCGAGGCAAGTTTAACACCCAGTGTTCACTTTGCAGAAGGCTACAAGTTCCGAATTGAGCAATAAAACCACATTTGAACCGACAAGAAATATTTTGATGTGCCACAAAAACATTGCTGTTCCATTGTCATATACTTTAAAATCCCAAAAGAGAGAAGAAAGGTGTAAGTGAGCCCAACACTCTTGAAGCAGTTTTCAGATATTCTTGTTTTTCTCGCGGATACGAAGCAGTCACTTTGTACCGGGTTATTTCTCTCCTGTATTTGCTACTGGTGGAGTGATAGTTAGCTTTATTTCCATGGCAAGATAGTTAGGAAGAGTTCTACGACAGATAGTCTGCGTTAATATTCAGCCATATTGTAAATTTTTAACCCTAAAAACTGGATATAGGTCGTGTTACTAAACCTTCTTTTTATATGGGCCAACAAGTCTAATGAGTGTTATTGAATATATTTTCTTGGAGTATTCTGTTTAAAAGTTCTGACATTTTATGGTTCAGTGGCTTTCAATTGAGTCACATATGTCCCTTCGGAATGCCTCGCTTAGTTCACAACTGTTCATTCCCATAGCACTTGCCTTCTTCAATAGGTTACACATTACAGTGCTATACAAAGCAGTGGAACAATTATGCTACTTCTTCGTGCACTGTCACACAGATCACAAAGTTTGCTGATAATGTTTCGTTCATTCTTCTTTACCTTCCTACGTGATTACAATGAAAAATGGTCGGCTCTTATACAAGCAAGCATTGTTTGGAAATAAAAAAAGCGAGAAAGTCACAAATTGAGCGAAAATATTACAAAGGTACGGAAAAATTAAGTGATGCAGAAAGAAATTTTCTGCACTATAATGACTACAGAGAACGTTGGAACTGTCATCAAGTGATGGTGTGATGTACAAACAGTAAAAAACCTAAGAAAGAAAAAAGTATTGAAAACGTTCTGAAGAAGAAAGAACAACTGCAGGGAACCTTCTCAGTACTGGACAGGGAAGAGTTATAATAATAATAATAATAATAATAATAATAATAATAATAATAATAATAATAATAATAATAATAATAATAATAATAATAATAATAATAATAATAATAATAATAATAATAATAATAATAATGATTGCTGCTGATGATGTTATTAATCATAATACTACTAATAATAATATATCCACTTTGTTATTGCTGCTGTGAGGATGTAGTTGTTGATCAACCTTAAAAACATATATAGAACTGCTAAATATAAGAAAATGGGTCAGCAGTTGTTCTAATAAACACACGGCCACTATGTCTTAAAAACTTTGAGAAATGATGAAAGATGTTGGAGCTTATTGAAAGCAAAGCAAAAGACCAACAACACGGGACCACACAAAATACTCGCAGTTCCAATAGCACAGACTCGTGATCGTGAAATATTGTAACATATTTCCTTGTGGTGCTTCATTTTTCGTTGAAACGAGATTGTATCGCTCGAACACATAAAGATGTTTCGCGTAGAAAAGTGTCGCGTAGTCGTGCCGATGGCTGTTAGAGATAAAGGTCAAGATCAATTGAAAGACTATTGTATGTATCGAACAAAATTTCACAGACATACGAGACACCACTGGGTCACATGTCGGACGTGACAAATCTCTACGCGTCGTGTAATCACACGAACATCAGATGTCCACTGGGCTTCCTGCGGACGACGAAGAATAAGGAAGGAAATGAAACAACAGAACTACAAGATCTTGGTGCAGCGGACATTATCTGGCGTGGATGCGAACACCATTGGGAACAAATTGCACGTCGGCTGCACTTCCGCAGAAGCATTATTCATGTGCGGCCAAGATTGCTGCTCTTCTACCAACCGCAACGGGCATCGCTCACGATGCTTTTATCTGTAAGCCCTGCTTTAGTCGAAGAAGCGTGCAGCGAGTTATTCTGAGGTTAACCACCAGCTGCAGCACAACAGCGTAAGCGGCGCTTTAAAAAAAAGACATTGAACTAACAATACCCTTTCACTAACAAAAATAAAATTAAACAATATTCATAGGCTTAGAATCCGCGATACCAAATTGACCGCTTTCATTTTGATTTTTAAATTTTTTCTGCAATAATTTGCTTATAACATAACGCTTTGTAACAGCAATGCTATGATGCTGGGAAAGGCACTAAAAACGGATGATGGCGGGAAGACTGCCGATTTCTAGCCCGTTCGCTCTAATACCATCCCCTATTCTCTATTAGTTTTTTTTAGGTGCGAGGCATTTCTTAGCAATCCAAAGACACCCACAGTTCTCTATCTATCTATCTATCTATCTATCTATCTATCTATCTATCTATCTATCTATCTATCTATCTATCTATCTATCTATCTATCTATCTATCTATCTATCTATCTATCTATCTATCTATCTATCTATCTATCTATCTATCTATCTATCTATCTATCTATCTATCTATCTATCTACGTCCGGGTGCTGTCTAGTCGTCTCTTTTTCTTAATTTAGACCAACATTGGTATAGGAGGGCTAGAGGGTGTGTCTAGCCATGACATGAATTGTGTAAAAATCTTCCCGCATGCGTAATCAAACTTCTTCACGCAGGCAGTGTGGCAGATACGCAAATACTATGAGCCGTGTGGTATGTGAGTATTTGCTACAGCTGATCCGGGACGTTTAACTCCCATCACTCCGAACCAACTCCCGACCATGGTGAGAGCATTTCATGAGAAATAGCTGCAGTCCCATGCCTTTTTATTTATGCACACGTTAGCAACGCCTGCTTGTCAAATTTATTCCGAAGCCCCTACTATGGCTTGCTTCGTAGCCATGTCCCAATTTCGCCCCTAAGTCCTCCACAATTAATATGTTTTTCACTGCAAAAGTCAACGAAGATCAGCTTAGTACAAAACAGCAGTAGTCGTAATCTCTTTTTCTACTGGAAAACCAGGGCGCGCGAACGCGTCTTCCTTTCTTTTGCTTTTTGTTAAATCCGCAGCATTCATTGCATTGCCCGCCGACAAAAAGCAGCGTCATGCACTGACACCAGTAAAGCCAAGTGTTGCCTGTTGAGGCGAAGCGCCGTTTGATGTCGACGTTGCCAGTGATATGAATCTATTGAGAATGGAAACGAAGCAGACGTGCCAAAAACACTTTTTCGCTTTTGGCATGTGCTCTAGAAGCGAAAGCTTTCTAGAGGCGGCACACCTAGAGCCAGGCTAACCAATGCTCGCACACAGTTGGTCTGACGTCACAAGGGAAACAGCGTGGCTGCTTTAGAACGAGTTGCAGTTGTGCAGTGAAAGGAACAAGGTTCGTGTAAGAGTAGCTCTAACTTTTGAGTACATGAGTGTGTGTGGCGGAAATTGGATTAGTGGTCACATGATCGAAGGAATATTGACCAAACACATTATGCGGCGCGTTTTCGATGCAGTTAGGCCACTTGTGTTGGAGGTAAGCTATCATTTTGGTTAACTGTCTTGTCTTGTAAGAACTGCAACGTTTTCTTACAGAGCCTGAGTGGGAAATCGTAGAAACCGACATCCCCTGAACTTTCAGCATGACGGACAATTTCAAGAAAGGTTGATGTCGAGCACACTGCCATTTTTTTTGGTTTCAGAGGGTTTGTGACTTTTAAGCCGCTCTCAGACTGTAGTCGCATATGTCACAAGTGTCGTATCACGTTATTGCTGGAGTGTTGGTTTCTGTACCTACTAGCGCCTACGCTATGTTCGCAAAAAACAGCACGGAAATGCAGACGTTAATAAAAGAGCGTCAAACTAATAAAGGTTTAACAGCACTTATGTGTGTCGTGAGCTTTCGTTCATAGTGTCATACATAAGCTGTCACGCTAATCGCAATGCTGATAGACTGTTCGTTCCGTGGCAGCGTGCGCCGTCACCTAGCTGCGCCGTTTTGCTAGTGACGACATCATTGGGATTTTTACATTTATCGGACTACCCCTCCCGCCCGGCTGAAAGAGCTGCCATTGTTAAAAAAGAAGTGGGCAGCACGTTACGGTCCAACACTTGAGGGCGAAGGCCGGCTGTACGCTTACGCAAAGTAGCTAGCTGAGTATTTTGTTTGCCCACTTACGTAACGAGCAGTACGTTTGAGGCATGGGCGGAAACTCTCTGTACATCCAATGTATTCGCTCTCGTATGCTGATACGCTGCGGCATTGGCGCTTTTACCACTGGTGGTTGCTGGTCATTCTACTAGAAATAAATCACGCAAAGAAAATTTCTTTCTTGGTGGCACTTAGTAAAGAGGGGGGGGGGGGGAAATGACTCTTTAGAAAAAGGCAGAAAGGTAAGAAAATGGGGTGTGGAGAGCTAGATAACTGTTTCTGGTGTACCAAATACAGGAAAAGGACTAGAAATAGAGAGGAGTAGGGTTGCCGCAATATTCCTCTTTTTCGACTTCGCATGCAAGCGGAATGCGCTCGTGTCTTTTTTCAAGTCCACTGGTCGCCTGGACGATGTGGCCTTTCGCGAAGCGTTGTTTTATTTCTTTATTTATTTCGTGTGTTCTGAAAAAGTGAATGTTAAGCTGACTGATTTCTCAGTAACAAGAAGCTCGATCGACAGAAATAAAAGCAACTCTTTTATTGCAAGTTTTGTATAAAAATGGAAACAAACAGGTAGTGTGAAAGTGTCAATTCATAAAAGAAGTTTTTTTAAGTTACAACGGACTTAAGGCCATAATGAGCAAACAATGAACCAATAATATTCAAACTAATGCGAAAATTATCGACAATCGCGAGTAGAACATGCCGATTTTGATTAATTCTTGATTTTTATGACGGTGCTCATAGTATTCTTACCGAACATGAGTACCAAACGAGACTTGAGTACAGAGAATCTGCACAGGCTTGAAGCGATCAGAATTTTTTTCAGAAAGAACGTCGCTGGAAAGAGTGTTTCGGCAAGTTAACTTGTCCTATTCAGGGAAACAGCGTTTCCTTGACAAAGAAAACTTCACTTGTCGAAACGTTGGTTCCATCGACGTTCTCAGTAAATATTTTTAGATGCATTTAGTCCATCATTTGTATTTAAGGGACAGTAGTAAAAGTACAGACTCACAAACTTTCAAACCACCTCAGCGAGAACTTCATCAGCAGGAAGCAACCTTTATTTACTTGACATTATTTGAACTGCACGCCAAAAGTAAAAGAAACTATGTAGCTGAGCCAAATTAAATTTAAACATTTTAATAAGCTTATTCTCACAGTAGCAGCTTGGATGCTGTCTTCAACAATCAGTCAAACGACACTGCACTTATTTCAGTCCAGACAAGCTTGGAGAAAACTCAGTTTGCTCGTGCACTCGCGCAAATAAATAGCTGCTCAAATAACGGGTCCAAATGCTTGTGCTCCATCGTTGCCTTTAGGAAACGCTGAGAAACCTTCGCGGGACTGGAAATTTCCGTGATAGCACACCATAGAGCCACAGAAAACATGTGTTGCACGATTTAGCCATTATTGACGAATGCATGGCTGACTTGTTCGGCATAGCTCACAGCGGCTTCCGTTTTGTACCCGCCACAACATGCTGTCTTTATCTCTTCTGTAGTGCTTACGCCAACCGAGTGAGCTAATGAGCGTGATCGAACTTATAATATCGCTGAGCGAGGAGCGAGAAGGAGTGGAAGCAAGCGCTAAAAAATCAAGTCGATCACTTCTCGTGCTTCACCTGATTTAAAATTTACAGTAATAGGAATAAGAAAAGATATAGAAACAAAAAAGTTCTTTCAAGGTGTATAAATTTTTTTATTTTTAAAAATTTGTAAAAGCCAACAATTGTAAGAATTCACATCTATCTTACTCCGTTCATGCAGATCTCAGGATGCTCGGCAACCACTACGCGCAAGCATGTTCCTTCAAACCGAAACTACAATTGAGTTTCCGGGGCCTGTTTGAGGCGCAGAGTTCAACAAGGCGCTACAGTAATTGCAACTAACTCGATACTGGTGCATTACAACAGCCGATTGCAGATACGAAACAATACAAAAGGTTCATAATCTGGTCTGCCATCGTGGCTAAGTGTTCAGTGGGCGTTGCCGCAGGTGAGACGCACTTTGTACGCGATAGCTGATGTGGTAAAGGCTTGAGAAAGAGATCGCGGACGATTTTCAAGCCCGTTTAAGATTGATTATTTCCGAGTAGCTGGGTCATGCGGCGGAGCAGCTCGGTAGACTTTCTGTCACTTAGTTGCTGCGGTGATAGGAACTCTTGAATTCGAAAGAGCCCGAAGAAAAAAACAAACATATATTAACTTTGCGGGCCCGCTACGTGTCCTTTAATAAGTAGGGTCTAACGTCCCAAAACCACCATATGAATATGGGAGACGCCGTAGTGGAGGTCTCCGAAAATTTCGACCACCTGGGGTTCTTTAACGTGCACCCAAGTCTGAGCACATGGGCCTACAACATTTCCGCCTCCATCGGAAATGCAGCCACAGCAGCCGGGATGCGAACCCGCGACCAGCGGGTCAGCAGCCGAGTACCTTAGCCACTTGACCACCGCGGCGGGGCCTACGTGTCCTTTGTTCACAATAAAAAGCATGCAAAAGGGCGTGGCTATTTACGGGATGGGTGGCGCAGAGTGCACATGTTATCTTTGGAAATTGTCCCGCTTCCGGTCACTCCCGTTTGTCGTCGTTTTAATGTCCAGGAATTCTAAGAGTAGCAATGTTCATAGGCGCTTCTCTGTCAAAATTATGCTAGAAGAATTTCGACCATTGTACCCCCCTTGTTTGACAAGTTTTCGTCGAACTTCGGACTACTTAGCTGTTGAATCGCTGTTGATAATAAGATTCATTGTTGTATATTCAGAGGGTTCAGACTACGTGGAAGATATAACAAGAAGTTTAATAAGGTTGAGAGCAGTGCTGAACCTTATACTTAAGTTGAGGTAGCGCAATATGGACGGACAAAAAAGGAGGCAAGGATGTCTCTTGTTAAGAAGGTGTCTAATGAAGTGATAACATGTCGCAGAATGAGAGATATGCATAAAGCTACATTTACGTTCTCAGTATAGTGCGTCGTTCTTCCCCGTCTGAAGCTCCGTGCACTTCATGACGTGTTGCATGAGCTCCGATATTGGCTACTTTAACCCGGCGAGATGCACTATGATGACGTCGTGATGTGGTGTCATGAGAACGTGACTATGATGTCAAAATTGCTTCGATAACTGACGTCATTATGACTACACAAGGTCATGCCTATACATGGCGTCATCTATGGCGTAAGTCACGTGATTTTCATACAACTTTATTCACGTATGTCAAGTATTGCTCAAAGGACAAAACGAAGAGAGTCATAAGGTTTTCGGCCTAAGAATAACACCTTTACGCAGTACTACACTAATATAACGCGAAATTGTGCATATGAAAGCACGTCTGCTTCTTACTCTTTAAAGGGGTCCTGCAACACTTTTGAGCATTTTCTGAAAACGCGGACTGACTGGCAATAGAGGCTTCCGATAACACGCCAGCCAAATATAGTAGCGCAACACATGACCCGTACTTCACAATAAGGTACCAAAGTCAGATAAAAATTGAATTTTCTCTTCTCGACAAATGACGAAAGAAACTGAAAAATCGCCGCAGATTGCCGCGGATTGCCGCGGGAAGCCGCGACTTGTTCATGCGTGTGCGCGCGATCACACTGAAAAAGCGGCGTATTTGAAGGGGAAAAAAGTGCTCAAGGTCACGAGGCGCGCGCGACGTATTTTCATCACCTATGCTATTTCTTACTGCTTAGCTTCGAGTGCTTTTGTCGAGAAGAGAGGAGTCAGAATGCGATTGCAGCATGCGACAAATCTTTATAACTGCCCTTGTACTAGACATATTCTTCAAAAATTTTCGGCGTTCAACTAATAAGCTCTTTTAGTTAATACATCCCAAGGTTACTTAAAAAGGTCTTTCAGGGCCCCTTTAGGTAGTCGTTCGTTTACCACCAATGCCTGTAAGCAGAGATTTAACCGGCAGTGGCACATGCTCATAGGCGTAAAACACGTGTTGGCATCATTACCCGCGGCGTACAATATGACTTCAAAGTGATCCATACAAGCTCATTTCACGCTCTGTAGTTTTGACTTGTGTTAGAAAGTGCATATTACCTTTAGCATATTCCTCAATGAAACGGAGGGAAGGAAGTTGCATATTTTTGTATTTCTTCGCCACGAAATTGTTGAGCTAAACAGGTGTGATATTGGTCAACCTTGACCGAGTGCCTGATAGCGTTTGCACAAACTTTTATGAGCTTTTCAAATGAAACACGTTAAGTTATTGAGGGCAAACTGCAAAGTGTGATGGGTTCAAAGCAGGAATTTTCCTCAAAGGACATTAACAAACTTTTTCCAGTTAATGCACTATTATAAAACGACGCACATGGGCCAAAAGAATCGCTCTAAATTAGATGAAATTACAATAACATATATTGCAATTTAGCAGTCATTTATTATTAAAGCTGTATACTTGCCAGCTCAAGAATAGAACTTACGACTGTATTACACTGTGGTTTCAAGTTTCGCTTGATTCGAAGTTTTCTTGTTTGGTTCTCATTAACGAAAAGGGCAATTTTAGTGTTTACTTTAATTCAGTTCAACTTGCAATACATTCCATTGCTATGCTTAAAGTAAAACACTGAAAGACCTTTTATATTTTCGTTGTACTAATTATTTGTCGGAGTCATTTGTTTGTTACTGTACTGCAACTGGCGTTAGAACAGCCTATGGAAGTCCACGAAACGGTTCACTGTATAAATAGATAGCAGTTGTTTTTTTTTTTTTTTGCTCGAGGATGGTCGATGACGTATAACAACAACGTTCTAGATAAAATTGATCCCATAAACATCATAAGTCCAGATTTCTTTCGAAGATAAGCTAAATTCAACGAAGAATGCTTCGGCCCAGAATGACGGATGACGTCCTCATAGGGGGCGTGGCAATTGGGATGGCAACGATGCCCTATGGCCCTTGCGTGCTTCGTCTTTCGGGAGTATGACCGTCCCCTACAAGTAAAGGCAACAAATTTCAGCCTTGATGGCTGTGTGATTAGATTAGATCTTCATCTCTTTCGTTTGTGCCCCCTCTGGTGAAAGACTGTGAAGCAGTTTTTGATTAGGCTTAGTAACTTAAAGCCTTAGTTATGTACCTAAACTACGTGGTTTGCAACATAGGCGTAAATCAGCCATATTTGACTTTGCTTTCTTTTCCACAAGCAAGTAGTTTTTTGGGATGAGCTTTCTTCAATGCGACATTATTTTCTGTGTCGATGTTTTATTTTCAATGTCAATGTTTTCTTTGTCAAGGCTCTGTCAGAGATAAAAAATTACGGATAGCAAATATACCAACGAAAGAAGTCATTTTCATTATTCATTCAGATATTTCAAGAAAAGTAAATCATTGTTACATTCGAATAAACGCCCTGGAAGGTTTAACCGGACTCAGTATGTTTTAACCTAAGCTGAAGTCATGCAAGACATAAATTTCATTCGTGTGCATTACAAAACATACTTTGGGCAGTGGTGACGCTGTTCAAGTTTTGAATAACGTAAGTTTGATGAATCATTTCAAACTACCGTGTGCAAGTGTGTCCACGTTCCGCGCGGTCAGATCAGTAGCCAGAATTCCGCGTGATGTTATCAGTAACAAATGCATTTCCGTGTAGGGATTTTATAGCTAATTACACACAGCTTTGCATAATTTAATTTTAGGCTGCTCAATTTGTCACTTGAAACTGTGTTGTGACAGAAAGAAAGTGCGAATGTAGCCTATCAAAAACAACTAACTTTAGAGATAACAAGTGATACAGATGAAACGTAGCGCTCTTTTCTTAAAAGCACTATATCCTAAGATCAAGTATTAGGCCATGCCAGCATAAAGAAGCTCAGAACAGCGCTTTTCAAGCAGGACATATGTACGAGTGCCCCCACAGCCGCTGCACAGCAACGCACGGCCACTTTGTTTTGTTTCTGTTTTCCAGGGTACGAGCCTTAATACAACGAACATCTCTGCAGAACAAGGTAGATGGCGAGGGTGATGAAAATGTGCGAACGTCAAGTAAAAAAGCTTACTGCTTACTTTCAGTGCTCTTCCCGGAGTTACATTTTCGCTAACACCCGTTTTATTGGGGCATTCGCCCGGTTTTTTCTCCCCTGGCCTTTTATTATAGTTTAGAAAGAAAGTGGTATTGGGCTTTTCTCCGCCTATCACGTCCCAAACTCAAACCTCTTGGCCAAGCAGCGAGGCGAACTATTCTTGGCACCGTTAATAATACATCAAAACATAGCCTTACGAGATAGCCGTCATCTCGGAGGTTCACGCGCTCTTCCTTTCCCCCTTATACCTCGTGGAATGGTCTCCCAATAAATCATAATCAACATCGATTGAACACCGGAGTTTGGTAACCTTGATACTCGGACCGTTCCAGCATCCTAGTCCCGTGTTGTACATGGCATGCATGTTGCATTTGTTTCCATTATTGTACCTCCTTCACAGAAAGATCACTTGCCGCGAAAAAAAGCGTGCTTGTTTCTTTTTGTTTTTTATGATGGGCGAGCCACGTTGTAGGGTAAATGTTGCAGTAGAAACTAGGCTACTCAACCTTGATGTCTGCCAGATTTCACTAGCAGCTAGCAGCTATTGCTTTTATTTGAGGAAAAATATCAGTAATTTCAATTAGGTGGAGCAATCCTCCTTCTATGGCTGCATCTTTTCTTGTATTGATGCAAATAAAATGGCAGGCAACGTGTCAGTGATGGTTTCCGTCATATTTGAATTTCTACAAAATGACGTTTTCTGCACAGGGATGCAAACAGCCAAGCGATTGGTTGGGCGAGTTTAGAGCAGGTAATTTATAACTCGGCGTTAGTTGTTCTGGGCCTTTTCCGCTGCGAAGTTGCCAATAGAGCTGTGGGTGAAACGAGCGAATGTCAAGCGGCCCTAAACATTCATAACTAGTGCGTCAAACCAACTCCAAGCGGTGAATTATTCTATTGACGCAGGAAAACATTCATGGCTTGGTGCAGATCTGTCGGCTGTACGTACATTATAATTTTGAAATTCTGAAAAGCTTGATCAGTTCGAAGACTTTGTTATAAAAATATAACAAAAATGAGTCTACTTGGTCACTGTTGAATCAAATCAAGGCCTGAAGCTTTCAGAGCTCGCTGTTCACTAAGTGCTACGGTTATATTCTTGACACAGTAATCAGGATTCTCGTATCTTCAGTTTATCTAGATCTTCAGCCAGCAAGAAATTTGGTACCTGTAGCAGGTGCATGTTTCATATTCTCACAGGGAACGTAGTAATTGCGGATATTTACGATGTTTACTTGCGATGGCTATGGAGGTGGAGGTGGAGGTGCGGGGTAGGTTTATCCTGGCACTTCCGGCGAACCAACACGGAACTTCGGAGTGGTCGCCACCTTCATTTTCCTGCAATGGCTCGACAGGCCTACCCACAAGAGCAACAACAGCCGCAACAACAGCAGCCGCAGCAGCAGCACCAGCTGCGGAAATAGCCCGTGGTGTGCTGCGTAGCGGTATTGTACGCAAAAGTCACGAATGACAGGATGGTATCCCAGGTGGTGTGGTCGGCATTGATATAAATAGATATCATGTAGGTCAAAGTTCGATGGAAGCGCTCTGTAAGGCCGTTAGTCTGGGGATGTAGCTAGATCTCGTCTTATGAATCGTATTACAAGCGTGGAAGACTTGTTCGAGTAGTTTCGAGAGAAACGCCTTGCCGCGATCGCTCAATAAGATGCGTGGTGCACCATGTCTTAAAAAGATTGCCTCCATAAAAAAATTGGGCAATGTCCTTTCCTGATCCTGAAGGAAGTGCAGCTGTTTCGGCCTACCTTGTTAAGTGGTCAACTGCTGTGACAATCCAGCGCTTGCCGCTAGCTGATATTGGTTGCGGTCTGTAGAGGTCAATGCCAATGACATCGAAGGGAGCGTCAGAACACAGTAGAGGTTGTAGAAGACCGGCCGGGGAAGAAGTGGGTCGCTTGCGGCGTTGGCATAGCGAGCATGACGCAACATATCGCGCTACGCAGTTGGAAAGGCCAGGCCAGGCAAAACGACTGCGGATGCGTTCGTAGGTTTTTTAAAAACCGAGATGACCAGCCTTGGGGCCATCGTGAAACGCCTCCAAAATCAGCGCCCCTAGGGAACGAGGAGCAACACGAACCCAGCGCTGTCCTTCGGGGTGAAAGGCAAAGCGGTAAAGGATTGAGTTTTCAGTCTTGAAGTTCCGCAGCTGTCGATGGGCGCGAGCATTGGGAGGACGAGAGGAACCTTGAAGGTGCTGCATTATAGAGCGACAGTAAGTGTCGCTGCGATGGTGGGATGCAAGGGTGTCGTTGTTGAAGGTAGAAAGAAAATCGACAGCGGCGAGTGAATAAACTGACGGAGCCACTTTGATGGGTTCACTCACAGTTGGCGATAGGCCAGGAGTGCCCGATGAGGATTGTAAAGGACAGCGGCTAAGGGCATCGGCATCGTTGTGTTTTTGTCGGATTTGTAGACAACGTCAAACTCGTATTCTTGGAGATGAAGTATCTAGCGACCGAGACGTCCAGACAAATTCTTCAACGTCGACAGCCAGCACAATGCGTGGTGGTCAGTGACGACGGTAAAGTGGCGGCCGTGAAGATATGGTCGAAACTTCTGGATGGTCCAGACAACGGCGAGACACTCCTGCTCGGTGATGGTGTAGTTTTTCTCTGCTGCTGTGAGGGTGCGACTTGCGTGTGCGATCACACGTTCGTCATAATGCTCTGTTCGTTGCAGAAGTACAGCGCCGAGTCCGTGTCTGCTGGCATCAGTATGGAGGAGAGTGGGTGCGGCGTTATCGAAATGACAAAGCACTGGCTCAGACGTGAGGGCACGTTTCAAGGTGTCAAAAGCCATTTGGGATTCGTCCGACCATACGTATGACGCTCCCGAAGAAAGGAGTTGGTGAAGTGGCGCAGCGATGGTGGCGAAGTCTCGTGTAAAGCGCCGGAAGTACGACGCAAGGCCAAGAAAGCTTCGGAGCTCTTTGACGCGTTGAGGCACCGGGAAGTGAAGAACGGCGGTAATCTTGTCGGGATTAGGCCGGATTCCATCTTTGCTGACGAGATGTCCGAGTACTTTAATACTTTTGCTAGCAAAGTGGCACTTCTTGGTGTTGAGCTGAAGGCCAGTCGCTGCGAGACACGTCAGAACTTCATCCAGGCGCTGCAAGTGCTGTTTGAATAGTGAAGAAAATATGACGATGTCATCAAGGTAACATAAGCATGTTTTCCACTTAAGGCCCCGACATACAGTGTCAATAAATTCAATTAGGTGGAGGAATCTTCCTTCTATGGCTGCATGTTTTCTTGTATTGATGCAACTAAAATGACAGGCAACGTGTCAGTTATGGTTTCCGCCAAATTTGAATTTCTACAGAATGGGTTTCTCTGTGCAGGGATGCAAACAGCCGAGCAATTGGTTGGGCGAGTTTAGAGCAGCTAATTTATAACTCGACGTTATTTGTTCGGGCCTTCTCCACTGCGACGTTGCCAATAAAACTGTGGGTCAAACGAGCGAGTGGCAAGCGGCACTAAACATTCATAACTAGTGCGTCAAACAAACTCCAAGCGATGAAGTATTTTGTTGTCACAGAAAAACATTCATGGCGTGGTGCAGATCTGTAAGCTGTACGTACAATATAATTTTTGAAATTCTGAAAACCTTGATCAGTTAGAAGACTGTGTTATAAAAATATAACAAAAATGAGTCTACTTAGTCACTGTTGAATCAAATTCAAGGCCTGAAGCTTTCAGAGCTCGCTATTCACTATGTGCTGTGGTTATATTCTCGACATAGTAATCAGGATTCTCATATCTTCAGTTATCTAGACCTTCCTCCAGCAAGATATTTGGTACCTGTAGTGGGTGCATGCTTCATATATTTACATTCAATCAGCTTGGCGCACTTTTCTACAATAATAGTGATCTAGCTACATCTAGGTACACTAATGTACGCTACACGATTTTCTTTTCTGTCAATGTCACATTACAGAATGGTAAAGATGCGTGCAAAATTGAGTATATAGAAGATGTGGTTACCATTGTCACACGAGAACAATTTTGAGAATTTTGGTTCATTTATTAACGAAATGTTGCTAAATTGCTTTTTTTTGCAGAAATGCAGGTGTCAGTGTCGGCGTCGTTGGTTTTGAGCGAAAAATAGTCATATAAACGTGAACAAAAAGTAGAGAACGATGCAAATGAAGTAAAAAATAAGAAACCCTGGAGCAGCGTGGGGACCGAACAAGGGTTGTTGGGGTCTGAGTGGGGATCGAACTCGGGACGTTTCCATGGCAAGTGGACCACACGGCTACGCCTATGCTTGTGAAAACAGTGAAAATAATTTCCTCTGCGTATAAATGCAGTGAAAAATGCTTTCATGCTTCACAAACACATGTGTCCTATGCATATGCTTTACAATGAAACATGATATATTGCAGTAATAATGCGTGGTCAAGCGTTCATTGCCAACGCGCGTCAGAATATGCGATTATCATAATGGTTCTGTGGTTGAAAGCTGGTACCGAAGTAAAAAGGCCACACACGCTACTGTGGCCAATCCCTTAAGGCCACGTAGCTGGTGCATAGCAAGTGTTTGAAGTACGCACTAGTAACAGGATGTCGCTATAGCGTTCAACTCCTAAAAGCAAAGTTTTAGGGTTCCCTAATTTTGTGGTGACTGCTTTTTCCTTTGGTCCATTTCACGCTACAGTGTCTAATACCCGTTTACGTTGGTAACCACATCCCACCCAGCGCTTCCATTTACTGCGCAATAGCGGGGACATAATGAGGAAGCTTTTAAGTGCTCTGAAATTAAAAGTAGACTGATCGAGTGGCCGCCTATCACGGAACCTTGTGGCCGGAAATTCAAGCATCATCCTCCAGCTTCAATACTAATTTCAAGTATCATTCGTGTGTGATCAAGTGCATGCGACGAGGGCAAAAAATAATCTAAGATGGTAATTATGGAGTACCAATAAACGCAATATTTCTAGAAGTCAACCATCATCAGAGTTGAAGGCATATCAGAAAAGAAATAGCGATCTAAGGGCTTTCGCAGTAAAACCCATGTCTAGGCTGAAACAACCTACTACGAACGAATATTATTTAGCAAATATATTCTAACGGAAAGAAAACAAGTCCACAATACTATCAGTGAGCAATGTACTTCCATGTGCTCCCAATAAGTATTGACTTTCCTTCATTTTTATTCTCCCGCCACTACCCCTCATTCTAAACAATTATGCTTATCCCGACAAAAAACAGCATTTATCCAAACAAAAATCAACCCTTATGAATAAACTGGCATTATAAAACTTTCAACCGAAGCACTTCTCGATTGAGTAGCGCAATTCACTTTATTTTTAAGTGGTGCTAAGTGCGGCCCTTGTTTGTTTAGACAATATAGAAGCCGCCCTACTAGAATTCTAATTCAGGTAATCCGGTGGACTGCTTCCAATGGTAACTTCAGTAGCAAATAGTACCGAGGCGAGGACTAAAACAATATACAAAGGGCACAAAGGCGTCACTGCTCAGCTTTCAAGTGTTTATCTCAGGAGAAAACAAAGCACACTACTCCTGCCTGAAGCACGTGGAAGTTATATGGTCCCAAAATTACACAGGTTTGGTTCTGCTCTCTTTGCACATAGTGGCAGGGGGTGGGGTGGGTTAGCTTGAGGAAAGTAACTGTCTTTACTCTGGCTTCTTTCAAGAGCCTAGACTACAGTGCGCACAGAATTTTTATTTACCTTGGGGCAGACCATGGTGGAGCTGCCACAGAGCTATTTTTATTGAAACCCACCTCGACTTTGGGCTAAGTTTCCCCAATCATGTTTTCTCAGTTTTCTCCTGTTTGCTCTCTGGCTATATTGCAGTGGCCTGCAGAACAACAAAGCCAAGTAGAAAACACAAAAGGTGTTTTGATTAGACCACTCACGGGTTCTGCCAAGTAGACTCGAGTGAGCCCGGGTGGAAAAGCGTATTTGGCTAAGGCAAGTTTTTTCGCTCTTTTTAGCATGTTTATTATTTTTTGTCACGCACATGTTTTTCAGACTGTAACCTGCCCAAAGGCGGATTTCAAGAACCAGCCCAGATTGCAGAATGAAAAACGCACTACTTTTTCACCTTTGGTTTTGTTTCTGACGTTTCAATTTCGGGAAACCTGGACCAGCTTCATAAGGCCTTCTGAATAGCTTCATTGCTCAAACTGAGTGTCGTGTTGATAAAGACAGGAGAGCAAAGAAGTACCAGCTATATTCTTTCTCTAAATCAAACGTATGTTGTCAATTTCCCGTGTGTGGTAAACTTTTCTCCGTGTTATGTTTTTTTTCGTAGATCTGTGGCTGTATATTTAATAGGTTGTTATTTGTTTTTACAAATACAGCACTTGCATGTGTTTAGATAACGCTCACTGGCTTGTTTCTTTGCTTGATTTCCATGAGTGCCCATGGCATTTGTCTCTACATAAGCTTCAACGAGATGACGTCTAATTCGTTTGTGCGCCCTGCACACTTGCCTATAGAACAGGTGATTTTTCTTAACCACCGCCTTACTATGCTATAATTTTATTATCACCCCCATGTTTCCTTCATTTTGACATGGTGGATAACCCATCACCGACATCTTCATTTAAAAGGCACCTTTGCTGCTTCTCGCCGATTCTGCTTAATGTACTCTTTACACAGCGAAAGTTATGATATCAGAACACGGTTCACGTGCGGAGCCGTAGTTTTCTGCCGCCGCCAGTGTCATTAACCAGTATTACGAGAAATATTAATAAACTAAGTAAAAAACACCACTTACACAATAAGATTCGAACCCGCGTCCGCTACATGCCAGCCCATAGTTCTACTACTGAGCCACGCCGTCACTTGGAAACCCCCTTGTTAATTGGCCCTAGGAAGGCTTGACATTCAGGAAATGAATCGCGTAATGTGCATGATAAAGCTTTGTACAACATCAAAGCAACCAGTGGGTGCCAGAAAAATGCGATTTGTGCAACAAGTGGGTGGCTGAATGCTTCGACTCTTCACAAAAGCTTCAACTTGTTCACCTATTAATTGTGGTGGATACTTACGGAGGGCGATTGTGGGGATTAAAAAGGCTTCTGATATAATTCTTGATCGTAGTCAGCCACAGCACACAAATAATTTCACTAAGTTCCTTGGAAGTGTTCGGCAGGTACCGCGCTTTTCTTAAAAGTGACGAAGGGTGGCATAGTGAATGCCAGCCTACAACACAACATATAATAGCGTTGTGAGTACGCTGCCAGTGTGCTTGCAGCAGCTACCCAAAGAGTGCAAAGAAATGCTCCTAAAGGCCGCTCTTCTACCTATTGCTGTGACAGTGCTGCGCGTTCAGCGCAGGCCTGGTGATTTTTCACATAGGCAGCATGCATAATTGTTACTTTTTACAACTTCATGGACATAATTTATGTTACCTTAGGTATTTAGAGTTGCTATAAATAAGGAAGAACAATGAAGCTTCCACATTTGCTTTTAATTATTTGATAGTTCTCTCCACCGCATAAAGGATATTACTGTGGCGCTGCACCCTTTACAGGAAAAACATTCGCTAGCAAAAACCTTCATTTGCATAAAAAATGCGTTTTCGATGTATGGCTGCTATGGGACCCAGCTAGTACGAAATCATGACCCAACGTTCGCCTTTCATCTCGTCATTCCCTCAATTTTCAGCATCCCTCATAGTCACGAAGTTATCAAAGCCATGTCATCACTATAACTTCGCGTCCTCCGAGGCGTAGCAGTGGTTGGGAAGTTCGGCTGCGGACGCAATGCTGTTGGGTTCAATTTCGACTTCAGTAGTCCCATTTCGACGGACGTTTTAAGAGGAAGACGAGGAAGAAGAAGTGCGTTCGGGCATAATTCTACCTTGAACAACTATCGTTTTTTCTTAAACTGTCAGAATTCCTGACTTTCTCTGAACAAGCGGAACGGAAGACGTCACCCCCCGGGATGGGGGACCATCCATCCAACGAGACAGCGGGCCCTAGCCGTTTGCATAAGGATGAACCGAATGTGGCTGACCGCGTTGGCGCATCTGCTCCTTGTGATGATTCTCCCGAGAGCTCACCAGTGGAAGAGATGGAATCGGAAGCCGACTTCAGGACATTCCATACCCACCGGTTGAAGAGGAAGCTTCGCAAGACGTCATTAACGGCGGAGCCACAACCGGTGCTAGACAAAGGCAAGCGATGTTTCACCATCTCGTATGTACCCATGTCTACATCAGACAACCTGAACTCACTAAACAGGCAGTCATTCACTAATTATTTCGAGTGAGTAGCACCTGCTCAAGCTAATGAAATTCGCATAAATAGCAGGAAAAACATATTGTCAGTTGATGTGACAAACAAAACCATTCTTGACAGACTGAAGGCCGTCACGCAGCTCGGAAGTATTTCAGTTCGTGCGTTTCTCGCTCACGGGAAAGGAACAGCGACTGGCGTGATAAATGACGTCGACACTGACATCACAGACGCTGACCTGCAGAATCTTGTGACGTTGACAGTCAAAATCGTGACCATACGCCGCTTCGGGCAGTCTCGCTGCATCAAACTAGTATTTGATTCTGAGACTCTGCCCCCTAGTGTGAAGGTTGGATACGTGAGACATCCCGTGCGCCCTTACGTGCCACGGCCTTTGCAGTGTCACAAGTGCTGCAAGTTGGGACACGTCAGCGCAGTGTGCAAAAGTGAGGCAACTTGCCAGCGGTGCGGCGGGTCTCATAAGGTGGAAAACTGCGATACTGCTGTTACATTTAAATGCCCAAACTGCTCTGGTGCACACGAAGCAACCTCGAAGGAGTTCCCGAAGATCAAAGAAGAAATTCGCATCCTGTGGAAGATGGTCAGAGACGACTCGACACACAGAGAGGCAGTCACGTCCATCCGCCGACACAGATGTCGTCCAAAACGTAGGCACCAGCGAAAGCATAGTAGACATAGGAGTGATGCATCACCATCAGCAACAGATGAACATATGCGTGCGCATTATCAGGCCGCTACACCCATGTTTTATGCACCACGTCCCAGGGATGCAGAAAGTGGACCAATGCCCGCGTTGCACGCCGATGCTTCAGATACTGAGTGACCTTCGCTTCCGACTGGAGCAATAAAAAAGACCACATCATGGGCTGCAACTTCAAAGAGGGCGGAAAATGATAGGCAAGACACTGAGAAGAGCCAAACTATGCTGAAGCATCTATTAAAATCTATTCGTGCGATTCTCAACGGGCTACACACACCAGGAGCGAAAACAGAAGTGCAGATCGTCAACGTGCTGGAACCGCTACTGCTGACCCTTCCATAAACGATATGACGAATTTCTTCGATGAACGTGTGCGCACCTTTGCCATATTGCAGTGGAACGCACGGGGTTTGCGAAGCCGATTGTCTGACTTTCTAGAACGGATGTTTAAATACAAATTTCCGTTGGTTGTAATATGTGAGCCGAATATGATATCGTCGTTTCGTATTTCCGGATACGCCACTTTGTGGTCACGTGATGATCGAAATGCGAGCAAAGTAATTATATGCGTACGTCAAGATTTAACGTACGTGAGACATGCCGTGGCTCCTCATGCTTCTAACGACTATATTTGCCGATCTACAAAGCACAAGCGACGTTCAATATCAATCATTGGTGGATACATTCCTTCTAGACGCCACGTGGACTGTCCCCATCTATTGTCTGTTCTCCAAGCTTGCCCTGAACCACATGTATTAGTTGGGGGTTTTAATGCACATCATCCCATGTGGGGTTCTGCCTCAATGAACACCCGGGGCAGGGACATTGCCGATTTTGTGCTCAATCAAGGCCTTATGTCCATTAACGATGGCTCACCTACTTACCTCCGTGGCGCATCGTACAGCAGCTCTCTAGACGTATGTTTTGTGAGCAGAAGTCTCTTGCCTACCACCTGTTAGTTTGTAGACGTTGAACACATGGAAGTGACCATCTCCCTACATATATACAGCTAAAAGGTTTCCATCGTTCGTCTCCCCGGCCTGTGAAAAGCGTAGACTGGCCAGGATTCCAAGCTTCTGTAAAGGCTCAGTGCGGGAACATTCAATCTATATCTGAAATAGAAAGCCTGATTGCATCAGCCTTAACAACGCATACGAAACTTGTGAATGTGTCGCTACCAAGATCACAACTTCACGCACAATATGAATACCTTCGTGCAATTCGTCGCCGGGCAGAGAGAAAATACAGGAGGACGAAATCACCAGCTGACCTATCTACAACACGCCAAGCACAACGACATGTATTGCGACACCTCGATAAGCTCGATAGGCAACGGTGGAGGGTATTTTGTAGCTTTCTTGATCCCAGAAAACCCCTGTCTCGAATAAGGCAAACTGTCCGACGCCTTCAGACGCCCACTCAACAGTTGTTCCCTTTCCGATCTTTGGCTCTAAAGCAAGGTCGACTTGAAGTAGAGGTTGCAGAAGATTACTGCCACTTACTCGTAGATATGTCCCCCTCATCGATATCACCTTTGTATTTAGCCTCACCGCCATCCAGCGACGATCGCCTCGACTTACCATTCACAATGCACGAACTCGACGCTGCGATTTCTACGTCCCGACGGTCGTCCGCACCAGGGCCCGACGGAATTACTTATTCGGCTCTATATCACCTAAGACAGGAAGCAAGGCAGGCTCTCTTGTCATTCTACAACTCTACGTGGGAAACAGCGACAGTCTCAGAGAGTTGGAAGTGCAGCCGCATAGTGGCCTTACTGAAACCAGGCAAATGTTCACACGAGCTGTCTTCTTATAGAGCCATTGCCCTAGCCAGTTGCATCGGTAAGGTGATAGAACGCATGATGCTGGCAAGATTGTAATGGCTGCTGAAGAATAATGTCGGCTTACCAGATTTTATAAATGGCTTCCGTAGAGGTCAATCATCTATAGACGGTGTTGTAGATCTAGTTTCTTCTGTTGAAAGGGAAAGACAACGTCGGAGATTGGTAGGGGCATTTTTCTTAGATATAAAGGGCGCGTATGATAGCGTCTACCATGAGGCCATCCTTGACGCACTTGAAGACATCGGCGTAGGTGGCCGACTACACGCATGGATAGGGAGCTATCTCAGAGGACGTACCATTTTTATGTCGACATCCGACGGTGACACGGCCAGGCACCTCGTAAGCCGTGGAGTTCCGCAAGGCACCTTCCTGCGCCCCATGCTTTTTAACATAGCACTCATTGGCCTTGAAGCTGAGCTTCTTCACGTTGTCAGAATCAGTGCGTATGCGGACTACATATGCATATGGGCATCTGGAGCAACGCGAGCACAACTGCGAGCAAGGCTACAACAAGGCACATCAATAACATCTAAGTACTTACGTCGTCAGGGCCTAGAACTTTCAATAGCAAAATGTGCTGCATTGGCATTTACGAAGAAATCAATGTCGCGGTACCCAATCTTCGCTCACGGAGCAGTGATTCCCGTGGTCAAGCACCACCGCTATTTAGTGGTCGTCATTGATCGCAACCTGTCCTGGTCAAAACATGTGACTGTGCTGCCAAACAAACTAATCAGTTTTGTGTATGTTCTTCGTGTTATAGCAGGACTGAGATGGGGCCCTTCGGAGAAAAGTTTTCTGCAGTTATACAAGGCATTGTTTGTGGGCTATTAAGGTATAGCTCACCTGTGCTTTCCAGCATGCGGGCAACGTGTCTTCGTACTTTAGAGAGCCTTCAGGCACGAGCACTGAGAATATGCCTTGGCCTGCCACGGTGCACGTCCACCTCTGGCACTATAGAGGAGTCCCGCACCTACCCTATACAGGTTTACACGTCCTGTGAGCCTCTTCGAGCGCACCTTCGTCTGCTCACCCGACATGCACAGCACCCGTTGTCTTCGCTACAAGTGGGCCGACCAAGCTGTACCTATTCGCGATGCCTCGATACGCATAGGCACATGATCCTTTCAGGCTTTGCACCTGCCGTAATCCCTGCAGTGCCTCCATGGACATTGACTAAACCGCTGGTGTGCCTTCACATACATGGAATTTCATATAAGTCGCGTGTTTCTTATATTGCCCTCAAGCAACTCACCTTGGCACATTTAGATGACCGATACAGCGACTCTGTGCGCATTTACACCGATGGATCCGTAACTTCATCCGCCTAAGCTGCAGCCTTCGTGATCCCTCAACTCAGTATTTCCGGACAGTACAAATTAGATCATAGGTCATCTTCGACAGCTGCAGAACTTGTTGCTATACAAGAAGCCATAACATTTGTGAACGACCAAGCACCGCGTAAATGGATGATTCTGTCTGATTCAAAATCAGCGCTTCAAGATATCCATTCTTGCTCAAGAAGAGGCCAATTTTAGAACTTAGCGTTAGGAATCCTCCAAGCATTTGACCTAACACACAGGAGCCGTCACTTGATTACACTCCAAGGAATTCCTGGACACTGCGGCCTGGTTGGCAATGAAACAGCCGATAGCGAAGCAAGAGCGGCAATATACAACGCTCTTATGTACGTCAAAGTACCGTACTCGCGAAGTGATGTCATAACAATGTTGAGATCACTCATGCGCTGCCACTTACTGGTCGCTACCAGATCACCGGAACAAGCGCCTGCGGGAAACAGACCCCAGTATGACTTTTCGTCTTCCAGATAAAATCAGCCGAAGACATGCTAATATACTGCACCGAATTCGCCTGGGCGTCGCCTTCACTCGTTACTATACCCACCTAATCGGCCGTGCGGACAGCCCAAATTGTGAACGCTGCCAAGTGCGCGAAACGATAGGTCACATATTTTGTGACTGTTCATTACACGTGGCACAAAGAAAAAGGCTAACTGCAACGTTGGCAAGCATTGGACGAACACCATTAAGTGAAAGCCACATATTGTCAGCAATGAACGACCAAACAGTGTCAAAAACTGCTACAAAGGCTGTTCTAGACTTTATAAAAAGCACTGGACTAGAAACTAGACTGTAGGGTACTATACTAAGTGGCTACTATACATACGCACCACTTCGTCTTGTCCCCATCATCACCCTTCATTCCTCTTTCCTTCCCCTTTCCCTTATCCCCTGTGTTCGCTAAAGCGAACTAGCTCAGGCTGACCTCTCTGCCTTCTAATAAATTCTCACTCACTCACTTACCATTTCGACGGAGACCAAATGCTAGATGATCGTATACTGAGTGAAGCCAGAGTACTTTAAGGAACACCAGATAGTCAAATTGTCCAGGGTCCCTCACTACGCCTTCTGTCATAATTATTTTTCGGGTTTGGGACGTAACACCGAGATATTGTTAAAAGCTGTGACGAACAAGAAGGAATGCTGCATCGAAGCAATGAAAGTGGTGATTTCAATAGCACTCGCGTTGTTGTCATTTTTGTTTCAACATTATGGTGAAACCACTTCTCGGGAATAATCTGTAAATAGAAATCTTCCTTCCCATTGGACATTTTACCTCCCGTGACATTTTGGTGGAGTTGCGGTGTAGCAACAAGGTATGTGAGACCTCTGCAGCAGCTGACACTTGGTTCTTCCAAAGATGGTAGAGGATTATTCGGCCCCCGCAGCGGCAACCTAAAGAATGACAGTTGCCCTTCCACAGCTGAAAAGCTCCGACACGTTCTCCTGAATTGACAACGTCGACATCGAAGACTGGTTGCCGAAGCAGGAATGCATCAGTAAATATTATCGCTTGGACGACATGTTTATAATGGCGAATCTAACATTCTAGCTCAAAGCAACAGCTAAAGTGGGGTTCGAAAATGACGAATCAGATTTAGGAAGAAAAAATTGTATTCAATTAGACATGTATGTTAAGACAAAGCTACATTCTTGAAGCTTCAAAGCCCAACAACCGGGTCGTCCAGTAGGATATTTTAAGGACGATAACAAGCCCAGAGCATGATGCCCTGTCAATATGAAATCGTATTGTTATAAGTTTCTGCTTTTTATGAACTGTTATGACCAAAAACCATCTATTTCATGTCCGCTGTGTTCACTGTATGTACATATCCACCACAGTGCTTACAACTCGGGCTTACTGCTGATGATGGCGCGATGCTTTAAGCCTGCGGCCATATAGGGAAATTCGAATATAGCTATAGCAAATGACATTTCCTGAGTATGCTATGCCTTTATAGTTGGTTATGACACCTTGTTTGTGCGTAGTGCAGCGGTGTCTAGACAGCACTACATAATTACGTGAAAGCTGCGAACCACCCCAAATCTTCATTTTCATGTATCCATCAAACTGACGATTGCGTATCGGTTCAACGGATGATTAGGAAAGCGCACCTGTCATCACTATCTCAGCAGCAGTTGTCCTTGCGCCCCCTAAAAAAGCTACGTTGATCACATACAGATTTAAATTGATGTTTCGAATCATTCTGACAGCTTCAGTGCAACATTTGTTATTCCATCGGGCACCATGCAATTGTAATTGAGGTTCATTCACATCACAACGTCAGCAGCACCAAAAATTTCAAGCCCTTCAATGAGCGGTAAGGTGCGTACTTTGGCAGCCACCTAATCAGAGGGTGATTTATTGTAAACCAATGTGGGCATTACAAACACAACAGTTTGCCTTACGGCATATAATTTAGGAGCACCTAGCTTGTGAAATAACGCACAATTATTCGTAGAGCTTTCATGGGATGTCCATAAAACAGTTTTACCAAGTAACCACATCCAATTTTTTCAGTAATTAGGTTTTTCAACTGTGAAATAAATACAACCGCAGAAAACTCTTCACGTACCCACTCCACCTCCTAGTACTGAGCACTCAGAAACGAATTTGAACAAAACCTGTAAGAATTATGTTATGGTGAGAGAGACAGGAAATGATCCCCATTTTTGTGCGTGAAAGAAACGAAGAAACGCACGTGCCATTCGCAATTATATCGGCGGGCATCATTAATTCAGAGAACAATGAGGCACTGAGCATGCTTGACGCGTAACATCACGCTCATCTGGAGTATAAAAGAATGCACAGTTCTATCCAAGCTGCACGGCGTGCATCAACAGGCAGCTGTCAGGCTCCTGCTCGATGCTCATTGTAAGTGCCAGCCTCCACTGCGTAACACTTCATTAAACTTTATCGTGAACCTGAGCTTTCAGTTTAGTATGTTCAGACCGGGCTTTGCTCATACTGTTATTTTCTGCTTAGAGACGACGCACTCGCAGAAACGAGGATGATTTTTTATCACAATGTTTTGGGGTAACTTTCGCGCCTGCATTTGCTGGCTAACCCTTTTTCAGTGTGAAAGTAAAGCATGCAGTAGTAGCCAAGGCTGTACGAAGATCTATTTTTACTTGTACATGCATAACTCTTTTACATCTGGTGTAACACGATGATAGTTATTTCAAGTCACTGAGTTAGTAACGACATTTTTAACGATTTTCTCAAACACAAAAAAAGCAATCAATTCAAAAAGTGAAACTATAGTATACAAAAAAGTTAAGAAACCGTAGTAAATAATATTCGTTGAGAAATGAAAGCGTCTCGCAAAAAAAAAGAACATCTGTTCTCATGGGACACGCAGCACAGTTGCACACAAAGCTGTAACAGCAGATTTCTAGAGCTAATTGTACACTTCCTTCGGTTTACTGCGGCAATAATATGGACATAATACCCACCTATCTCATAAATTGTGACTTTGTGAAGTAGGACACTAATCAATGTGTCGTTTTTATTCTTTCTCAGAACAAGTGAGGTACAAATCACCCATTTATGAGCTATATATGTGCACTTTGTCGATGCGGTGGTTGATAATGAGAAAGAATATCGACTTGGCTCTTTCTAATGGATCGGAAAGTTTAAAGCACTTGTTCGACACAGAATTTGCAATATGTGGCACCTGCTGGTATTTACCACTTAGCCATGCTATGTTGCACACTAAACGAAGGATGAAAGCAGCTCAAAGAATCTGAGGGGATAGAATAAACAAGACAATGCGCCCGGCGCTCTGTCTCAGCACTCAGTGCTCTGTCTCGTCTCTTTTATTCCCTCCTGTCGTTTGCTCTGTTTCATTCTTCGTCTACCATGCAGTACCAACCAGCTCAATCAAGCCCTTTGTTAAGGTATATTGCACACGTTAGCATGATTTTTTTGGCGACATGATATTTCTGCAAGGTCATTTTACAAAGGAGTTTCAAGAACCGGTGTAGCTTCGCGGTAGAGTTTTCGATGACCTCGTAGAATGATTAGAACCAAATTTAGTAGTAGAAGCCTGTACAGGCTTGTGGAGAGCACCACAGAATCAATGGCATTAGCTGAAGTTATCGTCTTTCAGACAGCAGAGGAGGGTAAATGTGACCCGAACAAATGCACAAAGACCAAGTAACGACTCAAAAGACGCAATGTTTTTTTTTTCAAGTCTTTGACTTCACTAGATATCTGAAGAAAGGTTGACCAATGGAGAAAAATAGGAAGGATTTAAAGAGAGAAACACGTCTGTGGTGAAAGCCTGCTGATACATCAAGCGGTTGAGTGCTTCGAAAAGACTTTGCGTGATACAGAGACATAAGACTAGAGAAGCCAGCGAAGTTCCTTAAGCACTTGGGTAGACAAATTACTGGGATAGCACGTTGTCTTTAGAAATGTCGCCTCGAGATACCGGCCACTGTTGTGTCTGTACGTGATTTACACCCTCAATATTTTTTCTGTACAGGTAGCTTCTCTGCACCTTGGTCTTTCACTAGTACAGTTTTCTTGCTCTGAAGAAAGTATAGTGCTCACTATCTATGTTAATCGTAGAGGCAGAACTCATTTTTGTTTACGCCATCATTCTAGCGTTTTATAGCGTATGCTTCAAGCGAGGCGTGTTTAATGACATACGTTGAGCGCTATTTTGTCATATTCATGAATATCATCATCGCATGAATATTTTAGGCCACTCACGCTCGTTGATATTTTATTATGTGAGCTCCTTCAACTCACCACAGCTTTCTTAATGCAGACACCGGCTTTCGCCGTTTATGCGGGAGGACCACATAGTGAGACATAGCATGTATATTCTTCTCAAGTAGTATAGGCATGTAGTACGACAAAGCATCTCTTCGGTTGATTACTAACCACATAGATGTACTTAACGTTATAAGATTAGATCTGCGTATGATTTTCGATGTGCTTAATGTCAATGGTCATGGTATATGCATTCTGACTATAACGGTATCTACATGTGCGCCCTGAAGTTCCTGAAGGCTTGTGAGTTGTAAAGTTACCTAAAGGTACTGCGAGAAAAACTTATTTCAGTAATTATATTCATGTAGCAAGTATTGCATAAAGACAATATACGTAGAAAAGAAAGGTCTTTAAAAGGAAAAAGTCAGTATTGACCGGATAATATGTAATAAAGAAAGAATACTGAGCTGAAGATATGTCACCTCGATAAATTTTTGCTATCAGTCAAAGACGCTTTTATATCCATCCATCTGCCGATCCCACGTGTCTTCCCATTTTTCCGCCTCATCAACATAAGGATACTTGTTCGACAAGTTTGGCAAAAGCTTCTCGTGTGCGACTTGATTCCCGGCCACCGTGCGCCATATTCTTCATTGTTTTATTTTGTTCATCTTCTATCTCTTACCCCAAACTTTCCGGACTAGCTGGCTGTCTCTTTTGTTTCCGCCTTTGCGGCGGTGATAGATGGAGCCGCGTCGCCCTCCGATAACGGAACGAGCTATGCTGTCGACAGTGTTCCATCTTTTTCTTGTGCACCCGGCAGCACTGCTATTCGCGGCGATATCCAGCACCGAGCGTCTCCCTTTGGTTGCATTCATTACCTGCTAATTGCTGTTTGACTTCGTCTCGTGAACTTTCTTGTTTTTTACCACGGCTATAGCTGTGTCGGTGAGGTGGCTTGATTCGGCTTTCTTTACACACGCGGTCGATGCTTCTGTCTCTCGCTATTTATGTTCACATGATACTAATGCGGGCACAGGGCATTCGATCCTATGCAATCCTCAGTTCCAGGCCTTGGTATGCTTTTTTTCTATATATTCTTTATCGTTGCTCGAAACCAATAACTACACCACACAAGGGCATCACCACTAATGTACCTCTAATTTTTTTTTGCGCACAAATGCTGACTTTTCTGATATATTTGGTGGAATTTTTTTTCACACAGTTACTAGCAGTACAGTTTAGCAAAAATACGTAAGTCACTATCTGATTGAATAAACTGTGCAGCATTCCGTGATGACGTGTAGTTTCAGAAGCAAGAAATGTGCAGCCTCACCAAGCAGCCTGCAGCCTTTTTGCGTAAGGACAACAGCTGGTGAGCTCATGAATGTGACATCGCGCCGCGACACGAAATGTCGGGACTTGCATTCTTATTCGCGGACTCAGGACTGTTGCCCCCCCCCCTTTCCTCTCTTTCTCCATCTTACGCCTCGTCTTCGCATCATATTTAACCGAAAGGGGGCCCAGTGGCGGAGGCTTGGGAAAAAGGAGGGATGTTCCGCGCACGCCTGCATTTACGCTCATGAGGCGTTTATTAATCCTCGTACAACGTATGCACTGCACCATTTTTCACTATCTCAGTGGTAATACCATACAGGCAATCCCACTGTCACAACAATTTTTGAAAAACTAATTTTAGAGTAAAACTAAGATGAAAAGAACACCAGCATTTTTCGGAACAACATCAAAAGGAAACTCTTCTTCAAAGATGAATAGATCAAAAGCAGGAGGTAGCGTAAGGGTGAATAAATTTGAGGCTGGTCGTTGGTGACACCGATCATTTTTTCGGAAATAAACCTAGCGTAGCATTTATTTGTTTGAGACAAGTCAATATTTGGTTTTACTGTCGGTTCTTCGTTCGTCTTTTTTATGTAGTGATTTCAGCCAACGCACCTCCGCATTGAAGCACGACGCCGCAGTAAACCTGCCACGCTGCCACGTCGCAATGGTTTAAGGTATTCACTGCGAAGCGTAGTACTTCCTCGTGAGAGTTCATATTTAGCTTGAGAAGTTTTAAGTGTGAATACACCTTATAAGCGACCCCAAACCATCCACCGCCGTCGGCGGCGTCCGCAGTCTTCTCTCTATCTTTAAAAGAAAGAGGACTTGGCGGGCCGCAGCGCGACGCTCTACCGAATAAGCCACGGACGTGACGCTGATATACCCCTTCGCTCGCTCCTCCGCTCTCCTCACTTGCTGCAGCTGCTCGCGCACCCCTCTCTCTCGCGCGCCCGCCTTCTCTCTCAGTCTCCCGTCGAGAGCGCGTCGTGCGATGGATGTCCCGGAGGCAACGCTACCCTCAACAACGAATGCAGTACAACCGAATGCCAGCACTGCACCCGCCGTTGGAGGTGACGGTACCGCGGTGGTTTCGCCGACGTTGGAAGACAAGGCGGCGCTGCGAAGGGCTCGTGAGACCGAACGTAAGCGGGCGAAGCGTGCAGCAGATGCCGAACTGCGCACTCGCGAGGCCGAGGACAAGCGGGCGAAGCGTGCAGCAGATGGTGAACTGCGCGCTCGCGAGGCCGAGATGAGGCGTCAGCATCGATCCGCGAACGCGGCCCAAGAAGCGGAACGACAACGCAAGCGTCAGGCGGAGAAGGGCGATGAAGGCCGGCGTCAAGACGCCGTTCGCAATCGTCAACAGCGAGTGGACGTTCCCGAAGCCGTTCGAGCCAGTGAACATGCCGCGCGGGAGAGGGTGCGAGCCCTGGACTTTGCTCGTCCGGGGCTTGCATGCTATGAGGGGGAGTAAAGTTAAAATCTGTTGGCATTCGCCAGTGAGTTAACGTAAACTCCCCCGTGTGATCAAATTGCGATTCCCAGGAACAATTACACCATAAAGGCACCATAGTGTGATTAATAAATATAATAGTGCAAATTAATAAATACCCCTCAGAGCATCACCCCGTTTCTCCTCTTTTCAGAGCACCAAGCCCTTGGCATCCATGTTTGTTTTGCTTTTCTTGTGCGAGTGGAAGTCAAACATCTATTCACACTATCCAATATATCTCCTTTCTAAAGTTCTTTTTGTGGTCGGCTTTTCTCGCTTGAAATAGTTACATGGAACTCAATATAATAGATGGCTTACTCCACGCTCGCGAAGCCTTTTTCAGAAAGTATCTCTTCCCTGTTAAATCTCAGTCATTCTCTTTTATACGCTGCTTTACAAAAATTCATCCCATGCAATCACTTTCTTTCTTTTTTTATTTTTTTCCCTTCAACACAAACATATCTATGCATCCTTTGGGTATCAGTGGAGTTTTCTTAGAGTACTTGATATTGTTATTAGCTGCTTATCTTGTAGATGAACAGCAATTATTCAAGCTGTTTTCTGGTTCGCAATTTCGGTTGTTGTCACCTAGTTTGATATCGCAGTGTAAATATTGTTAATAAACGCATTCTCCAAACCACTCCTAACAATATTCGAAAATCATCTGGAAGCGATAGCAGTAATTCAGTTCTTCAATACAATACCTAGAAGTGGTGGATATTTCAGAAATGTATGAAAATATTTATTAGGCAAGTAGCTAAAGGTGAATACCTAACTTCTTTATTAGTTCCATAGTGGTACAGCCTTCAAACCATGCGTTACGCCTGCTGATATTTAGGAGTATATGCGCTTGGAATAACATCTGTGGGTAGCAGGAAAATTCAGATATAGGCTACAAAACGCACGGTGAAGGAGTCGTGTTACGTTAACGGGAGAGTGCTAAAAAGATCATTTCACAGAGATTTCAGTGTCCGCTTGCGCATCGCCAACGGAGTTGGTGTTGGAATTGGTGGTTGTGAGAGAAGAGTACTCATCTTGTCCCTGACACAAAAAAAAACATAGAAAGATGCAAATACAGTTGGCATGAAATTATATCTATTCGAGTGAGAATCGAAGAGTAGTCGTCTGCGTACCAAGCAAGGATTCTACCACAAAACCTAAAACTACATTGGTATAAAAACAAAAACAAGAAAACTCTTTATAAAAGTCATATAGAGAAAGCATGTGATACTACGTGACAAACGCGTAGAATCACGCCACAGCCAGGGGTCGAATCATGTTAATTTCAAAACGAGTGGGTGTTTTAAAACACGCACTAATCACAAAGTGCTCAGATATATTTAATCCGTATCAGCTGAGAAAGTTTCAATAAGGTGAGCTTCTGCGTATGTTCACGTGTTACCTAACGGAAGCTTAGCGGGCCCTTCGATGATGCGCAAAAGGAAAAGTTATAGCGTGCACCCACTTAACAACCGTACTGGCAGTAGGCATTCTAGGGTAGTTTGAAATGGCTAATGTACGCGTAGAATCGTTCTTCTTATTACGGCACGACTAAGGCACGCACTGAGGACAGAAACGAGGCTATTAGTTAGGAAGGTGAGGCACACGGAACCCGATTATGCTATGGAGTTTTACTCTAGAAGATGAAGCTCATGAGTGCTCCAAGCTTCTAGGTACCTTAAAAAAGAAAATCGATACCGTGAAGTTGTAGCATGAAGCACAAACATAATGGCCACGCTCATATATTTGTTAGCATTTCGGTGATTTGAATATGAAGTGTAGCATAAGTTTTAAATTATTTCATGTTGAAAATGAATGCGCTTTGAGAAGTCACCGTCTATAGAGTTTCTGATGGGAACCTAAAGTAATGAGATATAAACTTTATTAGTTATTTGTGTTAATTGAATGTATGATATATTGGTATTTCTAGCGTAAGTAATGTCCAGTGCTTGAAGTAATTGTGTGCAAGAGTTGCAAAGAACGTACCAAACATGATTTTTATCTTGAAGGGCTAACAAATATACGAGCTAATTGACGCAGCCACTTCGTGCTTGCCATAGACAGGGTGCCCAGCTATCCTTAACCAGAGTTTTAAAACATGCCGACGCACGCTAAGACGACGCGATCAAATGCTTGTGGCTGACTGTTGCTTGGAGTGATTCAGACTATTTTTTGTGTTCCGAATAACTGCTAAATTAGACCCCCTTTTCTTATCTGGTGCAGCGTTCGAAATCTCACCTACAATGAAATGCTACTGTTTATTTGTCCTGCATCTCCGAAAACTTTGGTTTTGTTTAATTTCGCCACACAATAGGTCACTGTGGGTATTCTGCCAAGAGTAATGAAAGCCAGGAAGCTCTCAGTGTGATGGAACCGTTGTGGATGTCAATGCTTTTGAGTTATCAGCAGCTTTTCTCAAAGAAATACGCAGGGCTACGCCGGGACCAGCGCTTGCGTTTTAATGAAGTGTCAGATTGAAATAAGAGTTTGAAGTAATGAGTTTTTCTGTATAGTGAAGAGTTTAAATTCAAAAATGTTTTTTTCGTCTGCGCTTCTTGTCGTTGGTGTATACGCTTGTGTATGTGACGTTTCTGGCTCCAAGAATCGCTGAACTTACGTCGCGAATTTTTCTTGCAGGAGCATTCTTTTTTTTTAAATTCAAGAGGAGAACAGTTGGAAAATATGAGTATTGTTAGTTCTCAGTTTTCGCCTTGTGTTTTGGCTCGTATCCACTGTGGAGAATTGGCTAAGAATTGAGTGGTCATATCACATCCTATGGAGGTTTAGACGAATGGAGGTTATAAAATAAAAACACCTATTTTAGAGCAAACCTTAGATGCTTGCTCAAATGTACCAACTACAAAGCTTTTTAATTAGTACTAGATAGTAAATACACCAACACATACATTAAAACGAAAATAAATAAATTAAATTGTGTACATGTGTTGACACAGAGGAATAATAATATAGATTAGTTTATTACTTTTTTGATTATTCAGATAATTCTGCACAGCCACACCAACCTCCACACTGGCAAACCCAGTGAGAGAGGCATCAAAAGACAGAACCACGGGTATGGATTAATTCATTCCAATATCACGTAAAGGACTTTGTAACTTGTACCTTTGAGCTGTAGTAAATCGCCTACAGGTAAAAAAATGGTCTATACTTGCCAGTTCGGCAACCAAAGCGAACAATGGTAAAAGAGCCTGACAAGACGTTTGCAAGTTAAAAATTAGTTTCAGTACTCAATAGCGCAGCTTCATTATTGCCACTTCTAGTTTATGTGTTTCACAAGTTCATAGGTGCCAAGGATATGATAAATGTGAATATTCTGTGGAAGGTGTAAGTGTTCTACGTGCTAACCTTTCCACAACCAGGCAGTCGTCACTAAAGCCAATGGTGGAAAACGCAGTAAGTTTGGCCCACTTATTATTGACTTCGCTAAAGAATCGGTCATTTTGTTTAGGATCATTTGCCTTTTGCTGGGTGTCCTGATCTTTTTTACTCCGCTTGCTAGTTCATTAAGGAAAACGGAGCGCTTGCGTGCAGCAAATTTCCAGGCTACATTTGAATGAATAGGTTCTGCCAGCAGCTACTTAAGTACTGTTGCCCCAAAAATTGATTAGTCTAGAATGCTTTGTGTGTAGCACTGGAATATGTCACAAAATCTTTATCACAGGAAGTTTACTACCAAAAAAACGCATATATGTAGGCAGCCTAATGATCTCACCCCTCTCTTCATGCCATCATTCCATGCCCGCACAAATTTTTTCAGAGAGCAGGCTGTATGCCAGACGGCATCTATCGTGCTCGAGAATGAGCGATAGGAATTCCATGACTGCTTCTCACTAAATGCCATGATATCGTGTGGCCTTGGTGTATTAATTAAAAGCTGGCAGCCTCGGCCATTTCCCTCTGCAGGTACAGGTAATGAAGGCTCTTACTCACAACCTTGAAGCAGTATTGAACGTGTGTAACCTATTGGTTTCGATATGTCCTGCCAACGTTCTTAATTAGAATCAGGTCCAGGTTCTTTTTGAGCGACGTCGTACCTTGGTGGAAGGACGCGCGCGTTGTGGTACCCTAATAACCAATCCCGCCGATGCTAATGGAAGGTTTTAGGGGTAAAGTTCCTAAAGGCATGGGCCTGTTTATCCTTTGTATGCATGTACGTGATCGCCTATAGTTGGTTCGTTGGTTGTTCCTCATATTCCTGGCACAACCCACCACGAAGAATCAACCATGAAACGAACGGTGCCTCTTTTGTGAGATGGAATTGTTTTACTGGCCGGGTTATTTTTTACATAGGAATGTTTAAGCATAGAACCAACTAGTAAACCATATATTAGAAATAAATTAGGTAGAGGTAATAAAAACGAGCAAGCTAGTACGGTTTGAAATAAAGTGAATTTATGCCTCAGCTTAACATTCTACTTGTTTTGTTGCCTTTAGAAAATCACATAGGGCGTCGCAAACGTTCCTGTGGCTAAATTCATTTTCAGTTGCTACAAAGGAAAGGACCACCGGAAGGAATAAATTTAGAGCCTCCTTTTAGTTCCTCCTTTGCCAACTGTCCCCTTGTTTGTCCTTGCAAACATCCCACTACGCCCCATTATCGATCCACCACTTCACTGACCATAAAGCTGTTAAAATGGAGGGGGAAAGAAAACTACGTATAGCTACCACTTACAAATCATTAAATTGCTTGCATTAATGTGTACAGTGTTTGTCACTTTTTTGATGATGTAGTGGGTGATATTCGTGGATAGCTTATGGTTTAGCGATGAAACCCTCCAGTGCTTCACTCCACTCATCATCATTCACACCGTGGATATTGCCACGTTCTTTTACTCAAGTTTTGTTATCGCCCCAATACACTGCGCCATTCTCAGCGCAAACCATGCCTGCAGTCTTCGAGAAGCTTCAGGACTGCAGTAGATCATTTCGATAAGATCACGCCCACTCCGCGAACTATACAGACTGTTCGGGAACCTACGTCACCGCTGGCGATAACGCTAGAACATTCAATGGCAAGTGTATAAATGCTGACGTGCTTCGCCGCTTGTCAGTTGATCGACGGCCGACACTCCGTTCGCCGCTATCAGTCCAAGTCTCCTACTGTAACCCGACTTTTTATTTACCTGGAACAGGTTCACCAAAATAAACAGTTTGATCTGACAATCCAGCCTCCTGCCTTGAGCCACGTCACGACCCCGTGACAACAGGTGGAGGTGCTGCTTCCTTGATGTACCAGACGCCCCCGTCCAGCCGTCAGCGAAGCCCACACCACGAAGACACCGACGCAATTCACGAGCAGCGAGTTAGCCTTAGGAAACAAGGGCTGCCACCAGAGTACGCGCTTCTACACGACAAGACTCGGAATGCCAAGCATTCGGTGTCAACCACGGCGACAATGACAGCACCTGTACCACCGGCACTACTCTTGCTCCAGAAACCCCGGGAGCCACTCGCTTTCCGCGGTTCTCCACTCGAAGACGCGGAAAGCTGGTTCGAAAGGGTCGACCAAATTTCCTTTTTCAATTATTGGACCAAAGATGACAAGCTGCGGCATGTCTATTTTGCCTTGCAAGATGCCGTCAGGACGTGGTTTGAGAACCAAGTGTGAACATTGACTACGTGAGACATTTTCCGCTCCAGGTTTTTGGTCACTTTCACAAGCCTCGTCCGCAAAGAGAGGGCTGAAACTTTGCTAGAAACTCGCGCCCAGCTACCCAGCAAAAACGCCACGCTCTTTACAGAAAAATTGACTAAACTCTTCCGCCATGCAGACCCAGAAATGCCAGAAAAAAGGAGGTCCGGTTCCTCATGCAAAGATTCAAAAAGGTGCATTTCGCGGGACAGATGAGAAATCCACCGAACACTGTCCAAGAATTTGTATCGAAGGCGACCACTATCGAAAAGGCCGTGGACATGCGCACCAGACAATATAGTCGTCGCCTGACTCTAGACTGCGCAGCTGCTTAAGCCATTGACTCCGAAGACCTGCGTGAAACAATTTGAGCGATCTTGCTGGAAGAGCTGTGGAAACCTTCAGCGCAGCCTCAAGTGGATTCAATCACCGACATTGTGCGAGAAGTTCAGCGATCACTTTGAATTCCCCAGGCACCGCTGCCCGAGCCAAAAGCTATGAGCTACGCCGCTGCAGTGCGCCACTATATCTCCTCCCTGTCCACGCCAAAACGCCGCCCCGTCGCACTTGTGTCGCCAAACACCACCGCCGCCACCACCCCCGCCGATGTCCTAACGTTCGCCAGCGGGTCAGCGAATTGCGCTGACGAAAACCGCTGTTTGGCGTGTACCTGAAAACCGCCCGCTGTGCTACCACTGTGGCGAGGCCGGGCACACCTACCGCCATTGCCAGTATCTACAGATACAACTGCGTGGCTTCACCGTCAATGCACCACGTCCGCAGCCAGGGGTACGGCCACGTGACATCGCCGACTACCTGACAGGAACTCAATGGACACCACGAAGTACTTCCCATTCACCGTCACCCAGCCACCGCATGTCACCGCACCACCCGCAGTACTCTGGCCTAAAGCGGCGCCGGTCTCCTAGCCCATATCCGGGAAACTTGAAGGCAGCAACCGATGGAGGCGCGGTTGCTGTGCGCCGAACTACCGAACATCCTCCGACGACGACGTCGCCGCGACGGAGCTTTCCGAACACGAAGCCAACCAGGCAAGGCCCTGTTGGCGAAAATTGATTTACCGAAGGTGACCTGACGACGCAACATAGAGCAGCGGAACAAGCCGACGCAGGCGTGACCCGACGCCACAGCCTAACTGCAACGCGAGACGGCGAACTAGCGACCTCGACGTTCTTATCGACGGCCACGGTGTGACCGCTCTTGTCGATGCTGGAACCGACAGTTTCGTCATCGGTGGGTCGTTCACCGCGAAGTAGAAGAAATTTAAGCCTAGTTCACACTGAAACATCCACTTTCTACAGCGACTGAAATTCCCCTGCCGCCGAAACGCAGCGTCGTTCGCACTGGACGCGCCCCGCGCTGCCGAATATGCCATCTACTACAAGGCGAACGCGGGATGGATGCGCTGTCACCCGGTTGTTTTCGCGGCTCGCAAACGCCACTACGCTATCCGGTGGTGTATACTTCGACAATTCTCGTACGCAAGAAGCAAAAAAAAAAGACAGTACTGCTTACTTTGCTGGCAAGTTGCTGTCTTGTAATGCACGAAGAGCAGAAAAACCACCGACGCCAGCGGCGTCGGTGGGTTCGTTTTTCTATGCAAGACCGCAACAAGCTCGGTCACGCCAACAGCAAGCTCGGTCACCTCTTTCACGAAATACGGAGATGAAGTAGGCACAGAGTAGGTTAAACTCCCGTTGGTTTCCACATTCAGTTACGAGCACTGCGGCATAACAAGTGAGTAGGGCTTGGCCACCATTTTTTCAAAATTTCTTCACTAGCACTCTTATTGGTCCGCGGTGTCCGATTCGGCGGCAGACGCCGCAAAAATCGGTCCGACAGCGATCGGCGCAGAGAGGGCCCTTTCGGCGGATCTTGCCGCCGCCGAACCAGATTCGGAGCACTTTCGGCGGCCGGAATGCTCAGTGTGAACGTGACCTAAGAAAGCTTCGAAAGGCCCCGTAATCCGCACAGCCGGAGGTCATCTCGCAACACCGGCACGAATCTGCACAGCGAGAGTAGCCATAAACGGCCGTATTTATCCTGCAGACTCCGTAGTTCTACAGCGTTACACGGGAGATGTCAAACTTGGCATTGACTTCTTATTCCTCCATGGTGCAGTCATAACCTAAAAACAATGTCGATAACGTTATTCACAGAAGAAGCACTATCGCCATGCACGCCGTCAGGGAACCACGCCTTGAATTTGCTGGAAGAACAAGTCACCATTCCGCCTCGTTTCCGCGTCATTATTAGTCGGTGCTCTGAAACCACCTGACTTGGAATGCGTCGTTGAAGGCAGTCAGCATCTGTTGATCCCCCAAAATATTTTCGTCGCAAGAGGAATTTCAGAACTGCGGGGAGGCAAAGCAACGGTTGCGCTCATGAATTTCAGCAGTTAGTTCAAACACGTGAACAAAGGAATGACAGTCGCGTAATTCGAAGAAATTGTGGCAGCCTCCAGTGCTTTCGCCCTCGCCGATTCTGTGGTACCTGCTCAGAGGAACCAATCCCCTCCCTCAGCTTTCGACGTCAATCCCAGCCTTCCGCACCATGAGCAAAAACAGCTCAAGACCCTGCTCTTGCAATACGATGAATTGCTTTTCATCGTCGTCTAAAATTCGGCAGACCCCAATTACGAAACATCGTATCATAACCGAGCAAAATGCCAGACCACTCCGTAATAGTCTGTACAGGGTTTCTATGCGAAAACGCGAGGCCGTGAAGAGACAAGTTGTTTAATTGCTGCAGTATGATATCATCCAGCCGTCCACGAGTCCATGGGCGTCCCCCAGTGGTGTTAGTAAAAAAAAAAGTACCCTACGTTTCTGCGTCAATGGCAATTGTATAAATGCCGACGCGCTTCGCCGCTTGTCAGTTGATCGACGGCCAACGCTCCGTTCGTATCAAAGCAAGTCTGCTACTGTAACCCGACTTTTCGTTTACTGGGCACAGGTTAGCCCAAATAAACAGTTTGATTGACAATCCCGTCTCGTGCCTACAGCCACGTCACGACCCCGTGACAATATGCTGCGATTTTTTTTCTTTTTTCAAATCCAACACATGCTCATGATCACCACTGCAAAATAACAGTTTAACAGTGGGCTTGGAGCTGTAGAATTAGCGCAGAAAATTATTTACGCGGTACCATTAAAAAGCAATTTTACAAGAAATTTTGCTGTTGCTGGTTATGAGTGAAAAATAATGATCTTGTGCGTGAGTGAAAAATCAAGAAAGACGCAACTAAAATAATTATAAAAACACCTGGGCCAGAGTAGGGATCGAACCAGGGTCGTTTGCATTAAAAGCGGTTGTCCTACCACTCAGCCGCGCGTCTTTTACTTTTTCATTGCACACAGCCTCGCGTCTGCTTGTGAATACAGTGAAAGTAAGTTCCTCTGTTTTGAAATGCAGTGAAAGTTACTTTCATGCTTTACAAATACAGATGGTGGGTATATTAAATACCTCGCTATACAACATGAAATATTGCTTTAATGCGTGTATACAAGCGTACATTGGCATGCGGAGTAAGAACATGTGATTATCATTATAACTTCATGGTGTAAGGCTGGCCACACACTACAAAAGGCACACACGGTAATGCACCAATTTTCATTGAGGTCAAGTAATTGGTCCATAACATGTTCGAAAATATTTCATACAGCTGCAGGAATAATATTTCATACAGCTGCAGTTTTTCATTCCAATCCGCCGTCTAACAGGGCCGCGAAGCGGTGGTTAGGGAAGGCGTTGACGTCCCCACTGCGGGAAACCTAAGGATTGATTGATTTGTGGGGTTTAACGTCCCAAAACCACTATATGATTATGAGAGACGCCGTAGTGGAGGGCTCCGGAAATTTCGACCACCTGGGGTTCTTTAACGTGCACCCAAATCTGAGCACACGGGCCTACAACATTTCCGCCTCCATCGAAATGCAGCCGCCGCTGCCGAGAATCGAACCCGCGACCTGCGGGTCAGCAGCCGAGTACCTTAACCACTAGACCACCTAGGAAACCTGAGGCCTGGTCGGTGATCGCTATGCCAGGACTACCAATAAAGTTGTTACCAACTAACTAAGTGTTTGAAGTGCGCACTAAAAACAGGAGGATATCGCTATCTCTAGGCGAATTTGATGGGTCCTCCAATAAATTTTTTTCACTGCTGTACAGATAAATACAGGCTTTATTTCGTTACTCGTGAAGCCTGCGGACCACTACATTATAAAAAAGAGAGAGAGAAAGATGGCACTCAGAAGACAGGTATGTTGCATGCAGATTGGTTATTTCAGTGCACTGTATGTTTATTTTCTCCAGAAAACAAGGTTGCCAGGTTCAGTAACGTTAAGAGGGAGCCGGGTTGGTGGTAATGCATGTTTACTTGTGAAACAGCGCGCAAAGACCAGGCACAAAAGGAACAAAAAATCACAGTTGTCTGCCTTTTTGTTCATGCTGTGCCTTCTCTCAACGCCCTGCTTCACAAGTAAACAAGCGTGAGCTTTGTTTTGTTCCATCTAAACTGGCTAAGCCTTAGTTGTTCTGTTTGTTCTGTTATATTCCTCGGTACGCCCTTAACTACAGCGGATGTGCCATGTCATGCACTAAGCAGTCATGCTTTTTTGGCAGATATGAATACTAAAAGCCACCTGCTTACTACTTGAGCACAGTGTGAAAATGGGAACTGAAGTAATGTCTCTTGCAGAGTCTAGACTGGTTTTTATGGCTGCAAGTAATCTGCTGTTCTGCTTGCACATAACACCAAACGGGCATTTCTTTTTTAAGCAATTTGATGGCGAGGCAAGCTGTTCGTTCGCTCTTAAGTCACTGGGTGAAATAATTTTATTATGCAAACGCTCACCAGATAATCATAAATGAAGACAGAACGTAAGTTTTTTTTCTAATAATGCATCAAATGAGTAGTTCCACATCGTATGAATATTCGCATAACATGCAATTGGCTGATTTTGCACTGCATACAAGTGATATAAATAACTGACTGCTACAGCTTCTTAACCGACACAAAAGCAATATTTCAATTCGTTGGTTCTGCGCACTCTGCATTACCCGGCACAGCCAAGCTCTGGCTACCCGTCTGACAACGTCTTTTTTTTTCTTATATGTAACTAGCTGTGTCACCATGCAACAAAAATTGCAGTGCAGTCTGGTCTTCTACTGAATACTGTGTCACATAAGGTAATATTATTTATATATCGTAGTTCATACTGTACATCTTACGCTCAAAGTCTAGACGAGGCTGTCCAAATAGAGAATTGACAAGGTTGGTCTGAAAATTGCCCGCCATTTGAGAGCCTTCGCTTTCAAAAGTATTACAGGATTAAGGATGACAGGTCGCTGCTGCTCATGTTTCTCTCGGCAGTCGTTTTCCCTCGTAACTTCCTAAGCTCTTTCAATTTATGGCGTACCCAGGGGACCTGTTGGTTGTGGACCTAGACACTAAGGACGTATACGAGGGCCTGTCTCTATAACATCTATTTGGAGATATTATACAAAAACTGAAAACTATCTTGCGGCTTGGTAATGTTGCCAATGCGAGTGTTCTTGCCCGTATGCTTAGAAGCCGAGGTGCGCACTGTACTTCTCTTGCGGTATTTTCTTTCTTTCTATCCCTTTATTACCGTACGCCTGCGATTAACCTAATTTCTTTTGTTTTTAGGGGCGAAGCTCCTTAGGGCGTGGGCTGTGCGTCCCCTGTAGCCTGTATGTAGCCACCTCTAGTTTAGTTCTTGCAGTGTTCACTAGATGGCGGTACCGTCCCTTGTATGTAGCCACCTCTAGTTCAGTTCTTGCAGTGTTCACTAGATGGCGGTACCGTCTCCTGTATGTAGCCACCTCTCGTTCAGTTCTTGCAGTGTTCACTAGATGGCGGTACCGTCTCCTGTATGTAGCCACCTCTCGTTTAGTTCTTGTAGTGTTTACTAGATGTTGGTACTTGTAGCTGATGATGAAAGGATGCAAGATGTTATAAACTAGAAAGCGGTACTTGTAGTTGATGAAAGACACGAGATCTTATAAAATAGGAATGATGTCACATATGGCGCGTGTCATTGGTCGAAGGCAATCGTTCGATTTAGTGCGGCGTCGTACGCTAGGGGGAGCGATGTAATTAAATCGAGTGGGCAAAATGTACAGAGGATTCATGGTTTACCAGGTTTACCTCCGGAGCTTCGCCCACTCATCATCATTCACTTCGTGGATATGGCGGAATTTTTTTAATGCTCTTCTCCTAAAAATTTTTGAGAGCTTTCGTTAGACCCACAGAACTTCAGGTTTTCTACAGGCGGATGCTAAGGGGTGAATAATACCTCACTTGGAATGCGTCCAATGAAAATAGTCGTACCAATCCTTTTAGTGCTAGTTACACGCACAAATATGGCACCCAAGTGAATCACTTGTTATATACCTCTGATATCTAGCGCAACAGAACACACTAGAAGAAAACGACACTCTGCACGCTGTCTTTTGTTTTCTTGTGCTGTGTTCTCGTTGCGCAGGGTGATTTTATTATACAAACCACTATTTTGGACGCTTTTTGGTGGTGTTTGTTCTTATCACCGGTGAAACACTCTAGTTTGTGTTGCAATTTTTTGCTTGACCAGGACATTCTTTTTTTCTATTTAGTTTTCTGAGGGCAGCTTCCTTGCTAGTCAACCTTTTCTTGTTGTCAGGGTGAATTACGGTATACATCTTTTGTTACCCATGAGCATCCAGTAAAATTGTTTCACATTTTGTAATCTACAGCCCTTGCAGTAACCAAGTTCTTTATTAAACTCTATTCGTATTCACTTTTGCTACAAAATGTAGAAGAATGTAAGACCATGGGCGATAATACACCATAGGAGTATAACAGTCAGCCAGGATATTTTTTTCAAACAGAAAGCTGTATATGTTGACTCTATTAAAGAAATAGTATTTTTACTGAGGTATGTTTATTATTTTAAACTATGTATTTGTAGGGTTTGTTTTTCGATCTTGCGACACCCCTGCAAGGAGACATCTGAATTCAATTCAATTATTCTGTTTTCTTTCCATACACCAAAAAATAGAAGAGGCCTCAAAAAAGTGAATGACGGAAAACATGAATAGAATTGAATTGAATTCAATCTCTTCAGCCATCGGGCAGCGAATTTCGCTGCTCGATGTCATGGTAAATTTTAGAAATATGCTGCTTCTACACTCATATGATCTCCCATTGCTCACATTCGGAAGACATTGAGGATGTAATACACACTGTCAATATTTCAACGTGTACTTATCGAGAAAGTTAGGATCAGGGCAAGCTGCTGAAAGGGCTATCTCTTGTTGTCTTGGTAGTTGTTGTTGTTGCGAAATTGCAGTTCATGTGATAACTTTTTCTCTGTGACAAATTTATTTCACCGTTCACGACAACCTCCTCCACCGACGCAATTACAACGGTGACGGCCGCCAGCGGCTACTAGTCATACCACGCAGTGTGTGCTCGGACATATGCGAGGTATTTCATTGTGATCCGCAATGTGCGCACTCCGGGGTATTGAAGACTTACATTCACATTCGCCAACGGTACTTTTGGCGTGGCATGTACTGCTATGTGCAGAAATTCGTTCGCTCCTGCATAAATTGTCAACACCGGACAACTTCAATGCACCTGTCGCCGGTAGGTCTGAAACCTCTACCTTGCCCTGTCAGGCCGTTCGAGCTAGTTGTCATCGATTTGTATGGGCCACTTCCACTAACATCGGCTGGTAACCACTGGGGCATCGTCACTGTAGACCACCTCACGCGATACGCTGAAGCTGCCGCTCTCCCCGCGGCTACAGTGAGCGATGTGGCCTCCTCTCCTGCTCCAGTGATTCATGCTGCGGCATGGTCCACCCCAGGAACTGCTCAATGACCGAGGCCGTGTCTTCCTGTCCGAAGAAGTTGAAGCCATTTTCAAAGAGTGCCACGTTGTTCATCGCAAAACTGCTGCTTACCACCCGCAGATGAATGGCCTCACCGAACGCTTCAGCCGTACGCTCAGCCACATCATCTCAAGTACGTCGACGCCGATCACGCAAATTGGGATGCCATTCTACCATTCGTCACCTACCAATATAATACCGCCTTCAGAGCAATACTGGCTTTTTACTTTTTTTTTATTATATGGAAGGCACGCGTTGCACACCATCGACACGATACTTCCATACAAGCTTGATCTATCCGAGTGTGCGTCTAATTCTGCTACAGCCAAGCTTGCCGAAGAGTGTCGAGAGCTTGCGAAGACCTTTACTGCGCATGATCAAGAGCGACAGAGGAACATTCGCGCTGACGCCAGCACTACTGCACCCACATTCCTCCCTGGAGCACCCGTCTGGCTCTCGATCTCTACCACTGCAACTGGCCTATCGTCTAAACTATTGCCCAAATACGAAGCCCCTACCGTGTCGTCGAACGCACTTCCCCTGTAAACTACATGATTGAACCCACCGAACCGTCTTCCGACATGCGCCGTCGAGAGTGCGACATTGTCAACGTGCAGCGCCTCAAGGTCTACCATGACCAGCTCATAGTAACTAGCTGTTAGGTCACCAGGCGGATCCCTTTTCGTACCCGGGGTAGTTTTAGCGAAGTCTTCGAACAGTGGGTCTCCTCTCCAGTACCTCCTAGTGGGTCGCCCTCTTCGGAAGAAGAAAAGCAGCGCGTGCAGAGATTACATTAGTCATAATATAATATAAACTCATTACACATAGGTGTAATGCTTACAGAAAAAAATGCACTAAGCTTTCTTGGCCAATTCCCCTGAGTGGTTGTGAGCCATGAGTCCAGGGAAACAAACAAACAAACAATTCGGTCCCCGCATTGACTGTCGCTGTCGTGCATCATCGCCGAGTGCCCACCAATAAACGTCTTACCAGTAATATTTAAACTCATTTAATTTGGCTTGATGTGATGTCGGGGATCAGCTGTGGGCTGTTCAGAGGGCCCACGATGTGGCGGTCAGGCTTCGCTTGACTGTCGCAACGTGACAGCAGTCTTCTGCGCGGTGAGTCGTGCACCTCAGGACTTAAAGTTTCTCATTCATCTATCCATCCGGTAACATACAATAATTTGGAAGGCCTTAATAGAACATACCCCACAATAATAGTGAACGTTAGGGTTCTGGGTCACGCAACACCCCACCTTATCTTGTTATAACTTGAATATGACTGTGTTTCGAAAATTCTAACTGCGTGCAATGAAATAACTTCATCGACGTCTTGCGCGTGAAGGAATCTCCACATATACCCAAATGACGTAAACTATCTTACTTCATGAAGACGCTCGTAGGCTCTCAACATGGTCTCGGATCAATGCGTTGTTGCTTGCATTAAATAGAGTATCTCATAAAGCATTTAAATTACTTGAATTTTTCTGATGTGGAACCCTCATTTGCAAATGCGTAGTGAACGCTATCTGGTTATTTCTTCGGCGAATGTAAAAAATTAATCAAGAAAGCAGTCTTCAATCAGGTTCATTCCTCATTTATTACTGATGTTTTCACTAGAGGAGGCATATCTAAAGGCGAGTCGGCAGAAAACAACGAATTTAAGCAGTAGGCGTAGAGTTTCCGTGAAACTGCGGAAGGCTTCCCTGGGGCTCTTTAAAATGTCTGGTTTAACTATTACTGCGCCGTAAAAGATGACCTCTTATACTTCGTTCCTGGCGAGGGCAAATTAAATCGTTTGTCCTCACGCGCGAGAAAGTTTATTCTCTCCCGCATCAGTGGGCGAAGGTCGGCTGCGGTGCCGCTGCCATGTATGTTGGCTATTCTGAAGTAAAGTTCAAATCATATTTCATGAACTCCTGTTGTATATTTCTAAGAGCCACTGGTTGGCGTACGCTGAAGCCAGCTTTGTTTTCTTTGAAGTATGTCTCTGTTCTAACAAAAAATTAACAGAAACAAGCGTCATAAATATAGCTAAGAGAAAACTTTAGCCCTCCATTCACTATTAAGTGACTTCCGAATCTAGATGTCAGTTTCCTGTTTCAGTGATCCTTGAAGTTGAGGAGCATGCACCATCATAAATAGACTCATTGTAGAGCCATTCTGAATGATGTATCCCACGTTCTTTTTTTTTCTTTTTTTCTGCTACTCCTTCCTCCAAACAGCCAAATGTGAGAGTCGTGTTTTAGGGAACTTATACTCCAGGATAATGATGGCTGAGAATGCATTCGACTATTTCAAGCCTATTTATTTTGAAATATTTGTTACGAGTATATTTTTAGAGTAATTAGGTAGAAAATGAAGTGTTTGCCGACAGTTATATATAGCCATTAATTAGACCAAAAATAAGTGATGTGGACACTACTGGAAGCCATGGAAGTATTCCTCTTTAGACAATTTGAATGACACTTTCCTTTTAGTCTCGTGACACATTCTTTTATAAAACATGAACCTGAACTGTAGATTTAACGTAAAAGCCGGCCCCAACTAATTCGGACTTCATTTGCAGGACTCGTTAAAGCTGAACGCGCCCCTACAAGATTGTGTTGTAGCATAACAGTCGTCTTACAAAAGCATGAGGCAGGCCTTAAGAATAACAGCACTATTGCAGAATGTGACTTTATTGGAGAACTCTAAACTGCCCGCAGAATACTGAACATGAGGCGAAACACGAGTGAAATCCTCCTTTTCATTTTAGTTATTGGCTCTAAGTCGCTTGCTTACCCAAATGCTCTGCTACTACTATGCCCCTGAAAAAGACTTTTTATCGTCGCCATTCGTCTTGGCTATATTTCAGCTATATTTCGTTGTTTCGTCTACCGGCAGTGCTCACATTCAGAGCCGCACGCATTCACACGGAACACAGCTCTAAGCCCTCGATTCGGGCTCAGGATGATTTGCAATCGCTCAGAGCAGCCGCGCGCTTGCCTTTGCGCAAGATTGGGGTGTTCACAGGTAAGTGGTTATGGTAGTCGCTCTAATCACCCGCATGAGAACTAGCTTTATTTCTCAACCATACTGCACAAAGAAATATTAAAAAAATAGGAATGAGAGTCAGAAAAGTACATGCGGCACACCTTCTGCGGCCAGATTCGCAGTATTGGAAGTCGTGGAGGTGGAAGCCATGGAGAACGGGAAGAAAGCTGCCCATGCATACACGGCCTCGGTGGAAGGCGGCCATTGCCACGCATCGAAGAGCCACTTTTTTTCCTCAACGGTACTTCTCCCGCGTAGCATGCGACTTGCTTTCCTCTCACCAGTGTTCGCCTTCAAAGGTGATAGGTCTTTCTGAGGTTGCTGTTGTTCCGGGGCTTAGAGTCCTCTTACTGGCGCCTGATTGAAGAACACCTATTTCATAGACCAATAACTTCGACCTTTCGATGAAAAACAATGCTACTGTCCGCCTTCATCCAACAAAAAACTCCTGTCGCTGTTGTAAAGGAAAATGACAAACTTAAAAAAAGCATTATGTCATGCAAATAACCTTGGGAAGCGAACTCTAACTAGCTACAACCATAGCTGCTCGTTTTGTCACGAGGTTTCACATGACAGCGCGACATTTTTCTCACAAGCTACTGGCTGGTAAATTTTCATTCCAGGAAGCTCAATAGATGTTGGTTTTACGGCACTGCCATAAAGTTGTATGCTTATGCAATGCCGCAGCAATATACCTTTTGCTATAAATGTCATACCGTTTTCTTTTTCAGGTGTTTTCCTTTTTCTCCTTATTGCTCTGAACCGCAGGTCGCGGGATCAAATCCCGGCTGCGGCGGCTGCATTTCCAATGGAGGTGGAAATATTGTAGGCCCGTGTGCTCAGATTTGGGGGCACGTAAAGAACCCCAGGTGGTCTAAATTTCTGCAGCCCTTCACTACAGCGCCTCTCATAATCATATGGTGGTTTTGGGACGTTAAACCGCACATATCAATCTCCTTATTTCTTCCGGTCAGTTTCAAATAAACTTGATTAACCAAATTTTTTTCTATTTATTCTGCCTGCCTCTCTCTGTTAAATTTCTTACCCTTATCACCTCTCCTCACTGTACAGGATAGTTAACCGGTCAATACTATCACGTTAACCTCCCTGCCTTCTTGTTTTCATCTATGTTTCTGTAATGCTGCAAGAATAAGTTTGAATTCAAAGTTCTCATTGATGTTCGTTATCAATGATAAAAAATTCTATGGTTGTGAGGAGCTTGTTCAAACATAAAAAATATGTTTGAACAAGCTCCGAGAACAGCAGCGATTGCAAAAGAACAGCATGAGTAAATGTCTATTGGCGCATGCGGAAATGGTCGGGGCGAAATTTATGTTTTGGGGGCATATATTCATGTGTGTTGTATTATGATTGATTTACAGTTCACGAATATTTCGCAGGTTTCTGACCTCTCATAAAGTACGGGAGCCTGCGGACCAAAACCCCTTCTTTTTTTTTTTAAATGAACATTGCCAGTTGTTGTCACGCTTACATAGAAAGTATTAGTTCAAACACGCGTCGCAGAAAATGAGAATAAACTGTAAAGATTTGGCATACAGTTTGCATCTCCTCTATTGAAGGGATTAACGCAGCTCAAGTCTACGTGCCTATCTCTTAAACTCTACGCAACTATGCACGATCGTGAGTTCTATTTACGTAACTAGATTTTTTCTATCGCACGTTAAAAGATTTTTTCCCAACTTTAGAAAAAGTACACGTGGTGTTAATTTGTTTAGACGTTGCGGAAATCGTCCTGATGATTGGAGAGCACAAGAAGCCGATCGTAAGTGTTATTAGCCTCCCCATGAACCTAAGCTGGGGTAATTAAACTAGCTAACCTGCACTTCTTGAGGACACACACGCTGAGCTCTATGACGAAACCTCTAATGCAATAGCTAAGTACCGCAAGTTAAAACACTCACCTTGCTTACGGATTAGACCTAAAAACTGGGCGCCTTCTTCAATGGCTCGGCAAACTTAAGCCTTTTAAGGTTTCATGAGGCGTTATGTTCACTTTTGTAAATGGCGTTGTTGTGAGAAGAGTAGCTTTGCGGGAGTGACGGGGTAAGAAACGCTTTTATAGAGACTGATTGCCTATAGAGTGTAGTTTGCAAAAATGGTCTGAAAGGTTTAAATAAGGTATGAAAGTACATTACAGGTTTTCATGCAAAAAGAGAAAAGGTGATAAAAAGAACCGAAAGCCAATAAACAACTAAGGCAGATTGTGGATATGAATAAGGCCAGTGCAGGAGCCGAGGATTGTTGTTTCCAGTACTTGAGTGTTTCAATAAGTCGAGCGACGCATCCGGGAATGGCCGAAATGATTTCACAAATTTTATACGCAGGAATCTACCAGTTACGTTTCTGAGTTACCTGAATCTATACTCTCAACCTAAAAGCGATGGCTGTACCGGTCGTATTAGCTGAGATTTTCGCTAGTATATAGCGGGGTATTTGTTCGCAATTCCTCAATACCACGTACTTATTACTCCCCTCTTCACGTCCGTACTCTCCACAACCTCCTTTTTTGGGGTTCCCAAACCACTTCACGCATCGCCGAGTGTCAGTGCTGATGGTTAGATAATGAAGAGGGCACGTAGCAAGCGTTTCGTGGAGCATATGGCAACACCCCTCCTTCAAAGGACGTCCATTAGTGAGGTACCCTTGCGGCTCAGTTTGTGTTTTTGCTGTAACCAACTGCGATATCTTAATAGAGGCCATGGCAGCAGCTTACTCTCAGCTCTGGCACTAGACCCCCGAAAAACTAACCGAAGTGAGAGGCCTCTGGCTTCCGTTGTGACCATTTCAGGAAGTAATAATTAGGGTTCGTTAGTGCAGCAGCCAAAAATATCAGACCGCTTTCAGTAGTATGGCTGTGTGAGCAAATAACATGGATAATAACCGCTATCAAGAATGCGATGATATTGTTACGTAGATATCTCAGCTTATCCACGGAGTGAATAAGGGTGAATGGGGCGAAGCGACAGCTTCAGGTGCTTGACCACAGATTCCTGCGCCGGCGTCACCTCGGGTTTCACTTGTTCTTGCGGAAGGTTTCAACGCCGCTTAGCCGTCTCTCAGGTCGGGATCTGCCAGTCTTTGTGCTGCGCTTGACCAACGCCTCACCGACTCTCAGCTTGGAATCCCCTTCCCTTTGTGTAGGTTTCGCAGCCGTTGGTAGAGCCCTTGACGGCAAGCTCGTGCTGCAGCCGCTTTCCGAGCCCTCCACTCCACCACCGTATCTTTCGTCGCTCATTGCAAAGCTCGCAAGCACAGCGACTGCCGGTGAAAGAGGAAGCGCGCCAAGAGTGAACGTACGTGATAGCCCGAAATACAAGTGCTCCGTGCCTACAATGCATCGGAGTGAAGCAAGTGCCCGCAGCTTTCAGCTAATGAGTAATTCGAGTACTAAGTGGAGCAAGTTACTTTCATGGAGCACTCAGAGTACTAGCGGGTGGCTACTTCGCGACGCGGGACTGACCCACCACTTAAACAGCTCCGCCTCTAAAATAACAAAATTTCTGTAACCACAAGCTCGTGTTTTTACACGACAAATTGCACACAATAGATCATTTTTGTAAAGATTAACATGCAAGTGTCCTGCGCTTATATCACTCTAACTAAGACTTTGTGTGAGAATTCATCAACCTTTGTTGAGTCCACGCACATTTAAAGATATACCCTTAGTTTTGAAGGAGTGAAATGTACCTATGAAAATAGTGAGCATATGCGCATGTGCATGGTCCAAAGACTACGTTGGTGCAGTTATAATTAGCAGTGATAGCATTATGAAAACTTACTGGGTTAATTTATCATGAAAAGTTTGAATTTTAAGAAGTCGCATTTGCTTAGGATAATGAGATATGCTGTAGTTGTAGACTTTATAATTGACAGGGTGTGTCCATACAATTGGTACGTGCCTACGAAGACGCCACCATTGGTTTCTATTTTAGGTAGTAGTCACTTTACGTTCCTGTTTTGCACAATAGTGCAGTTGTGTTGCTTAGCGCTGTGAATGATAGTATGCATTAGGAAAAAATTCATTCAAAAAATGGTTCAGCCTGAAGTCTATTTTTTTGGTTTACTGCGGCCTATAGCCGAGGCTTTCATACTGTGACACACTGTGCGTGAAGCTACACACTCTGTTTGCGGGATTTTCGGCAAGATCAGCTGTTAGAACAGTCGCTCTCATTGCATCTGATCTTCAAAGTAGACAGCGTTTATTTACAACTTCAAAAATATCTTATACAATATAGCCTCTCCAGTGTCTCACGTTTCCTGAAAAAGATTAGATAAACCAAGAAACGAGTTTTAAATTGGTAGATTGCTTATCTCATAAACAATAGGACAATGAATGTTTCACTGGTCGCTGCAGTTTTCAAAACATTAGGTGGGTCTTAGGTGGCAAAATTTCTTTCAAACTATGCCGGGCTACATTTCGCAGACGCAACACCTCCTGAGTCAGCTCTTTTCAACCTAATGCTGACAGAGTGTTAAGATGCTTATTTGAGCTAAACGCATAGTCTTTGTCATAAAAAACAAGGACAAGAAAAAAAAGTTTGGTTCTCAGCATTGCTAACTTATTTTCGCGAACACATCACACTTGGTTCACTATATCGAGAGTATATAAAAAGAGCGCTCCCTTTGAACAAGATGACACTAGAACATAGAGAACCATGCAAGCTTCTAGGGAGGCTGAACGGGTGAAGAGCGAAAAGGCGGCTACATGTATATTATTCGAATGGAAATTTTAAAAATGGTAGTGGCTGAAACCCTCGTAGCCCGCATCGGAGGATATGCTTTCACGAACACAAAGAAGCATACTTTATCTTTATTTTCAACCTTTAGAACTATGTTTGCGCACCCACACTAAACTGGGCCCTAGCGACAATGGACACCAAAAGTACACCATACGGGCGAATAAGTGCATATCCCACTAATCTATTAAATATTGTCGGAGCATTATGCTATGGCGATATCGTGTCTCTAGTGCGTACTTCAAACACTCAGTGCCGTCAATAATTTTCAACTGGCGATGCACACATTTCGTGGCCTTAGAAAAACAGGCGCTGTAACGTGTGTGCCTTTTGTAGTAGGTGACCGGTCTTAAACCATGAATCCATTATGATAATCACATTTTCCGAGGCCCTATGCACTTTACGCTTATACCACGCTTTATTACTTGGATATATCATGATGCGCTAGATAGATATGTGGGGTGTAACATCTCAAAATCTTTATATTATCTTGCTGTATTCTGAAGCATGTATACAGGACGCGTGTGTTTGTAAAGCATAACAATTTATTACACTGAATTTCCAAGAAGCAGAGTTATTTTCACTGTATTCACAAGCACAGGCATGGATGTGTGGTAGAACATCCACTTGCCACGCAAGTGACACTGGTTTGATCCCCTGTAAGACTCAAACGACGCGGGTTCAATGCCCACTGTGACCCATAATTTTTATAATTATTATTTCTTTCGCATCGTTCAGCAGTTTTCAGCCACGCAAAATATGATGATTTTTGTCCACAACCACTGACGCTGACGCTGAAGCTGTATTCATGCGAAACGTGCTCTTTAACGCTTTCGTGTTAATGGCATTAACTGTTCAACAGCAACAAGCTATGCGTGTGAAAGGAAACATTCCTGGCTGAGTACTAAATTGTGTCAGGTGAAGACACGACATTTTTCCACAATTCACACGTCACGAAGTCAATCCACGAGGTTTTGGCTGTAGTCGTAAAGGCGTTTTTTGTGCAGTGCGCCAGAGGCGAGTGGCAGTGTTTGTCTATAGAAAGGCAGCGCCATGTTGATTCGAAAGAACGTCTCTAGTGCTCAGAAGGGAGGCTGGGGAGATCGTGTCTAGAACACGCAGGGGCATTCATATGCAAATAACATTGTGTAGGATAAGGTTAAGGAATGATCAGTGGCTAGACTTCCTAGGAAAAAGAACCACCTTCACACTCACTTTGGGGCTGTCATTCTTCAAGTGCACCTATTGTTCATCTTGGCTTAGCTTCAATCTATCGTTGCAGCTTGCAAGGTGCAAACAACTGTTTTGCTGAACAGGGCGTGAGTATAACTTACGCTGTGTTCGTGGGAGGTTATCTCATTAAGAGACGAACAACGACTGAAAGCCTCAAATGCAACCGAAAAATAGAGCTAGTGGAGCTTTCAAAGTTAATCAATAGGCTAAAGTAGCCAACATTAGGAGGTATAACATGGAAAGAGTTAAGCAGGCTGTAAAAAGCGGCAGAAGCCTGAACGCTGCGAAGGCAAACTTGTGCATACGCGAAAATCAGATGTATGCATTGGGTAACAAGCAAGGCAATGTCATAACCAACATGAATGGGATAGTCGAGATGGCGGAAGGGCTCTACAGAGAGCTGTACAGAAATCAAAAGAACCAGGACGGTATTGTGATAAACTATAACATTCCAAGAGAATTCGACATCCTACCAGTAACGACAGGAAAAGTAAGGAAAGCCCTAGAATGAATGCACAGAGGCAAAGCATCTAGTGAGGATAAACTAACAATGGGAATCCTGAAAGATGGCGGAGAAATGGAATCCCCATATATGGGGCCGTATATAAACGATATGTCCAAATCCGATATAGCATATATGGGCCTTATAACCCCATATATGGGTGTTGCTGTGTATGGACATATATGGCTATATATAGAAGCATTCATTAAGGTCTTTATAGGATGCTTTCATATATGGCCTTATATGGATACTTTTATATAAAGCCATTCAAATGATTCATCTATATTAGTTCAGACTGTGTCACCGGCAAACAATATAGCCGCTCTATCATTCTTCAGCTAGAAATATACCCTGTTGTGAAAGGTCTGCATGCAGTCACTATCATCTCCAAATAAAGGCAGTACATACCCCCTGAAACCTTCTTGTTCACTTAAGTTATCCCTCATTATATCTCAAGTTATTCTCAACAACTATTTGCTAGAATGCAACTTGGCATCATATTTAAAGTTTGTGGTGGGCACATGTCACTGTTAGTCCACCTTTCCTGAAGAGATACATTGTTTGTGCTTAAAGTTATTGCTTACTTATCGACACTTTTTTATTTATCTATTTATTTCATTACCCACAGCACCAATTGGCATTACATTGGGGGAGCATTTACGAAAATTAGAATACAAAAAATACATAGTCAGCCAAACAAATAATCAAAGTCACCTGAATCACAATCTGCAAGAGAAATTCATATATAAATCGGAACATGTTCTAACATATAAATCGGAACAATTCTAACATGAAATAAAACAAATATTTGGGAGTGTAGAGGCAATGCTAGAACGCAGCTGGTTCCATCTTGTAATTTTTTTTTGTAAAAATCATTTTGAAACACGTCAGTCTTGCATGCGATTATTCTTATCTTGAACCTATGGTCAACACGGTCTGAGAAATAGTACAGTGCAAGTACTTTATCGATTCCGACTTGACAAAAATAAATAGCATAAAAGAACCCAATTTCAGTTTCGTAAAGATATTTTTCACAGTGTGTTAAGTTTAAAACTTTTCTCGCGTGTCAATGGAACGTCCATAGTCAGTCAAAACGAAATATTGACTTGATATTCACCGTATGAACTGCGTGTGCATTGAATAACTTAAATGAGTTGATAATCAACTTTTAAGGAGTTCGGTCGAAAGTGATTGGTATGCAAGCTTGTTATGTACAAGTATTGTGACTAATGACCTATAGAACGACTGCTAAAACTGGTGTCTATAGGTCTCTGTGCGCGTGGGAACGGAGGCATTTAACAATATTTCTTGCCAACGGGACACTAAAAATGTACTTTGTAAACGTAATACGCTTTCCATTTTGCCAATAATGCATCATTAACGTAACAGTGGTAAAGAGCTCAGTCTGCAGAAATTCCGGCGTAGGCATCGGTGGCTCTCCGTGAAAAATCGTCTTGTCAATGATCAAAAATTGAGAGAATGCAAATAAAACAAATATTGTAAATTTTCGGGTTTGAGTGATGATCGAAATCATGCAGGCAATTTGCATGGCATGCAAGTACTCTACCGCACAGCTATGCATCTGCTTGGAAATAAAGCATGAATAACTTCCTCTTGTTGTAAATGCAAGGAAAATAACTGTCATGCTTAACAAATACATGTATCCTGCATACAGGTTTCACAACACAACATTTATTATCGCAGCTATATTGCATGATACAAGCGTGCATTGTCATCAAGCATCACAACACGTTATTACCAACGTGACTTTGCGGTCTAAAGACAGCCAACGATTACAAAAGGCACACTGGTTACTGCACGTATTCCCTCACGACTGCGTAGTGGGTGCATAAAGTTCTAAAACATTTTACACACATTATATTGAGAAGCACGTTCTGCTGGGCGAGTTGGTACTTCATCTTAACTTAGTTGCGCGAAAAAATTTGAAGTGCGAAAGGAAGACACTTGGACACAGCGCACACTAACAACTGAAACTTCATTGGAGAAAACAGACATATGTATGCGGTTACGACAACACGTGAGGTGGAAAAAAATGACTAGATGAGCAGACATCTGATCATTTTCTTTCACAGTGTGGACATCGTGTGGTGGACGGCACTGCGCTGTCGTGTGGGAAGTATTATTTAGAATTTAATTATATAATTGTAGATCACAAAGCTTCTCTAACGGAATTAACAACCATTCTCTAACCAATCATCATATTGTAGAGAGTGTGGCTGCGCGCCCTTGTTTGGAATACGGTAGTTAAAGCTAGATTCAGTGACACGGTATAGCGCGGGAAATCGGAGAGGCGTATTTCATAAACAAAGCTGGGGATTCATGTGTCACGTAACTCTAACTTATGTTGCTTGCTACTGAGGTAGCTTTCCTGGAAGTGCATCATTTATACAATCTGTCTGCTCATCTAATCCTTTTCTTTCACCGCACGTGTTCTCGTAACCGCATATATACGTATGTCTGTTTTCTCCAACAATAGGGAGTTTTAGTGCTGGGTACGCATTCTCTTGGGGCCTTGCGGGCTTGGGAGCGTGCGGCGTTGCGTGCCCAACCCATACCCAACCGGAATTCCTTTTAGTTGGCACCACGGTGGCACGCACGCAAACGCAAGCCGCACGAAGGTCACACGCGCTCGCAGCGCCATAGCGTCTTGTCGCGTAAGTATTATTTAGGTATTTTTATGATTTAAAATGTTAAATTAAACATGCATAGTGATCAGGACACTTTTTATTGTGTACAGTATCCTGGTATGCGCAAAAAAGTGAAAAGACAAAGTTAATGTAACGGCAGTGTCGACATCTTGTTGACACTTCGTGCAACCACAGTCATGAACATGTTAGCTTACGCGTAATGTTTCTGAGGTGAAAATGAATAAAATCGTTACTCATTTGTAATATTGTCGCTGCGCAGTTTTTGCACCGGATGTACCATGCACAATGTTTCTGCAATAACAAAAGTGTGGTTGTCTGTTTCACTATGACCTCGCTAGATGGCGCCACCTAGTCAGCTGGTCGGGAGATGGCAAATTTTTAGTTCTATGTTCCAGGCCATTCTAGCTGTGGAAATCTGGCTGAAACCGTGTAATCGCTATAAGTGATCGCACTTTGGCTTATTTTAACTCGACGGCAAGAGTATCCGCAGTGCGGATACCGTGAATTTTCGCGAAGGTGGACCTTACAAGGCGGCCGATCCATGCTGTCCGAGATTTCGCGACTTTGTGCCATGCTATTCGTATAGTGGCTAGCCACTATAATATTTGCGCTTAAAACTTAAAAGTCAAAGTGGTGGCTCAGGCCAGCCTCAGCTTTGCTCGCCGCCAGCATGTGCGCCACGGCAGCTTATCTCCGCTAGGAGGCCAGTGGTGGCAGCGTTGTTTATGGCCGCACAGACGCATCGCCCCAGCGATCTTGCGACGCATCTCTTTGGGGCTTCGCGCATGCGCAATACCGCCGCCCCATCGTCCTACGTACGCAAGCCGCCTGCGTACCCAGCACTAAAACTCCCTAATGTTTCAGTTGTCAGTGTGTGCTGCGTCTAGGTGTCTTCCTTTTGTATTTCAATTTTTTCGCGCAACTCGGTAATTACATAATATTTCTTGTTCTTTAAACTATGTTACCCCTTTTTTACACAAAGTGCAGCCATGTGCGAAACCTTCATTGAGACACTTTCAACCTTCTCAATTACACAGTACTATTCCACAATTAAATTTGTTCAAGTAGCATCATGCAATAAAGAGTACACACTAAGTGATTGAATTACGCACAAGAAACAGGATCGATACTGCTATCACGTTCAACTGTGAAAAACGGAGCTTAACGGTCCCCCAATTTTTTCACACAGTAGCAAGCCCTAATGCATCATACCAGTTTATTTGTCGGCTTGCGTAAAACTATCTACAGTGCTCACGGATTAAAACGTGACATCGCATTATTTTGTGTAACTATGTATGCGGGTATGCGCAGTTCCTCAAGATAACCACGCGATGTTGCGACATCAGTAACGATAATGTCGCCTGTGATGTACGCATTCCAGTCAAATTTACACTTATATCACCCTGATTGTAGATGGCGGAAACGAAATTACGGGCTATTCTTAAGCTTTTCCATTTGGATCCGTGACATAGCACCCTGTTTTGAAGAATCAAACTAGCAACAAAATTTTAACTGCGTGTCCTTATCAAAACACACGTAAATATAAAAACAAGTGGAACGTAGACGAAGAAAGATAAATTCAAACCCAAGACAAATTCAAACGTGGGCTCATAAATGTCATGACACCCTTGGAGTTGGAGATATGCAACTCTTTTTTATTTGTAATTGCGCAAGTTGTAATTTATCCTTGGTTTTCCCTCAAGCGTTAAAATGAGAAAATACAACACATGTATATTTACATCAATATATTTATGAAAAGTACAATGGCACGAAACCAACAATTTCCTGGTGTAGATTTTTTGAATAAATAGAGCACTGTCTGGATCAAGTGAAAAAAAGAGAAAGTGTTGTCGTATCGCTTAAACAAAAAAGCGTAATGACGTAACCACGATTAGCATAAAGTTATTTACTCCGCAAGCATGCAATGTGGTATGTTTTCGAGTTATCATAATATTTATGAACAACGTGCGAAGGTAATGAAAATGATGAACTTACCTCAACATTTAACCGAGACTTCTCTTTCAAGGAGCCTGTTAATCCTGATAACCTATTCACACCTTAAAGCCACCACGTCCATTCGTACTGCTTTGTGAAGAAGTTTTGAAGGAATGCTTGCCCGCAAACATGGGTATCCATTTTTGTCTCGCACGAAAAGTTGACGATCGCCAATCCAGCAGCGTACAGACGCACACGCACACAAAAACACTTCCACGTCTGTCCACAATTTTGCCACGTACAGCGAAGTAAATTCCTGAGAGCTGCGCGATTATCTTGTGTGAATTGAAGCAGTAGTTGAACACGAAATAAGAGCAAAAGGAATGAAAATAACAAACTCGATCAGCACGGCACCCATGACTCCGGCGAGCAAAAAAGCAACAATGGCGCGGATGGATACAGTGCATGCCATGCACATCACAATGAACATTACATTACTCCTTGAGATCAATGGTTTACGCACTTTTCACTAGAACTAAATTTTCCTGAGCTTATTGGCGAACGACGTTTCATTTTTTAACAATTATTGACGCAATGTTATTACCATACGACTGAATGTTTGTGCAAACTATTTTCTTCGTCGTTACTTGAAATGGGCCGCGGCACTCTCTTTCTTGCTGTGTCGACAGACTGGTGTAAGCCACGGCAGGGCTGCAGGGCGCCAACGTGCGCTTCTTCAAACTACGTTCTCCGAATTGTCCACCCATCCGATGGGCGCCTTTTTTGTATTTTTTTTACTGTGCGCACCCCTTGCAACCAATGCAGTCAGGCGAGCTTTTCGGACAATGTATTTCAACTTACTCCCGCGAGCCGAAAAAGCTGCACGTGGAGGACCTTTGAGACAGGCATTCCGTGGAGCTGAAATCACTGCTTCGTGTACGCTGGCTACGAAGACGCGTTTCAGCCAAATTTTCATCTTATTTCGCAAGGACGTTTAATGATAATAATATTATTCAATCAACCAATAATCAATCAATCATTTTTAACGTATCCAAGAACAACCACAGGGTTTTTCACGCTGGCGCGCGCGAAAATAAAACAAAAATAAACAATACATTACAGACTGTCCACAGAAAAGCAAATCGATGAAAAGAGCAAAACGAGCTGTCGAAAAAAATCAATGCACAATGGAAACAACAAACGAAAGAGTAGATATTCATGGAATGGGAGTGAAAATTAATGTGGAATATACACAACCGTGCCGAAGGCTTCCTGAAATACGGAAAACGAAAGAATCTGTGCATATGCAAATCTACGTTAGGACAGGGCAGCCCTCACTGACAAAACAAAATGACTGTAGACTGTGAAAAACATAACGAATCAAGAAAGTTGACGTTAGAGAGACTCGGTATTCTGTAAAAGATAGTGTTGAAAGAAGCTGGTAGGTACATGCAACGGCCGATTCTCTCTCGATAACTTACGCAAAGTTGGAAAGTTATTACAACCGAGAAGGGCAGAATATCTCACCCTGAAATAGCTTGTAAATAAATAACAGCTCAGCGCGATTTTGCCGGTCATTAACTGATGGCAAATATAATATTCCAGCAGTGTTGAAAGGATTCTAGTGAAACGATGGGGGTAAATGCTTATGAAATTTTTCTGGACTCACTCAGTGGCGCTACTGCTGGATTTAGCAAGGCCATTCCAAATCAGATATGCATATGTACTCAAGTTGAGCGCAACATATCACGGTGTACCATTTGTGGAAGGCTGTAGGAGAACCAGATTCTCGCGAGATGTTAAACCAACAGGAAGAGAATGAAGGCCTCGCATGGCAGCACATTTAATGCAAGTAGAAAAAATTCAGCATGCTATCAAAAAGAACACCAAGATAACTAATCTCATAAAACTTACATAACGACACAGTATGACAGCATAAGGATTTGCTGTTGGACGTTTTGCGAAATACAACAACAACAACAACAACAACAACATTAATAATAATAATAATAATAATAATAATAATAATAATACACTCATATCATTCTGACATGGCCGAAAATATCTAGCCACATTGAATGAAATGCCAGTGTCCTGGTGCCCATGAATCTCTATACGCGAGTGTGCACTTGCGCAGTTTGGTGAGTATGTACCGGCATACATATCTTATAAGTAAGTGCACTACCGTGTTGGTGTTGAAAAGATATGTTCGCAAGCAGTTTGAATCGTTACACGCCTGCACAGCAAGGGGCTGTTTACATAATGTAGAGTTTGGCTTAGGTATCACGCCAGCCCGCAAAAATGTGTCATACTAATTGTATTCACAAGGCAATGTTTAGGCTAATCCTGATGATGGCACGTGCGCTTTAGTGACCTCGACCAAGTAATAACACACCGACACAAAATAGAAGTTTTGTGAATTCGGCAGCTTACGATAAATGTTGCTATAAAGCTTCAGCATTTCATTACATGGTCCATTAAATATGTATCACGTGTGAGTCAGTTGCACCTTTCTTAACGTACATGTCTATGACGTGAGATTTATTTGATGCTTGGAAACATTACAATAAATTAATTGTTCACTTGTGCAATCATAAAATTTTTGATAAATTTACTATGTGCACAGCCAGGAACATTATACGTAGCCAAAGGAAACGCAAGATGTATTTTTGCAATAAATTAGTACAACTTCCATCTTGAATGTAATCATAATAGTGCCTGCAAGTTTCATTCACGTAAGTTCTTTTTGTTTTTGAAAATACTCCCTTAAACATTGCACTGCGCATGCAATTTTAGTAAATGGCTGCTGAAAGCAATCGCAGATGAGGGTCAACAGGATTAATAGAAATCTTGTTATATGAAGGGAGCATATAGCCATCAAAACATTCAAATAATCAGAAATTTTGTCCACCGATGTGGAAGCTAAAAGTGCATTGAAATTACTATTTCTTGCTGCCACTTTAAACAATGCATTAATGTGAACAATATAACTTGCATGCATTTTGTCTTTACATAATACTATAAAGGATTGCTCTATAATAATAGCGAGGTTCGGAAGCTTCAATACGTTTTGTGACTTGACACGATTCCTTCCTCGTAAAACATGTCTGCTCTTGTATACATTATTTACGTCGTAATAATTGCAACTTATTGTTTCAAACCTAAATGCCATAAAAAATGTACGAGTGAAATTACACGAATGCATGCATATATGCATTCAACTGAGTTGCAACTATCACGTACACAAAGCTGACCTGAAATTTCGGTTTTTTTGCATGGCAGAAACAACATATATATTTAATACTCCTATTGTTATGAAAAATAAGCAGGTCAGCTTTGCGTACAAATTGTTATATATTGCAATTCGCATAAAAGTGTGATCACGGTGCTAAATATATACGTGGTCATCCCAAATAAGAGAGCACTTCCACATATAAGGACCCACTTGATATGTTATATATGGTGTGGCCGTGCCTTATTTGGCCGGATTTGACTCCTTATATTGGCCAACCGCGTTATATATGGCCGTATATAACCCCATACATGAACCGACTCCGCCAGATATACATCCATATATGCTTATATCTGGCCACATATGCTGCCATATATGCTTATATGTGGCCACATATGCTGCCATATATACTTATATATGGCCAGATATAACTTATATATAGGCCATGTATGGCGTTTCCGCAAGGGTATGCACTGTACGCTTATACCACGCTTTATTACTTGGATATATCATGCTGCACTAGATAGATATGTGGGGTGTAACATCTCAAAATCTTTATATTATCTTGCTGTATTCTGAAGCATGTATACAGGACGCGTGTGTTTGTAAAGCATAACAATTTATTACACTGAATTTCCAAGCAGCAGAGTTATTTTCACTGTATTCACAAGCAGAGGCATGGATGTGTGGTAGAACATCCACTTGCCACGCAAGTGACATGGGTTTGATCCCCTCTAAGACTCAAACGACGCGGGTTCAATGGCCACTGTGACCCATAGTTTTTATAATTATTATTTCTTTCGCATCGTTCAGCAGTTTTCGGCCACGCAAAATATGACGATTTTTGCCCACAACCACTGACGCCGACGCTGAAGCTGTATTCATGCGAAACGTGCTCTTTAACGCTGTCGTGTTAATGGCATTAACTGTTCAACAGCAACAAGCTATGCGTGTGAAAGGAAACATTCCTGGCTGAGTACTGAATTGTGTCAGGGTAAGAAACGACATTTTTCCACAATTCACACGTCACGAAGTCAATCCACGAGGTTTTGACTGTAGTCGTAAAGGCGTTTTTTGTGCAGTGCCCCAGAGGCGAGTGGCAGTGTTTGTCTATAGAAAGGCAGCGCCATGTTGATTCGAAAGAACGTCTCTAGTGCTCAGAAAGGAGGCTGGGGAGATCGTGTCTAGAACACGCAGGGGCATTCATATGCAAATAACATTGTGTAGAATAAGGTTAAGAATGATCAGTGGCTAGACTTCCTAGGAAAAAGAACCACCTTCACACTCACTTTGGGGCTGTCACTCTTCACGTGCACCTATTGTTTATCTTGGGTTAGCTTCAATCTATCGTTGCAGCTTGCAAGGTGCAAACAACTGTTTTGCTGAACAGGGCGTGAGTATAACTTACGCTGTGTTCGTGGAAAGTTATCTCATTAAGAGACGAAAAACGATGAAAGCCTCAAATGCAACCGAAAAATAGAGCTAGTGCAGCTTTCAAAGTTAATCAATAGGCTAAATTAGCCAACATTAGGAGGTATAATATGAAAAGAGTTAAGCAGGCTGTAAAAAGCGGCAGAAGCCTGAACGCTGCGAAGGCAAACTTGTGCATAGGCGAAAATCAGATGTATTCATTGGGTAACAAGCAAGGCAATGTCATAACCAACATGAATGGGATAGTCGAGATGGCGGAGGGGCTCTACAGAGAGCTGTACAGAACTCAAAAGAACCATGACGGTATTGTGATAAACTATAAAATTCAAGAGAATGCGACATCCTACCAGTAACGACATGAAAAGTAAGGAAAGCCCTAGAATGAATGCACAGAGGCAAAGCCGCTAGTGAGGATAAACTAACAATGGGAATCCTGAAAGATGGCGGAGAAATTGTGTTAGAAAAATTAGCCACCTTGCATACAAAGTGTGTCTTGACGGGAAGGGTACCAGAATCTTGGAGGAATGCCAACATTATCCTAATCCATAACAAAGGAGACGTCAAGCACTTGAAAAATTACAGGCCGATCAACTTACTCTCCGTTCTCTACACACTCTTTACAAAAATATTAGCTAATAGAATTAAAACGATATTACAATTCAGTTAGCCAAAGGATCAAGCAGGATTTAGTACCTCTTACTCCACAATAGACAAAAATCATACTATCAATAAGGTAATAGAGAAATACGCTGAATACAACCCCCCTCCCTATTCATAGCTTTTACAGATTACGAGAAGGCCTTTGACTCAGTCGAGACATCAGCAGTAATGCAGGCACTACGAACCAGGTCATCGAAGAACCCTACATAAACATACCGGAATAAATCTACAGAAGATCCAAAGTCACCCTAGTTTTTCATAAAGAAAGCAAAAGAATGCCCATAATGAAGGGTGTAAGGAAGGGAGACACAATCTCTCCAATGCTCTTCACAACGTGTTTACAGGAGGTATTGATGTATTGAGAGTTGGTGATAAGAATCAATAGAGTACCTTAGTAACCTGTGATTCGTTGATCACATTGCCTTGATGAGTAACTCAGAGGACGAATTACAGTAGATGATTACTGAACTGGACACGGAAAGCAGATAAGTTGCCTGAAAATTAATATGCACAAAACTAAAGTAATGGGCAACAATCTCGGCAGAAAACAGCACTTTGTGATACGTGGAGAGGTGCTGGGAGTTTTTAAGCAATATTGCTACTTAGGACAGGTAATAAGCGATGGCTGAACCACGAGATTGAAGTAACTAGAAGATTAATATTGGGGTAAACCGCATTTAGCAAGCACTCTCAAGTCATGACTGGTAGATTGCCACTATCTCTCAAGAGGAAGGTACATAACAGCTGCATCTTGCCATTACTTACATACGGAGCAGAAACCCGGAGGCTTACAAAAAGCGTTCAGGTTAAACTGAGGATGACGCACCGAGCGATGGAAAGGAGAATGATAGGTGTAACCTTAAAAGACAAGAAAAAAGCAGAATGGGTCAAGGAACAAACAGGGGCTAAGGATATCATAGTTGAAATCATGAAGAGGAAATGGACATGGGCTGGAAACGTAGCATGTAAATAGGATAGCCGGTGGTCGTTAAGGGTAACTAAATGAATTGCCTGAGAAGGCAAACGCACGAAGTGGAGACAGAGAATTAGGTGGGCTGATGAGATTAAAAAGTTTGCGTGTATAACGTGTCAACGGAAAGCACAAGACCGGGCCATTGGCGGATCATGGGAGAGGCCTTCGCCCTGCAGTGGGCGTAGTCACGCTGATGATGATGATGATGATGATAACTCTCGCGTTGGCTCTGATCACAGCTAATGACACAGACATATGTGCGTGTGTGTTTTCGTGTGTGTGTCTATGTTTACACACACACATGCGCGTGTGTGTTTGTCGTTATTTTTCTGTCACATAAACTTTAAACTTTTTCTCCATAAGAAGCGTAGAATGGTAAATGTTATTTATCTTGCCGTCATTTATATTTTTTACCGTAGAGCATTCATAGAAGTAGAAAACCTAGGGCTGGGAAGTGCAACAATCAAAGAAAAAAACAAAAAAGGTTCAAATATTGGCCATTGTTTCCTGGGTTGAAAGAATCGCTGTCTGCGTGGAGTCACTCTCAGGCGTCATGCAAGTGACTAAGTCAAGTGAACGTTGATACCACAAATAATCAATGATTTCCACAAACTAGGGGAACAAAATGTTTCTTGACATGACTAATGTGGGGTTGATGGCACAAAATTACACTATGGCGCGCGGAGCCAGTGGCGTTGCGTGTAATCATTTATAAAAATGATTTATTAGAAAAATGACATTATTTTGCGGCAAAGGTATTTCTTTTCCCATGATAAATACTCTTACAAACAATTGGCCCGAATCTGCATGTTACTTTGCAAATGTCGTCGAAAGACGCTAGTCTTGCGTCTGGAGAGAGAAAACATTACGTTTATTTGATGTTCCACGCAAGAAAATCGGTGAATGGTATTTTGGAGGCGCTGCGTTAGAGTGCCTGGAGCGTGTAGCGGAGGCGAACGAGCGCATAGGGGCACGTCAGACACGAGCGCCATCTGGCAGTTATCTTCAAAAACGAAGGCGTTCGCGCCCGTGGAGAAAGATGCGCACCAGTATCGGAGGCGATAAAGTGTAGAGCGCAAATCTCGTTGCCCGACGCCATTACTTGATTACTAAGCGAATGTGAAGTGAATAGGCCACAGTGTTTTACTCAGCCGCTTTACGCAGGGATCGAACGCGCTAGCGCGTGCCAGAGCATTCTGAATAGGATACAACGCGTTGACTTATCGTTTGTCTGCACAATCTCGTTCTTCGTCACCATCACATGATCGCTGAGAGAGTGTAAGGATGAGAGGCCACAGCGTCTTACTCAGCCATGTATGCAGGACCAACGCGCTAGCACATTCTGATGAAGATACATGTGTTGACTTAACGCTCATTTGCAGAGTTTTGTTCCCCAATGACATCACATGATGGCTTAGAGAACGTAAGGGGCAGATGCCACAGTGTCTTTACCCAGCCCCTTACTCAGGCTGGAACGCGCTAGAACGTAAGCGTGTTCCGGCTGTGCTTGGGCCAGCTGTTACGCCCGTGCTGTAAAAGTGGTTAGCCACAGAGTATTTAAGTCGCTACAAGCATCTCCGCATCAAATATTGCATTTAGCTTTCTGGGTCAAAAACACCCAACCTATCTTGTGATAACTCCTAAAGGATTTCGTGTTTCGAAATTTCCAGCTGCATGTGAGAGAACAAACTACATCGACATCTTGCATGGAAAGTCTTGCATCTTCACATATAACAAATATTTCAACTAATTCACTTCTTAAAAACGCTCGTAGGCTCTTAACAAAGTATCGGGTCCATTCGTTGCTGCTCTTTGTTGTTTAAATTGTTTCTCATGAACCATTTTTATTATTCAATTTTTCTAATGTGAAACACTCTTTGGCAGGTCTATAATGAACGCTTTCCAGTTATTATTCTAAGCTGGTGTTAAAAAATAAAACAAAAACCATTCTTTTTGTCAGATTCATTTCTCGTTCATGAATGGCGTCTTCACTAGAGGATGCATAATATATATCAAACGAGGAGGCAAAAAACAGCACAAGTAAGCACTAGGCGCAGAGCTTCTGTGAAAGTGGTGATTCGTTCCCGACGGCTCTTAAAAATGTCTGGGCTAACTATTATTGCAACGTAAAAGATGACCCCTTATATTTTGTCCCTCGCGAGTGAAAATTAAATCGTTTGTCTTCACACGCGGTACAGTTCCCGCGTGTGAAAGCTGCCGCATCGGTGGGCGAATTGCCGACTGCGGTGCGACTAAATTATGTGGGCTGTTCTGAAGTAAAGTTAAGTCATGTTTCACGAACTCCTGTCATATATTTCTAAGAACCATTGGTGGGCCTACACTGAACTCAAGCTTCGAATTCTCTAAATTTAGTTTGCAGTCACTGTAATAACGGAAAAAATAATAGAAAAAAAACGCGATTCAAATAGCCAACTGATTTTGTTGCCCTGCATTCCCAAATATATTGCTTTCGGACCAAATATTGGTTTCCTGTTTATAACGTCCTTAACATTGAGAGGAGGAGGAGGAGGAAGGGAAGAAATGAAAGGCAGGGAGGTCAACCAGACGCACGTCCGGTTTGCTACCCTGCACTGGGGGAAGGGGTGAGGGGATTAAAGGAAAAGAGAGAGAGAAGTTAAGGGCATCGTCTGTGTAGATGTGACCTTGTCCATTGCACGCTTATAAGCGGTCGCGTAGTCCGGTCGTCTTTAGAAAACTTAGCAGTGTCCGCGTCGCTTTGCTGGCCAGCGACGCGTAGAGCCATGAGCCAAGTATCTTCTCTTCGAAAAAAGGTCTACTGTCTAGTGTCTCCAACGTTTCGCGTAGCAAATTGCGTTCGCTCGCAAAACGTTCACATGAACACAGTAGATGTTCTATTGTCTGTCAGTGTCGCACGATTCACATCGGGAGCTATCCGCCATTCCTATGCGAAAGGAGTACGCCTTTGTAAAAGCTACTCCTAACCACAGGCGGCACAGTAAAGTTGCATCCTGGCGGGAGAGGTCCGATGGAACTTGAAGTTTTCTCGATGGGTCCAATTTGTGTAGGCGGCGGTTCCTGACACTGGGGTCACTCAGCCAAGTTTCTGACATGGTGTTAGCGAACGAGTGAAGGCCCCTTGCAGCGTCGGTTCTCGACAATGGAATTGGGGTTGTCTGGGCGTCCGCGTGGGCGGATCGGGCAGCATTATCAGCAAGGTCATTACCGACAATACCACAATGTCCCGGCAACCAGTGGAACATCGAGTCATGTCCTTTCGATAAAGCTTCGTGAATCACTTCTCTTATTTCATTCACTAGTTGTTGATGCTCCCTCTGTCGTAAAGCTGATTGCAAGCTCTGAAGGGATGCCTTAGAGTGACAGAACACAGCCCATTTTTGAGGTCGGGCTTCCGCGATATAAAGTATAGCAGCACGTAAGGCGGCAAGCTCCGCTGCTGTGGATGTTGTCCTATGCGACAGTTTGAGCTTTATAGTGACCTGGTACGCCGGGATGACAACAGCACCTGTGGAGCTGTCAGCCGAGACCGATCCATCGGTGTAAATGTGGGTCCTCTGGCCGTATTTTTCGTTGAGTAGCGACAATGTCACCTGTCGTAGGACCACTGTTGAATGATGGCTCTTTTTCGTTATTCCCGGAATAGTGAGGCACACCTGTGGTTGTTGTAGGCACCACGGGGGTGACGCTGGTCTTGTTGCGGGAGTGAAGCCAAAAGGGAGGCATTCTCTATGGGCAGAAATAATCTTTGAAAAGATCGCGTGTGGTCTTTGAAGTGGCAACACTGCAACATGGTGACCAGGAACTCGGCAGAGGTGTCTTATGTGGGCTCTCAAATTGTCAGTGGTGATGTATGTTCGAATTGGATGCTCTCTTGCGATCATAATTGCCCTGTAGGTTGAGGTGCATCGCGGCAATCCTAAGCACACGCGTAGTGCTTGTCCTTGCAGACTTTCGAGAGTGCGGATGTTCGTCTTGCACGTACTTGCCAGTAACGGCAAGCTGTAGCGCAAAAATCCTAGAAACAGTGCTCTGTATAGCTGCATCATTGACCTTATCGATGCGCCCCAAGACTTTCCGCAGAGGAACCGCAATATATGGACAATGGAAGTTAGCCTTCTCTCCAGGTAATTGCAGTGGGCACTCCACGAAAGGTCCCTGTCAATAAGCACACCCAGGAAGCGATGGTTCTTCCGGTATGGAATATTTTGTCCATTGATGGTAACGGGGTATTGTGTCATGGCTCTGCGGGTAAACGCAACCAATGCACATTTCTCCGTTGAGACGGAAAGACCTTGCTTGCGGAGATATGAGCATGTCAAGGTGGCAGCCTGCTGGACTCTTGCACGTACTTGTAGACGAGTTACAGCCGAAGTCCATAGACAAATATCGTCAGCATATATGGATATGAGGATGGTACTTGGCAAAATTTCACGAAGTCCTACCATCACGAGGTTAAATAAAGTGGGACTTAATACGGCGCCCTGAGGGACGCCACGGGAGGTATAGTAATTGGTGGTAGGTTCATCTGAGGTTTGTACAAAAAAGGACCTTCTCGTCAAATAATCCTGGATCTATTGGAACATCCGACCACCGATTCCAACAGCTTCCAACGAGTCTAGGATGGCTTTATGTGTTACGTTATCATAAGCCCCTTTGACGTCGTAGAAGAGTGCCACTGGTATGCGCTTGAGGCTCTTCTGTTGCTGGATAAATGTTGTGAGATCAATCACGTTGTCAAGAGATGACCTACCTCGCCGAAAACCCGTCATGCAGTTTGGGTATACGTTGTAGCGCTCAAGGTACCATTCTAGGCGTGTAAGTATAATCCTTTCCATGACTTTTCCTACGCAACTTGCGAGGGCAACAGGGCGAAATGATGTCAAATCAAATGGTGACTTTCCTGCTTTGAGTAGTGGCACAAGTCAACTTATCTTCCAATCCTGGGGAACATTGCCCGCCAGTCATGAGTGGTTGTAATAGCTTAACAACTGTCCCCTTGCCTCCTGTTGAAGGTTGGCTAGAGCGGCGTAGGTGATGCCATCGGGTCCTGGTGAAGATGATCGTCAGGAAGCCGCCTAAGATGCGTCAAGTTCTTCTATAGTGAAAACATTGTCCATTTCGTAGATGCGGGGTTCAGGGATAACACTCCTAATGGTGCCAGCAGACAAGGCGGACACACCAGCGATTCGCGTACAAAACTCATTTGCCACTTCAAGTTGGGTGTGGCCTGAATGTAGGGCTAAAGCCATGAAAGGATGTCTTTGTTGGGGAGTCGAGCGCAGGCCACGAATAGTGCTCCAGATGCGTGACAACGGCTTTCGGGGATCCAATGATTCGCAGAATGATTTCCAGCGTTCATGTTCAAGTTTGTCTAAACGTCGTTGGACTTTTTTTCTGTATGCGTCGTGCCAGCCTCAAGTTGCCAGCCTCAACATTGAGAAACGTTCACCACAACGAATGGCCTAATTCTGTAGAGCGTATTTTTAGTAATGTATGTCACATTCTCTTCCTTTCCGCTACTTCTTCTGCCCGGTAGGCAGATGTAAGATTCGTGTTTTAGAGAACTTGTACTCCGGGATTATAATAGCAGAGAACACAACTTGACCACTTCCTGCCTACTTTTTTGAATTTACGTGTTGAGTATTTTTTCTTATAAATATAACGCGGAAAACAAAGTGATTGATATGTGAGGTTTAACGTCCCAAAACAACCATATGATTATGAGAGACGCCGTAGTGGAGGGCTACGGAAATTTCGACCACCTGGGGTTTTTTAATGTGCACCCAAATCTGAGCACACGGGCCTACAACATTTCGCCTCCATCGAAAATGCAGCCGCCACAGCTGGGATTCAAACCCGCGACCTGCTGGTCAGTAGCCGAGTACCTTAGCCACTAGCTACCCCAGTGGGGCGCCGAAAACAAAGTGTTTTTTGACAGTTTTATATAGGCGTCAATCAGGTAAAAGGACAAAGTGATGCCAACATTTATATGAAGCCGTGAAGGTATCACTCATTAGACAGTGGGGATGACTTATTGCCTGTTTAGTCTCATGACAGATTCTTTGAAAAAACTTGAACCAGAATTGCATTTCACATGAAAACAGGCAACCTCTAATTCAGACTTCATTTTTCAAAACTTCTCAAATCTAAACGTGACTGTGTTTTCGCGTAAGATTGTTGTCGCATAACCGTATATGTACAAAAAAATGAAGCAGGCCTAAAGAATATCAGCAATACTGCAGAAGGATGACTTATTGAAGAATGTGAAAGTGCCCACAGACAACTGATCTTCAGGCGAACACGGGTGAAATTCTCCTTTCTTTTTTTTTCATTTCTCACTGAGTCATTTGTCTATCTAAATGTGTTTTGCAGCTCTACCCCTGAAAAAGAATTTTATCATCATTATTTATCTTTGCCTATATCTTGTGCTTTCCTCTACAAGCAGTACCCACGTTCGGAGATGCACGCAGTCACACGGAACACGGCGGTAAGGTTTCGATGTGAACTCGGGATAATTTGGAATTGTTGGGAGAAGCCGCGCGCTTGCTTTGCGTAAGATTGGGGTCTTCACGAGTGAATGGTTGCGGTGACTGCCCCAATCGCCCACATGAGAGCACTAGCTTCTTTTCCCACTTATACTGCAAAAGTAAAAATGAAAATAGGGGAAAGAGAATAAGAAAAGTATATGCGGTGCACCATTTGCAGCCAGATTCGCAGTATTGGAAGCCATGGAGGCGGATGTTATAGAGAACGGTAGGCAAGCAGCCCATGCATACACGGCCTCTGTGAACGGCCGCCATTGCCACGTGCCGAAGAGCTACTTCTCTTCTGTGACGATACTTCTCCCGCAGAGCATTTGACTTGCTTTCGTCTCACCATTGTATGCCTTCGAAAGTGATAGATCTTTTTGAGGTTGCTGTTGTTTTGTGGCTTACAACCCTTCTACTGGCACCTCGATAAAGAACACCTATTTCATAAAGCCATAACTTTGACTATTCGATGAAAAAAATGTGATTGTCTACCTTCATGCAGCGAAGAAATTGTGTCCCAGCTGTTGAAGAAAATCACAAACCTTAAGGAAGGATTTCGTCATGCATGTAACCTTTGAAAGCGAGCTCTTACGAGCAAACACTGTAGGTGCTTGTTTTGTTGTGAGTGGTCAGACGAAAACATCAGAGCTGTCTCACAACCTGCTGGCTAGTAATGTTTCAATCCAGGAAGCTCAACGGAACTTTGTTCAACGGCAAAACCATAAAGCTGTAGGCTTATGCGATGCCACAGCAATATCCTTTGCTGCATTTCATGCCGTTTTCTTATTCGCCTGTTTTCCTATTTCTCGTTACTGCTGCCTATCAGTTGAAATCGAACGTAATGAACTTCAGTTGTTGATGTTATTTTGCCTCTCTCTGTCTTTTTGCGACCCCTATCTTTTCTCCTTCCCGCTGTAGAATATAGTAAACTAGTTGTTATTACAAGACTAAACATCCTGCCCTTTTGTTTTCATCTGTAGGGCCGAAAAAAGTACCCAATTCCACTTCTTAGCTCTCAAATGTATTCGCTATGAATTACAAAAGTTTATACACAGTGAAGAGCGTAAAAAAACTGTTGGAACAAGCACATTGAACAGCAGCAATTTCAAATTACAGCAGCAACAAATGTGTTTTGATGCTTAGGGAAGTGCTGTTCGTGGCAATTACGCGTGTGGGGAATGTATTTACATGTGCTGTATTGGAATTGGCATTCCATAACAGAATATTCTTCGTGTTTTATAATTTCTTCTTTTACGTGTACATGGTGATGCCTCTCGCGAGTTCTTTCTCTCGCGAGCTCTGCTTACAAGTTGTTGCCAAGTGTGTTTCTGACTTCACGCAGATTTGTTCCGCCGACACCCCATGTAATGATAGTTGGTTAAAAGAAAAAAAGAAGGAATCTGCATGAATGAAAGTGACGCCACTGTATTCGACCGCATCCGGCAGCGTTTTAACTTTAACAAACTCCTAGCTTACGATGTCATTCTTGATATTCCAGAATCTAGATAATATGTAGAGTATTGCGACCTCCAAACAAAAGACATTTTTTTTCAAGAGATATCAATGCCCGTTATTATTACGCTTACATATGAGGTATGAGCTTAAACGTGTGTGACAGGAAATAGGAACAAAAAGTAAAGCTTTGCTATAAATATTGAGTATACTTGAATTAAGATATTAGCTTAGCGAGAGCCTCGTGTCTATTTCTTAACGCAAATATGCTTGACGCTGAGCTATAAGACCCTAATTACATTTTCGTACAGTAGCGCCTCGAAAATTCAATCCGTATTGTAGGGAAAGTGTACTTTGTGCTAATTTGTTTGGAGGACGCTGAAATTGGCCTCATGGTGGGAGAGCACATGAAGTTGATCAGAAGTATTAGTAGCATCCCCATGGACCTTAGCTCGCTTAATTAAACTAGCTTCCCCGCACTACTCAAAGGTACACTCGCTGGGTTCTATGACGCATCCCCTATGGGAGTAGCTAAGCACCCGCACCGTAGGGTGACATAAGCGGCTTGCTTGAGGATTAAGCCCGAAACTATAGGCGCTGTCCTTATTGGCTCAGCGAACTTATGCCCTGGATACTTTTAGATGTGATGTTGTAAGCGGCATCGTCGTGTAAACACATGCTTTGCAGCAGTGACGAGGAAAGAATCGCTTTTATCAGGACTGATTGCTTTCAGCCGAGTTTGAAATTGTGGTATGAAATCATGAGAACGTGGTTTGAAAATACGTTACATGTTTTCATGAAAAGAAAAAAAAGGTACCAGAAAATGTCGAATGACAATAAACAATTGACGAAGATCGTGGATATGATGGGGCAGTGCAGGAGCCGAAGGAATGTATTATTCAGTACTTGGTCGATTCATAGAGTCCTACGAGGCTGCTTGGGATTAGCGAAACGGTTCCACAAACTTCTTATACGGGTATCTGCAGGTCACGTTTCTGAGCTACTTGTATTCACACGCTGATCACATAATTGATGGCTGTACCCTTGTGTAATATTTGAGAGTCTTCTCTATTACTGCAATCTTCCTGTCCACACCGTTCCTCATCACCAAATTTTACCTAATTCCCCGCCACCTACCCACCCACCAGCGCCTCCACTTCGCGCTCCCAACTAACTTTGCACACCGTCGTTGTACGTCTGAGTATCAGTGCTGATGGTCAGATGATGAAGACGGCAGGTAGGAAGCGTGTGGTTGAGCAACTTACAGCACCACATTTTCAGAGGTGTCCATGATGGAGGAACACATGCAGATCTTTTCTGTTTTTCCTGAAAACAGCTCCGGTATCTTTGCAGATGCCTTGGTGGCAGCTGACGCTGAAGTCTGGCAACAGACGCTCGAAAAACGAGCCATTGTGAGAGAGCTCATAGCACCGTTGGGACTGCTTTTGTAAGGGCTTAGTTGTGTAGCAGCTGGATGGTATCAGACCAGTTGCAGTAAGTATGGCGGCGAGAGCAAAACATTGGAAATAATCGCTACATAGATTTCTCTGTTCTGTCTTTCGTAAAAGTGAGCCTGCTCTGTAATCGTGAACTCTCATTTTTGTTCTGGGAAATCACACACAATACAACATAGTTGTAATGAAGAGTATGAAAGCGTTCATACATTAATAAAATTGCACATTTATGCGAGTATGCAACATTCATTCGAAAGGGGTTCAGACTAAAGTGCACCTTTCAGTTTACTGCTGCCCACGAAAGGCTTCTCCTACTTTGACACACTGTACGTGAAACTACAAGTCCACTTGCGAAGTATGGGCAAGGCCAGCTGTTGGAACAGCACCCTTCGATTCGCCTGAGTTTTCAAAGTGGTGGGTGTGTATTTACAGCTTCGACAAAACATATCCTGTACAGCGTGCTCTCCAGTCTCTGACGTTTCTGAACTACATAGAGCAGTCAAGATCTAGTTATGAATAGATGAATGACCTATCTCACATGCGATGAGACATTAGACGTTTCTCCTGTTACTGCAGTTTGCAAACGTAAGATGTCTCCTTGAGAGAAATTTTTTTTTCAAACTATGCTGGGTTAGATTTCGCAGACGCAACAGCTTCACATCAGCTTTTTTTGTTAACCTGAATCTACCATAGCGTGTTTAAGATGGTCATCTGAACGCAACACATGGTCTTTCTCATAAAATAAAAACAAGCAAAACCTGTACGTTCTCTGCGTTGCTACCGTATTCTGCCAACACACCACACCAGCTTCACTATATCGATAGTGGAAACAGCGCTCCCGTTGAACATAATGTCACTAGAACATAGAGAACCCTGCCAGCTTCTAGGGATGCTGAACAAGTGAAGTAGGAAAGGTCGGATACAATATGATCCTTTGCAGGGAAATTTTAAATTGGCGGCGGCTTGAAACGTCGTTGCCCTTTTGGAGGTTGCGCTATGATGCACACAAAGGGACAAACTAAATTTTTATTTTTGTCTATTCGAGCAATGTTTAGGGACGCACGTTGTCTCACGATAAACTGGCCTTTAGCAGCAAAAAAAAAAAGATAGCGAAAGTGCACCATATACGGAAGACTAAGAGCCTATCTCTCTGACATTAATCAAATACCAGTAACCCTTGAAGAGCTGCAAGGCATGCTCGTGGAAGGAAACATTCCTCGCTGAATACTAAATTGTGTCAGGCGGAGACGCAACAGTTTTCCGCAATTCACGTCACGCAGTCTGGCCACAAGGTTTTCGTTGTATTCGTAACGAAGTTTTCTGCGAAGTGCGCCGGAGGATGGTGGCAGGGTTTGTCTATGGAAAGGCAGCACCATGTTGATTCAAAAAAAACGCCTCTAGTGTTCTGAAGGCAGGCTGGGGAGATCGTGTCTAGAACACGCACCGGGCATTCATATGCAAATAACATTGTGTAGGATAAGGTCAAAGAACAAGGCTTGGCTCGACCGCCTAAGAAAAAGAACCACCTTCACACTGACTTTGGGGCTGTCGTTTTTCAAGTGAGCCTATTGTTGTTCAAGCTTAGACTGGGCCCATTCTTTCATTGAAGCTTACATGATGTAAACAACCATTTCACAAGAGGGTGGAAGTGCAGCTTACTTTTTAGCTCAGACCGTAGCTAACAACACACACACCTGTGTGTGCATGTTTGTGTGTGTGTGTCTATGTTTACACACGCACACACACGTGTGTGCGTTTGTTGTTTTTCCTCTTGTTGCAGAAGCGTTTTTGCCATGAAAAAACGTAAACGATCAAATCTTGTTTATCCTGTCGGCATCTATTATTTATTCCTTAGGGCATTCTATGAAACTATAATACGTAGGGCTGGGAAGAGCAGCCATCAAAAAAAAAACAGAGGAAAAGGTTGACAATTTGGTCATTGTTTCTTGGGTTGAAAAGACCGCTACCCACTTGCAGTCAATCTGAGGCGCCATTCAAGTGACTAAGTCAAATGAAAGTTGATACCAAAAATAGTGGATAATTTACACAGAGCTAAGAAAACAGAATTTCTCTTGACACGTCTAAACGTGGGCTTGATGGCATGAAAATACACCACAGCACACAGGACAAGAGGCGTTGCGGGTAATCATTCATTAAAGAATGTTTTGCATCCAACTTTCGCCGACTTTCTTTGTGTTCGCATTGATTGTTGTCTGCTTTCTTCATTCTTCATTTTTTTTTGTTTTAGACCAGGCACTACGTTTGTGATGTTTTTGCCGGATATTCTTGGTCTCCCACCCAGCAATATTTGTTGATTCCTCAAAACTACCGTGAGCGGTATCGAGTAGAATGCCTAAGAAGTCATACAAGAAAAATAAAGAAAGTACTTTGTTTTGGCATGAGAGTCCCCCCCGTTCGTAGACGTTATTCTGAGTGACAACGTGATTGTATTTGCGTCTGTGTTGTTATTCATGCTTTTTTTTCTATTTTTATTATTCTATTTTCTTGTCCTCAGTGGTTCCTCTACCCCAAGAAGCAGAGAGGTGCTGTGCACCTATCCAGGTAAACAACAACAACAACAATACTAATAATAATAATAATAATACTAATAATAATAATAATAATAATATAATACTAATAATAATAATAATAATAAATAATATAATAATATAATAATACTAATAATAATAATAATAATAATAATATAATAATTCCAGGCTTTATTTTTCGCAATATCTTCTTTTTGTAATAATGCATTTTCTCCGATTTCATATAACATTTCCGCTCATGCCTGCCTTGCTCCAGTTTCAGCATAACAGCACGCATGAACGCTTGCTTTTGCTTCCTTTACTTTGTATATTCTGCTAATTCCCTGTTGTTACGTTTTGCATCAATTATGGGCTAGTCAGCTGACATTTGGTGTTCGCTATTATTTATAGGACCCTCGATAGAGTATATATGTCAGCCACTCCCCTCTCTTCAAGCCATGCTTGTTTACACATTAAAGGAGGAGGAATAAACTTTATTATAAGAAACCAGCAGGTTTAGGTGGCCGGGCCTAAGCCTCCCATGAGATCTTAATATTTTTTCGTTCATATTAACGTAAGTATACCACTCATGAACACACAATCTCTGCTAGTTTAAGACAGACCTCGTCTACGGGGTGCTCACGTGTTCTTTTATGTCTGTTTGGGGCGGCTGCTCTTGGCGTCCGCTTGTTCGGCTTGTGAATGCTGTGCTATGCTTCAGTGGCAAAATAGCATAGACTGACTCATAATCATTCGTTACAAGTGTTATTTACAACATGATGAACAGTAAACTAGATCATTTGAGAACGTTAGGAATATATCAAGAGAAAATTAAAATAATTCGTTTCGTATTTCGAAGGAATTGTGGGAGCCGCTCTAGGCCATAATAAATAAAAAAAGAATGATACATGCCTTATGGAGAAAACATGCGCAGAGAAAATTGTTATGGACCCACATTTAGAATGCTCTAAGACGTTATAATAGCGTTAACCACCATGGCAGTGCTGCTTGCGATCACTGGGGCAGCGATGAAACGATATAGCACATTGTGCATATCGATGGCCATGCACATTGTGCATGGCCATCGCTACAGCGCGCACAGGCTGCCGCTAGCTGCTGCGTTAGCCCGCCTTGACGACGGACCTTTATCACAACAGTGCTCGAAACCGACACGATCGGTCTTGGCACGAAAAATCAGTCAAGGCCATATAAAACTTTTTGCGTGGGATTGGCCTATTGAATAGGCTATAGCACCCCAGCTCTTGTTTTTAGAGCGTCTACTTTTCTCTTCGCTTTTCTTCTCATTTCTTCCCGCACGCCTTTGTACAATGTAGCCAACACGATGCTACAGTTGTGGTTGGCCTCCCTCGATTTTTTTAACCTGATTCTCTGTTTCTCCACTGCAAAAGTGCTTTAGAAAACAAACATTTTCAAATGAAGGTCATTGTAATTAGTACGTAGTAAACAACTATGAATAACACTCACACAATAGCGACGTGAGTGTCCGTCTGCGTTTGACTTGTTCCATAATTTTGGATAGCGCAGTAGCTATGGAAACCAGAACAAATAAAAAAAAGATCATCATCTCGAAAAGAGTATATACGTAGTCCTGGCTTGATATTTCAGCTGTCAAATTCATGCTATTTCGTACGTAGTTCGCTTATTTGTCGACAAGCAAGTGATATGAAAGGGTAGTAAAATACATCTCGCTTACCTTGGTGACCACTTTGAATTACCTTGTGCAATGCAAATGTTCAGTTGATTGCGTGGTCTGGGCCACTCAAAAATCGTCCAGCCGCAGTCTCTACATGTTTCCGTACAATACTCTTTAGTAAGAAACAAAGTTCATTGAGAAGTGGTCAATCATAACTTTTGTTGACCTCACTTAGAGTTAATGCACTTTGAACAAGCCCCGACAACGGCGCTATAGCTTTGGTGCTAATGTAATGTCTTCTTCAGAAATACGATGAGTCACCTTTATTGCCCCAAGCACAATATATGTGCCCACTGCAAATGACACATCAAGTTTGCTTCAGTGGAACACACGCCCCTTGCAATGCTGTCGAATGCTCTAACTTCAGGGCTTGGAATGGGGCATCTTTTTTTCATGTGCTGCTAGTTGAAATTTTTATTTCCCACAAAAATGGCGGGTTATTTCGTACAGTGAGAAATTTCCAGTCTTGGGTGCACGGGAGACCGGGGTACTTTGCTTCCAACAAGTAAAAAAAGAACGACAAAAAACCCACCAAAATGGAAAAAGGCGCAGCGGGCGTCTCTGCAAAAACTTCCGGTGCGTAGAATCGCCAGATCGATAAACGACAAAGCAGCACCCACCTTTTCCTGGCTATCTTGGAAACGGCACACCATTTCATTTCATGCCTACTGTCTTCTTTTTTTTCCATCAGAAAGAAAATAGAAAATGCAATAGCCCTTAAAGAGAATATATGGAAGTAAACGAGGCACTGAAGAACATTTCGGGAAAATGGGGCACACCACCTTTTCGGTAGATAGTAGGAGAGAGAAAAAAATAAATAACTGAAGAGCAGTCGAACAGTCGATTGAGAGGTTTTGAGTGCGCTTTGTGGTCAACCGAGATAAGACAGTCTACAAATAAATAAGTAAACGTGGAGATGGGACCGAGAAAAGGGACTTACTATTTTCCGATCGGGTTACCGGCTGTAATTGAAAGCTCCACGAGACTGTCTTCGATCAGCCACGATAACAGGAAAGCAATCTGTGCGTCACCATGTCTATGAATTCTTTTGAGGTGAAAAAAAAAAAACAGAACAATCGCTGGTGACATGAGCGGTGACCGCACACCAAGCGATGCTCGGGAGAACTGAGGCGTATAAAAAAAAAGTGAAGTGTTTATGGGGAAACTGGTAAATCTTGCTTTTTTATCTTCGTGTTTTATATTGCGTACGCTGACACACTTACACATGGTAAATTGGCACGGAAGATGTTTTGTAGTCACGTGAGGCGTGTACTGTGCTAACACATCCACTGTTCTAAACATAAAAGCGTAACAGTATTAATACGTGCCACAATTAGTCACTTCTGAATTCTTATTGATAAACGAAGCAAAATGATAGAAGGAAATAGTAATATGAGGAAACTGTGCGAACGATAGAAAAGGCTTAAAAACGGACTTGACAAACGATTGTTTTGTACGTGCCATTAAGAAGACAAGCAAAGCAGGATATAAAGAAATGGTTGTTTTTAGCTGTCGCTTGCTGCAGAAAAAAAAAAGCGTCTCTATGTTGTGTGAGTGCATGCGCGATTGAGTAATATTTATTATTCTTATCCGGCGCGTTATGAAGGAGTGCCTTCAGAATATAGGTAGACCTTGAACATTAAACTAATGCACAAGGATTGTTTAGGAGTGCTAACGATCATCTATTCAGCGAAGAAAAAAGTGCGCTAATTTTCGTCTTGTTGGACGTATATTGGAGCTGCTCTCCTGGAAAAGAAGCTGGCATCCTCGCACTTTACCACCAACTCCTTCACACAATAAAGTAAAAAACAACAAAACAAACGGTTTAACGCGAGAACGTTTGCACTCAGGCGTATCCCGTGACTTCCCTACAGGGGACGTTCTTTAATTAAAGCACACTCGTTTCTGCCACTGATAAAAACTAAGCAGAGTGCCGGCAAGTGTAAGCGCGCTAGAGCGAAAGGAAAAATTAGGGCAAGACAACAGGCGTTGCCGCAGTACCTTCTGCATTCTAGACTTAACAGCTCGGCAGAGCTGAACATTGTCGTCACCACAGAGCGGCTTCCCAGGAGAGCTCGGCTTGGTGTCCGTACACACGAGGAGCGGTCAACAGTGTGACTAGAAGGTGTCGCAAACACTAAAACGTCTTTCCTTTCGGCGTGGGTGATAGTGACGATGCAAGCAGTGAAGATTGTGCTTGTAATTGTATCTATAGCTGAGGATGAGTACGAGAAAGAGAAAAACCACTGCGAAGTCCTTAGCGGGAATGCCTTCAAGACCTGGGGTGGTGCCACTTTATGCGACAGATGTGAATGCGCACATATTTAACTCTTTCGTTACCGTGCCTATCAAATCAATCACCGGTGGTCGACGCTTTGGTTTGTCAATTTTAGCAGGTTAAATTTGCTTCTTGTAGACCCAGCACTTTCTCGTAGTTAGTCGGCCACTCAACGTTCAGAATCAATTTGAATTTGCCTGTTTTGGCAAAATAGCGATATTTGAAAGACGTTTGAACAAACCAATGGCAGCGTAGCAAACTTTTAGGGGCGAAGCTTTTTATGGCGTGGCTTGAGCATCCCTCGTAGTACGTAACCCCCAGTGGCACATACCCGAAATAGCGGTCCTTACGCTTTTAACCTCCAAGGTGGTTCCGGTTAGAGATTTCTTCTGTGCGTTGTTGAACAATGAAAGATAGTGCTCAATGCACATGTTAATGGCTGCTAAGGGGGAATGAGAGACAGGAGCATTCGGCCTTTAGGTAACGCGCACGCTCCGATCCCCATTAGCAGCTATTGGCATGTACATTGAGCACGATCTGACAAGAAAGGGTTGCTACGGTATACTCGCTGGGTGTAACCTCCTTGGTTTTAGAAAGGTTTAGCGAGCGTTGGGCCGCATAGCCATGACTTCAGTGAACTAGTATATACCATGAACTCGATGTGGTTAAAGCTGGGAATTAAACCCGAAGCGCAAGCCGTAAGAAAGTGTGCATGTGCCACCTCCCGTTTAGTCCTTGAAATGTCCGCTGGATGGCGGTGCTTCTATATGGAGAATATATGATGAAAAGATGCGAGATGGTGGTAATTGGAGTGCTGAAACGATGGACGAACGGACACACAGACAGATGCATGGATGGACGCATGAACGGACGCAGGCGTGGATGCATGGACGAACGCAGGGACGGACGCACTAACAGACGCACGCACGGGCGGGTGGAATGAAGCATGGACGGTTACACAGACGTACGCAGGAACGGACGGAAGCAAGAACGAATGGACGGACGAATGCTTCGCCCCACTCCCCATCATTCACTCCGTGGATATGCTGCCATTTTTTCAGTCAGATAGTGTTCAATGTACATGTCAATGGCTGCTAATAGGAAATGAGAGGCGAAGAATTCGGCTTTTACTTTTTTATGGCTTGCGCTTCGTATCTACTTCCCATTTTTAACCACCTCGAGTTCATTCATGGTATATACTAGTTCATTGTATTCATGGCACTGCGGCTCAACGCTCGCTAAACCTTTCTAAAGCTAAGGAGGTTACACCCAGCGAGTATAACGTAGCAACCCTTTCTTGTCAGATAGTGCTCAATGTACATGCCAGTGGCTGCTAATGGTGATCGCCGCCTGCGCGTTAACTAAAAGCCGAATGCTCCCCTCTCTCATTCCCCATTAGCAGCCATTGACATGTACATTGAGCGCTATTTTTTATTGTTCAACAACGCACAGAAGAAGTCTCTCACCGGCACCACCTTAGAGGTCAAAATGTTATACTTGTTACATACTATGGGGGACGAACGGGTGCCGCTATAAGGAGTTTCACCCCTAAAAAAACAGAACAACCGCTGGTAACATTAGCGGTGACCGCACACTAAGCGAAGCTCGGGTGAACCGATGCGTATAAAAAAATGAAGTTTTAAAGGGGAAACTGGTAAATCTTGCTTTTTTATCTTTGTGTTTTATATTGCGTACGCTGACACACTTACACATGGTAAATGGGCACGGAAGATGGTATGTAGTCACGTCAGGCGTGTGCTGTGCTACTACATCCGCTGTTGTAAACATAAAATTGTAATAAAAACAAGCGTGTCCATGTTGTGTGAGTGCATGCGCGATTGAGTAATATTTATTATTCTCATCCGGCGCGCTATGAAGAAGTGCCTTCAGAATATACGTAGACCTCGAACATTAAACTCATGCACAAGGAGTGTTTAAGAGTGCTTACGATCATCTATTCAGCGAAGAAAAAAGTGCGCTAATTTTCGTCTTGTTGGACCTATATTAGATCTGCTCTCCTGCAAAAGAAGCTGGCATCCTCGCACTTTGCCACCCACTCCTTCACACGATAAAGTAAAAGAAAAACAACAAAACAAACGGTTTAACGCGAGAACGTTTGCACTCAAGCGTATCCCGTGACTTCCCTACAGGGGACGTTCTTTAATTAAAGCACACTCGTTTCTGCCACTGAGAAAAAATAAGCAGAGTGCCGGCAAAAGTAAGCGCGCTAGAGCGAAAGGAAAAATTAGGGCAAGACAACAGGCGTTGCCGCAGTACCTTCTGCATTCTAGACTTAACAGCTCGGCAGAGCTGAACATTGTCGTCACCACAGAGCGGCTTCCCAGGAGAGCTCGGCTTGGTGTCCGTACACACGAGGAGCCGTCAACAGTGTGACTGGAAGGTGTCGCAAACAATAAAACGTCTTTCCTTTCGGCGTGGGTGATTCTGACGATGCAAGCAGTGAAGATTGTGCTTGTAATTGTATCTATAGCTGAGGATGAGTACGAGAAAGTGAAAATCCACTGCGAAGTCCTTAGCGGGAATGCCTTCAAGACCTGGGGTAGTGCCACTTTATGCGACAGATGTGAATGCGCACATATTTAACTCTTTCGTTACCGTGCCTATCAAATCAATCACCGGTGGTCGACGCTTTGGTTCGTCAATTTTAGCAGGTTAAATTTGCTTCTCGTAGACCCAGCACTTTCTTGTAGTTAGTCCGGCCACTCAACGTTCAGAATCAATTTGAATTTGCCTGTTTTGGCAAAATAGCGATATTTGAAAGACGTTTGCACAAACCAATGTGCATCTGCTGTAGGAAAAATGCACTAGGCTGGCGAACTTGACAAAAATGCGTGCTGGTCGTGATTAAGCTGCAGTAGCATCGAAGGTATGTAATCAAAAGAACCTTTGCAAGCCAAATAATTAATGAAAAAGTCAGTTTCGCAATTGGACAGTGTTGAGCAGTAATGAGTGCCCGAAAATAATGCCAGCTATTCAAAAAAAAGCTGTTGCTTGGACTCGTGTAAAATGTATTTGACAAAAAATATTTCCCAAGGTCCGCCGCGTGTTCAAAGTGTCTAGATGACCTCGTGAAGCTAGTTTCCAGTAGCTCTGGTTTTGCTCGTAGCGTTACATCAGACACAGGGTCGCATCTAGTGTCACTAGTCGCTCCTATGGCATCATCGTCCCGTGCGCATGTGTGCGCACCAGTGCTGCAAAACACACGCACTGCTCGAAACTACCTTGCAACCACACCTGAACTGAGTGAGGACGAACTTCGAGTCCGTGGATGTCAGAACCCCAGCTTCAAGTCTTGCGGCGACGATGTTCTGCGTCAGCCTGAGACATTCGCAACCGTTCATGGTTTTCTTACGGCCTCAAGTTGTCTTCTCTGCCGCAAGTGCGTATCTATTGACCTTTGTGCACAATCTTATAGCTACTCTGGTTACGCGCGAGGTCCACGCTTCGCTGGGGCGCGGTGTGCTGGCGCCGGATGCAGAGCTTCTCCTAACGACAAGGAGGCCACCAGAGCACATCTTTGTGCTGACTACGGAGCAGCTGTGAAATGTTTCAGAACTTCACGCTATATCGTTCTTCTTTTACGATGGGCAAATTATCAGAAATTCGCTTACATGCATGCACAGGAATGCCAACCTATGTGGAGTGAGGTGGCTCATGGAAAGGGGCTACGCTAGACGAAATAGCGAAGTTCATTGGACATCTGGTTTATAGAAGTATTATTCACGTCACGGGTATCCATATATATTTGAACACCTGGAGGCTTTATACATAAAAAAATAAAAATTTTTAAAGAAAAGTGTACGAGTTTACTTGTGTCTCAAAAAAAAAAAACAAGTAATGCTTCACAGCATGGCACGAGAAACGAAGCAGCGCTTCGGCTCTTATTTTCTCTGTCTTTGTGAAGAGAAACATTTTCTACAACGTTTATTATTTTTATACTGTTCCTGGATTATTCGTATTCATGATGTATATTCTGACTTTTTTGTTTTTTTTTTGAATAATTTTGCATTTACACTGTTTTTATTGCACGGTTTACCAGCTCGGAATCATAAATTATACCCTTTCAAAATTTTAGTTGTTCTAAAATATTTTCGGTGCTCTACAACAACATTTTTTAAAGAGCATTACATTTCGCAATATTCGCTACGCTGCGATGCGTGCTGGAGAAGTTTTCAAACTGGCAAAAACAATATTCCCGAGACATACGAAAAATAGCCAATTTAGCGTGGTAACGAAAGAATTAACTACATCTTCACTTGAAACTTCGGTGCTCTGAGTCACGCAGTAATAAGCAATATGTGGTACGCGTTTTGTTTATATGGTAAAGCAACGTTCAGGACGCGAGACTCTTCTTTATTAGTCGAGCTATATCCCCACAAGGCAGGCCTAAATGGTGATCATGAATGCATTCAGATAAGAAGATTAAGCACATCAGTAATGCTGACAATACTACACTAATCAATGCCAGTGCTGTGCTCAGCAATGAAAGTTCGCCAGCAACAACCTTTGTACAAAGTCTGCCCTCACCTTGCTTCTAGCGACAAATTCCAACCACTGGAGTTTTGGCTTTTCTTGATGTTTCTGACTATTTTTTTAGGTGTAAACAACAGAACAGATACTTTACTTCGGTTCTGTCCTCGCGGCAAGCCGTCGTTTTATATTTATTGTCAGCTCAATAGTGAATTCACTGATCAGGCCTATTGAATCACCACATAATTTCCGTCCTCACGAAGTCAGGATTTCTAAGCGAGGCTTCTACAGCTGAGTGTCATATAAATATAAATTTTATGGCAGTAATGTTATGAGTTGCGTCGTGCAGGGAGAAGCAGAGATCCAATTCTAGAAAGCACGCTTTCCCAACCGTGCTCGGATATCAGGTCTCGATTAGAAATAATTGACGAAGCACTTTAAATATTTAGACGTGTAAAAGAAAGAAATGATGTTGTATTAGAATTCTGAGCCATTTCGAAGTTGTGAAACACGAGGACAACTTCGCAAGGTTCTTTCAATGGCATTATTTTAGAAAAACTCCAGGATCGCTTTGAAGAGTGGAAGTGCAATTTTTCCTTGCATACGCATTTGCGACTCACATTAAGGTCTGCTTCGCTAAGAAAATCTTCTGACAAGTGTAAGAAGGCCCGTGTTGGCACAAAGGCATTGTATCAAGCCATCCAAGTGAAGGAATGAAAGAAGATGAAAAATGAGATAGACGTGAAGGTTGTATCAGATAACGCAATTACCACAAGATAAGTGAAATCATTTTATTAGAGTTATTATGCAAGCACTTGACTAGCAGCACCACCAATGATTAAGCGTCAAGAAAATTCAACATCTACAAGCGATTTATTTATTTATTTATTTATTTATTTATTTATTGACTGATATGTAGGGTTTCACGTCCAAAACCACCATAAGATTATGAAAGACGCCGTAGTGGAAAAATCCGGAAAGTTTGACCACCTGGAGTTCTTTAACGTGCACCCAAACCTGAATACATGGGCCTACAGCATTTCCGCCTCCTTCAAAAATGCAGCTGCCGCAGCCGGGATTTGATCCCGCGACCTGCGGGTCAGCAGCCAAATCGACAAGCGAAGAACTGCTGTTACGGCGAGGGCAGATGGGACTTTTTTCTCCTCTCTCTCTCTCTAACTTTTATTCCCATTGCACATTTCCCCAGGGCAGAGTAGACTACCGTGGTCAGCTATGATTAACCACCCTGAGGGAGAGAGAAAAATGAAAATTGTTTATTGAAAAGCAGAGAATTCAGCCGGCATATGCAAATAACTGATTTGCTACCCTGTGTAGTGAAGGGGATTGGGCATTGAAACAACCCTGCCTTTCTTCCATCATTATTCTCTCTCTCTCTCTCTCTCTCTCTTTGTCAAGCAGTACCTTCATTTTTTTCATCCCCTGTGCACCGAGCTTATTCATGCGTATAATCTTCATAAATTACTGTGGCACATCTAATGAGTTCACATGGATACACAAATTATGTTATTTTAATAATCACTCGCACGTTTGAGAAAACATTGCAATAACGCATAGTCGCAATGCACAATGATGATGCTGAAAAGTGGTAAAAATAATGCACTGCTGCGAATTTTCTGTGCTGAAAATTAATAATTGATTTTGATAATGACACAAACAACGTTTTGCCTTCTAATTCCTTCAGTGCGTGTAGCTTTACAATGACATTTTAAAAGATTAAAAACTGGTGACCTTTCTCAGGCAGTAATCTTTCGCGGCACGTTTTTTTTAAAAAATAAATATGCATGCGTTTTCTGCATAAATATTTATTCATAGCCCTAGGGCGCTATGCTGGTTCGGCCTGTGTTTCGCGAAACTCGGCATCTTCCCGAGCTCTGGCGACACCCTCTTACGAACGAACCAGCAGTACGAAAAAGTCAATCCATCCCTTAGCGCGCTGCGTTTCATTGGTTACGATGGAGCCAGTCATCCCGTCAAGAATAGGCCGACTAAGTTGGGCGGTGTTTTCAAACTTAGAGGCATCTTCTTTCATTTGTTTGTCAATCCACCGAGTGCAGAAGTGCACCCATTCAATAAAAGTGTCTGAAACATTTCGTGATGGTAATTTTTAGAGGCACAGGGTGTTTAAAGTAATTTTGAAGCTTTTACTGCCAGCACTAAATTTGATTTAGAATAATGAGCACGGTGGCCTCTGAGATCAGTACCAGCCGAGCATTTTACAACACCGCCACCGCAGCCAAACCCGAGGTCCCGTGTTACTCGTCATGGTCAGCCTGTATACTAGTGCGCTACTCGGCTGGTGTGCGTCGTCTTTGTTGACATCGCCCGTTAGCCCTTGAGCACCTGTGGCCAGTGGCGAAGCTATTAGGGGCGAAGCTCCTAAAGTCGTGGTTCTGTCCCTCATAGCTCGTGGGACTTGACCGCTTAGTTAATGACTCACTCAGCAGGTGTGAAAGGCTGGATTGATGAACGGCCAGACAGACTAATGGACAGAAAGAGACAGACAGACGGAAGGACAGATGGGCAGACAGAAAGACAGATGAACAGACAGACAGACAGACGACTCACAGTTTATACCGATAAAGCTTCCGAAGCTTTACCCGACGTGACTCATCATCATTCACTCCGAGTATATATGCTGTGATTTTTTTTTGGCTGGACGGTATACTTGTCTAGTTTGTCCTAGGACATGGTATAACCAAGCTAATTACGCCAAGTCATGGTAAGGTGGAAAAAATTAAGCCACATTTTAAGGAGTCCATGCTAATGAAGCCATGTTAAGCTAAAACCGGGCTAACTAAAGCATGCTAGTTGATGACCGAACTAAACTGTGGTAATTAACGCAACGTTATACATGAGCAGGCTGAAAATGTGCTAATTAGCCCTTACTAATATGATGACAATTAGTATCTGCTAATCAGGATTACGTTTCATAGCTCGATACTGATAACGGTCTTTTGATTGGGCCCGAGACAATTACCTTTTAATGAAAGCCTTATCAATGAAGACAAGACAGCTCAGTGTAATGGTCGTTGTGCCTCAGCCAATCAGTACAATCAAAGTTAAAACAGAACTGATGTGGTCTTCACATCGAAACGAACCACGCACATAATTAGACAACCAACTTAAAACCTGCAAGAAGCTAAGTTATCAAACACTTCTATGGCTTCAGCCTTGCACAAGTAGTGTAAGCTTACCACATAATTTTATATCTAAAGAAGCTGCCGCTGAGCGTTCACCGCACCAAACGCTTGACAGTCACACCGGAACCATCAGTCACGAGTTGAAGTTGGGCTTTCTCAGAATCAACGATTTTGTGTCCGAGTTCACGCGTCCATCAGTTTGATTGACAGACGCCCGCGGCGAATATCGAGTACGTCCACCACATTTGCTAATGCCGAGGGGAGTACTCCCATCGAGCGGAACTCTTAATCTATCAGCTGTATCGCGCAGACTAAGCACACACGCACGCAGAAGTAAAAGTGATAGCACCACGTGGCTATACGATGCCTCGCATTCAATTTCACCGCGCTTACGACATATCCAATCACATCCGTGTTGCCGACAAGATGCGAGCGCCCCTGGTGACCACCTGTCCTTATATTCATCTGCGATACTTGAATGAAGCGAAACGAGTAGCACGAGAGCGCTGCGTGTGCAGCCTTGCTGCCTTCTAGAGTGGAAATTTTCATGCTGCAGGTGGAACGACATAACCTGTGCGAAAAAGAAGTTACGCCTACGAACACGCCTGTGGGAGGCGCGTGTAGAGTTGGTAAACATGCAGCACGACAATCCCGCTGACGTTGCTGCACTGCTAAAATGCGGAGTCAGTGGCGGTGCTGACGTGCGTTGACGCCGCAGTGTTTCTTAGATAATCGCCGCTAATGTTCCACATGCGTTTCCAACGCCACGACCGTTCGTGTAGCCATTTTTATCAACGATGCTGTCACGTACTGTCTTCAAGCCACGGCCACCGCAAGCGAGCTCAGAGCGAACTCGGCTGCCCGAAAAGCTCGGACGATTCTGCATGGCACCCATAGAGTAAACGAATGTCGATTAGAGACAGAAGCGATAAAGAACACTGGTATCTGACCCCAAGGTACTGTGATATTTCATAGTTGAAAGTAAAAAAAAAATATGCCAGTAATAAGTTCATAGAGCTCAATCTGGAGTAGTAATCACATGACGTTGGTATTTCAGAAACATACCCACTATTGTTGGCTGCACTCAGATATATACATATGATTTAAAGCAAAACGCACTTCATACATCCGTAAAACTTCGCGGATTTCAATAGAAGCGCAAGAAAGCTTTCTTTAAAAAGTTCCACGAACACTTATCCGATCATGAACATCATGGAATTTGTGTTATTGGGGTATATTTGAACTTGCCTTGGTGCACACTTTCCCGGTGCACAGTTCACTGTGGCACCTGTCATAGTTCATTATGGTTTCGGGGTTTTCGAAAGCCCATTCGTTACACCGTCCCTCAGACTACAATAAAGCTACATGCTCCTGGGTTACGATTTGACACAAGGTTTTCAATAGTTTTTGTATTGTGATATAGAAGCCATCGCGGTTTTCTTGTTATAATGCTTGAGTGCTCAACCAAAGGTCGCGTGATGAAATCCCGGCTACGGGGGCCCCATATCAATGGAGATAAAATTCTTGGGGTCCGTTCGCTAGGTTGCACGTCAAAGAGCACAAGGCAGTCAAATATTACGGAGCCCTCCACTGCGGCTTCTCGTATATTCATATCTTCGTTTGGGAGATAAAACTTCTACAATTAATATTATTAGTATTAGTCAGCAAGATCACCTTAGTCATAATACCAATTACTAATCTAATAGTACAACAAATGTATTTTCCACCTGAGAATGATTTCGAAAAGAACCAGGAATAGCCCTACAAAGAATCTTTCATTTGAATAACAGTTCAAGCTTTTTCAAGGTTAATTTACCGTATTCAGTGTGCCTGCGTAACCTCTATCTTGAGCCTGCACTTAGTACTTTTGGCAGGAAAGTAACAGGTTTTGGGGGAAGGGTCCTAGGCAAGAGTGGTTGCCTGCAATCCTCTCTTTGAAGATTTTCGTACTCGGATGGCTGGTTGCACCAAATCCATATGCGCCGAACTTCGTGTACGCACAGGGTTTTGGACTATGGAAAGAGACTATTCATTTCTCAGCCTCTGTGGCATGCGGATGCGAGAACAATACCTGAGAAAAAAGTGGACATAACGAGTATTGACTAAAAATTTGTTTCCATTTATCCATTCATCTGTCGAGTATTTATTCATCGTGGCACTCGGGCCATGCTCACAATTCTGTCATCGAAATGCGCGAATGCTAGACCTCAAATAATACCACTCTTTAACAAGCCGCTTCGTTGCGTTCAGCAGCTGCCCTTTTGGAAATAAACCTGCAACTTCTTTCAAGATGACGGTGCATCGAATCTGAATGTTAGACAGACCAATAAAGACTCCCTTTATTACCTTTCCGATGCTTCCCTTTTAGTACCTGCTTGCTTTACGTCAACTAGAGCTTATCATGCCTCAAACAAGTAACCATTCCATCCGCGCACTAATATTTTCAAAGACAGTTTTCTTTCGTCAGGTGATTCAACATTGGAATTTGTTACCTGCCGAAGTTCACTTCTTGCCCACTTCTTAATTTTGAAACGTTTTCATTTATGTATAATTTATTTACACGCGTAAAGTTTTTCACTCCACATATATGTTCCTAACTGTTCTAATCTCTGATTATGGTATACTTTCTGCCTCCTTCAATAGGTCTGTCGTGCTGCAACAAAATAAATAAATGAATAATAAAAAGATCTGTTAAAATTCTTACACGGTTCGGTTTCTGTGAAGATTTTCATAATCGCACCACTTTGTTTCTTTGCGAATAGCATGTGTCCTCCACTCACGACTAGTCGGACGTGCTGTTTGTTTTTTCTTATCACTCGTTTCTGCTCCTCACGCCCATTCTTTGCAAACAGCATGCTGTATTTCGTTGTACGGACATTCGTTCGTTGCATTGCACGAATTCCCTGACTTTGTATTTTCTGCGCAATATACAAAGGCGACTTGTGCGTGTGGCGTTTCTTCAAACCCAACCTTTTGTTTCAAAGCATTGCTAGGATTTTGAACGTGAACGTAGAGACCCAAAATAAAAAATAACACTGCCTTTGTGCTCTTTTAAATATCGTATCCTATAGAAAGATGAAAGGCATGCTTCTTTTGGGGACGATAAAAAAAGTTTCACCCTTGCCGTATAGTCACTTTCGTATCTCAGTTTTTCTCAGAATTCTATGAAATAAATTTCACTTGAAGCATACTTGATTTTGGTAAGAATCTGAGGCTTCTGATAACATTCTATTGCGGTGGAAAAGGCAGTTATTAGAATCTCTCTCCTTTTCGCTGAAATCACAGCATTACTAGGTTGTCTTTATAGCACGTACTGAAAAATACGCAACACTTGCACAAACAAACAGTGTGAAGTGTGGTAACCATGACGGACTTTAAAATTAAATTACATTTTTAATTGAACTGATAGGAACCCTACCGACAAATCATGTGCAACATTTTAATCTATAGTTCGATCAGTACAAAAGATTGAGCAGGCACTAACGACGTTTCTCGCTGCTTCTCCTCTCAAAAATACCAAAAAAGTACTGTGTTTCTGTGAAAATCGACATTATAAACCCTTATTAGCGTGTACTTTGTAGAGTTTGCTTCTATGTCTACATAATTTTCTATCACTCACAGAAATGCTATGCATATCGTTCGTTACCAGAACATTTGACGTTTTTCATCGTGCCCTCTTTACCGAGTTCATCTATATCTGCCGCAACTGCTTATGATATGTCCTCCGAGATTTCAAGAACGCACTTCCACTCGTATACTCTACGTGACCGTACACATCTAGTACGCCACTTTCGGGCGCGTACTTAGGCGCACTTGGTAGACGTCTTATCTTGCGTCTACTGTGACCTGTGTACCTTTATATTTTAGATTGGTATAATGTTGTATTGGCTGCTCTACCGAGAATTTCAAGTTAGCCAACACCACAGCGTCTTGTGAAGGATAGACCCGTTGATTCGCCCTTAAGGGGGTGCGCGGAATCGCTAGAAGGGAGCATGTGTTAAGGTCGGTCTGCTCTACTTACCAGAACTTCACACATGTTCAGCTTGCAAAGTCATAAAGTGTTCTTCGAGATAGCCTCTCGTTCGGTATAAGTTTACGATTCGGCAGTGATACTTAAATTGCAGCATTGGCATAGAAAATGCACGTTGCATATTTTCGAATTGTTAACGATGTACTAGCGAAACTTTTAAGCTTACTTACTAGAAAAACAACGTATTGCTACAGTTATGAAGCGTTCATGTTGAATTCAAGACATATTGAGCGCCTGTTTACCTATAATTTTCCACAAGCCCAATTTCTTTACCTTTAATGATATAATATGCACAGTCCCGACGTTTAGTTTTAAGAAATGCGATGTAGACCTCTCCTGTAAATAGACGAAGCCCGCTAATCTTGTAATCTTTTGATTTCACCTCTTATGAACAAAATATAGAGAACACATTTTTATTAGGTATCATTTCCACGTAACATGTTTTCTGCATATTCGGGCTGTAACATAAGATAGATGTCTAGCTAGGTTAATGTTTAATGCTGTCGAACTACTGAAGTTCAGCGCTTATCTATATACCTCCAGACCCCATGCCAGCATTTTTTTAAAAAAGCAGAGGATTTGGAAAACGACTCTCCTGAGTATCATCAAAACACAAAAATGTCACTAAAAAGGAGGTTTCCCATACGCTCCATGATTTATACGGCAATCATCGATAAGCACTAAGTTGAAAACTATACAGCAAACTTCAGAGACTTGATCGAACCTCAGTATTTGCTTCCTCCCACGTGCGCGCCAGCACCGCTAAGCCATACGCTGTGCTGTTAAGGGAAAGAAAAAGGTCATTACGACGTGGATTAGGGATACCAGGTGCATTGAAGGTTACTTCCACACCAGATGCATTGGAGGTTCCGTATGGATGCAAATGCTCCTTGCATCCACCTTTCAACCTCCTCTTTTTCCTATTTTGATTGCGAAGCATGGCAGTTTGCGTAGAGACGCGGTGAGGCCCAGCTCTCTGCTGAGCCTGAACCTTTTCACCTTTACCTCTCTTTTGGACGCATCGCTAATAAGGCATCGGGATTCGGCAGCCAAAGTCGCCACCCCACCTAACGGCGCTCCCTTAATGAATAGTCGCTGCTGCTCCTAATTACTTTGCGTGCCATTTCACGCACTGCAATGGTGAACGAATAGAAGGGGAAAAGTTCTCTCGAGCTGTGTGGCTATACGCCATGTCTGTTTTAGTGCATTTCAGTGGATGTAGAGCTTTAAGGTACTAGCACCAAACTTTCAACAGTCGTTAATTAATTAGATGACTAATATACTGCGAATTGGTTCTTATGAAAAGTATTCTAGGTGACACCTGCAGTTTTAATGTGGGCAGGTAATGGAGTATGCAATGAAAATTGTTTTGTCTTATTTTCATATTGCGATGCACATGAACCAGGAGGCTATGGTGACTCACGGCATTCTTCCCACATGGAATTAGAGTTGCGTATCATCACGCTAAGAGTAATGCAGGAAACTACACAGCATTCGAATGCAACTATCTTAGAATTGCATTTAAACTAAGCGCCCGTCCTAATGCATCACAAAATACGTTTGATTCAAGCAGAAGAAGACCTTAGCTTTACTTATACGCGACATACTATTTATACAGCAGCTATTACCCCCCCCCCCCCGTAACAATATATAGTTGCTCAGGTAATTTTTTATTGCAACAGCAAACATATGGACACTCTCGGATGATTTTCGCCGTTGCCGTCCCCATCGTCGTCGTGTCCCAGAGATGTATATGTACCTATATGCGTGAAAAGGATGTTAGAAATACATCGATTTAAAAAAAATCTAAGGCAACATACTGGTACTTCAACCACCAAGCTCTCTCTCTGAAGACAGCTGCGCTAATCAACTCAACCACGCGCCTTGCTTGTGCCGGAGATATAGAAGCGAGCTATTAACAAGCACAATTTGCATCATGCGCATCAAACGGCACAGGGGTATTGTACAACAGCTTGAGCGTAATTTCTTTCGCAAACTGTTTTACATTTTCCTTCAAATTGAAAGAAAAAGTGAACTCGTTCTGTACCACTCGTGATGTAGAAGTGACAGAAAAAAACACTGGGTACATACAAAGGCCCTGCTTCAATGTATTCTAATACAGTTTATTATTTCACTATCTAATTCGTTCTGTTTCATATTTTTTTCTTTCTCATAAATAGACCCGATTCTTACATTTTATTGAAGAAGTCTTTCAAGAAAACTATCCGGTTCTTGGCCCATCCCCCAGCGTAGTTGTGCGTCACATATTCAAGCATCTCAACATGACGTCAGACGCAACCGCGTGGCAGGACACGCAAAGCGGTCATTACATGTGCCGCAGCTAAAAAGAAGACGAAACATGAAACAGCTTCGGCCTTCTGCATTCTGAACTCTTTCAGTGCGTTCCTGAATTAGAAACTCGTAACTATGATGGTTGTCGGTTCGCACTTGTCTTGGGTATACCAATGCGTTGTTTTTCGGGTGGTCTTCTTTGTCCTGCAGCTGCTTGCTGAAAGTATCAAGCTGCTTGTATTTCTTTGTGTGATATGATACCTTCTTGCTATCACAATAATTGCTTTGTCGCAGTGGTGATGCTGCAAGATTTTTTGATCGTGTTCAATATATTTGGCTCTTTGGTGGTAGTTAATAATTTCTTGTTGTGCCGCAGATGATGATACGGTGACGAGACAGGGACGACCAGATAGGTGGTGTGAAAATCAAGATTAGTAGCGCAACAATTGTACAGCGCTTAGCTGCTACAGCTGGCTGTATGACGCATTCGTTAAACGAAACATACGTCATCATCACGTATCTTCTCTGTATACCGAAACAAAATTTGGACGATATACCCGTGAATCTTCAGTTCTTTTTTTTTTCAAAACTATGAGCCAAGCATGAGCCAACGAGTCTCCTGTGAAGTTCTTTAGTTGCGGTTCATGTCAATACACTATATGCGGTTAAACTCACTTCAATAACAGCCAGGGAAGGTTCCCCACGTGTATTCTGAAGATGGCACTCAAGGATTAAGAACTTTGTAATGTTTACACACTTTCCTATTATTAATTTTATTTTTTTGCAATAAAACGTTAAAAAGTATTAGAAACAAAGCAATGTCAAAGAGAAGCATTAACAACCATTATTTTGAAGACCTGTGTGGATTATTATTTGATTGGTTTTCCTTGAGGGTTTTCTGTATTAAATAAAAACACTTTGCAATATTGTTAGAAAAGAAAAACACATAAGTAAACACGTATGGTTTCTTTCGAATCGTTAAAGAAAGAAAACTTGCCGAAACAGAGAAACCTAACTTTGGTCTCGGAGAGTATAACATGCTTCGACAGCAATTTTTTCTGAAGAGAGAAAAATGACCAAGGAATTTTAGTCATATACTTATCTCAAGTGTTATTTCCAGCGTAAATGGTCCCCTCATACAGCTCAGATTGCGTCTTGCGGCAAACTGGCAAAGAGCGCCGGTAATAACTCATGCTCGATTTGCGTGTTCTACACGACCGCTGATGATGTCGTGGTGTCTGGTCGCTGTCTCTGGCGGAGCAACAATGAGTAATGGACGCCACTTCCGTCCTGCGGTGTTGCCGTGCTTGTGGAGCAAGACAGCAACGCGTCTTCCCTCAGGCGCTACTGCTGTTGTAGCACTGGCTTACCCACAGTTGCTGCCGCTGTAATACGAACAAGCATCCGCTGTGGCTTCGTTTTTGTTTTTTTCCTGGCATTTTCATGTTGATTTCGCGAGCAGAAAGCCGATATTTTATGTCGACGCACACCACTTGCGTAGCCCGTTTTACCGCTAGTGGGCAGTACAATAATGTTCTCCCAAGCTCATTTGTGGGGACCGTTGACAAGATTGGATAGGCTTAACTTTTCTGTGGTGGCTACATATGTATGTATATAGTAAACTGATTTATCTTTGTTTGAAATGTTTGAAGTTTGATATTTATTTTTACCACATATATACACAGTGACATTGACTTTTTTTGTAGTCACAACAAAGATATAATACGTGGTATGGAATGCACAAAAAAGCTAAAATACAAACGCAGTTTGACTAGCCCCATAACCCCCACAAACAAGGCAGAAAAAGTGACAGCATTCGTGAGGTCAACTAAAACAGTAAACAGACAACAAACACATAGTTGAAAGTAACACAATATTAAATATTCATACATGTAAGCAAAATTGAACTATTTAAGGAAATACAAACTACGAATGAGAAAAATACAAAGAAATTTCTTTTCTTTGTTTTTTGCATCATGTGAATATAGACTGAACATGACCTGTCGCGAAAGAAGGCCCAGTCGCTGCAATGAAAAACTGAATTTATCTAGTGTGTGTGGGAGTGTATATTTCAGCATTTGGAGACCGTAGTTCATTCGAGATCGAGGAACCTTCCAATAATCGCTCTGTCTAGTAGGTCGAGACGAGGTGCTGCGCTCCAAGCATGCTATTGAGATGAGGTTATCATTTTCTTTCTTTATTTCAGAATTTAGGCACCCTAATAAGCAATATTCATACATGTTTCCAAATCTTAAGGCTAAAATTATTGAATGAAGAGGAGGTATCAGCATTATACTTGCATTTGCAATAGAAAGTAAATATATCTTTTTTTTGAAGTGTGAGTAATTTCTATTTATAGTGTAAGGTACCGATTCCTCACAATACCACACAGTAACTGGGAATAAAAAAGCGTGTTATAGATCGATAGCATCTACGTAGTCGGTAAAAATGACTGACATCTCCGAAGCATGCCGAGTGTCTTACTTAACTTCTTCCGAACCAGTTCAATATGTGAGTCCCACTACATATGCTCATGAAAAACAATGCCCAAAGCTTTTGCTGTCGAAGAAAAATCAATCACAGAATCACGCAGATGAAGTTTTGATGTAGCCTCGCACGTTGTTTCTTTGGAACGAAACAGAACCGCTTCGGTTTTTTAACAGTTGATTAGAAGGGACTCTGCAGTTGACCACGTAAACAAGTCATCTGGTGTCGTGTTTGCTGTTGAAATTAGATCATTTACATCAATGTCGGCGAAAAAAAAGGAAGTGTCATCTGCATATATGACATATTTGATTGTGTGATTTATATTGATAATGTAGTTTATGTAAGTAATGAAATGTAACGGATCCAATATACTACCTTGGGGTACACCTTGAGCAAGTTTTTGCAAAGGTGATTGTTCCGACTTCATACATACAGACTGTTTTCTAACGCTGAAATAACTGGTGATTATATTCAGTGGATTTCCTCTGATGCCGTAATAGGGCAGCTTTGTTGAGAGAGTATTGTGATTTATTCGGTCAAAGGCTTTCGAGAAATCAACAGATGTGCCTAGGGTAAATTTCCTGTCCTCTATGTTGCCCAATATGATTTCTTTTTGTCGCAACAATGCTACATTTGTCCACCGCCCTGGCTTTAAACCATACTGTGCTGGAGTAATTACCGAATGTTTTGCAAAGAAGTTCGACTTTTTTATAAATATTAACTTTCCTGTGGGCATTGAAAACAGTCGTAGAAGGGATTTGTTTTTGGAATCATTTTCGTCTCCTCCCTTCAACAGCACTGTAACTTGTGGAAAAATACTTGTGCTTAAAATTAGGTTATAAATTTATGTTAAGGGTATCACTAAGAAATATATGGGCGAACAAACTGGGGTCATTTTAAACTATCAATATCTTCCGATTCGCTTTTCTTTAGTTTTTTTTGAAAACACTCATAACTTCGTATTTGTCTATTGGAGACAAATAAACTGACAAAGCTACTGTTTTTGTGGGCATGAAATGTAGCGCGGGAATGTCACTGGCACTGTCCACTAATGAAGTAAGGTGATTATTGAACTTCTCAGCCAATTCTTTACCCCTGTATGTTTGATCACCTTCAGTTACCTCTTATACACTAAAATTAGACTTATGAAATGCAGTGATTGAATTCAACTTGCTCCACATCTCTTTGACCTCTGAAACTTCCTCGAACATGCAAGCATAATTATGGCATTTTGCATTTTTCATAAGTTTAGTTTTCTTACTTTTATATTTCTGAAAGGACTCTAATGTGTTTTGATCGCAATTTTTCAAAAATAATTGAATATTTGCTATTTTTCTCAATAATCATTTTCAACAGGTTCTTTGTGACCCATGGTTGCCGTGAACGTTTCAACTTTTTCATTTCTTTGTTGGAAAACATCGCTCGTATATACCGAAAATTGTCTCTATAAAACAGTCATAAGCTGAATTAGCTGTTGAGCACGAGAGCGCTGCTGCCCAATTAGTACTAGAGATTGCATCTCGAAACTTCGAAAGACAGTTTTCGTTTACATTCTGGCACCGAAATTTGTAGTTTGGGTTTGATTCAATACGACACTTATCGATAACTAAATATATCGACAAATGATCACTAATTGTAATGTTTAATGTCCTAGGAAACAAGCTTTCACGTGGTACATTTGTAATGAAAAGGTCCAATAACGTAGCGCACTTTGGTGAAATGCGACTTGGCTGCTGTATCACATTCCACAACATATACGAATCAAGAAGCATACAAAATTCCACCTGTTTTGATGTACTTGAAAGCATGTCAATGATTCGGTCGCCACCTAGAACTAATATGTACTGATGCATATTAACGTAAGAGAATATGACGTTTAGGTGCTCCAAAACTCGCTTTAATTTCTATCAGGTGTGCGGTATATCAAGGGGAAAAGAAATTCGACATTTTAAACATACTGCTTCAATTTCAGAGGTACATAAAAATAGGTCATCAATCATAATTAGTACCTTGTTTAATAACCATACACACGCCTCCACCTCTTCTATGAGTCCTGTTCAAGAAAACCGCATTACATTCTTCTAAGCGCATATCATCATCAGCGGAGAACCATGTTTCTGTTAACATAATCACAGAAGACGAGAAGCCGAAATCACCTGAGAAATATATTGAGTTCATTCTGTTTGTCTCGTGCTGACTGCATGTTGAGATGTAAGAGGGCAATCGCGTTTCTCGACCGTATTTTGCCTTAACTATGAAGGACTAACAGTAGCACTGGTCATTTCAAATTCTGACTTGCGCAACAGGAAATTGTGCATTTGAAAATCTGGGTTAATTTTGATGTAAACTTGCGTTTGAATGACAGGTTAAAGACAAGATTTGCAGCACCTATCATTATCAAACAAATTTTCCATGAGCACTGGTGCATCCTAAAACAATAGGAATGAGTCAAAATGCACTTCCTCAAAAAACCACTTAGGCGCTGACATTTTGTCGTCATATCATAAAACAAATACTTCATGAACAAACACAAACCAAAATAATGAGCATACGTCGTATTTGACCCACTTGGCAACAAAAAATAAGCATGACACAAACTGAAATTCTCGTTCACTGCGGCGCCGTAATATCTGCACCCACAACACAAACCGCCTCTCTCGATGCTCCACTTTCACGATTAACTGTGCATTTTGTTTACGTCATCACTGTTTTCACTTTTGATCTTCGGAACAATAGAGCCACCGGGACAAGTTGTACGCAGAGAAGGTACAATTGAGAGTACGTTTAGTTTTCACCTATTGTCACACGGTGCGATAGAGGACATTGTGTGTTTTTATTTCTCCGAGTTCGAACCAACATGCGATCAACACGTCTGTTGTGAACGGCGCATGTTTCTCTTTTTGTTGACGGGGACTCGGCAACAAAGCCTTTTCCTGCTATGCTGCTTAAGTGGGCCGTTTGGGAGAAATAGAAGCTGCCAATGGGACAAAAGGGGGTGCTTTTGGGAAACGACCGATGGCGGAGCCGAGTCGAAAGTTCTTACGGTGTATGCTTTCTCGTCTTTGTCTTTTTCGCGCATTTACGCTGTAATGAACTTTATTATGGAAGAGTGTTTGCGAAAGCTTGGTTGTAAGCTTCTTGGAATCGAAGTTGTTAATTGGTGTTTTTAGGTGACAGCAAAAGCATGACAGTTTCCGCAGAGAGGAAGTACGCCTTCTCCCATGGGATAGCTCTAAATAAAAGTACGTATTTTATGCTCAGGAAGTGCCATCTATATGTAACCACGCCATATAGTTTTCTGACCTCGACAAGAAAATAAAAAAGGCCTTGCGGGAACTGTCACTGCCTATTGGCGATGATCTAATAGATCAAGACAGCACTGTCGACAAACTCATTGGTTGTCATAGCTTTTGGGAAGGCCTCACCAGCACAACAAAGGAGCAGAGTGGCAATTTAGCAACCGTATCGAATTGCAACCAACCGTATTGAAGTGCTAATCAGTTTACTGTGCCCAAGCAGTCGTATTAAGAGCTTCAGTGACTGACGAGAAAACGGAGCCCATTCTTCGGCTCTTCTGGGTGCTTGTGAGTGTTGGTGTGTCTGACACACCAGCAGAGTCCAGCAATATGCACTTCATGGAACAGTTCAACAGAGACATTGAGATGGCTGATGGATGGTGCGAAGTTAAGCTTTCTTAGCGAGACACTGCAGACCTATCGAACAATCGCGCCATGGCAGAAAAACAGTTCTGTCTTTTGAGCGAGAGACTTCTCAAATCACGTTAGTTGATGGGCGAGTACGAGGCTGAATTGCGATAGTTTTTCGCCGAGGGAATAGAAGAGCCAGCTGTAGATGAGTTAGCAAGCGATTGTCATCTCATTTGTTGCATACCCCATCAGCCAGTTCTTCGATGCAGAGCAGCACGAGCTGGAGGATCGTGTTTAATGCCTCGTCACACGGTGTCAACGCAAGATTCCTAAATGAAAACATGGAAAGTGAAGATCAAGTTGCTGAAAAGTGTTGTACTTGTGTGTGGTTGTTGTCTAGACGATAGAGTGGCTAGAGGCATCCAGACATCGACAGGACGTCTCTCACCCTATGAACCACGCAGGCTGACCCCTTTGCAGGTGGTTGGCGTTGATTTTGCTGGACATCGGCTCGTGAACAAAGACTTTAGGGTTGTGAAAACGTGTATGTCACTTTTCAACTGTGTTGCAACGAGGCCATGCACTTTTAAATAGTGACTGACATGAGTGCCCTCAGTTTTGTTTGGGCATTTCACCGCTATGTATCGCGCAGTGATTTGTGCAGGATGTTTTATTCGGACAACGCCCAGACGTTTGGGTGCGCTTCAAGGGAGCTCGAGCTTTGTTTGAAGGCTCTCCGGCCCCCTGAAACTGTAAGCATTGTGCTGATGCGAACATAGAGTGTAAATTCATCGAACAAGCACCATAGTGAGGGGGGGAGGGGCTGACATCTTGTTTTCTACGTTAAGACAGTTTTAATGAATGTGTTAGGCTGCCAGTGCCTTGATTGAGTTGAGCGTTCGACAGTACTGGCTCAAGTAGAAGCTATTGTCCATTCTCGACCTCTAACGCGGGTGCACGACCACACGAATGAGAGTGTTCCATTAACTTAGCTCTGGCGTACCCCAGGGTTCGGTGCTTGGTCCCATCCTCTTTCTGGTATATATTAATGATATAGTTGACAATATTCCTGTGAAAATGAAACTTTTTGCAGATGATTGCGTAATTTACTCTGAAATAAACAGCATGTCAGATCAATTTCTTCTAAACGATGCCCTTCAAAAAGTTATCACGTGGTGTGGCCAATGGCAGATGGCTGTAAACTTCGATAAAACTGAAGTCATGAGAATACACAAAGACAAACATCAGCAGGCTGGAAAACGTACAAAAGAAGGCTGCGCGCTACATATTTAACAAATTTGGGCGCACTTCAGTTACCGAACTTCTACGACGAGCCGACTTACCGTCGTTAGCACACAGCAATCTTTTATCGCGACTGAAGTGTTTCTATCAAATAATCAAGGGGCATTATAAAATAGATTTTTCAGATGTGATTTCATTTTCAGCTGGGTACGCGACCAGACAAAGACACCAACTAACAGTCACCCCCCATCGCACACGTACTAACTGTTATAAGTATTCCTTCTTTCCCAGAACTATTTCCGATTGGGATAAACTTCAGAATTCACAAGTTCTACAGCTTTCTCTAAGTTTGTTTGAGTCCCACCTTAATTAGCATTGTATACCAATCCTCTGTTTTTGTAACAACTTTTTGTACCCGAGAAAAAGAGCCATTTCATATGTGTTGAATTGTACAGTTGTTGTAAACCATGTATCCTTTTTATGCACTGTAACCCACCTGCTAAAATCCCTATCAGGGATTGCAGTATTTATAAATAAATAAATAAAATAAATAACTTCAGCAAGTTTTAGTGCTGGGAGACTTGTCTGTTTGAGGGGGCCGGAGAGCCTTCAAACAAAGCTCGAGCTCCCTTGAAGCGCACCCAAACGTCTGGGCGTTGTCCTTACAAGCCTTCCGCAAACAGAAAGCGCAACGTGAGAAACGCATCTTCCTTTTGTACTCATCGAAAAAGGCGAAGGCGTATACTCCGCGCGTTTTGCAAGGCCCGGGTGCACGGTATCTTAGGTGCACTCGACCTATGTATCCAGGCAAACAAAGATGGCTGGGTCTAGAGTTAGTGACATGGTGTTAGATCAAAAAATGTCTCTTGCCTGCTGTGGAAACATGTCACAATTGTTGAAGGCCTTTTAAAGACGATTGTCTTTTTTGGGGCACTTTGACGCAAAAATTTTTGTCTGTCTTTTTGTCTATCTGTCTGCACACTTGTCTGTTTGTTCCCCGTAACGATACTCCAAACGGCACCAAGCAATAGCCCCGACGGCCAACCCCTTCCGCAGCACCCACCAATATTGCTCAAGCTTTAGTGTTTACACTTGTGTGATTGTCAATTGAAAAACAACCATTGCGCATATCTGAGGAACCATAAGAACACGTCAATACTTTGTACGCGTCTTTGATACTCTAAAACACAAGCATAGGTAATTTTAACGGCCGTAGCTTTTATCCTAGTGCGCCGAAAATGCAGCGTGATGCTCAAGAAGGGAAGTGTTTTCAACGCTTTGCTTAGGTGACACGGTGGTGGCACTTGCCCATCGCTTTGCGTTCTACATTTTATCACCTTCGAGACAGGCGCGCGTCTTTGTTTTTGTGAGCGCACACGCCTTGCTTCGTTTTCGAAGATAACTGCCAGATGTCGCTCATGTCTAACGTGCTTGGTGTGCCTTGGTTCACCTTCGCTGCACGAATCAATACTCTCTAACGCAGTGCTTCCGGAATAGAATTCACCGATTTTCTCACGCAGAACATCTAATAAACGTTTCGTTCACTCTCTTCACACTCAAGACTATCGTCTGTCGACAATATTTGCAGTGAAACATGCATATACGGGGCCATTTTTTTTTTTAGAAGGGATGAGAGGGCCCATTTGTGTCTGGTCACAATGCTATGTGGCAAGCTTGGGAGATGCCTCAAGCAGCGATTGTTCACCGTAAAAGTTTTGGAACATCGAAGTGAGCATGCTCATTCCTCGAAGCAGTGTTCTGAACGGCACATGTTTCTCCTTTTGTTGACGGGGACTCGGCGACAAAGCTTTTTTTCTGCTGTGCCACTTAAGTGGGCCCGTTCAGGAAAATAGAGGCGCCTATGGGCTGAAAAATGGTTGCATAGGAAGGACAAGCGTTGGTGGAGCAGAGTCGAAAGTGAAGATCGGCTCAGTATAGACGTGTGGACAGCCACTCAGATGTTTTTCTTGTGATGTTTCGAAGTGCTCTTCTTTGTGTCTGTAGTAGTATAAATGAATTTACTGTGCTCTTATTGAACTGTGCCTTCCCCGATCGACATCGTATACAAGGAATTCACTACGTCCGCCCTACTTGTACAACATGTACCGTCGTTTATGTCCTTCCTTTTCTAAAGTGAAAATATTGTAGCTTGCTTAAGTAATTTTTTTTCTCGTTGCTCCTCATTTTCCTTCTAATTCTTTTTTCAACAATGTTGTACTCTAGCAAAGTTACTTTCAAAATTAATTTAGCAATCTTCTGAAAGAAATTTATACTTTGCTTGATAATGTCCTTACCATACTATTTTTATTCATTAAACTTAATGCGTTTTGCGGTCACTTTGCTTGTTTTTATAAGATATATTTAAATGACAATAATGTCTACGCGTATCGACGTACCTTATAATTTTCTTTTGCAATCTTTTGACGTTCAGCTGTAAAAAAAACATATGAATTTATATGCGTGTTGTGCTTTACGATATAGGCGCAAATATTGTAGGCCCGTGTGCTCATATTTCGGTGCACGTTAAAGAACCCCAGGTGGTCCGAATTTCCGGAGCTCTTCACTATGGCGTCTTTTATATTCATACGGTGATTTTAGGACTTTAAACCCCACATATCAAACATCAATAAATATCCGTGTGGTGCGACAAAAATTTTGATCTCAACAATTGCATAACTTCACGCGAAATAATATTGTCATGCTGTTATAGATTGCAGCTCTAAAAACGAGTAGCTTACATAGAGAGGTGATTGCTATAAGTTTATGCTCTATGATTAGTTTTCCGAATGGTTTTGTCGAAAAAAGGGTTAGCCAGGAAGGTATTAAGGCTTCAGAAGCTTGACAGCGGCAAACGTTGTAATAAAATTAGGCCCCAAGATAAAATTTGAATGTTAGCCCATTTTTCTTGAATCATGACCCACCACCATCACATAGATTTCAAGCTGATATGAGAAATATATAGGGCCTCTAGGCTTAATCGCAGGTGCCAAAGCATAGTCTAAGTTGGGTCTATGGACACATTTTTGTACTTTGGTGTTTTTGATATTATTAATATATGCCGTGAAGATAGCTGGTGGTAATGCAACTTATATAACATCGTTTTGTTTTATAAATAACTGAATGAAACAAAAAAGCGGTACTGCTCCGTGCCTCGAAAATCGTAGAAAAATCGATATGCTAGGATATAGTAACTCTTACCTCCATATGCTGGTGCTTAACGTACAATGTTTTCTATATTCAGTTAAAGAAGTTGGCTAGGTGACACGAAAGAGCCGGTCACTTCACAAATTATGATTAGGAGCTCATTAGGGGCTTCAATTCTGCTTGATAGCGTCTTTTCAATTACTGTGGTTTAGTGGCTGTTGTGTTCGACTCTCTACCGAATGTCGCGGGACCAAATCATAGTGGCTTCGGCAGCATTACTGTAGAAGATATATACTAGAGGCCGTCCTACTTAGGTTTAGGTGCACGCTATCAACTCTAGGTGTCCGAAATTTTCGGAGTCCTTCACTAATAGTCATGAGCATGGCCTCGCAGTCTTGAACCACGAGTGACATGACGTCTCAGTAATATCGGCTGCTCAGGGTGGTGGTTGGCCGCACCAGGTCGAGCGCATGGAAATCGTGAAGCTGTTTTCTGTTGATGAGTGCGTAGTACAGGTTGATGCGGACCTTGACTGGGCTGAACACGAACTGCTTGATCAGCTCGGGATCCATTGATAGATGGGTTGCGGCTCATCGTTTAGGAATCCCTTAATCCCCAGGTGCTCTTCTTCGTGTTGCGTTTTCTACATACAGACCCGATCCATGTATTCATCTGTGCCATACTGAAGTCACTTCAACCCCGACATTTGGTGGATATTCAGGCTAGACGCCCCTGCCATATCCTAGGATGAGAAGAGGTACCACACAATGTTTCGGTTGTCGGATTGGTGGCACTAATGCTGTACTACGCCTAATTCATTTCAATTTGAGACTTCTGGGATGGCCAGGTGTTAGCATACATTTGCTGCCACCGCAAATACATTAAGAAGCAGAGAGAAAAAGAGGATCATACTTATTCTAATTTGGGGCGACCTAATGCTATCTATTTCCAACATGGAAATTGGTGACCTCGTGTTTGGCCAGCCACCAAATCCCAAGCGACTATGTGCGTCATTCCGAAGAGTGCCATGTCGCAAGTGTGACTCTACTAGTGTTACCGATACACACCCACCGGCGCCAAATCTCTGCGCCCCACAGCGATTAATGGTGGTCTACTATTTCACTATGATAGTGGTTGGTCAAGGCCTGCCCCGGTGCATATAAAGAATCTTATGTGGCCCCCTCTTGAGGTGTGCGCTCATAAACAATCAAGCGTCAGGTCGGTTTAAATGTCCATTAGGAAAAAAAACAAGTTACTCTTTAGTCGTCAACTGGGATAACCTGAGGTATCTGAAGTAGACACTCGACCGAATAGCCATCGCTGAGCTTTATATATCCTGTGCTACATCCCGGGCAAGCCGTCATTTGCGATTTGACTTGTGAACTACCGAACCATCACACCCTGAAGGAAGTGCTTCATTTGTACGAGTATAAGAGCGTCCACCTTGATATCATCACTCGGCGCTTTGGAATCGAATGCGCGGGCGACGCCTGCGCACTCTGTCACGTTCCGACACGCGTGAGTGAGGAGCGAGTGGACGAGCCGATTGCCAGTTATAAAAAGGATCTGATGCACTCACTGTTCATGCTCTCTAACTTTGCCAGAAACCTGTCAGAAGGCTCAGCGATGCAGTTTTCGCAGTAGCGGTGTGATCTAAATGTTGAACTTTGCAGTACCTTTGTGTGGGCATGTGATGAAACAATATCATTACTTGATACATTCATTCGTCCACTTATTCATATATTTAAAAATAGCCAGAAAATTTTGATGTAGACAGAAGCGAATGCTGCTAAAGGTCAAAAAATGGCTGTGAACTTGCAATGGCAGTTTTCTTAGGCTCTTTCTAACTACCTGCTTTTCCTTCAAACGATTGTAAAGGCAGTGTCATTCTAGAAGCAGTGTACGCGAACAAAAGAACGAAGTTTCCTTTCTCTCAATTTATGCTACATTGCTTCATAAACTTCTCAAGCGGAGGCTTAATTATCACCTGCAAAGCAGGCTATGGCTCTCTTTGTCTCACACAAACTTTGAATCGGAGGACGATACTGCTACCAGACTACCACGAAGCAAGCTCTTTTTCCGCCCATTGTTCACCAACTAATTTCTCTACCACGTTTCGTTAATCCTTGGCTAAAGTCCTGACGAGGCACCGGTATTGTACGATTTATTTTTATGGCAACAATGTTTCAAGAAATTGATTATTGTAAATATGCTTTTCCACTTATATTTGAAAACCTTCGCACAAAGGAGTGCGTTAGGCTGCATTCATTCACTGTATGTATTATGCACTTAATTAGGATATAGCCTGTGGCAGAATAAAGCAAGCCCAACATGTCTGCCGTTTGGGGTATCGTGCAGCCGGCGCATGGCAGCCGCCACCGGTGGGCCCGTTCACTTCGACCTGTGTAGTATTTTGGGCTGCAGCCACTGTTTTGTCAAGGCTTTGTGGAGAAGGTCATTGACTCTAGCATGTATTATATCTCACACTGCGTGTTGAGAAACGCGTTTTCGGTGTATGTTGAAGGAAAAGAAGTTTCTAACACCGGGCACATCGTCTGCTGTGATGTACAGCTTTGTGAACGCTGCCCTGTGCCAAGGCTGGGGAAGACCGAGCGGCCGTGCTCGTGCAAAGCAGGAAACCTCGCCTTTGACTGCATGGCGTCTGCACAGCGGCATCCAACATATTTTGTGATTCTTCTAGCTCAGCAAGCAAACAACAAAGATTGAATCATTGCTACTACGACTCGCAGAAACTGTCTGACTTCAGAATAACCGTAGTAGAAATTGCCAGCGACAAAATATAAAACACCAGCGAGCCGCAAAATGAGGTCGACTAAACAATGGCATGGGCTGGCTGCGTGGACATCCCCCAAACGACACTTACGACGGATGCCGCATGGCGACGCTACCATCTGTGAAAGTTGCTCTAGAGTTGAGTGCCAAGTGCTCGACTTCCGCGTCTATGCACTTTCGTGGTTCTAAGCTTCACTGCTGTCGCTACCACGCCACATCCTGAATACAGCGTGGTCGCGTTCACTCCGAGTTCAAGCTTGACCAGGAGGCATTTGTTTGGGAAAACAATTTGGCACCGGTGGGAGAGGGGAGGACGGGGGCACGGAAGCCGCAGTCACGTGGGAGCTCTTCTTTCTACTCGAGATAGTGGCAAACAAGGAGCGAGCAACCAAAGATGTACGCGGCAAGGTAAGCATAGAGTTTCCTAAATATACTCTAAAGAGAACTCTGGCGCTTAGTGTCTATGGAAGCAGCAACGCGTAGTGCTTCAGCGAGCATGGGAACTATGGATTTGCCTAGTCTTCGAACTTACATTCGTTCTGGCTTCGTGTGGCTTGAAGTTGCTTTGTCACGAAACAAAAATCGGCAAATGTTCATCAGTTACGTTTCACCACTTTCACGTTTTAGGCTTGCCACTTCAAATCTCATCACCAAGTGAAAAGCGATTTGTTTTTTTTTCTTTTAAACAAAACAAAAACACAGCAATAAGCAAAGCCACAAGTGCGTTCGCCATCTGCAAGCGTGAAGACTAGGCAAATTCATGACACACCCATAATTCTCATGGTCGCGGAACGATCGCACCGTCAGTGTCCCCTCTGGATAGTTTTAGGAAACTGAACGGGGGTGAGCTCTCGCAATGCGTTGGAAATATAAACGGGAAAAAAACTAAACGGAGAGATGGTAGTATTTCACTGTATTTATTAGGATCCACAAATCAAAATAAATATTAGATGAGCATTACGGGTGGAGAAGACTGCGTGCAAACTCTGCAGCGACTCGCGACCCGGACACCCCGTACTAGTTTCTTGAGCTTTTGAATTAACAAAAACAAACAAAAAGCAATCAAATACACGTGCGTGAATGCAACACCTCTATGCCAAATATATCAGCAGCGGCACGGGGCATGGCCTTCGCCTGAGGACGTATGGCGCATGGGAATTACGCCAACTTTCTCTCCTGATGCAGAGTTTGTTGAAAAAAAAAAGCAAAAAGTACATATATATATATATATATATATTATATATATATATATATATATATATATATATATATATATATATATATATATATATATATAAGGGAAAAAGTGTATACCTAAGGGCTCGTTTTTCCGTGTTTTAACACAATAATATTGAGATATAATAGACAGTAATGCCAAGGAATATACAGGGGAAGTTATTAGAACCAATGGAATGTAAATAAGAAGAAAGAAAAGGGAATGAAAAAACAACCAGCCGTGAGCAGGAATCGAACCTGCGACCTTTGAATAACACGTTCGATGCTCCAACCACTGAGCTACCACAGCGGCCTTCCCTCCATCCACTTTTTTGGGTTTATATGTGAATTTAGAAGTAGGAGTGACAGCGCCATCTATAAGCCAAACGACGAGTGTGAAAACACTCTTATGCGCATGTTTGGCGTCACGTAGCACGTGAACTTATTATGAGCGGGCAGCTGATTAATTGTCCCTCTTTATACACTCCTACTTCTAAATTCACATATAAACCCAAAAAAGTGGATGGAGAGAAGTCCACTGTGGTAGCTCAGTGCTTAGAGCATCGAACGCGTTATTCGAAGGTCGTAGGTTCGATTCCTGGTCACGGCTGGTTATTTTTTCATCCACTTTTCTTTCTTCTTATTTAAATTCCATTGGTTCTAATAACTTCCCCCTGTACATTCCTTGGCATTACTGTCTGTTATATCTGATATATATATATATATATATATATATATATATAAAAATAGGTTGAGAGAGGGTAGACTTTGAGTGGTAGGCAGTATACACTCAGTTGGCTGGTCCGTTTTCGCCAGATTTTGCTCGTGACTTCGTTCTCTGGCGTACTGGTAAAGTCCATTGCTATCTGCTTATCTCAGCATTGAAGCACTGCGTGCAATAGCTTGCCCCGGTTTCAATTTCTAAATCGCAGCTGGCGCTCTAAAGAAGTGATAATAAATATCGTTGGCAGGTGCGAGAACGTAGGCACGTGCGAAATCTGGTGAAGACGAACCAGCCGAGAGCCTCCATACCTTATTTGAACTAGCGTGCGTGCTGGTCAGGCAGAAGAGAAGTAGTAATTTAGCAGCGAAATTCACCCGTGTTTCATCTATCGTTAGCTGAAAAAACATAGCGTGTTCAATATTAGCACTGGCTTCAATAGTCGAAGCCATGCGGTTGAGCAATCGAGGTAGTAGTACGGACGGCAGTACATACATAATATTTGCCAGTATACCATCCCGCATATTAAAACAACTCACTGTATTTTTTAATTACGTGACGTTGGCACACAGAAGGCGGGTAGTCACTCCTTATTTATGCCTTAAAGGGCAGTGTGACGTTAATAGCCAACGAATAAAGCAAACTTAACACTAGTTCCGTCAAACAGCGCTGATCACACGTCCTACACTTGTATAAGCAAGCGCCTTTTCTATTTTGAAAATGCGTGTACGCCCACGTGTTGTCACCGACAAAGCACGTCGCTTCATCTTGTTTTTTCTTCTATGTTTTGTTCTGACAACGTTCATTGTCACACGTTACCTGCCTCTCGTATGTCTTCTGGACTTTTTTTGTCATGATCCGATTGCCTCTTTGTGGGCTGTCGGCTCCCGCTGTATCAACTAGTCCCGATCGTGTGGGGACTACTGAATCTTTAAGCAACCTCCAGCCATGCTTCCGGGTTCATTATTGGCTCGCTGCTTCACAGATAGCGCAGACAGGCTCCGACAGCGAGGGCACGCACGGGAACTCTGACGGGTGTCTTTCCGACCGCATTCACTCACGTCTCTATGATTTCCTTAAGGAAGTTGTTAGAAATACACGTTCGAAATGAAATTTTATTTTATTTTTCTAAACTTTTGTATTTTTCCATTATTTTCACCCTCACCGAGACAGCACAGGCAATAATAATACTACTTGCTGTGCAGTCGTTGCTGTCACAATGAGAACTTGTCCTGTCGAGTGTGATAGCTTCTTAAAAATAGAACGAATGGCTAGAACGATTCATCTCACGTTTTGTAGTTCCCTTCTTTCTATTATTCTTCTTCTTTTTTACTTATGCTCGACATCAAATTAGCTGCATTTTTTAATGAGATGCCACAGAAGCATAAATAACATGGCTAAGTAGTGTGTGCCGGCTGCAGCACGAAACGCAACTTAACGATGCAAAATAGCTCTTAATAGATAGCATTTGTTGGGATACTTGAATACACAAACATTTGTCTCTCTGCCCGTACTTCCCTATGTCTGTCTGTCTGTTCGTCACACAATTCAGTCACCTGGCGAAAGTTTAAGCACTTTCTGAACGCCTAGTCATCTTGATCTTGTGGCTGCATTCATACTTGTGAACATTGTTGATCAAAAAGCAAATATATCACGCATTTCTAAAGTGAATGATCAATACGTAAGTAATATGTGGTGCGTTTTTATACTATAAAATGCATATATACGTAATTCTGGAGATAATAGTATTCATTACGCTACGCTGACAGTACGACGGTATGCTCGAAAAAAAAAAACGCCAGGCCTGAGTGGAAGGCGCAGCACAGTCACAGCGAAAGGTAGAAGAGCGGCCTTTCAGAGCCTTTTCTAAACACTTCATTGGGTAACTGCTGTAAGCACACTTGCTTGATGCCCACTACGTCATTATTAATTAAAATTTTATGGTAGTTGGCTGGTATATTAATGCAATTTTTTGTTATTCCTCAGAGAAGCGTGTTATTAGCTGAACTATTGCGAGGAATATTGTGCCAATTGTTCATGCAGTGGCTGACGATGATGAGAAATTATGCCTGAAGTGGGTATGTGCCAGAGTTAATAGCTGAACAAAGACAAGCTTTTGTAATGGGTTGGTGCAATGGACGACCTACGCGCTACGCTATTCGCATTGTGCGACGACTGCTTGTTCTTTCGCTGTTTCAAAAAGGCTTTATGTCTCGTATTAACGCAATTGCTTTACCGACATCAAACCAAGCCTAAGGCAAGTTTGCCAACAAGTCCCAAGCACCACAGTGGCTCCGCGGTAAAATACTGGGCAGGCACCAAGCGAACCTGGGTTCGAACTCCACTGTTGGTACTAGTCTCTTTAATTCGCGCGATGTGGTTACGGACACCGGCGGGGGCGGCGGACAACTACGGCGCTGCGCGATATCATAGTTGCGATGTCACCACATCTTTCTAAGTAAAAACGGGTGCTTGTAACGCTTCTGTTCTGTGTTGTGACGCTACGCAAGGGCTGTACCGACGATACTGTGCTGCCACCTGCTAGTAGCCCTCGGTTCTGCACAAGCTCTTGTTTCGCGATGTTACTGCCATGTGGCATCCTACCTCACGCAGCACCTCCAGACTGAATACTATCGTCTTTCGACGATATTCGCAGCAAAGTATGCTGATACGTGGCAAACTTTTTAGTTTCGCTTCGAAGTTATGGCTGAAACTTCGAACGTCAGAGGTATGTGGCCTCACGCGTCTTACCTATAAAATTTCCTTTGTAAAGTTATTCATTGACTGATTGCCACAACATCTGGCAATATCGTCGCAAGAAAGTTAATGATAAATGAGAGATAACTTGCCTTAATGACTAGAGGAATAAAGTGTCCAAATTATCAAAATATCGAATATGCAGTGCCTATACTTGCATTTGTTTCCGTAAGATTCTCCGTAGTAAATATGGCACATATACGCAAACCATGTATTCCGCATGGGAACATGCGCCGCTACGGGTAATAATGGGCCTAATAGTTAAGTAACGAGCGCACACTCATCAAAGGGACGGAGAGGTAGTTTTGAAGCATTTACAAAAGACTTTCACGTATGTTCGCGTAGTAGTTCTGTAGAACAGCGCGGAAAACACAACAATATAATCACAAAGACGGCGAAGCATTGTTGTGTCGCAGTCAAGTTATTTATTTATTTTACATTAAAGCGGGTGGTGTGCTTATTCGTATAACTTTGTGGTAACAGTGCAAATGTTATATAAGTATGCTTGCATGTAATAAAAGAAGGTCCTCATGAATTCTTTTGGTACTTATTAAGGAACATCTTCCGGCGTGATATCAACAATCTCACAGCAATTTGAATCAACAGCAACAAGCAAAAAAAAAACTCATGAGAAGAAAAAAAGACATGCAAATAAACTTCTGAAAAATTGGCGGACCACACTTCTTCTTGACCTCCGCTTATGATATACACCAATTGGAGAGGATTGGCCGAGAAGGAGAAAAGTTCTTCCCGATATTTCTGTATTAAGTAACTTTCAAGATCACTATTCCATTTATTGTTGATTTTAAGTTTCAGTAGACAATAATCAAATGTGTAATGCACGCTTAAATTAGCAACAATTTTTTTGGTCACAGTAATGTAGCCTTCGACAACTTCGCGTCTTCTTCTTCTTCTTCTTCTTCTTTTAAAAATATTCAATCGATTTATTTCCTACGTTACTCCAGTGCTGAAATCATGCACCGTAGTGCAAAATTCAAAGTGAACCCTTTTTCTTCGGGCAATGTCCTATGTCAACTCAGAGATCATGCGCCAAATGAAACGGCTCGTCTTCAATCACTTGCTTTGCAGTAGTCCGAAAAAGTCAGCGTACTTTTATCGATGGGACTATAAAGGCAACTAATAAGTCGACGTTGATTGTTGAAATAGTGATCCAGAAACCTCGTAGTGTTAGTTTTGTGCCAAGGAAGGGCTTATATTGAAAAAAAAATCACAATTGAATGATCGGCGTTGGGTTAGCACACTTCAAGTTACCCGACTCAAGAAGCGGAACGTCTGACGTCACTGTTGCCGTGCACAACGTTGCACGGCTTTACTGCGCGACCCACGACCCTAGTAGCAGCAGAACGAAAGCAGCAGGAGCCACAGCAGCAACAACAGCCATTGATAAATTCCCTGCCATTGGCTCAGAGATGCTAGACGTGTTTTGGTTCAACTGAACTCCGCTAGTTGACATGACCTGTCCAGTTTATTCACGCGAAAATTGAATTTTTGAATCACTCGCACCAATCTGTATAGTAACGTCCGGTGGTTCTTTTTTGCATGAATCAAACAGAAACGAACAAGCAACATTTTATTGCGTCTCTTGATGCACAGAAGGTTCTTCATTTAGTGCTGCTGGATTGATTACTAGTGATTAATGGTAGGCGGTTCGTCTCACGTTATCGGTATCATTTTGAAAATTTTCTACTGTGACGCATGTATTCTTGTGCATTTACCTTAATTTCTCGGTAAGTAGAGCACTGCTGTTCATAATATTGTCATTTTATATGTCATACATTAAGCTTTCACTCTGACGTAAATTGTTATTTAATTTTAAAATACCTTTAACAGCGACCATGGCGTCAACTAAGAACAGTGGCATCATAGCAGAGGTATTGGTGCCTATATACCACTCATTGCGCATGACTCATGTATTCGAACCCCAGCGTCTTCGATAAAGTTTTCCAAATCTCTGAGTCCACTGGCGTTCTGTGTTTTTCAACGTATTCGATAAATGAGCTCCCGAAAGCTTCTTTTACGCCGTTGTAAGGTCACTGAGTTCATTATGATTTAATAAAATGCAGCCATTGCTGAGTAAGGTTTCACTCTGTGCAGTCCAAGTAATCTGGCAGGAGACAGACAAACTAGTGCGTTTGTTGTGAATTTCGAAAGCGTTTTTGATCGTCGGAAGTACAGTGTACTGAACTCTGCAATCATACGTTTTCATGAGGTGAAGTAAAACAGCAAAGAGGTAGTGCTTCATTTTGACCAGAGATCCGTGGAAATTCTCTCCCTTTATGGGTTTGGATGAAATGCAGTGAGCCAAGCTGGAAAGTGGGCCACACTTTGTATATTCCCTTGTATTCTATTTAATTATTAAATTTTTTTCATCGAAAGACTGCAAAATTTCTATTGGTCTATCATTTTGGCTAAATCACCTACTGTTCAGCAGCCTTTGAAGCACACGTCCGTTTAGGTCGCACTTATGGAGAAGCCAAGCACTGAAATGTCTGCGTTCTTCCCACTGAACCTCGTTGCGCAATGGCCATAATGTATGTTTTTCATCTGGGGTATGGTGTATAAAATAAAGAAAATGAAACAAAACCAGGAAAAAAGCATTGTTTTCAAATGTGTTGGGACAACATGCCGAGTAGCGCACTTTCACAAAAATACGGCAGTATATACTCGGAAAAAACAAAGATATCAGTTTAATAAAAATCTCAGCATCGGTATGAAGCCGCCAGTCAATTTGTTGAATCTGCAGCTTTGAAAATGTTCTTTGGAGTGGCTTAGATTCTGTGGTTAATAAGAAAAAAAAAGAAATGAAAAAAATATATTTTCATTTCGCTTGCCACTATTCGGTTCCCCCACCCTAAAGAAGTAAAAAAAAATGAGTGAAGATGTATTCCGCGTTGAAAAAATTGAATTTCACAAGGCGTTAGAACTACCCGGTTCTCGGCCAAACCCTCCAGCGTGCGTGTGTGCCACAGATTCCAGCCTCTTCTTCTTCGCAAGGCAATGCTCGTACCGCTGTTGCCAGCGTTGGCGTTTGCAATAGCGCACAACCCTTAGCACTACTGCAAGCAAGTTTATAGCGCTATCAATCACAAAGACCATCACGTCACCCGTCGAGAAAAATTTCGTTCTTTTTCCAGTGACACAATAAAAAGAATTGGGAGATCTCTCGTACCTTGAGAATCACTGTTATGTGTATAATGCGGAGGGAAGGTGACTGTGTCGTAATTCTTTTATTGCGCGAAACGTTACGAAATGACGCTAAAGATATGAATAAATGCTGTACGCATAGACATATGCTACGCAGTCACATGTTTACTGTTGCGTAATGAGGCTAACACCTACATGAGCCACACCAGAAGCGGTAAGCTGATATGTAGCGCTTAGGCCAGCGAGGATGCCAGCCTTGGACACTTCTAGATAAATAAGTTTCACTGCGTGGCGCTTAACCACAAATGTTGTTAAATTAACATGACGGTTGTAAGATAGAAATACGGATGTATAGTGTTTATAGTATTGGATAGCCGGCATTGCAACCACAATTAACGTTTCAGAACAGCGCAGTCTACTCGAGAAGCATATCTGAGACCTGGCGTGGCTCTGCGGTAGAATACCTGATTGTCACGCTGAATGGGGGGTTGGGGTTGCTGCTTCAACCATGATATTTATTTCCATCTGTTTGTTAGCCTTTTCTTTACCCCGCAATATTCATATGTATCTGTCTTTTTGTGACACATTTTTGTGTAGCTGTGTTTGAATGAATCATCGAATGTACATGTTCTTTCCACGTCATCTCATATCCTTGTTTATGTAAATGAAGTGTGTTTCATCATCATTGTTATTGTATGTCTAAGAAGAAAATGTTCTGTGGAAATGTTATTGATGTCTGTGACGATAAGTTTTTCTAAACAGGTCAACGCAACTGATGTCATCTTTTACGGGCGGAACTTGTCAACGCCAGCCTAATTGGCGCCCGTCATGCCCCTCAATACCTGAATCGAAACTGAACACCTGCAGAATTAAAACAAAAACACATCTGTAAACAACCAATTTGATATGTAATCATGTCACCAGAACACACAATCACTGGCACCATCCGGCTGTCGGTTTGTTCATTCGTCCACGCATCTATCCATCTTTGCATTTACCTGTCCTTCAGTTCTTGCATTCGTTAAACTGTCCGTTCGTCCTTGCGCGCGTGCGTCCGCACGCCCGTACATCCATCTGCCAGTCCTTTACAATAGTCGGCGACATCAACTTAGACAATGTGAACCTTGGAGCCCATAGCTTCGACCACTCATCGTCATTCACTTCATGTGAATGCACTGATTTTCCTTAACACTCTCGAATTAAATTTACAAATGTCTTCGCGCGATTCTTTGGTTCTTATAAAGTGTCAATAACCTACAGTTCATTGTCTTAACCACAGTTGACCTTGACTGGACGTCACGGCTGTATTGTAGGAGTACATTTAACGTTTATAAAAGTGTAAAGCGAGCGTTTGAACCACAATTGATGTTTCACGAACAGTTAAGTCGACTTGAATACCGGTTGCAAGACTTGACGTGGCGCTGCTGTAGAATACTTCGTTGCCACGCAAAAGGCTGGGGCTAAATTCCTTCTGGAACAATGACGATTGTTCCATCACTACCGGTTACCGGCGGGTGAACACCGCCGATGTCAGCTTTTTCTTAACGGTCACGCGTCGAAATTACCTCTGTGTGTTCTTGACGTTCCTGCGTAGACATAAGTGTCAATCAGCTGTGGCACATACCCGCATACCAATGACACATACCCACCCACTCGTAGGTGCCACTGTTTATATTAGTCACGTAGAGTTGTGTATACGCACCGTTCTGCCATGCGCGCTAAGGGGTTTGGGGTTATTCAACCCGCCAACCATTCCTTCTTTCCCAGTAATCCACAAAAGCTTCCCAAACTCAATTCGCCGGCAGTATAGGACCGCTATCATGCAAGTATACAAGCACGGTCACGTGTGCAAGAGCGAGAGTGGTCACAGGGAGTGGGTGAGAACGGAGGCTTATGAAGCTGGTAACGGGTTCCCACTGCGTTTGTTGGAGGATTCGCTAGGCTTTCTTATTGCGACCGCAACAGTGACTCTAGAGAAGAAACAGGGCGCTGCCTAGGTCACATATTCGGCGTAGGTTCAGTAGTGTAAAGCCCCCGCCGCGGTGGTGTAGTGGCTAAGGTACTCGGCTGCTGGCACGCAGGTCGCGGATTCAAATCCAGGATTCGGCGACTGCATTTTTATGGAGCCGGAAATGCTGCAGGCCCGTGTGCTCAAATTTGGGTGCACGTAATGAGAGCTTAATGAATGTCAGGTTCATTAACAATCTATCATCTATCTATCTATCTATCTATCTATCTATCTATCTATCTATCTATCTATCTATCTATCTATCTATCTATCTATCTATCTATCTATCTATCTATCTATCTATCTATCTATCTATCTATCTATACGCCTACGTCTGGGTGCTCTCGTTATCACCCCTTTACTTAACGTGAACCAAAATTATTATGGGAGGGTAACATGCTTTGATGAATATAACGCACTGGTCGAGACATGAATGTCATAATCCCGTCACCTACGTCGTCAAACAATTCTTGCCATACAGGGACACATACTCGCAGACGGGTATGTGCCACTGGTACGCGGGTATGTGCCACAGATGATTGACATTTGGTATCCATCCACGAATGACCAGAACATACGTAGGCAATTTGAACGCATGAGCGTTAAGGAAAACCTGACATCGGCAGCGTTGACCCGAAGAATGCAAAGAAACGACTGGGTCAAAGCAGGAATCGCACCCAAGCATTCTGCGTGCCAGTAAACCATTCTACCACAGAGCCAGCACTACTCTTCAATTAGATTCTAACGTTCGTGAAATGTCAATGGTGGTTGCAGTACTAACTATTCAATTTCATAAACTTTACATATGTACACTGTCCCGTATGAAAGGGAACACGCGAACGCGTGGCCTGCACGCTGTGGCGGCTGCCTACAGCACCATCAACCGACAGCAAAAGGAAACACGTTCGCTTTTAGCGTCTTGTGTTGCTGAAAAATTATAGCGAGTTATAGCCGGTAGACAAGCGCTGCTAGATTGCACCCCCTCTCAGCTCACGCCTGCAGTGCGTAGTCCACTGCCAACATATCAAACGTTGTTCGTTAACCGGCGCACGCTGCAGTAATCGCCCAATATCGCTCACTGCGCGAGCGATCAGGGAACGTAATCCAGCAGCGCTTGTGTAACGGCCTTAACTAGTTATCTTGCTTGGCAATAGATGACGCGAAAAGTGAGCGTGCTTTGTCCACTTGTCGGTTGATGGTGCTGTGGGCAGCCGCCGCAGAGCGCAGGCCACGCGCTCGCGTGTTTCCTTTCATAAAGGACGACAGTGTACTTCTGTGATTCAACCGGCATGTCGCGTTAACGTCAATTGCACCTAGGTGCCGTGCGCTGAAGTTGATTTATATGGCAGTGTCCAGGGCTGCCATCCTGACGAGCACCAGCGCTTTATATCAGCTGATCGCTTTTGGTGTTGCTATCACTCATGTCCCTGTTAGCAACGTTGCGCAATGCAAGGAACTGGTTATATAAACATCTGAAACTCTTCAACGTATATATGGGCTTGAAACATTTGTAAGTATATTTAGCGTGATTTGGTAACGTGTCGCTCAATAAGAAAATACAACACGGAAACAACGATTCTCAAGGCGCGAGGAATGTGCCGAAGTTTTTTGACAGGATACCATTTTACCCTCCCACACTAATTTTCGGTTTAAGCCCAAGTTAAGGTGGATGACGAGAGCACCTAGATGAAGGTGGCTAGACTAAGTTAGATAGATAGATAGATAGTAGATAGATAGATAGATAGATAGATAGATAGATAGATAGATAGATAGATAGATAGATAGATAGATAGATAGATAGATAGATAGATAGATTCCAAAGCACTTGCAGTACGCAAAGAAATGCTTCACTTTACCGTCGAACAAAATATTTTAATCAGCCGAAGAGCAAATTCGTCTCTCCTAATTCAAACCTTCAAAACAGCAAAAAAGCTCCCGTCACAAAACACTACCGACACGTTCAAAGGTTTCGAGCCAAATAGCACGTTTCATAACGAGCAACATTGTCGCGTACCAGCCTACAGCAATCGAATTATTATTCACGCATGAAACAAAGAGAACGATGTCTTCACTCTGGTGGTGCCTGGAAGTTAGTCTTCAAATTGCCCGAACCAATACTTCCTTAGTTACCACCCCTGCCATGCGTCACATGCTATGAAATAACTTATAATTTCAAATTGCCACACACGATAAATGTGATATGGCAGCGTGTTTCTTCCGAATAAGTGAATCACAAAATCTTACGCAGGAAGCTTTCGCTTTGGGCGGTGCTGACTTGTTGTAATATGTAAACTATATTGTAACGCCATTGTTCCCCACGTGAGGGCGTAGTCAGTCGGTTTTATATCTGAAGAGCTTCTCCTCGTAAAGCTAGTCTGACTTCAATAAAATATACAGTCAGCCAGACTATAAATGCTTGTCTTCAGGTTTTATTGAGGTACTGCTTGCGCAACTTCTGACTTTTAGCTCATTGTTTTACACTTCGTGTTTTACAACTTCTTTTAGTTGCAATGAAAATGTTATAATTGAAAGTTATCGCTTGTTATCTCTAATTAGGTATAAGTAGAAACGCCAAAGAGCTTGAAAAAAGTGTATAATCAGTCACTGCATCATCCTAACTAAATTTATGCAATCGGTGCTCTCTTTATTGAAATGAAGCTTGCTAGACAGCGCCTTTAAAGAGTAGTCGCAGACACGTGCAGGAAACTGGTCTAGCAATAAGAAGATCCGCTGTAATTTAGGAAGAAACGAGATATTTGGGGCCTTGACGCAAGCAACGTCCCTATGTCCACTCCACTTATTTCCTCACCCACGTCTTACTTTCCCACAATCACCGAACATACCACTGTCAGAACATCCACAAGTAACAGATGCCAGATGCAACTGCACGATTGTCCCCTGCCGTTTGGCAGGAAAATAGGGGATGAGTAAATTCAGGTTTGGCTCATTACAATCGACACGTTGAGTTGTGTATAGACACCGTTCTCCCAAGCGCGGCAAGGGGTTTCGGATTATTCAACCCGCCAACCACTCCTCCTTCCCAAGTGCTCCGCAGAAGCTTCCCAAACTCAATACGCTGGAAGTATAGGACCGCGATCAAGCAAGTAAACAAGCACCGGCACGTGTGAAAGAGCGAGAGTGCTCACATGGAGCGGGTAAGAACGAAGGCTTACGAAGCTGGTAGCAGGTTCCCACTGCGTCTGTTGGAGGATTCGCTCGGTTCTCCTATCTGCGGCCGCAACGCTGACTCTAGAGGGGAAACACTGCACTGCCCAGGTCATATATTCGGCGTACGCGCTGTAATGTCAAGCCCCCAACGCGGTGGTCTACTGGCTAAGGTACTCGGCTGCTGACCCGTAGGTCGTGGATTCGAATGTCGGCTTTTTGGACGAATCCCGGCTTTTTGGACAACATTTTTGATGGAGCCGAAAATGCTGTAAGCCCGTGCGCTCAGATTTGAGAGAGCGTTAAGGAACCCCAGCTTCATTATCTATCTATCTATCTATCTATCTATCTATCTATCTATCTATCTATCTATCTATCTATCTATCTATCTATCTATCTATCTATCTATCGATAAGCTTACGTCTGGGTTCTCTCGTTATCACCCCTTTAACTTAGCGTGAACCAAAATAATTATGGGAGGGTAACATGCTTTGACTATTATGACGCACTGCCCCGCCACGGTAGTCTAGTGGCTGAGGTACTCGGCTGCTCACCTTCAGGTCGCGGAATTGTCGAATCCCGGCTGCGGCGGCTGCATTTCCGATGGAGGCGGAAATGTTGTAGGCCCGTGTGCTCAGATTTGGGTTCACGTGAAAGAACCCCAGGTGGTCGAAATTTCCAGAGACAACCACTACAGTGTCTCTCATAATCATATGGTGGTTTTGAGACATTAAGCCCAACAAATCAATCAAATCAATCGAATATGACGCGCTGGTCGAGACATGAATATTGTCATAATCCCGTCGCGTATGTCGTCAAACAATTCTCGCCATACGAGGGCACATACCCGCAGACTGGTATGAGCCTCTGGTACGCGGGTATGTGCCACAGATGATTGACATTTGGCATCTACCCACGAACGACCAGAACACACGTGGGCAATTTGAACACGTGAGTGTTAAGAAAAACCTGACACCGGCAGCAATGACCCGACGAATACAAAGAAATGAACGGGTTCAAACATGAATCGAACCCAAGTATTCAGCGTGCCAGTAAACCCTTCTACCACAGAGCCAGAACTACTCTTCAATTAGACTCTAATGATCGTCAAACGTCAATGGTGGTGTCAGTACTGGCTATCCAATTTGATAAACATTACATACGTACACTGTCGTCTTTTATGGAAGGGAACACGCGAACGCGTTGCCTGCGTGCGGTGGCGGCTGCCTACAGAACCATCAACCGACAGCCAAAGGAAACACGTTCGCTTACAGCGTCATCTGTTGCCGAAAAATATAATAACGAGTTACAGCCGGTAGACAAGCGCTGCTAGATTGCACTCCCTCTCAACTCACGCTTGCACTGCGTAGTCCACTGCCAACATATCAAACGTTGTTCGCCACCATGGCGCATGCTGCAGTAATCGCCCGATATCGCTCACCGCTTGAGCGATCAGGGAACGTAATCTATCAGCGCTTGTCTGCCAGCCATAAGTAGTTATCTTGCTTGGCCATAGAGAACGCGAAAAGTGAACGTGCTTTCTTCAGTTGTCGGTTGATGGTGCTGTAGGCAGCCGCTGCAGAGCGCAGGCCACGCGTTCGCGTGTTCCCTTTCATAAAGGACGACAGTGTACTTCTTTGATTAAACCGTCGTGTCGGGTTAACTTTAATTGCACCTAGGTGCAGTGCGTTGAAGTTGGTTTTTATAGCAGTGTCCAGGGCTACCATCCTCACGAGCACCAATGCTTTATATCAGCTGATTGCTTCTGCTGCTGCTAATACTCATGTCCCTGTTGGCAACGTTGTGCAATGTAAGGAACTGGTTATATAAACATTTGTAACTCTTCCCCGTATATATGTGCAAGAAACATTTCTAAGTATAATTAGCGTGATTTCATAACGTGTCGCTCAATAAAAAATTGGGCAGGGTTTCACCGCCAGCATGCGGCCACGGAATAATCTGCTCTTGTACGTTCTGCAGATTCTCGCCTTGTGCCTGGGGTTATCATCGGATGGATGGTCACCGGAAAGCCTGCTGCCAGTGATTTTGTCACCCGACGCCAATCAGCGCAGTCCTGAATTCCGCTGCACAGATGAATTTTCCTGGATTCGGTGGCCAGCTCAAGTTTCGGTTTCCGGTGCTTTGAACTACACAGCCAAATCGACAGCGACAGGCGAGGCCTCGAGATACGCCCCCCACGTTTACAGCGGCATTGGGCAGGGTTTCACCGCCAGCATGCGGCCACGGAATAATCTGCTCTTGTACGTTCTGCAGATTCTCGCCTTGTGCCTGGGGTTATCATCGGATGGATGGTCACCGGAAAGCCTGCTGCCAGTGATTTTGTCACCCGACGCCAATCAGCGCAGTCCTGAATTCCGCTGCACAGATGAATTTTCCTGGATTCGGTGGCCAGCTCAAGTTTCGGTTTCCGGTGCTTTGAACTACACAGCCAAATCGACAGCGACAGGCGAGGCCTCGAGATACGCCCCCCACGTTTACAGCGGCATTGGGCAGGGTTTCACCGCCAGCATGCGGCCACGGAATAATCTGCTCTTGTACGTTCTGCAGGTTAGTAAAAAACATTCCTATTCCAAATGCACCACGAGTTTCCGGTGCCTGGTGGTGTTGCCTTGCCCAAGAGCCTTTTGTGATGGAGTGGCCGAGTGCTTTGATGCTGCGTGTATGTTGGTATTGCTTCTGAGTGGGGACATTGAAATGAACCCGGGCCCTAATGATTCTGCAATGCAGGAGCTACTTAAAGGTCAAAAAGAAATACTTGAGGTGATGGGAACAATTAGAAAGAAGCTCGACGACTACATTGCTCTTACGGATCAGAGGTTAGACTCAATTGAAAGTGAATTAAAATGCCTTGCCGGTAAAAGTGTACAATTTGAACGTTGTGAGAAAACAGTGGATCGAATATCGGCAGGCATTGTTGAGATGCAAGTGAAACTCGATGATCTTGAGAACAGAAGCAGACGTAATAATTTGGTTGTATATGGGTTGAAAGAAAGTACTGGTGAAACAACTGAATCACTTCGTAAAACTGTTCTTGACGATATTTTTACTGCTAAAATGGGTGTCACCTTAATGAGTGTTGAAAGAATTCACCGCATTGGAGCAAAGAAGCGGGGGAAGAACAGACCAGTGCATTCTACGGCTTTACAACTTTCGAGAAAAAGCTGATCTCTACAAAAATGCACACAAATTGAAAGATTCTGGCTTATCAATCAGTGACGACTATTCCAAGCAGGTGCGCGAAAAAAGAAAGCACTTATGGGAATATGCAAAATCAAAAAAAGCAGATGGTCACACAGTGAAACTTTCTTTTGATAAGCTTATCATTGACGGTAGGACTTACACTTGGGATAGCGTTGCGCAAGATGTCACAAAAGTAAGACGTTCGTGACGCGATAACAAAGAAGTGAGACAAAAGCCCCAAGGTGCCCGAGATATTGCCCTTCTGATGATGAATTGCCGAAGTGTTAAGAATAAAGCTGATGAGCTGGGTGGCCTTATTGGGTCAGTGAACGCTGACTTAGTCATTGGGTCAGAATCTTGGCTTGACGAAGCAGTTTCGAACTCTGAAATGTTTCCTTGCAATTTTCAAACATATCGAAAAGACCGGTCAACGCATGGTGGTGGTGTTTTCATTCTTGTGAAGGATTCTTTGATGTCCGAAGAAATTTTTATTGATAACAATGAAACTGAATCTGTTTGGTGCCGAGTAGTGCAAAGTAATCGTTCTAGTTTCATTGTTGGTGCTTTCTATCGGCCTCCTGTCTTTGAACCGAATGTTATGCGTCAGCTGAGAAAAATTGCCTGCACTTTTTCTAAAGAATGTGTCGTTCTTGCTGGTGACTTTAATTTACCGGATGCTGAGTGGAATAACGGTAATTGTGTCCTAAAGTCTCAGGCAGCGACATACTGTGAATTGAAAACGTTGACTGACGTGCTCGGCCTCATGCAGTATGTTTCCAGTCCTACGCGAGGTGACAACATTCTGGATTTGTTGTTTTGTAATACCCCTGATGTCATTAATGAAACACACGTTATTCCCGGTATTAGTGATCACAACGCCGTCTTTGCAAAGCTAACAAGATCTCGGGTAAATACAAAGAAATGCGAATCTAGGAGAATCTTCTTTTATAGTAAAGCAAACTATCAGCAAATATCAGCTGGTCTTGAGCAACAATTTCTGTCTTTTGAATGCAGTGCAGACGAAGCAACTGTTGAGCAGCTATGGCAAGTGTTTAAGGAACGCATTACTGGGCTCATTCGGCGTCACGTCCCGAGCGTCTCAAGCGATAAACTGAGTAAAATAAAGAAACCTTGGATTAAGGGGCATCTTATTCAGCTTATCAAAAAGCGCAAGAGGGCTTTTTCCCGATACTGCCAAAAAAAATCCCCTGAAAATTTTAATAAAATGAAAGATTTGACATCACTTTATAAAATGGAACTGAAAGAAGCCAAGAAAAAGTATTTTAAGAGTCTGGCCGCTGACTTTTCTAATAAGAAAAGGTTTTGGAAATATATGAGACGATGTGGTACTGAGAAGGTTAGCCCACCAAACCTACGTTACGGTGGCGAGATTGTAATTGAGGATCGAGATAAAGCCACACTTTTTAACGACTTCTTTAAATCGGTCTTCCGCCCACCTACACAAGTGATTGTCACGAATAAAAAAGAACAATATTTGCCTATGGGTGAGATAGAGCTTTCATTCAATGGCATAATGAAGTTGTTACAGCGCATTGACGAAGGTAAAGCAACTGGCCCAGATGGCATATCACCAAGAGTTTTAAAACTTTGCTCTGAGGCAGTGGCTCGTTACCTTTATGTTATCTATAAAAAATCACTCGATGAAGGCAAGCTTCCTGATGATTGGAAAATAGCTAATGTTGTGCCAGTTTTCAAAAGTGGTTCTAAATCAGACGTATCAAATTACAGACCAATTTCTTTGACGCCGATTTGTTGTAAAGTACTTGAACATGTTCTTTTTTCTGCTTTAATGAATCACCTGACTTCAATTAAATTTTTTAATCCTAAACAACACGGATTTAGACAGGGTTTTTCATGCACAACCCAATTAATTGAATTCTATCATGATATAGCATCAGTTTTAGACAATCGAGGACAGATTGATTGTTTATTTTTAGACTTCAGAAAGGCTTTCGATACGGTATCACACTCTATTCTGATTCAAAAACTGCAGAACTTGAATATTCATCAAACCATTTGCCGTTGGATTGCGGACTATTTAACTTCAAGAAAACAAAAGGTTGTGCTTGGTGGATCTTGTTCGTGTTTAGCTTCGGTGACATCAGGGGTACCTCAGGGTTCCGTACTCGGTCCGCTTCTCTTCCTTGTGTTTATTAATGATATTTCGGATACAATTAGGTGTCGTATTAGAATGTTTGCTGACGACTGTGTGTTGTATACTGAACTGACCGACCAAACGGATTCCACCCAGCTTCAGGATGACCTTAATCACGTGGAGGCATGGTGTAAAAATAATGACATGGTATTAAACACGAATAAATGTGTTCACGTCAGTTTCACCAAAAAGGTTAATAGATTTACAAATCAGTACATCTTAAACAATGAAGTTATTAGGTATGAACACAAATATAAGTATTTGGGTGTCACGCTTTCTGAGGATGGGGGATGGTCTGAGCACATTGGCAATGTTGTAAGTAGAGCGGGAAAAGCCCTAGGCTTTTTACAAAGAAATCTTAAACATGTAACCAAGGAGGTTAAACAGGCCGCATATTATGCCTATGTGAGACCAATACTAGAATACGCCTGTCCTGTGTGGGATCCGTTTAACAAAATACATATTCATGAATTAGAGCGCATTCAGTCGATGGCAGCAAGATTTGTTCTGGGAAAATATGGCCGAACTGAAAGCTCCCGTTGTATGAAAAGAGAACTTAATTGGCAATACTTACAAGATCGAAGACGTAATCTAAGATTAAAACTATTTTATTCGATATATAACAATAAAACGGGCATTAATGCTTCAGATTATTTAAAAAAAGCGTATTATCAATCCTCCCGTCATGATCACAAATTTAAAGTACGGCCATACAACCCCAGAACGGATCTTTTTAAGCATTCTTTTTTTCCGCAATCCATTGTTGAATGGAACACGTTACCAGCCGATGTAGTTGGCCGCAAGACTGCGGATTCATTTTATGAGGCTCTGTGCCCCCCGCAATAATGCCTAAGTGGCGCTGCGGGTTTTGTTTCAAATAATAATAATAATAATAATAAAAAATACTACACGGAAACGGCGATTCTCAAGGCTCGAGGAATGTTCCTAAGTTTTTTGCAGGACTAATTTGAGCTGCATGCTCATTATTTAATTATATTTTTCTCTTTTACCAACCACCAACTTCTACATTGCAACTTTTATAATTTACGTGGAGCGCCTCGCGTTCTCCTCTGATGCTACCGATCACTGTTGCTAGTTCTAAGTTCTTGATTTCCCGTATGCTTCTGTTTCAATAAATTGCATCGTCGTTGCTCATGGTCCCTTCTTTCTTAGCCCCACGACTGTGGGAAATCATTCTAATCTTTATCTAACAGTTGGTACTGGCACCAGGGAAGCGGTGCATGTTTCCATGAGCAGTAAAAACCACTTAAGCTTATACTACAATTTAGTTACCATGCGTAAAATTTAACATTCCCTGCAGATTTCAATGCATGCGCTGAAATGTATGGCAGAAAAAAAATTCCAGGTGAAACATATAGCGGGCTGCAAAGTCATTAGGGCTCATTGGTGCCGCTAACAGCAAGTGTAGCGCGTATACTACCTTAGAATAACCGATTCTGAAAGGTCTGCTGACTCCAATAAAATGGTAATGCTTGCTTTAAACCGTTCATGGCTTGACAGAACAAAACTCGATGATTGTCAAATAAAATTTGTTTCTGAAGCGTTTAGTACCAGCCATCTCGAAAGTTAATAAGTACGCGGAGCCGTCCTCATAGCCATAAGCTACACAGAACCTCACCTGGAATGCGCCTCGGATCTCCTGCCTTTTACCAATGGTTTTGTTATGCAAAACGATACCAAAAGCACCCTGCTTGATGCCGGCTTCGAATTGCTCTGTTTCTTTGCTTTAAGGCTGAATATTGGCGCGCGAACTTTTAATGTATCTATACATGTGCAACCGAGCTGCCGCCATGTCAATGAACCGCACGTATAGATCTTCACACAAAAGCACAAAACTCTCCACGTCTCCTCTATCATGCCGGCGTGCAGCATACGTCATTGCTCCCTCACCCGCATGTATGCGCTGCACGGGGAGTGAATGTCCCCGCAAGCAACAAGTTCCTGGGAGATGAAGCAGCATTCTCGATCCTTTTTCGAGATCCTCCGATACAAAGTAATCTCACCACCATATGAATTTCTGAGGCAACTTTCTCTCCATCCACCGCATTAACTCAAGTTCAGGGCGACTTCTCTTACTTTCGTTTTATTTATTTCATGCTTTTCACGCATTTCTCCGCCTTGTGCCGCCTCGGTACTCTCTTTGCAAACTTATGGTTTATTACGCAAGGAGGCGATGACAAAAGGCGGAATTGTACGTGAAAGTCCCAGGAATGAGGGGGCTCGTTTCTGTGTGAAAAGGATGGGCAATGCAGGCGCAGAACCGCGGCTTTTTTCTCTTATAAGCCAACACGCTGCTCGCGACAAAGCCGAAAGGCGGACAATTCAAAGGCGAAGTGCGGGTGAGGGCACCGAAAAGAGCCTGGTAAGAACTGTAAGTATTCATTGCGTGACTTAAGCACATTACGATGGGCCTTCTTTTCCGCCCATACTTAGGATTAAAAAAAAAGCACCGTGTATTTTCTATTTGCGCTACATTTCCCATACCTCATACTTCAAAACTCCCTATCTTAGAATGCTGTCTAGTTCAGACGCATATCAGCTGTTACAATATAAATAATTTATACAAATTTCCTTCACCGAGCAGTTCGTCACATACAGAAGTTTTGTTTTGATACAGAAAGTATGAATAGAAGGGGTGCTAAGGCCTACTTCTGGCGAGAAGAGCTGCTCTTCGAGAATTTGAGTACATTTGCGTGTATCGCGGACGTACAAAATATTTTGCATTACAACGTTTTTATCTGGAGTTGGCAGATTCAAGATACTCAGAGCATCTGCCAGGCGGGAATACTGACAAGAACATGCTACTATCGGCTCAACTGCTCACAGCTGGCAGCTCATCCCATTTTTGTCTACCAAATTGATGATTTAAGAATTATTGCGTAAGCTACAGGGAGCCTACATCATCGGCAAGCATGAGAGAAAAAAAGCCTCATTGTTTTGTTGGCACCTTGTGTCCTTGTATGTGCTAATACCAGCAGCTTCAGCAAAATATGGGAGTCCCCAATAAGCATTGCATACGTTGGTGTATAGGTCCAATGTGGCATCTTGCGGTAAGCGCAAGTCTTCTAATGACGAGGCACCATTGTGCATATAAAGAAGCGCAAAGAGCAAAAGACATCACTACTGTGTTTATAAGTGGGACTACAGAGGCTTGCAATAACGAATGCCCGTAACATATAGAATACTAACATGAGGAATACTTCACAGCAGGAGCAATACTGGTGCAGTGAGCACTTTCCAACATGGAAAACAATATGTTTTAGGACGTAATGGGTACATTGGAAGCGTACTTCTGTTAGTAGCAGGAAAATAGGTTACAGCGGGTTATAGAAATGGCGATCTTCCAGCTTTAACTGTGACTCTGCTGCCTTTTCCATGCAGGCCTGGGCTTTTTTTTTGTTGAAGATTGTTTGTTATGAACGCACCACCTGCTTCTTGAAAGCTTTGTCTGAATCAAAGCTGTTTCCATGAATACCTTCCATTGGTGAACGTAAGTAGTTTATAAAAAAAGCATCAAGGACACAGGTTATGTTCCTTTTTTGATGCCCCATTTATTTGTCAGGTCCCCATCCTGCAATGGAAGCGACATTTTAATTGAATGACCTAGATTTGCATTCAAGGTCCATAAAACTCGATACTGCAACCTAATAATAAGGGCACATGATCTCTGTAGTGGTACGATTTTCTTCATCGTAACAAAAGCTCAGCTCTTCTCCCGCCTAGCCTAGCTGCTGCTTAAAATAGACGTGACGGTTGTTCTAGTTTCTACCTTTAATATGCCTTTAACGACAAGTTGTACGCAGTTGTTCTCTGCATGTGATGTGTGAAAGTACCAGCTAAGTTTCAAGTGCAATTTTGTCATTGGGCGAGCAGGCCCACTCGTCTGTTGGCATGGTGACTTCAGGATAACTTTCAAATCTTGACATAAAAAAGCAAATCTAACATGGCACAATTCGAGAACTTCCTGACGGGTCTGCCCCCATGGACGAACAGGCGGCTCCCTCTTGAACCTCTACGTATACTCTTGTGCCAAGCATTGGCAGTAATTGCGAGACATGTATGTCTGGATATCAGTGTAGCCCCTCGGCTACACGGGGAACGAAATGATCACGGGTTTTTGTAAGAGGTCAGACATTCGCGCAAGTTGTATGGACAGAGTTTATTTTGACGACGAGTCAACACGGGTGCCGTATATACGTATAGGTTAGAAGGGGTAAATCAGAACATACATTTTTTTTCTCTAGACACGCACTATATCTAAGGGTGATATTGGCTAACTCACCAGGTCTTCTTTGAGCAAACTCTACAACGAGTTCGTTCTTAAGCTAATCTTCTGCTTCCAAATTTTGCATTGTAGGAGTGAACTATGCTTTGCACTGCTTTAACTCTCTGGCTTTCTTTTACCCTCATTCACTCGCGCCGAGCATTATATTGCAGATAAGAAAATATGGCCTCACAATTAAATACGCCTGGCATGTGCAGAAGGTGCAGTACAGTCACAGTGAAAGCCAGAAGAGCGGCCTTTCAGATCCTTTCAAAACACTCATTGGAATCCTTTCAAACAATCACTGCAAACACACTTGCTTGATACCCACTAGTCCAAGAATAATAAAATTTTTGGAGTAGTAGGCCGGCATTCGCTATGTTATGTTTCGTCATTCTTCTTAGAAGCGTGGTATGCGCTAAACACTTGCAAGGAATCTTGTGCCAATGCTTCATGCAGTGGCTGACGACGACGAGGAATAATGGCTGAAGTGGGTATGCGTCACAGTTGATAGCGGAACAGGAACAAGCTTTTGTAATGGGTTCGAGAATTCGACAACCCACTCGTTACGCTATTCTCATTGTGTGACGACTGGTTGTTCTTTCGCTGTTTTACAACGTTTCATAGGTCGTATTAACGCGAGTGTTTTCTCGACACCAAGCCTGCCTAAGGCAAGCTTGCTAACAAGTCCCAAGCATCGGTGTGTCTCAGTGGTAGAATACTGGGCTGGCACCCAGCGGACCTCGGTTAAAGTCCCACTGTGTAATTCGTGCTAGGTTTTTTTTTCTAATTTCGCGTGACGTGGTTACGAAAACGGGTGGCGGCGGCGGCAGACAACTGCGCGTGACTCCAGCTGTGATCCCATAAGAGCTTTCGCTGTGAAGAGTAAGTCAGAACCCCGAGCAAGTCAACGTATTTGTTTGGATCAACAAGATGCAGATGAATGTAACCAGTTGTAGTCCGTGATGTTATCTAAAAACCTTCATTTGTGGACAAGCTAACGCCTTCAGTAATTTATGAGGCTTAGCAGACAATTTAAACGTATTTACAATAGTGGTACCCTAAGGTTCACGAGTGTAGACGGGACATTTGCAATCAGCTCTTTCCCTGTGCAGACAAACCGAGAAACTTTGCAGAAAGAGATCTCAAGCCGCGAGCAATGGCCATGGCGCTAAAATTCGTGTCGCATTCTGCATGAATAACGCGTGTAAGGCACTAACGAAAAAGGAGAACCTTTTCTGAGCCACCCCACGCAAGCGCTCAGTGCAGCAGTGTTAGGTTGTGATGAGATGAATTAATGGCCTCTGCCCAACAACCCATCTGGAACAGAAATAAAATGCAATAAAGTGACATGATGAGCTGCGAGAAGGCATATAGTGTAGAAGTCCTTGGAACAGAGTGATTGTGATCAGGTAAAGGAAAGCAAAGCGCCCTCGAAATGCCAATTGGGCTCAGCTCTCATTCACCGACCACGGTGTACCGTTGCAGTTGCCTTTCTAAAAACGATTCGAGACACCGTATGGCTACCAACTTAGTAGATGAGAGTCAATCACCATTTTCACTTCGTGTTGGAGTGGAAAAAGAGAGGGTGCCTGTGCTCGCCCATTAGAGTGAGATCCACCACAGCACCTTTTTTTTACAGCTTTTCCCTCTGCAGAGATTACAACGCTGGAGCCTCCAATGCCTCCTTCATCTTTCTAGGACGAGGAACACCACTAAGCTGCCTCTAGGCTTCCAGGCGACTTATAGAAGCGAGCTAGCTGTAGGTTTAGGCATTAGAAATGGAGAACACGTACTGGAGAAGCGGAATGTGAGGCCAAAGCACAGAGCAAAATGCCGGACCGCAATATAAGCGCTAGCATTGGGCCGCCACTTGCATTGCGTTTGGCACAGCTTGAGTGCTCCACACGACTTTGATAGGAAAGAGTTAAGAGTTAAGTACATTCCTACTCACATTCGCTTGCATCCTGCACAACACCTGTGGCTTGCTGTCTTTACGTTTACATCCTTGGCACCTGCTCTAGATTCCACATTTCCCCTTCGCCTTGGAATTTCGGTGTAGTCACGATAGAATCATGCGGTACCTCAACCATTGTGATCTCTCTAATTCCTGACATTCCAAAAATAACGCGGCGCGGGGAGCATGTAACATGCATTGCATGGGCTTCTGTGAGGAGAGGATGCGAGATCACTGATTGGAGAGTGGCTGTTGAGGTGAATGCTCGCATCTTTGTAGTAGTAATGCTATGCGGCGATTCTCTGTATAGTTATGCTGCCTATGTAGCACCCAACACAGAGTGAAGTGCTGAAAATCGGATGAAAATGTGTCATTGTACACTGCATAGGTATAAAAATCATGACCTTTTACATCTACTTGGAATTCTATCACATATCAAATGTATCAGCGGCACCCTCACCATTAGTATGGTGTTATTACGCATATTCAGAGAAATGTGTAGGTTCGAAGTGACAAGTGAGAAATCGCGAAAAAAAATTGCGCAAGAGTGGCGACGAAAAGAATTCCTGCTGTCACAATCTTGTTGACGCTTCCTCTTCCACACTCTCACTTATCAAAACTGGTACCCATAAGACACCTCCACTTCAACTCCCGTAATAATAATTTATGCACCAATCCCAAACAACACTCCTTAATTTCCACGCTTCGGCAGAAAGGACGCTCCTCAACAGCTGTACGTCTTCGATTCACTTCTCTGGTGTTTCAACCCAAGCGAAATTCAAGTTTTCATAATATTCACCCCCACGTCTACGTTATTCGAAATTTATCGCGGTTGCGCCGTATGCCACCACATCAACGAAGCATAACCATGAGCGAAAGGAGACGGGAATTATCTGTGGCGTCGTAAATATTTACGGTGTACAGTCGCAGTACCCATGAAGTGCACCGATACCTGCGTGTGTCAATGGCTGTGGCGGAAGGAGCCATAACGTATGGTAGCATGCACCAATTTCAGCAATGCATAAAACTGCGTGATCGATGTAGCCACTTCCTCGTGGCTGCCAGCACTTTCGTCAGTATTTTTCACGCTTTTCAGGAGTATTTATGGTCTTTTTCTAGGTGGAACTCCTCTATAATGTGAGCGTTATTTTGTGACAAAAAAAAAAGATTTGGGTGTTTTACGAGCCATCTGTCTCCTTCTGGCAAATTGTTTTATTGAGGCTGGGCTCAGGTGTGAGCGCTGTGCTTAATTTTTTGTTATTAGCGCGTACTTTACCTAACTACATACATGAACGTTGTACGATGGCCGAATAAAATATAAATAAACAGAAGCAAAATAGAAGCAAAATAGGTGAAATTAAAAGGAGCAGACGAAGAAGAAAGCCCTGAAAAAGTTGAAAAGCAACATTTATTTTTAAAAAAGTACATTGATTTATTTTTGTATCTGGGCTAATATCCCAGCGTAAAAGTGTCGACCACGAACATTGAGCCCCGGCGGCTGCCTCAGTTCACTGGACGGCCCAAATTTGGTCCTCGAGGGCAGCAGAAAACATCAAAAAAGTGATGACCAGTGAGAAACGTGGCAGATAAAACTGTTTGCTTCTTGCATATGCATTTATGTCTTCATTGATACGAGTATGGCAGACCACATTGCATTTCTGCGGTGCCCACGCGTGCCTCACTTTTTCAGCTGCAACACCGCGTTTCACGCTTACGCTCTCCGAGGGAAAAGTGCGGCCGGGCTGCGGGGTGAAGAAGACGTGCGTTGGGTTATCCTCTAATCCGGCCGTGGTGTCCATCTGAATAGCTAGCCGCGAGGTGCCCACGCTTTCCTCAGTTCTGCGCCTGATCAGCGGGGGCCCCAATTTTTGACCACGCTCTCACCGCTTACTACTACAGCTAGCACAAAGGTTTTTTTTATCATCAATCATGGACAATAGGCGTTGGTATGAAGATGTACTATCAAGCGTAAACATGCGTTCGTCCATGCTAAACACCAATAGGCAATTAGCAAGCTTTCCTATGTCCTTTTACAGTACACAGCTTCCTTCCGTGTTATTCTTACGATGGAGGGCTACACAATGTTTTTTCTGGGAGGGCGGGGGGGATGAACCTCTTTAGTGTTGAGTTACGTCCGCCGTCCATCGATGACGATGATGCTGCTGACGACCATGCAGAATGAGGGTGCTTCAGACCACACATTCTCTGACAGCCCTCACGGCACAGCAGATGCCATGTACCCACTATACGTCAAGACGATGACGCTGATGACGATGGAGATGATGATGATGATGATGATGATGATGATGATGATCACGGACAACGAATGGCGTGTGCCGTAGATGACTCCTCATTCTGCTCAGCGATTCATTTAGTATGCTTGAATACAACCAACAACCGCCAGGAAAACGTGCCCAGACCTAGTTTTTGCGAACTTCAGGCTAGATTCAATAGCACGATGCAGTAATAATTAAGGCAAAATAAAATTCACAACTACACGCAGCACAATATATATACTATATGAACTCAATAAACGCTGTATAAAACTCTACACCACTTTTTCACTTGAGTACATGCGTGATTGGTCAATGCCACGGATGATTTACGGTAACACCTAACGATACCCCTGCTTTGTTCACTAATCATTATTCACTTTTTAGGTTTGCCTAGATTTCTTTAGCAAGGCTTCTTCTCTGGAGCCAGATTTGTATACGTGGCTACTGGCATCGCTTCCTATTACCTCCATCTATTTTGCTTCGAATTTGTTCTGCCTGGTGGCTGCTTCGCAATTCATTCACTACTGGTTATTTTTAACGCAATAGCGTTAAAGATCTCCTTTACCAGATATTCCAGCGATGATGTGGTCTTCATTGGTTGTGGGTGAAACATAGTCATCTTGTTTGTCACTAAAAACTTTTGAAAGATGTGAGTATAATAAATAATAAAAACACCCACGTCCAAGCACCCAGGCACGCGTGTGCTTAAAGGTTTCATGACAATAACTACCTTTGTTTGGAAATACAGTAAAAATAAGTTTCATTCCTTAAAAACAAGCGCATTTCGTTTACATGCTCCGCTATGAAACATGCGATATCGCAGTAATATTGCGAGGTGTAACCACAAGCATACTCTTCCACGAGACGTCAGAAGATGTGGTTATCATACTACTCCGTGTTTTAAAGCGGCCACGCAATACAAAATAACAAACGTTACAGCGCGTATTCTGTTAAGACCACACAGTGAATGCATAGCAAGTTAGGAAACCAGCGAATGATTGCTCGTGGTCTAAACCACGCTACGCATTACACAGAATACAACTATATGCAAAATCTCCACTGAAACAAGCACATTCAACTTTATCGGATACATTGTAGTAGTCTACAAGCTAAGCTTATCGAGTAACATCCTTGTAGGACCGCGCTAAGGTTGCGTGGCGGTTTTAGTTTGCTTCTATTTCATTTGGGCCGTAAGCTTGGGGAGGCACGTCATCCGATGGCAGGCAGCATTGCTTTAGTTGCACTCGGTCGAAGTGTGTCCAAACGAATTTGCCGAGAACGCATACGGTACAGCGCCAGCATGGTACCCTGCGTAGTTCTGCAGCGCCAGAGGTGGCCGAGCGTTTAGAGTTCCTGTTAACTCAGTTAAAGGAAACCAATCGCCACGTGGTCAATAAAAGGGTGGTAATATAAACGTCATTGTAACGGCTTCCTAATCGTCTCACGGCTCTGGCAGCCAACACATCAATAAGCCTCTTTCGAGACCCAGCGCACTGCGGCGACTCCTCACATCGGTTCGGCTTATGGCACTGCCATGTAGTGTTTGCGCGCATTGCGAAACCGCAGTGATTGCCGTGAACCTTTCCTTCCGGTCCGGCGACGTAGCTCTTGAAAGCGGGCGGGCTCACCACAGGTCGGCGCCTGGAGTGCCTATTGTTGAATTGGCATGTCTTCGACTGCTGCCGCCCGCATTTATACTGACAAATGAGCTCGTAAGTAGAACCACGTGTGGTCAGCTGCGGTTCTTCTTACATCGCACAGGGTACTGGCGGATTATTGCCCCGTCGTCAAGAAGTTCTTCGTGTTACAGGAAAGCCGTCCTATGGCCGCAATTCCCAGTATATGTGCAGCTCTGTCTAGATAATTGTGCGGTGCAGAGCTTGCCCATTTCGCTATGACTTTTTCTAGTTCTGCGTTATTTACATTTTGGGTTGTGTGTTACTTGCGGAGAGGGCATTAGCCCTCACGTGCAAGAAGGTCGCGCCCTCGTGGCGGGTTATTGATTAACCAAGTGTACTGTCCTATAAATGGACAAGCAAGCGAAGATTCGCGAATAAATGTGTGAGGGGGATGCAACGAGGGCATAAGAAGAGGCGCAGGAGCTCTGCCAAGCGTTCTTAACCGCACTTTAGGTGTTAGGCACCATCGGCTCCGCCAAATCTCATAAGGTCACCCTACAGAAGATGGTTCATTTTCAAAGTTTTTTTTTTTTTGGAACTTTGATGTCCGTACATACGTAACTTCTGTACATTCTGTAAATACAAGTTTGCTCGGTCAACTAAAACTTCACCGGTGTTTTGGCTTAATTTTCAAGCGACCAGCAAGTCAATCACCACTAGTTAGAGAGCGGCTACACGTTTTCTTCTCCAACTTTGCTATTACACCTCGGGTGGTGCATCTCGGGCGCCGAGTTATGAAAGTTGCTTTCCGCAACATCGCAAGAAACCTGTATTTTGCTATCCTGCAATAAAAAGTATACACTAAGTTGTCGAACTATGCACTAGAGGCACAATACTGCTATCGTATTTAACTCTTGAAGGTGAAGCTTAAGACTCCCCCAATTTTTTTTCTCCTTTTATTTAATGCTGCACGCGTGACATACAGGTATATATGGTACCCCTATGAGTAAGTGCTTAAGACCCCAGCCGTAATAGTTCTATGATTTTTATAGGTCCAAGAACACACAAACCTAAATTTTCACTCAAATAGAGCAAAACCTCACTGCTTATTGGCAATGATGGTTCGATGCAGCAAGCCTTAGGCCTGGCCAGCCACCCAACTTTGACCGGTGAATTTCTCGACTTAAACACCATGTGACTTCATACCCGAAACAATTTTAATGTGGATTTTTGAGTAAAAAACTACGCACAAGAGCAGACTTTCAAAAATAATAAAAAAATAAACCTCACCTAAAAGCTATAGATCTGATCTTCATCCCAACGAACTCATGCACCTTCATCTTTTCTGGTGTATTTTTTACAGATTATTTACTAAGTGTATTTGTTCAAGGGCCTTCCACTTATAACATCGCTAGAAGAAAGGAGAATCACACTCGCCCCTTGACAATCATATCAAAGGTTATCTCATTTAAGAAGAGTATTTTGTATTTAGTTTACTCTCACAGTTGTGGTCTTTCTTTATTACCCATTCTTTTCCGTGTTTTTTTAGTTTGTTTGTACTCGTGCATAATAAAAGGAATGTCTCATTCAGTCCAAGGCAGTTTGCAATATTCCCGCTTACGTAAAACAGTCCGATTTTACGCAATGCCAGCATTTCTTACCGTCAGCGAGTTCAATGACTAGAACGAGTATAATAAAAAGGACTGGGGGACGAGACGGGACGAAGAGCATAAAGTACAGGCCAAAATACGTACAAGTAGACGGGAAACCTAGACATTCCTGCAAACACTCGTGTGTGCGTGTTGATAAAGTACCGGAGGAAACACAGCATTACGCGTGCGGTCTTTCCCTCTCTCTTTTCCATTTCTTTGCTCTGCGCTTGTCTGTTTACAAGCCGCGCTGTAAACCTCCGGTGGTGCAGTGAACAAACACACGAAAAGTTGAAGTGATATTCTGTATCTATGGTTGGGTGCTTTTGGCTTATGTGCAACCGCCTGACCAAAAAAAAAAAGAAAAAAAAACTCACGAGAGAAACCGCTTTATGGCTGGCATAAACTCGTTCAGGCGGCTTGAGAGTGTCTTGCCGTGCGTGCTGAGCATCCAACGCACTCCGAGCGCAAGGACTCGGTCCATAAGCCACTGCGAGAGCACCTACGGTTGAACGCGTCCACGACAGGGCTGCCTCCTCCGAGGCACGTCACTGTCAGCGCAGGTTTTATATTGTAGTAACGGTGTTTGGACGGACCGTAGAGTGTGTCGGGAATAGTTTAGCGACGAGACGTGAAGCTACTGTTGTATGACAGGGCAGGCGTAGTTACGTAATTATAGTTTTCTGAGTTCGGGTTTGCCCGAAACGCCAAGAGAATTATTTCGAAGTCTACACTTCTTTTAAGCTGCTCTCTTTTTCATTTGCTCTCTTCTTTGTAGCTTAGTTCCGTAAACACAAATGACTTTATCTGTTGAGTCCATAACGTATTTGAAGGCGTAGCAATAAATCTTTTGGCTTGTCACTTCACACCATATTCGCTCCATTTGCTGAATTTATTCTTAACTCATTTCTTTGCGTGTAATATATCTACTTCACTATAAAACCTGCGATTCATTAGTTTGCATATATACGCTTCGGTATTTACAACGGTCAAGTTAGAGAGCCCTTTTTGTGCGCGGTGACGAGAAAGTAGAGAAGTAATAAAGAAAGCTGAATGGTTAGCTAGCCAGAAAAAAAAATGACCCAGTTTGCACTTTGGTGACGCCTGGTTTTTTCCGCTGCAGTTTCTCCCAATTCCACAGTCAGAAAATCACACAATTGTTTAGCGCATTGAGGGCCTTACCGAGAAGTGCTGGAAAATAAATTTCTTATGGAAATATTGTATAAAACTGCGCGAAACATAAAACAGTGATACACACAGGACGTAGCGCTGGGTCGTATGGGATACACTGTTCTGTTTTCTGTGCCGTATAGTTTATGATGCAACTAGGCCACCTAAATAGAGCCGTCACTGTATCTCTGGTAAGTAACCATGACAGCTTGAACTGAATTTCATGTCGAGAAGGTGTGCAGCTGCGTTCTTTATTCTTGGCAGATGTTCATAGTCGTGTTGATTTTTTGTGCGATAGTTGGGTAATGCGTTTACGTGTCTTTACTAATGTACGCAAAACAGCCATATTTCGGTGGATTCGCAACAATTATATCCCAAACGTTGAGTCATGTTCACTTATTAGCCGTCACGTGCTGAGCAAGCTTGATGTGAATAGCGCTTCAGGTTCAACATGGACAGTTGTGGCAGAGCAAAGTGCTTCAAAGAAGAATCAAAATACTGCAGAAAACGCTCGTTTTCCTTTCAAGCGATTTTCACTGCAACAGCAGGGCAATGTTTGTTGTTTTATTTTTATTAGTTGAAGATTGAAGTCCACCAACACAAACCTTCCTGTCACACGTTACCATTTAGAAACTACAAGGCTGAATATCACCATTGGTGAATCTCAGAGTGACAGAAATCTCGAGATTCCAAGGTGTTCGCTTTTATTTGTTTCATTAAATCAGTATTATTTTTTTCGGTGCTCGGTTATCTCGACGATACTCTAGATGTTGCCGAGATACTGACGGAACAGGCGCAAACTTCTTGACACCATACGTTAAGCTTATCTTCTTTATACAGGCCCTGGTGACTTGTCACGATAACAAAGATCTCAAAATTGTCTACAAGCCAGTTTCAGCTCGAGATTTCTTTCCTCAATTCATTTGCGTGGTCTTGTTGGTATTTTACCAGAATTCTCGTCTTCATAGAACGCTTCTGCTTTCGGCTCCGAGCATTGTTATCAAGTTTTTCGCTTTTTACGGGAGACGCTGCTCCCTGCCCCAAGGCGACGGACGCGGAGTCATCCACTGGTCCGCCCAGCCAGAGGTCTGCTATGGCGAGCTCCTCGGTAAATCAGCGCGCCTGGCCCAGAACCAGTGAGGCCAACGGTGATAGTCACTGCATCATGGCTGTGGACATGGAGCCTTCTGCGGCTCTGTCCGACCATAGACCACCTTTGGCAAGCTCGTCGCGGAAACGAAGCACCTGTTCGAGCACCAGCGAGGACACGGAACTGTACTCGGCCACTGGCGACGACTCGTCGGATGACGACTTCGAGACCGTGAGAAGCAGGAAGGCCAAAAGAAGAAGTATCAAGTCGTCTTCACCAGCAGGGACATTAACGTCTCATTCAAAAGGAGAATGCTGGCCGCACACCATCCTCTTCATGCCCGAGGACTCCACCATCAGCCTTCGAGCAGTAAACAGGCAAGCTCTCTCTATGTACTTTGAGGGGGTAGCACCAAACGACATTAAGGATATCCGGGTGAACACGCGGAAGAATATTCTAGCTGTGGACACAATGACTGCCAGCGCCATAGACAAGCTTCGCAGAGTATCAGATTTGGGAGGCATCAAAGTTCGACCGGTTATTCCAATGGACGGTGCCTGCATGGCGGGAGTAATCTACGACATTGATTTGGCCATAGCAAATTCGGACCTCCCAACTCTCATAAAACCAGCGAACGAAGGAGTTCTCATCGCGAATGTACTTCGCCTCGGAAACACCCGATGTGTAAAGATAATGTTCAAAGGAGATTCCATTCCATCGCATGTCAAAGTGGGACACTTCCGACATCCTGTTCGACCATTTGTCCCTAAACCACTCCAGTGCCATAACTGCATGAAAATTGGTCACATCAAGAGTGTATGTACAAACACCACAGTATGCCCCCGATGCGCTGAGCCGCACACTGCAGACGCATGTCGGGCAACAAGTCTGAAGTGCAGAAACTGTGATGGTCCGCATGATGCTGCATCCAAGGAATGCACTCGGATTAAGAAGGAAATCGCCATTATCAAACAAATGGTTAGGGACAATTCAACCCACAGAGAGGCTGCTGAAAGGGTACGGCGGCGACGTAGTCGCCGACGGAGGCGTGTAGGACAGAGTGTTGCGCATAACCCATTTCCTCCGAGCACGAGAGAAGTAGTAAACACGAAGCGAAATGAAGTGGAGAAGCTCACAGCTGCGGATGAGTGGCCTACGCTTCCGCGTACGCAGCCGGCAAAGGAGCCTCCTGCGAGGCCTCGCCGCCCTACACCTTCCACCGAGTCTACTTCCGTTGAGGATGTGTCAAGGGTCGATCGACAGATCATCCCGATGTTACGATCCCTCGTCGCTGTCATGGCAGACATACTAAGAAGCCTGGGAACTCCAACCGCTCGAAGCGGGTTACAGGTGTTGGACGCGCTGAGCCCAGTCCTCGCCTCCCTCGCGTAGAGTCATGGCAGGAGATCAACAATCGTTCCGCAAAGACGTCAGAGAAGCATCAGTCATCCAGTGGAACGCAAGAGGACTTAGATCAAGGATTTCCGATTTTCGTCAGTACGTGTTTTCTAACCGTTTCCCAATCATCGTAATATGTGAACCGAAATTATCAAACCCGATCAGGCTATCCGGCTACGAATCAATCCCGTCCAAAACCCGAAACGAAAGCAGCAAGGTCATTGTGTATATTCGTCGGGAGCTTACCTACATCATTCAACCTGTGTCGCCTCATGATGAGAACCAATATATTTGCCTGACTGTGAAGCAGAAAACCCTCACCTTCACATTAATAGGTGTCTACTTATCTCCCTCAGCCCGTTTTGATTGCCAAAGACTGGATGACATTCTTTCGAGCGTCCCGGATCCGTGGATAATTATAGGGGACTTCAACGCCCACCACCCAATCTGGGGAAGTTCAAAAGTCAATACCACGGGCCGGAGGCTGGCTTCATTTGTATCGACTCATGAACTGTCTCTACTTAATGATGGGAGCCCTACATTTCTGCGAGGATTAACGTACAGCAGCTGTTTGGACTTGACGTTCGTGTCACGTCGCTTCGCCACAAGCGTTAAGTGGTTTTTAGACATCGAGACACATGGTAGCGATCACATCCCCAGTTATCTCACCATCGAAGGCTTTGCTAGCGACCACCCGCCGAAAACCGTACGGAGGATCGATCTTTCAGCATTCACAACCAACATTGAACACGCTTGTGAAAAAGGCTTAACCTCTGGCATTGAGCAAGCGATCAAACAAGCAGCGCAGAGTGCGATGCGCACGCTGGCATATTCTTCAAGGCCCTCAGAAACGGACATGGAGTTAGAGCGACTCCGTGCGATTCGTCGGCGTGCGGAGCGTAGATATCGACGCACAAAATCCATTCAAGATCTACGGATGGCCAGGCGCATGCAAAAGAAGATCCAGCGTCGTATAGACAAACTGGAGTTTCAACGGTGGGCGAAATTTTGCGCGAGTCTAGACCCTCGCAAACCGCTTTCTCAAATATGGCGAACCGTGCGAGGCCTACGCATATTTCCTCAACAACGTTTTCCGTTTAAAGCCTTGGCCCTTTTCCAAAATAGAAGGGATATCGAGGTAGCGGAAGACTTTTGTAGGAAGATTGCGGGCCCGCCAAATTGCACAGAAGCCCTTACTGCTGATTACACGCCACATTCACTGGACCCGCACCTGGACCTGCCTTTTTCAATGGAAGAACTGAATATGGCTCTTGCTTCATGCAATCGATCGTCATCGCCTGGGCCGGATGGCATATCATACCGCCTATTATGCAATCTCGGTGATCGAGCACGAAGTGCTTTGCTGGAAGTATTCAATGAGTCTTGGAGAGATGGAACGGTCCCCAGAGAGTGGAAAACAAGCCGGTTGGTTGCACTTCTCAAACCTGGAAAATCGCCTCTAGAGCTGACATCATACCGCCCAATAGCGCTGGCTAGTTGCGTAGGGAAGCTGATGGAGCGAATGATCCTTGCCAGACTCGAGTGGTTCCTAGAACGCCATAGAATATATCCAGACGCCATGGCCGGTTTTCGTCGTCTTCGGAGCTCCATTGACAATGTCATTGACCTGGTGACCTACGTACAACACCAGAAAATGAGCAGACGGTTATCTGTCGCACTATTTTTAGATGTCAAAGGAGCATATGACAATGTTTCTCATGAAGCCATACTTGACGCCCTCGAGTCAGTTGGTTTGGGTGGGCGAGTGTACCGCTGGATCCAATGCTACCTACATATGAGATCATTGTTTATGCAAACTGATGATGGGCCGACTTCTGAACATTATACACACCGTGGTGTTCCTCAAGGTGGTGTATTGAGCCCCACACTGTTCAACCTGGTTCTGATCGGTCTCGTTGAACGCATACCAGATTCCGTGCAGATATCTCTCTATGCAGATGATATTTGTGCCTGGACATCAGGTGTAACACGTCCTCAGGTACGTGCGAGACTCCAGAAAGCAGCGAATTCAATATCGGCGTACCTTAGAGAACAAGGCCTCGAGATTTCTCCTGAGAAATCGGCGCTGGTCGCGTTCACGCGGAAGGCAATGACGTCATTTCCCATCACCATCGATGGACACAGTGTCTGCTACGCCAGGACCCACAGGTTTTTGGGGGTCACGATCGATCGAAATCTTTGCTGGAGTCCCCATGTGGCCACTCTAAAGAAGCGCCTAACGGCCATCGCACAACTTTTCAAGTTCCTCGGAGGCAAAACGTGGGGCACATCAGTGCACGCGATGTTGCATTTGTACAAAACGCTGTTTCTGGGGTACCTGCGGTATAGCTTGCCGGTTCTGACGAACGCTTGCAAAAGCAGTATACGCACAATAGAAAACGCCCAGGGCCAGGCACTCAGAGTTTGTCTTGGATTACCACGCTGTACATCAACAGCGGAAACCATCGCAATCGCCAAAGATCATCCGGCCACAGTGCACATTACTTTGGAGGTGCTTAGAGCTCATATTAGACACCTTGCTCGCGCCCCTGCCCACCACCTAGCTTCGCTTCCAGAAGATCGACCGAGTGCCTCCTTCTATAAGAGAGTATTGACTTTCCGTGAGTGCCTTCCAACAGTCTACACGCCTCCGGAACGGATACTAACACCTCCTTGGTGCTTGGACCGACCAAAACTGCGCTTGACAGTGCCGGGGATTCGCAAGAAGGCGGAGCTCTCGGCGCCAGCTTTAAAGCACATGATTCTACTCATGCTACACGAAGAATACAAAGATCATGTCAAACTTTACACGGATGGCTCGACAACTGTTGGAGGATCTGCAGGAGCTGTGATCTTCCCAGCAAGAGCCGAAACCATCCAGTTCAGAACGTCACACAAGACGACATCGACAGCCGTGGAGCTCGCGGCACTCCGCAGCGCACTCCGCAGGATTGACCAAGAGACACCACAAAAATGGAGCATTTTTACTGATTCGAAACCAGCTCTCCAATGTCTACATAATGCTCTACGTCGTGGACCTCAAGACCAATTGGCGCTCGAAATACGACAACTGTACCATCACCTAATAGACGAAGGACATGACATATCTTTTCAGTGGTTACCAGGCCATTGCGGCATCATCGGTAACGAACATGCCGACAATGCAGCTAAGAATGCTCACGAAAATGGAGTGATGGAACCTATTCCACTATCAAGAAGCGACGCAGCAGCAAAGATTAATACGCTTGCGCAGGATGTCGCAAGGTCTATGCGGAATACGCCCGGTTTTCTCCACACCCGTCTTCACCGCCTGGACCCATGCCTACGACTTACTATTCCATCTGGCCTACCCCGATCCGAGACGACCCTTCTCTGGCGTATGTGGCTTGGGGTGTCTTTCACGAACGCTTTTGCCTGCCGCATCGGAATGAGAGACAGCGCTACATGCGACCATTGCGACAATGACGAAACAATTGAACATATTTTATGTCAGTGCCCCCAGTACAGCTCTCAGCGACAGTCCCTCTCAGCAGTGTTTGCTCGCCTCGACGACCAGCCATTTTCTGAGCAGTCAATCTTGGAATGTCGGAAAGATCGAGCCTCACGCCAGAAAGCAACGAAGGCGCTGATGAAGTTTCTGCGAGCGACCCGCCTCGTTGAACGATTGTGACACTACTGTGTGCGAGTGTGTGTGTGTGTGTGTTTGTGCTTCTCTTCCTCCCTTTCCCCTTTTTTTTCCCCTTACCCCTTCCCCAGAGCAGGGTAGCAAACCGGATATGTTTTCTGGTTAACCTCCCTGCCTTTCCGCATTAAATTTTCTCTCTCTCTCTCTCTCGTGTTAGCTTCTTGGGTTATGTCAATTGACCAAAATTCCATAATACCGAAGTAATCCGCGCAGCCGTTTTTGTGCACCGAGTCTACTATAGTGTGGTTCTTTTAGCTGTTACAACCACGCAGAACTGCAACTGCAAAAGTACAGCACGGGGATACTTCGGCATTTTCATGATATGTCCAATGAAACATTCGTCCACCAATGCCTATTGCTGCGAGAGAAGTGAGGATGGCCCATTACTGCGAGAGAAGTGAGGATAAAAGATTATATAACTGGCAGGTGTTTCTTTGTGCAAACATATGAGGGTACAACTGCTGAATATTACACCTACTGCGGAGCACCTCAGGGAGGTGTTTTAAGCCCCACATTGTTCAATGTTGCCCTCATTGGTCTGGTGAAGGTTCTGCCAAAGTCGGTGTGCCTATCCATATACGCCGATGATATTTGCCTCTGGAGTGCTGCAGTTAATCGCCCTCAGGTGCGTGCACGAATACAGCGGGCAGCAACCCTCACAACAGCCTACCTTCAAAAACAAGGCCTAACTACGTCAACTGTGAAGTGCGCGTTGATGGCGTTTACACGCAAACCAATGACGCCATACCCTGTTTACATCAATGGACAGAGTGTCAAATATGCGCGGACGCATCGTTTCCTGGACATAATAATCGACAGAAGTCTTTCGTGGAGCCCGCATTGTGCGTACTTGAAGAAGAGACTGCTATCTATTGTGCATATAATGAAATTCATGTGCGGGAAAGCATGGGGAACTTCTGTGGCCTCCATGCTACAGCTGTACAGGGCCCTATTTCTGGGTCTATTGCGCTACAGCTTGCCGGTACTGACTAACACTTGCAAATCGAATACTCAGTCATTGGAGAGTTTGCAGGGTCAGGCACTGCGTATCTGCCTAGGACTGCCCCGATGCGCTTTTACTTATGCCACAATCATGCTTGCCAAAGACCATCCGGTCAGGACATATAGAGTTGCGCATTGCCTCAGAGCGCACATTCGACATGCTAGCCGTGTCCCCGACCACCACTCGGCTCTTCTACCCTCCAGAAGACCACGTGCTACGTTTTCAGACGTCATAGCCAAGCACCTAAACAGCATTCCCTCTGGATATATGCCAGCTGCGAGAACGGCATGTCCTTTGTGATGCCTCGACCAGCCGCAAGTACGTCTAGAAATTCGGGGAATCAAAAAGAAAAGCAGTCACTCCAGAGTAGCATTGAAGCAAGCAACACTGCTATTATTACATGAGTTGTACTTAGACCGAATGCAGATATACACTGATGGGTCCGTGTCGTCCAGCAGCTCATTAGGTGCCGCTGTAATTCCGGCTGCAGCAATGACAATCAAGTTTAAGTTGTCGCATATGCCTACATCTACGGCATCAGAGCTTGCTGCTATAAGGGCTGCTTTACAATATCTCGTTGAAGAACGTCCAGGAAAATGGGTCATATTCTGTGATTCGAAGGCAGCGCTTCAGAGTTTGCAGTCTGCCATACGTAGGAGGAGTCATGACCAATTGGTACAAGAACTAAGACATTGCCATCATGAAGCTCTAGCACGAGGGCATGATATTATATATCAATGGCTGCCTGGACATATCAGTATTACCGGAAATCAATCAGCCGATGATGCAGCCCACTCAGCCCATGAAGGAACCTGTGTAGTCCCGATTCCTCTATCAAGGAATGATGCAAAAGACAACTTTACCTGCTGGCTCGAGATCTCACACGCACGTTCTGGTCGTCGACCAGCTTCCAAAGGTGTCAATTTTATGAACTGGATCCTTCGCTCAAGCTAAAACTACCATCACAACTTTCCCGCTCCGATGCGACACTGTTATGCCACCTTTGGTTGGGTGTTGCATTTACAAAGGTGTACTCCTTCCGCATTGGTATGGCAGACACTCCTACATGCGACTACTGCGGAGCTGAAGAGACCATCGAACACGTCCTGTGCAGCTGCGCTTGCTACGACACACAGCGATGCCAGCTCCGGATGGTTTTGAATCAACTTGACCCCGGACTATTTTGTGTGCAGAAGATACTAGGACTTTGGGCATCTGCCTCAGTTGCGCAGAAAGCAACTAAAGCACTGCTACTTTACCTAAAGTCAACAAACCTGAGCGACCGCCTATAGACTGTGTGTGCTCCCCGAGTGTGCTCGTATTGTGTGTACCTTCTCATCTCTCTGCAACCTCTTTTCTCCCCTTTATTCATTCCCCAGTGCAGGGTAGCAAACCGGATGTGCGTCTGGTTAACCTCCCTGCCTTTCCTTGCATCTTCATCTCTCTCTCTCTCTTCATGATATGTCATTAGCACACCAGCCATTTGAATTGTCCAACTAGCTACTTTCCCATTCACAGAACCACGATAGCATCTTAAGGATATTTCATAAAACTCCGGTGGTCGTGTTCAAAGAAAAAACATTCATCCCTTCATCCGGCCGCTCACGATCTCAAACTAGCAATTGGCGCCTAATTCCAACGTTCCTTCAAGGGGATCTTTCCGGAAGTGCCTTATAGAAAGTGCGAAAGCATGAAAAGGAGGCGATGAAGGGTGCATTGGCGGGTGAGAAAAAGTGGTCTAAGAAATAACTGAAGAATGCACCTCGCTTTGGCACCGCGAAGATCACCCCTCTTTTCGGCGTCCTTCTCTCGTCGCTCAACAAATTTGAGCCACCAACCGTATACAGAGCGTCTACAGTGAACTGCAAAGGCACTGCGACAGCCTGACGCTCTTGCGAGGGAATATTCCAGTATATTAGGCGCTGACAAAAGAAGCAATCAAAAAATATTCAGGAGAAGACATGAAATGCTTGACATGGTGTGACGAAATGAGACTCGAGTGTTGAAATCCTACTCCCGTGAAGAAAGAATAAAGAAAGCCTGGAAAAAGGAATATTAAAGAATAAATGCAGAAAAATTTTCCCCCTATTTTTTTCTTTCTTAAAAAAGTCGTGCCTTTGACTTTTTAAGCACTCGTGCATTTTTAGAGCCTGAACGTTCTCCGCATAGAGAAAAAAACTAATACCCCAGCAAGCGATGTCCGAGGCCTACAAAGCACCTTGCAGGGTACGTAATATAGTGAGAAGCGAGAACAGAGGCGGCATAGACAACGAATGTGGAGCATTGTTCTTTTCCCTTACTTTCATTATTTAGTTTTCTGTGAACCTTAGTGTGTAATGAATGCCTGCTGTGGGTACTATGTGATTTTTTTCTGTATATGAAAAAGAACAAGAAGAAAAAGGAATTAAAGTAAGATTGCATACCATAAAAACGAGCAACTTATTTCTGCTCTTGCCTCCACTATGCGGACGGGTGCGCTGGCAGAGCCCGTCAGTGCATCCCATTATATTCCACTCTGTGCTTGAAACTGCCCCAGCGCCTTTTGAAACAAACAGAGAGATGCGATCAAGAACAAAGTGAGGCATTCTAATCTCTTTCTAGATTTTTTTTTCTTTTGCAAAACCGTTTAGCTCCCTTCCTTGGTTCGAATGAACGGCTTGTGTCTAACGACCTCGTTGAATACTGTCTTTGTATTTCGTATTTTTTACTTCGTTAGTTCTGCTTTCTTTGATGACTATGCCGTTAGGTTATTGTTGAGAAATATAATACGCTGATTGTGAATGAAAGTGAGTGCTCACAGTTTCTTGTAAAACGCCCTCGCTGCAGGGCATACTCTAAGTGAGGCTAGTGGTGATATGAAGGCGGGAAAAATTCGAGCTTATAACTTGTGCTTCAGTATTCGCACTGGAAAGAATCACATCAGAAGCCTAGCAATCAGAACCGGTAGTAGTCCAAAGTGTATCATTTCATGAGGGCTGGTGTATAACAAACAATTGAGTGGGTGCCGGCACGCATCGCCTCTTCCTGTGTTTATCTTAATTATTTGTATTATATATTATTAGCTTTATTATCTTCATCACGCTTTTTTACATTTCTGTGCAGACTATAGCAGGCCAGAAGGAACAAGATAAGGCAAACTCACTGCTTTCTATTAAATTATTTCTCTCACTTTCTCGAGGAATGGCCAATATTTTAAGAACTTTAACATGTGTGTAGTGCTCTGCCTAGATGTGTATCAGAAGTAATGGGTAGACTTAAAGAAAGTAAGCGTAGTGCTGTCATCACGTTTTACCACGTTCTAGATTAAGACGACTGACGCTGTTTTAGCACCTAAGAATATTGTTATTACTGTTACTTCGGAACCATATTTTTTTGCAGGCCCAGGAAGCTATATTTGACTAGATGGAGGCACCTATGGGTCACATGGTGAGATGTTTTAAGGGCCCTCAACACTCTTCGAGCATGGTAAAAAAAGAAACCTGCCAGACGGTAAAGAGGCTCTCGAGAACACGCGAGCCAAATAATATAGCTCAGCACGCGGCCAGGAATTCACATTATATTATCAAAGTAAGCTAAAAAATTGCTTTCTCTTCCCTCGACAAATTCGCGGAAGATGCTCAAAAATCACACGTAGATTACCCATCTATCAGTTATTGGCTGACTTGAAAATGGCGCACTTGGTTGTTACAGAGATCACCACGACAAGCCATTCATTGTCCACTCGTGTGTGCGCGATCGCACTGAAAAAGCCGCGTATTCGAAGAAAAACAAAAGGTTGAAAGGCCACGAGGCGTGCGTTACGTTTTTTGTTTGCCCCACCCCACTCTCCCTATTTAGCTCCCAGCGCTTTCGTCCAGACGAGAGAAGAGAGAATGCGATATCAGCGTGTGGACAAATCTTTGTAACTCTGCTCGTATTGGACGGATTCTTAAATATTTTCGGCATTGAGTATCTGAGGACAATACGATTTTCCAATAAGTCAATTCTATAGTTACTCAAAAAAGTGTTTTAAGGCTCTTTAAGAGAGCAGATTTCACCTTTGTCTTGGCACGCTTCGATCTTAGGCACTGGTCACCTAAAGGTGGCGTTGATTTCTAGATTTTCAGGTGACTGCAGAGTGGCAACCTGTGATTGATAGCAACTTTTGGGCTACTATCCTTCTTTCCCTTTTTTATTAGTGCGTTGCATAACTTGAAGCTTTGCATTGCACAGCTACTGCGACGACTCGCTTTAAAGCTGTATAAGGGCACACAAGAGCATAAGAGATAGCACTTCAAGAACACTTCTGTGATTTTGTCGCCGTTCCCGTACGAGCGGGAACTAAAACGTTGACAAAAGAAATGAAATGTTCTTGATGTGCGACCATGGTATACTTATATATTTATTCCGCAAAGTTTTCAATTCTCGAATATTGATCAATCACAAAACCATCCAGTCATTGGCCCACAAAAAAATGTGGAAATTTAGATTTAGGTCGGCGCTGAAGAGTGCACTTCATTGAAAAATATCTACCACAGTGATCTTGTGGTTATGGCGCTACACTGCTCAGCTTCAGGTCGAAAGATTGAATTACGGCCACGGCGGATGCATTTTTTGATGCAGGCGGGAACGCTCGATACTCATGCACCGTATTTAGGTGCAGGTTAGAAAATCCCAGGGGGTGAAAATTTCCGGAGCCCCCATTACTGTGTTTCTCATAATCATATCGGCATTTTGTGACGTCAAACTTGATCAATAGTTTTATTATTGATTCACTGAAAACTATCAATACTACTAATAGAAAAACCTTAAACTGCTGAAGGGACACAATAGGTGTCAGGAAATTGGAGACTGGATTGTGCGAGCTAGCTGCGTTAGTTTTGTGTGCTATACTTTAGGCACACTCTAAAAAGAAAAAAAAAGATTATACCTGACTCTTTTCGAAGGGTTCTGACTTGCCATGTATACGACTATCTTTAGAGAGACATGGTGACTCTCGTGGTGCTTCAGAGTCGGCGAACTCTATAAGAGTGCCTGTCCCTCTTAGGAAAAGTGACAGGACTCCTGAGCGAAAAATCACATACTACTTCTTAGGGAGTGAGGCGACTCTTGTTGATGACGCTCCTACGCTGCTCAGGCGACTCTTCACTATTTTAAGGTACTCAATTGAATAATGCCCTACTCTTGCTCAACTACTGCTTAAAATAGTGAAGTATTAATTTTAAGCAATGTCAAAATACTTATCGTTGTGCCCAGCAACTGCAAAAAAGAAATGAGTAGTTCAACTTCAGAATCACTTTATTGAAACTCGTCAGAACAACACAACTTCCAGCAGAGTATTAAAAAAGTGCGAAAAGATTGTCTGAGAATTTGATTGAGGTGATGATGTGTTTGTCTTTTACATGCTTCTATGAGCATGGTCAACCAAAATGTGTGCGATGCGCACAGTGTCAATTCATGCAAAATAAAGTGCAGATATCAGGTTTGTGTTCAGAAATTTATTCGTTATCATTACAAAAGAATCAATAAGTCATGACGAGAGGCCGAATTTTCAGGCACTAAAAAGTGTGTTTTACGCGCCAAAGACAGGCAGGTAAAGCAACATTTTAGGCCTTCGAAGTCTCAAGTGTAGGCACAATAAAATTCTACAAAAAATGAAATATTTTAAGAGAAAGACGTTGGTGTCTTGTATATACGACAACAGGCAAAAATTGTTAATAGTTAAGGTAGCCCAAAGGCGCCAACGGTTCAACAATGGCATTCATTCAAACGGACTTTTGTTTATTGTCCATCAATGTTACATCAAGTGTTCACCGTTTAATCCCCACTCTCCTGGGTTTCTTTAGTTTCGTCGTGGTTGTGAAGGGCAGCGCAAGAGCAAATAAACAGACCACTGATACCCCAGAAAGGAAGGATGGCAGGTCTAATCACGTAATGTCTCCACTGTCGGTGAACACATAGAGGTCCCCTCACTAGGTTTGGGCGTTTTGAGCTGACAAGCGTAGTGGATGTACTGGGCACTCAGGATCATGCCTGTTAGGATTTGGAAAGTTATGTGTTGAGGAATAACGCTAAATTTCTACTGAATGTCACTTGCCCTTCGTGGGGGTGTGCGCCCAAAGATGGAGGGAGTGACGTACAGCAAGGAATGGTTCTGTTTTTACGTCGCTTCTTTACGCTGACAATCCTGCTCTGACGTCACTCATCGTACACTCATTATCTGATCTTGGTTAAATGTTGGCTATATCTAAACAAAAAGAAACAATAAATGTCCGTGTGTCCTGATTATATCCTGCATTTAAAGCGGTACCTCACTTAGAGCGTTGTACGTGAATTATTATAGTTGGCGTGTGTCTCCACCTCGTAACGATGCTGATTTCAAAGTGACTTATCAACATTTTTCATTCGTGCTTCGCATATCATCGATTCCCACTGTACGTGGGATCTGCCAATTTGTTTATTTTTGTTTTCGATGGCCGCAAACTTTTATACACTGATCAGCCCTCGTTTCGCATCTACCTTCGTGGATCAGAGGCTAGGGTGCTTCGCTGCAGACCCGAATGCCGTTGGTTCTATTCCGGCTGCGGCAGTCGCACCCATAGATAGAGACGACAAGGTAGACGCCGGCATGCTGCGCAATGTCAGTGCCGGTTAAAGAACGCCAGATGGTCAAAATTTTCGGTGATCTCTACTACGGCATCCCTCAAAATCACATCGTGGTTTTGTCACGTAAACCACACGTACTACCAGTAGTATACTACTGCTGCTACCTCATTTCACTTGTGTTCGTCTTCTCGTCGTTCCTGCATCGTGCCTTCAACAACCCTCACAATGCTAGGCTTGGGTTTGGTGCGTCGTCTCTGACCGAAGTTTCAGTGCAGCGATGTCGTGTACCGCTGTTACGATGCACAATTCACCCCAGCCTCTTCAATAGTACGTCCACTGACAGATACATTCCACAGAAACTGGTAATACACACCAGAGAACGCCAAAACGACACAGCATCGATGGCACACGTGCACGGTTGGCTGGCGAACGTCATGAGCATGTTACCTTGCTTACGCTTGATGTTCTGGGTGCGTATTCATCATGTGATCCTGCAGTCCCGATACCGAAGAGAGCAGAGAAGGAATTAGGCTTGCGATGGCTACATGGGGCAAAAAGCAAGAGATTTAAGCTTGCCCCTTTGCATCATCATTTTGTGGCTAGTAGCAAACCAATTTGAAAAATTCCGGTGGTAGAACGCTTTTAATTGGGCACGCAAGAGCTCAAGTGTCGGTCACTTCTTATGTCTACCTAGAGAGCGGTGATTGAAGAAGTAAAATACAAACAAAACAAAAGCCACGCGCACATCACATTTTTTACCCGAACGCGCTGCAGAAGGTGGGTTACAATGTCAAAGAAAACACGCCTTCACTGATACTGCACCCTGCTTCTCTTTATAAGCCATTTATTTGAGTCATGAAACTAACAAAAATGAATTAGTGTAAAAACTAGATCCTGATATGATATTCCGAAATCTGAAAACAATTACCATTGCGCGAAGAGGACTGTTCCAGTACAATCATTTTTTAATGCGAGTTTTACCATGAAATGCTAGACATAGGAGCTCTACCCGCAGTTTAATTTGGCGCGATGATAGCACTTCCCATCCTGGTTCATTTTTTATATTTGTACAGCTGTCATTTTTCGAGTAATAGCTTGGGACAAACTTTGCAGCCCTGTTCTGTAGTTTTTCATTGTTGTCACCTAAAGACATATGCCAAGGGATCTCATACGAAACAAGCGTATTCAGGCATCATCATCATCATCATCATCCGCCTGACTACGTCCACTGCAGGACAAAGGCCTCTCCCATGTTCCACTAGTTAACCCGGTCCTGTGCTTGCTGCCAATTTATACCCGCAAACTTCCTAATCTCATCTGCTCACCTAACCTTCGGTCTCCCCCTAACGCACTTGCCTTCTCTGGGATTCCAGTTAGTTACCCTTAATGACCAGCGGTTATCCTGTCTACGCGCTACATGCCCGGCTCATGTCCATTTCTTCTTTTTGATTTCAGCTATGATATCCTTAACCCCCGTTTAGTCCCTAATCCACTCTGCTCTCTTCTTGTCTCTTAAGGTTACACCTACCATTTTTCTTTCCATTGCTCGCTGCGTCGTCCTCAATTTAAGCTGAACCCTCTTTGTAAGCCTCCAGGTTTCTGCTCCGTAGCTAAGTACCGGCAAGATACAGCTGTTATATACCTTCCTCTTGAGAGATAGTGGCAATCTACCTGTCATAATTTGAGAGTGCTTGCCAAATGTGCTCCACCCAATTCTTATTCTTCTAGTTACTTCAGTCTCGTGGTTAGGCTCCGCGGTTATTACCTGCCCTAAGTAGACATAGTCTTTTACAACTTGAAGTTCACTATTACCTATCTCGAAGCTCTGCTCTTTTCCGAGGTTGTTGTACATTACTTTCGTTTTCTGCAGATTAATTTTAAGACCCACCTTTCTGCTCTCCTTGTCTAACTCCGCAATCATGAGTTGCAATTCGTCCCCTGAGTTACTCAGCAATGCAATGTCATCGGCGAAGCGCAGGTTACTAAGGTACTCTCCATTAACTCTTATCCTAACTGTTCCCATTCTAGGCTTCTGAAAACCTCCTGTAAGCACGCGGTAATAGCATTGGAGAAATTGTGTCCCCCTGCCTTACACCCTTCTTGATTGGTATTCTGTTGCTTTCTTTATGAAGCACTATGGTAGCAGTTGATCCCTGTAGATTTCTTCCAGGATGTTTATATATGCTTCATCGACACCCTGATTCCGCAGTGTCTGCATGACGGCTGATATTTCTACTGAATCAAACGCCTTCTCGTAATCTATGAATGCTATTATAGTGGTTGGTTATATTCTGAGCATTTCTCTATTACCTGATTGATAGTATGAATGTGGTCGATTGTTGAGTAGCCTGTTCGAAATCCTGCTTGTTCCTTTGGTTGATTGAATTCTAATGTTTTCTTTACAGAGTAAAGGAAGTATTCAGGCATAGCGTGCATGTATGCTAATACACAGTTGACTGTAAACATGCTGGCGCCTGTCTCAGCACTTTGCTGTATTATGTATAACAATTTCGCGGCCTTCGCCACCACTGAATTAACACGAGCATTCCACGAGTGGCCCTCCATGGTTTTTCATTCGTTCTCCACGTACCCGCGGCTGCACAAAAAAAGCTGCTGTTCTTCAGTTCTTTCAGTACACTAGACTGCTCTCTGTAGATGACCATCTCGGACACAGATGTCACTCTGATTCCCATCTTTAAATCTCTCTTCTCATTCCCCTGCAGATGCTGCTTCCACTTAGGGCGGAGAAATAGCGTCTTTTGCACTCCTCATGCTCCTCCTCAAATCGCACGCGTATGACGGCCAGCGAGTGTCACTTCACTGTGGTTAGCGGTTGTTTTGCGGAAGTTGCTAGAACTAGAGGACCTTGTTGAACCTCATATGTTTCGAAATTATAAACGTTGCCTTTCTTACATGAATAACGGTTTAAACTGCGCTAGAAAACAAAATTGGGCTTAAATTGCGGACATGTAGGCGCTGATTTGGAAAATAGACATCTATAGGTACTTATAGGCATTTAGGCATGAACAGCTGAAATACGCATTCATAGGCACTATAAAAACACTATAAAACCCCTTCTTAGCCTCCAATTCATGCTCATATATTAAAATGGCATGATAGGAACGCAAGGAATAAAAAAGGCATTCGCCTACATTCGGGTCTCTAGTCATGGCGACTGGAGGAATCTTACTTATGGCTTGCTATGTTGTCGCTACTGTTCAGCGTGAGCACCCATGAAAAATGAAGCCTGAAAAGAAGAACGTGATAACAAGATGAGGAAACTGAAATCATCAAAAGTTGGCAAAACCTACACAATAAGTCATTTACAGTCGACATAAAGCAGGCTGACAAAAACAACAACAAATGAGAACAGGCACAGTAAGCAACCAGTGTTTTTTGCCGTTTTCGAGCAAAATACAACTTCAAAATAACCCTTTTGTAACATGTCACTTTTCGGCACTAGATAACGTGAGCTTCTTTTACACAACAAACACCTTTGCATAAGTGCCCCTGACTTCTTTTCGTACGTCGTTATATCCAACCAAAACAAACGAAAACCGAGTTGACAGTGCAAATGCCGCTGTGGATTTTCCTATCACACGTGGTGAGGCGCAAACCAAGACAACCCATTCGTTTCTCCGAGTTTGGCTGTACAGTGCGTGTGTGTGGTTGTATGTGTTTATCACTGTATGCATCATAGTCATCCCCCGCTACTTGGAGTAGCATATCAGGGGATAAACCAGGGAAACGTCTTCAGCTCCGCATTAAAATAATTTTCTCTGTCTCTCTGTTTCTGAGGGTGGGTGTCAACTGGACTAAAGATGCTGGAGAAGCGATCCGGGATTCTGGGAATAACGAATTCACGTACACAAACAGACTAAATAATTTCATTTCAATTACCATTTCGTCAAAACATCGTTACGGTCTATAGACACGCCCGACAAGTGGGTTCATTGAACTAGTTCGCAACAAAAACATATTCAGGAGGGAACTTATCATTCCTTCCTCGAAGTTCGGATGAAGCAGTACGTTTTGCCGATTAAAAATAATGAAAAAGAGGTTTTTGAAGGCCTTGGTAAAAGTGATCTCCCCCTCTCCATACCTGAAAAAAAAAAGAAAAAACCTCGCTACGGGCCGCACAAGACACTGGTTGAGCTTGTATGAAAGTATTTATGTGACAATTCGCTTCGAACGTTTGTGTTCAGGAAAAGCCCCTGGCATAATCTGATAACAAAGGCTGTTTTCTGGTGGTCAAGGGCAGGCAGTGAGTGGTTACTGACCGGGGGTTTCTCACACGTAACCCATTGCCACTCGTTGCACTAAACGGGTGGTATCACAAAAAGCATTCGACCGTCACTAGTTATTCTCGAATCAGAAGGCGCAACAACCACCCACAGCAACATCTAAGTATTGGCGGCCCACAAAACGAAAACGCTATCTCGCAGGTGGCACAAGTACCACTGCAAGCTGCACTCAGCGTACCAGCCGCGCTTTGCACGTCGTATATTATCGATCTAACCACTGTGTACTTAATGAAAGGCAGTTAAGGGCAAGAAGCGTTAACTGGCCGTCACTTCCTCTTGCCTTGAGGTGCCTGATTAGCCCTTGTCTCCTCTAAGTTCACTGAACCCTATTTTATAGCAGTTCGAAGCACCGCGATGAAGTGATGAGGAGCAAGCACAGAGGTGTGACTAGCGCTCACGAGCAGCCCCGCCTGAGGCGAAGGCGTCCGAATCGCGACTGTCTGGCGGGACGGGATGCACACATCAGCGGAATTAATGGGGCGGACGACAACAGGGAAAAGGGGGCCGTGGATAGACAGAGAGAGGGAGGGCGACACGAGCAGGGAATAGCGAAGGTTGCCGCTACAGGCACCGGAATGGGCAGCAAAGAAACGAACCATCTCGCTATGGGAGTGGCTAACAGTTCTTGATGTCCCGATGACGTGTTTATACAGGCCGTTGTGACGCTTCGATGCCGCACGCCGACATCGATACAGCGGGGCCTTGCGCGCCGACCGCTCTGTCAAATGAGTATAGATCAACCGGGCGCTGATTTCGTTAGTATTGTGTTCCCGAGGGCGGCAGGCTCCTAACGTCCAGCGAGTCTGCGGTGTGCTTTGCAACGCTGGCGCAGCAATACAGCGGCTCACTCTCCCAGAATATTGAAGAAGCAACAAACTGTAGGCTTCTACTGCCGAAAAAATTGACATATTGAAGAATCAATAGCGTTGAGGCGTGTTTACACTTTGAGAAATAGATCGTGAAAACTTCGCATCTTTTGATGTCCTGGTAAACAGTATATGCCGTCCTCGCTATATGCAGGGCACACAATGCAGGGGAAAACAATTTTCAACACAATTCTAGTAAATATATACAAAGACTGTGCAGCCACGGGGACACACGCTGATATGCACGATAATTTCTATACAAAAATTTAATACACATCTGTGAATCTGAGGGACGTCGGCAATCATTTGGTTTCCTATAAAGATATTTTTCAAGAGCCCACAAAAATGTGCATAGCAGTGAATTGCCAGTTCCCTTGGAAATGTAGTTTCACTTTTACAGGCTTTTCTAAAGAAAAAACTAGTGCTTGGGGTCAGACTAAACGTCTGGTGAGTTACGAGAAGCTTTACACATCAGGAATTATATATTTTTTTCACACATTAACTTCTTAAGGTTTGCGGATTGATAAGTAGGTGAGGCCTTTTGCAGAAAGATAAAACAGACCTCCTGTATCTTCAGTGGAAAGAACACTTCGTCAGCTGTGCAAACCTACTTCCCTCGTTTCTACCTTCCTTTGGTCTTGCTTCGGATTCCAATGTTGTAGGTGGGCAGCATCGTTAAAGTTTAAAAAAAATGGCAGCATATCCACGGAGTAAATGATGGAGAGTGGGGCGAAGTATTCAACCGTCCATTCGTTTATGCTTCCATCTGTCCGTGAGTCCGTCTATGTGACCGTCCATGCGTCCATTCGCCCGTCCATGCATGCGTCTGTTCGTGGGTCCGTTCTGCGTTCGTCCATGGGTCCGCCTTTGCGTCCGTTCATGCGTCCATCCATGCATCTGTCTGTGGGTCCGTTCGTCCATCTATTCAACACTCCAAGCACCACCATCTCGCGTCTTTTCATTATATATTCCCTATATAGAAGCACCACCATCCAGCGGACATTCCAAGAACTAAAATAGAGATGGCACACGCACACTTTCTTACGGCTTGCGCTTCGGGTCTACTTCCCACCTTTAACCACCTCGAGTTCATGGTGTAAACTAGTTCACTGTATTCATGGCACTGCGGCCCAACGCTCGCTGAACCTTTCTAAAACCAAGGGGGTTACGCTCAGCGAGTATAACGTAGCAACCTTTTCCTGTCAGATAGAGCTCAGTGTACATGCCAATGGCTGCTAATGGGAAATGAGAGAAAGGATAATTCGGCTTTAACTTTCTTACGGCTGGCGCTTCGTGTCTACTTCCCACCTTTAACCACCTCGAGTTTATTGTATATACTAATTCGTGGCACTGCGGCTCAACGCTCACTAAACCTTTCTGAAACTAAGGAGGTTACACCCTGCGAGTATAACGTAGCAACCTTTTCTTGTCAGATAGTGCTGAATGTACATGCCAATGGCTGCTAATGGGGATTGCAGTGTGCGCGTTAACTAAAAGCCAAATGCTCCTGTCTTTCATTCTTTTTAAACAGCTATTGGCATGTACATTAAGCACTATATTTTATTGTTCAACAACGCACAGAAGAAATCTCTCACCGGCGCCACCTTGGAGGTCAAAATGTTATACTTGCTACACACTACAATGGCTACGAGGGACGACTAGGTGCCGCTATAAGGAGCTTCGCCCCTGAAACGGGGTTCAGAACAAACTTCCCGATAATACCTAGCATCCTTCATTTTGCTCCAGTATCACAAGAGTTCTTGTCTTTCGCTTAGCTGTTTCCTTCCACATAACGCAACTGCTCCTGTGTACTGCTCAATAGACCCTTTAGAGAATTCAGTCTGGCAGCATCACACGGAAGCCGTTCCGCTATATCTCGATCACTCGTGCCAGTTGGAGGGAATAGCGAGAAGCAGCGACGCCGATGAGTGGTCCCTGCAGCGCACGTGGACACCACTTGCGTTCCTGCAGGACGTACGTGTACTGCGCTTGGACGGTGCGCCAACGAGAGTCTCTTGGAAGCAATGTCCTTGCTCTGCTGGTCATAACAGCCAGTCCGCAACCTGAAGAGGTCACGCAAAGGCCACAGTGGGGACCCTCCTTGAAGTGGCCACTGTTTGTCCGCTCGGGCGTCCCTGCCGACTGCGAACCACAACCCAAGAACGCAGCCATGATTGCGTGCTGGTATCAGTAGCGCGCATCACCGTGGTTGAACAAAACATGGCGGAAAATATGTTAAATGCAAAGCATTTTTAGCGTGCTTCGGTGGCCTTTGAGCGTATCTATCTATTCTATCTATCTATCTATCTATCTATCTATCTATCTATCTATCTACTATCTATCTATCTATCTAATCTATCTATCTATCTATCTATCTATCTATCTATCTATCTATCTATCTACTATCTATCTATCTATCTATCCTATGGCATTTAGCTCTCCTGGCTGTTTGGATAATGGCATCTATATCAAACTTGGTGCGGCACACATCACTGTATGACGACCATATTTCACTAGTCGTAACTATGAAAATCTGACATGTAGTCCATTATTGTTATGATTTACATTTCATGGTCCTGTGCTCTTGCGGTGGTTTCGTTCACAAGGCATCTTGCGAAACTGGTATGGTATGACATGATTGCATGGAAAACACAAGCGACAGACTCAAACATGAAAATCATGACATGCTTCTCATGTAACAACATGACTACATGCCACGCTCATGATGCGCTCGCAGTCATTCGCTAGCATCACATATACAAAATTTGGTATTATGGTACGTGAATAGATGATGAAGGTGTGATACTCGTGCAAACATGATAAATATGAGATGCGTGTCATGAACCAACATCACTGCATGCTATGCTCATGATGCACTGGCGGCCGTTTCACCAGCTTCACATGTACCATATTCGGTAATACGCGACGCAAACGGACGACATAGGTAAATGACACATCCAAACATGATAATCACGACATGCAGGAATGTAATAACATGACTACATGTGACACTCATTATGCGCTCACAGCCGCATTGCTAGCTTCACATATCACTAATTTGGCATAACATGACATTAATGGATGACGAAGGTATGTGACTAGTGCGAAATGATCATCATGAGATGCGTGTCAAGTGAGAACATGACTACATTCCAAAGTGAAGGCGCTAATACACTGCGACGTGACATGGCGCACGTGCACGCCGGCGTTCCATTCATCGCGTTCCACCGGCATTGCCACGCCAGTCGCCGGTCCTGCCATATACTCGATCGCAAGCGCGTGCCGTGCTGCGTTGCTTTGACGCATGCACGTTTCAGCGCATCCGGTGTCCCTCCGTCACGAAAAGAGGCAGACGCGGTGCTGTCTGGGTAACGCATCGGCGCGAAATGCAGCATGTCGCATTTCACGCTGGTTGCCATCAGGCCACGCCGACGGACGCTGGACGCGCCTGGCGCCAGACTATAGAGTGCTCGCGTTTTGCTAACGTATAGCGTCGCTGTGCCCAGCGTGCGTGCGCGTCAACGTTACGTTGGAATATATTAGGCCCTTCAAAATGCATTCGCAGCAGTTTTGCTAGCTCCACATATACCTTACCAGACGTCAATGGATGACGAAGGTACAGACTGGTGCTAACAAGATAATTATGACAGGCGTATAATGTAAGAACATGACAACATACCTCGTTCATTGCATGCTCACGGCCGTTTCGCTAGCTTCATATAAACTAAATTTGGCATCACGTGACAGGAATAGATGACCTAGGTAAACGACACATCTAAACAAAATATCATAACACGGAAGTCATGTGTGGCATAATTTACCTCCACCTCGCAACGTTGTGTTGATCTCAAAGTGACATTCAACCTTTCTCATCGTGCTTCGCATATAATCGATTCCCACTATACGCGGGATCTGGCAATTTTCTTTTTTGGTTTTGTTTGATAGGTGGCAGTGAATTTCAAAAAATAGTCTATTCACTAGTGTCCTTTGATGTGCCTACACATCCAGGATTTGTAACCCAATTTCGCCTGAGCGTAGGGCAAGAGTCCCACTATACGTAGTAAGGCCATATATTCGTAACTAGCTCGATTGCTGGATCTACGACGTGTCAGGTGCCTGACTGCTTAGCAATACATTTATCAAATAATCAAAGTAATTAATCATGTGCAATGCCACCAATAGATTTAATAGGTACTTTCTTCTCTTCCGTTGGGAAACAAAGCCCACACGAATTCCTGTAGGAACTAGATGCTTCAGTATTATGGCTCTTGTTTATGGTGACTATTAAAAAATACCAGATTGCGACACCTAGGCCGACTCTCAAGTGACAAAACGGCTAGAATGAAACGAACGAAAATGTTGCGAAGACTGATTTTAACTTTTCTAAACTTAAGATCGCGTGCAGCAAGTCAACTGAAGAAGGGTTGCGTTAAGGTACTCGGCTGCTGACCCGCAGGGCGCGGGTTCGAATCCCGGCTGCATTTCCGATGGAGGCGGAAATGTTGTAGGCCCGTGTGCTCAGATTTGGGTGCACGTTAAAGAACCCCAGGTGGTCTAAATTTCCGGAGCCCTCCACTACGGCGTCTCTCATAATCATATAGTGGTTTTGGGACGTTAAACCCCACATATCAATCAATCATCAATAGACCAACTGAACAGTTTCTTGTGCAAATTTCAGAATGGCAACACGAGGTTGATACTGACTTGCGATTTTAATTTACCGCATATAAATTGGGAAAGTGTCACACCTGGACATATAGATACTCTGAGTGGTGATAAAGTGTTGGAAATAATGTTCTCTTATAACTTAACACAGATTGTAAAAGAAAATACGCGAGTAACTGCTAATTCAGAAACATTGCTTGATTTAGTGTTCCTATCACGCAGAGTGACACATAGCACTTTATCGGTCGAAGAGGGAATATCGGACCACAAGTTGATAACTGTTAATATCCAACTAGACGCAAAGCCGCAGCAGCGGCCATTTATCCCGGTTCAGATTAAAAATTTTGCACGGGCCGATGACACGTCTATACTTGATTATCTAGAATTGTCCCTTCATGAGTTTGAACTTGCTTCTGTCTCAGAATCTGTAGAAGAGTTATGGCAACGTTTCAAAATCATTGTAAAGCATTGTACGGATAAATTTGTTCCAACTCGTAAAAAGAAAACGAAACAGCGCAGTCCGTGGAAAACCCGGGAAATCGTCCATATCAAACGAAAAATAAAACGCATGTGGAAAAACAAAACCAACTCGGTAGCAATCGTACAATTGCGTGGACAGTTAAAGACAGCATTAAAAGAATCCAAACGAAAGTTTTATACCGAAACCTTTGCTGAATTCATTAAGTCTTCCCCTCAAAAATTTTGGCTTCACTTGAAGAATAAAAAAGAAGAAATTGAACAGATAAAAATTGGACCCGAGACAGTGAGGCAAAAAACCGCACATAGCAAATTGTTTCAACCAGTTCTTTCAGTCGGTCTTCACTAGAGATGAAACCGATCAGGTGGATGCTGACCAGGCCTGCCCGCGCGCCTGCACAATGGAGCCCTTTGCTATCATGCAGGAAGGGGTGTTCAGTCACTTGCTAGGGCTTGACACTAAAAAGGCAACCGGACCAGACGAAATTCCCAGTGAATTCTTACGACGGTATGCCGAATGGTCGTCCTTTTATTTAACAATCATTTTCAGAAAATCTCTTAAACGTCCTCATTACCGCAAGACTGGCGCACTGCGATTGTAAAGCCTATATATAAAGCTGGCAATCGGCTTCATGGGAACAATTATCGCCCCGTTTCACTGACTTCTGTGTGTTGCAAAATCATAGAACATTTCATAGCAAGGCACATTATTATTTTTCTTGAGTCAAAAGAGTTTTTTTATCCCCATCAACACGGATTCAGGAAGGCGTTCTCAACTGTTACTCAACTGGTAGAAACAGTTAATGAATTTTATTTATCTCTCCAAGGTCAACAACAAATAGACGTCATTTGTGTAGATTTCGCCAAAGCATTTGATAAAGTTCCTCATAGCAAATTAATTTTTAAGCTTCAGCAACTAGGACTTAGCTCAGACATACTAAATTGGATAGCCACGTATTTGGAGAACCGTAAACAAAAAGTACGTGTAGATGATTGCACATCTAGTTCATTGAAAGTACTGTCTGGTGTCCCACAGGGGTCTGTGCTGGGTCCTTTGTTGTTTTTAATTTTTATAAATGATATTTCCGCAGTTGTCGAAAGCCCGGTTAAAATCAAACTTTTTGCAGACGATTGTTTAATTTACGCTCCTGTAACTAACGCAAACGACCAAATCAAAATTATTCGCAGTCTGCAAGCCTTGCATAATTGGTGCGCCCAGTGGGAGATGGAAATTAACTTTTCAAAGACTACGTTCACCCATATAACCAAGAAAACATCCGTACTCGCATATGAATATTAAATCAGAAATAGCCTTCTGACCAGAACACACAGCTTTAAATACCTGGGGGTGACTATTACGAGTGATTTGGGGTGGCACACTCATGTTGAGGAGGTGTGTTCAAAGGCCTACAGGAAGTTGTTTTATTTGAGGAAAAAACTCGAACATGCCCCTAGAGATGTCAAATTCCTTTCATATAAGACATTTGTTCGCCCTATTTTGGAGTATGCGTCTTCTGTATGGAGTCCTCATCAGCAGTCACTGAGAGATAAAATAGAAAAAATTCAAAGGCCAGCAGTGCGCTTCATTTGCTCGCGGTACCGGAGGACAGAATCCGTCACAAATTTGTTAAAATCATGTGCGCTAGAACCCCTGCAAGTGCGCCGCGAAAAGCAAAGGCTAAAACTCCTGTTTCAAATTATAGGAGGCGAAATGAAAATAATAAAGACAATACATACAACCTGCACCCAAACGAGGAGCTAGGTTGAACCATAGTCACCCAGTAAGGCCTTTTTGGGCGCCTCTGGATGGCTTTTAAAATTCTTTTTTCCGTATAGTATAGAAGTGTGGAATAGACTTCCAGAGTACGCTGTTACTAGCGCAAATGTCAAGCGTTGAGTGTTCGCTAGAATTGTACTACCGGCAACATGAAACGTAATGTCTGTTTTGTCAGTGTATTTTTTTTTTGTGTTTATATTCCTCCCTGTAATGACCCTCAAGTGAGGGTTACAGTATAAATAAATAAATAAATAAAACTACTTAATCGCAGGCGCGCGCCGTGCTGCGCTGCTGTAACACATGCATGTTCTAACGCGTTCAGCCATCCCTCCGTCACGAAAAGAGGCAGACGCGGCGCTGTCTGGGTAACGCATCGGCGCGAAATGCAGCATGTCGTATTTCGCGCCGGTTGCCATCAGGCCACGCCGACGGACGCTGGTCGCGCCTGGCGTCAGACTATAGAGTGCGTTTTGCTAACGTATAGCGTCGCTGTGCCCAGCGTGCGTGCGCGTATCTATCTATCTATCTATCTATCTATCTATCTATCTATCTATCTATCTATCTATCTATCTATCTATCTATCTATCTATCTATCTATCTATGGCATTTAGCTCTCCTGGCTGTTTGGATAATGGCATCTATATCAAACTTGGTGCGGCACAACATCAGTGTATGACGACCATATTTCACTAGTCGTAATATGAAAATCGTGACATGTATGCCATTATTGTTATGATTTACATTTCATGGTCCTGTGCTCTTGCGGTGGTTTCGTTCACAAGGCATCTTGCAAAACTGGTATGGTATGACATGATTGCATGGCGAACACAAGCGACAGACTCAAACATGAAAATCATGACATGCTTCTCATGCAACAACATGACTACATGCCATGCTCATGATGCGCTCGCAGCCATTCGCTAGCAGCACATTTAGGAAATTTGGTATTATGGTACGTGAATAGATGATGAAGGTATGATACTCGTGCAAACATGATAAATATGAGATGCGTGTCATGTAACAACATCACTACATGCTATGCTCATGATGCACTCGCGGCCGTTTCATTAGCTTCACATGTACCATATTCGGTAATACGTGACGTAAACGGACGACATAGGTAAATGACACATTCAAACATGATAATCACAACATGCGGTAATCCAACAACATGACTACATGTGACACTCAATATGCGCTCACAGCCGTATTGCTAGCTTCACATATGCCATTTTCAGTATAACATGACATCAATGGATGACGAAGGTGTGTGACTAGTGCGAACATGACCATCATGAGATGCGTGTCAAGTGAGAACACGACTACATGCCACAGTGAAGGCGCTAATACACTGCGACGTGACACAGCGCGCGTGCGCGCCGTTGTTCCTTTCAACGCGTCCCATCGGGATTGCCACACCAGTCGCCGGCCCTGCCATATACTCGATCGCAGGCACGTGCCGAGCTGCGTTGCTTTGACGCATGCGCGTTTCAGAGTGTCCGGTGTCCCTCCGTCACGAAAAGAGGCACACGCGGTGCTGTCTGGGTAACGCATCGGCGCGAAATGCAGCATGTCGCATTTCGCGCCGGTTGCCATCAGGCCACGCTGACGGACGCTGGACGCACCTGGCGCCAGACTATAGAGTGCTCGCGTTTTGCTAACGTATAGCGTCGCTGTGCCCAGCGTGCGTGCGCGTCAACGTTACGTTGGAGTATATTGGACCCTTCATAATGCACTCGCAGCAGTTTTGCTAGCTCCACATACACCTTACCCGACGTCAATGGATGCCGAAGGTACATGACTGGTGCTAACAAGATAATTATGACAGCCGTATAATGTAAGAACATGACAACATACCTCGTTCATTGCATGCTCATGGCCGTTTCGCTAGCTTCATATAAACTAAATTTGGCATCACGCGACAGGAATAAATGACCTAGGTAAGCGACACATCCAAACAAAATAATCATAACACGGAAGTCATGTGTGGCATAATTTACCTCCACCTCGCAACGTTGCGTTGATCTCAAAGTGACATTCAACCTTTCTCATTCATGCTTCGCATATCATCGATTCCCACTATACGTGGGATCTGCCAATTTTTTTTTCGTTTAGTTTGTTAGGTGGCACTGAATTTCAAAAAGGGTCTATTCACTGGTGTCTTTGATGTGCCTACACATCCAGTTGTAACCACTATTTCGCCTGAGCGTAGGGCAGAGTCCCACTATACGTAGTAAGGCCAAATATTCGCAACTAGCTCGATTGCTGGATCTACGCCGTGTCAGGTGCCTGACTGCTTAGCAATAGATTTATCAAATAATCAAAGGAATTAATCATGTGTAATGCCGCCAATAGAATTAATAAGTACTTTCTTCTCTTCCCGTTGGGAAACAAGCCCACACGAATTCCTGTAGGAACTAGATGCTTCAGTATTATGGCTCTTGTTTTACGGTGACTATTAAAAAATACCAGGATTGCGACACCTAGGCATCTCAAGTGACAAACTGCTAGAATGAAACGAACGAAGATGTTGCAAATACTGACTCTAACTTTTCTAAACTTAAGATCGCCTGCAGCAAGTCATCTGTAGAAGGGTTGCGTTAATCTTGCACGTAACTCAGGTAACAATATTTGAAAAGTCACTTAAACACACGATTAAATTGTTTGCCAAAGCTGTGAATTGGGATCGAATGAGAGGAGATATTCTGGCTATAAAGTTTGACCGAATGATGAAATACCCCTATACCTGCAAACTCTTCAACGTGCGGGTTACGAAGCTGTCAAATATATGAGAGAGCAGCAGCTGCTTCTCCAGCGAGAAAGAAAAGAAACGAAAGATAAAGTCCCACCTGCCGTTGTCTTCATCTGAAAAAAAAATAGCAGGTGGAATAAATCATTTACCTAATTACGCAAACCTATCAAGACGCGAACAAGGGGCTAAACAGGCAGTGTCGAAGATAAATCACTGCCTACGTGTCTCGTTAGACGGAACACGAAAAGAAGGTAAAAGTAAAGTGAAACCCTGGTGTGAGCGGTGCCATAAAAATTGAAGCAATTATTCAAGCGCCACGCCAACGTCATCTATTCCGGCACGACTCCGGCAACCTCTCTTCCTCCCACGGCGCCGGGCTAGGTCCTGGCCTTGCCAAGCAACAGGAGACGTCGCCGTAGGTAAAAAAAGAAAGACAGCTCGGACACAAAATTTTTGTGAACGAAATTATTTAGGCCCAACTTTCATTTGGGCCTCCCATCGTGCGCCGTCAATGCCACATCGGCTACGTTTTGAAACTTTTTTTATACCCTTCATATTGTGTTTGATGTTAATGTTGAAATCATTCCCGCTTCTGTGTTGTCCTTATATATTCGTCTGTTGTGTCCGATTTCTCTGACAAGCCAGATCGTTGAACTAGCTTGCATTTTTGTTTCACAAATTATCTGCATTTCTCCCGAGGTTAATAAAAAAAGATGGCTGCATATCCATGGGGTTAATGGTCGAGAGTGGGGCGAAGCATCCGTCCGTCCATGCGTCTGTCTGTGTGACCGTCCATGCGTCCATCCAACCGTTCGTTCATGCGTATGTTCATGCGTCCGCACGTCCATCCGTGCGTCCGTCCCTGCGTTCGTCCAAGCATCCACCCCTGCGTCCGTCCATGCGTCCATCCGTCCATGCAGACAGGTGCGTCATTCACGCACCTGTCTGTGTGTCCGTTTGTCCATCTAGCCAACACTCCATGTACCACCATCTCGCATCTTTTCATCATATATTCCGCATATAGAAGCACCGCTATCCAGCGGACATTCCAAGGACAAAACAAGAGGTCGCACACGCACACTTTCTTACGGCTTGCGCTTCGTGTCTACTTCCCACCTTTAACCACCTCGATTCCTGGCATATACTAGTTCACTGTATTCATGGCACTGCGGCGCAACGCTCGCTAAACCCTTCTAAAAAGGCTACACCCAGCGAGTATAACCTAGCAACCCTTTCTTGTCAGATTGTGCTCAATGTACTTGCCAATGGCTGCTGATTGGTAATGAAAGACAGGAGAATTCGGCTTTTAGTAACGCACCCGGTGCCAATTTTTTATTGTTCAACAACGCACAGGAGAAATCTCCCACCGGCACCACCTTGCAGGTCAAAGCGTAGGACTAGGTACGCACTACGACTACGGCTAGGGACGAACGAGTGCCCCTTTAAGAAGCTTCACCCCTAAAGAACACGAGGAACGAGCTGGTATTCGAGTCCCTGTGCCGCTGTAGAGTACCGGGTCCTTCACTGCAGTCAACCCCTTTTCATTTTCATTCTCTTTATCACTCAATGTTACTTGCTCCATCTTGCTTCCCCATCCTCCAGGAAAGTTTGATGTTCGCATCGAGCACAGTGATCCTTCATGGCTTTTCACTGGGCGACACCACTGTTTGCGTTCGCAGTAACGCGGGATTCCGTCGTCAAGAATTCATTTAATATATCCGCCGAAATTCGGCAAAAGAAAGAGAGGAGGCAAGGTGGCTGGACGGGGAGGCGACCGGAACTCGGAGGAAACACCGTAGCGAGCTCTCACGTCTCTTCGGACGCCGAGGCAATGAGGCGGGAAAATAACTTGCGAGGAAGGGTAAATGACAGCGTTTGCCTCACCGAGGAAGCATTGAGCGCATTTCGATGCGGGAAATCTGGGCTGATCACGAAGCCAGGGATGAGCGTAGGGAGAAATAACCTCACTGATATTAAGGCTACTAGAGATGTAAGCGAATAAAAAAATTAAAGCGAGTGGGAGGGGTTGTTGCGCCACGCATCATTTTCTCTGCATAAGTGGCTTCCAAGTTTGTGTTAATGTTCTCATTCACATTAGGTATCGTACAGTTCTTAGAAGTGCTTAATTTGTTTAGAGAAAAAAAATGACGTAAAGACTCAGATGGGTAGAAATATTTTGATGCTGGAAAAAAGGATGATTTCGTTGAGAGTAATGAGGCGTATAAAAGCGTGTCACGACTCATTTAGCAACACAAAACAAGACGTGGCAAGCCTAATTAGAGATGCCAAAGATTTGCAGTAAGAAATGCCAATTGTTTCGTTTATTTAACATTGGTTTCTTGCATGAAAGTGATGACTTGATTGAATTACCCGAGGTACTTAGGTAAGTATTCTGAAGTCCATGAACGCTTAATTCGCACATTCTTTCTCAAAGTGACTCAATGGGTTTGATAGAACAGTTTAGGTCATTACGACAAACCAAAAGAATGCCGCGTACATTCGACAAACTGATACAATATCCGTTGTAATTTTGTTGGACTCTACTATTCGACCCGCCGCGGTGGTCTAGTGGCTAAGGTACTCGGCTGCTGACCCGAAGGTCGCGCGCTTTAATCCTAGCTGCGGCGGCCGAATTTCCGATGGAGGCGGAAATGTTGTAGGCCCGTGTGCTCAGATTTGGGTGTACGTTAAAGAACCCCAGGTAGTCGAATATTCCGAAGCCCCCCCCTACGGCATTTCTCATAATCATATGATGGTTTTTGGGAGATTAAACCCCACATATCAGACTCTGCTATTCAAATTAAAATGTATTCCTAGAAAAAAACGTGTTATTATTCCAGTAAATAACTGAATTAATACAAAATTTTAACAGTTTCACAAAATACAAGTGTTCTAGTGTCACAGAACGAGCGCTAAACAAGAGCGCGCCGCCAAATCCTTGCGACAACGGGCGGCAGAAACGCCGCGAGGTAAAAAGAAAAAAAAAAGAAAGCAAACATCCAGGGCTCCCGGGCGCGCGCTCTCCCCCGCAGAAGCACGGCTTCGCAGGCGATCCTCCTCACCCCACATCGGCGGCCCAGCAAGACCGCGATTTTTCTAGAACGAAGGAGGCGGGGTCAGACCGAGTGAATCATCCTCGGGAGAGGGCAGTCGAACCGTCTCGTGCCTCTCCCCAGCCTTAGCCGCGTATCGCGCCGACGAAATGACGAGAAACATCTGGAAAGTCGCGCGCAAGGTATTTAACCGAGCAGCCGAGACGCAGAATCAGGAGAAGACGGAACGTTAGCGTCGGAGCGCGTAGGAATTCCGCCGTGTAGTCGGCGAAGGTTCTGCCCGTAGTGACAGAACAGGAGGAGACGGAAGTGAGCGCCAGAGTGCGTAGAGATTCCGCCGTGTAGTCGGCGAAGTTTTTGGTCCGTAGGGACGGCTCGAGCTACAGGCAAGAGCGTGGGTTTACCGCTATCGAGCGAAGACGCGGGCAACAGCTGCGTGTGGGAAGCCGACGGATTTCCGGCGAAGAAGTTGAAGTTTGAAGAGTGGCCAATTGAAGACGGGAGGTTTCCTGGGAGAGAACTTCGAGAGCTGCGGAACGACAACAACGCTGGACTTTGAGTGAGTGATTCTCGGAAGAGTATCATTCAGACTTTTGTTCCAAGGACTTTGGACTGAATAGGTTTTATATCTCTTTAGTCTTTAAGTGTCTTGGTTGTTCAATGCATGCGACTGCATTGTAGTGCGTATTGTTGTCTGTGTCCGTTGTTTCAAGTGTGGTTGATTGTACTGTGTAGTACATTGTCTGTTTGGTGACGTATTGTATGTAACTATTGTGGAGTGTGCATACGTGTGTATTGTTTTTGATCTGCCGTTAATGAGAATATAATTTTGTTTATCAACTCTCGGCTCTGTCTTGTTCTTTGGGCCACAGCCGCATTGCTAGCTTCACATATCACTAATTTGGCATAACATGACATTAATGGATGACGAAGGTATGTGACTAGTGCGAAATGATCATCATGAGATGCGTGTCAAGTGAGAACATGACTACATTCCAAAGTGAAGGCGCTAATACACTGCGACGTGACATGGCGCACGTGCACGCCGGCGTTCCATTCATCGCGTTCCACGGCATTGCCACGCCAGTCGCCGGTCCCTGCCATATACTCGATCGCAAGCGCGTGCCGTGCTGCGTTGCTTTGACGCATGCACGTTTCAGCGCATCCGGTGTCCCTCCGTCACGAAAAGAGGTCAGACGCGGTGCTGTCTGGGTAACGCATCGGCGCGAAATGCAGCATGTCGCATTTCACGCTGGTTGCCATCAGGCCACGCCGACGGACGCTGGACGCGCCTGGCGCCAGACTATAGAGTGCTCGCGTTTTGCTAACGTATAGCGTCGCTGTGCCCAGCGTGCGTGCGCGTCAACGTTACGTTGGAATATATTAGGCCCTTCAAAATGCATTCGCAGCAGTTTTGCTAGCTCCACATATACCTTACCTGACGTCAATGGATGACGAAGGTACAAGACTGGTGCTAACAAGATAATTATGACAGGCGTATAATGTAAGAACATGACAACATACCTCGTTCATTGCATGCTCACGGCCGTTTCGCTAGCTTCATATAAACTAAATTTGGCATCACGTGACAGGAATAGATGACCTAGGTAAACGACACATCTAAACAAAATAATCATAACACGGAAGTCATTTGTGGCATAATTTACCTCCACCTCGCAACGTTGTGTTGATCTCAAAGTGACATTCAACCTTTCTCAATCGTGCTTCGCATATAATCGATTCCCACTATACGCGGGATCTGGCAATTTTCTTTTTTTGGTTTTGTTTGATAGGTGGCAGTGAATTTCAAAAATAGTCTATTCACTAGTGTCTTTGATGTGCCTACACATCCAGTTGTAACCACAATTTCGCCTGAGCGTAGGGCAGAGTCCCACTATACGTAGTAAGGCCATATATTCGTAACTAGCTCGATTGCTGGATCTACGACGTGTCAGGTGCCTGACTGCTTAGCAATACATTTATCAAATAATCAAAGTAATTAATCATGTGCAATGCCACCAATAGATTTAATAGGTACTTTCTTCTCTTCCCGTTGGGAAACAAGCCCACACGAATTCCTGTAGGAACTAGATGCTTCAGTATTATGGCTCTTGTTTTATGGTGACTATTAAAAAAATACCAGGATTGCGACACCTAGGCATCTCAAGTGACAAACTGCTAGAATGAAACGAACGAAAATGTTGCGAAGACTGATTTTAACTTTTCTAAACTTAAGATCGCGTGCAGCAAGTCAACTGAAGAAGGGTTGCGTTAAGCTTGTACGTAACTCAGGTAACAATATTTGAAAAGTCACCTAAACACACGATTAAGTTGTTTACCAAAGCTGTGAATTGGGATCGAATGAGAGGAGATATTCTGGCGATAAGATTCGACCGAATGATGAAATACCCCTATACCTGCAAATTCTTCAACGTGCGGGTTACGAAGCTGTCAAATATATGAGAGAGCAGCAGCTGCTTCTCCAGCGAGAAAAAAAAGAAACGAAAGATTAAGTCCCACCTGCCGTTGTCTTCATCTGAAAAAAAAAATAGCAGGTGGAATAAATCATTTACCTAATTACGCAAACCTATCAAGACGCGAACAAGAGGCTAAACAGGCAGTGTCGAAGATAAATCACTGCCTACGTGTCTCGTTAGATGGAACACGAAAAGAAGGTAAAAGTAAAGCGAAACTATGGTGTGAGCGGTGCGATAAAAATTGAAGCAATTATTCAAGCGCCGCGCCAACGTCATCTATTCCGGCACAACTCCGGCAACCTCTCTTCCGCCCTCGGCGCCGGGCTAGGTCCTGGCCTTGCCAAGCAACAGGAGACGTCGCCGTAGGTAAAAAAAAAAACAGCTTGGACACAAAATTTTTGTGAACGAAATAATTTAGGCCCGACTTTCATTTGGGCCTCCCATCGTGCGCCGTCAATGCCACATCGGCTACGTTTTGAAACTTTTTTTATTCCCTCCATATCGTGTTTGATGTTAATGTTGAAATCATTCCCGCTTCTGTGTTGTCCTTATATCTCTGTCTGTTGTGTCCAATTTCTCTGACAAGCCAAATCGTGAAACGAGCTTGCATTTTTGTTTCACAAGTTATCTGCATTTCTCCCGAGGTTAATAAAAAAGAAGGCTGCATATCCACGGGGTTAATGGTGGAGAGTGGGGCGAAGCATCCGTCCGTCCATGCGTCTGTCTGTGCGACCATCCTTGCGTCCATCCGACCGTTCGTGCATGCGTCTGTTCATGCGTCCGCACATCCATCCGTGCGTCCATCCCTGCGTTCGTCGAAGCATCCACCCCTGCGTCCGTCCATGCGTCCATCCGTCCGTGCAGCCATCCGTGCATCCGTCCATGCATCTGTCTGTGTGTCCGTTTGTCCATCTAGTAAACACTCCAAGTACCACCATCTCGCATCTTTTCATCATATATTCCGCATATAGAAGCACCGCCATCCAGCGGAAGTTCCAACGACTGAACAAGAGGTGGCACACGTACACTTTCTTACGGCTTGCGCTTCGTGTCTATTTCCCACCTTTAACCACCTCGGGGTCATGGTATATACTAGTTTACTGTATTCATGTCACTGCGGCGCAACACTCGCTAAACCTTTCTAAAAAGGTTACACCCAGCGAGTATAACCTAGCAACCCTTCCTTGTCAGATTGTGCTGAATGTACATGCCAATGGCTGCTGATTGGTAATGAAAGACAGGAGAATTCGGCTTTTAGTAACGCACACGCTGCGAATTTTTTATTGTTCAACAACGCACAGGAGAAATCTCCCACCGGCACCACCTTGCAGGTCAAAGCGTAAGACTAGGTACGCACTACGACTACGGCTAGGAACGAACGGGTGCCGCCTTAAGAAGCTTCGCCCCTAAAAAACACGAGAAACGAGCTGGTATTCGAGTCCCTATGCCGCTGTAGAGTTTCGGGTTCTTTTGTCTTCACTGCAGTCAACCCCTTTTGATTTTCATTCTCTTTATCACTCAATGTTACTTGCTCCTTCTTCCTTCCCCGTCCTCCAGGAAAGTTCGATGTTCGCATTGAGCGCAGTGATTCTTCATGGCTTTTCACTGGGCGACACCACTGTTTGCGTTCGCAGTGACGCGGGATTGCGTCGTCAAGAATTCATTTATTATATCCGCCAAAAGTCGGCAAAAGAAAGAGGGGAGGCAGGGTGGCTGGACGGGGAGGCAACCGTGACTCGGAGGAAACACCGTAGCGAGCTCTCACGTCTCTTCGGGCGCCGAGGCAATGAGGCGGAAAAATAATTTGCGAGGAAGGGTAAACGATAGCGTTTGCCTCACCGAGGAAGCATTGAGCGCATTTCGATGCGGGAAATCTGGGCTGATCGCGAAATAGCAGCAAAGGGACACTCCGTTTTTTTTTCCGAGCTCTCTGTCTTTGCCACATTAGTGGGAGTAACGCCGAATGTCTAGGAAAAGCCAGGGATGAGCCTAGGGAGAAATAACCCCGCTGATATTAAGGCTACTAGAGATGCAAGCGAATAAAAAAATTAAAGCGAGTGGGAGGGGTTGTTGCGCCACGCATCATTTTCTCTGCATAAGTGGCTTTCAAGTTTGTGTTAATGTTCTCGTTCGCTTTAGGTATCGTACAGTTCTTAGAAGTGCTTAATTTGTTTAGAGAAAAAAAATGACGTAAAGACTCAGATGGGTAGAAATATTTTGATGCTGGAAAAAAGGATGATTTCGGTGAGAGTAATGAGGCGTATAAAAGTGTGTCACGACTCATTTAGCAACACAAAACAAGACGTGGTGAGCCTAATTAGAGATGCCAAAGATTTGCAGTCAGAAGTGATGACTTGATTGAATTACCCGAGGTACTTAGGTGAGTATTCTGAAGTCCATGAACGCTTAATTCGCACATTCTTTCTCAAAGTGACTCAACGGGCTTGATAGAACACTCTAGGTCATTACGACAAACCAAAAGAATGCCGCGTACATTCGACAAACTGATAAAATATCTGTTGTAATTTTGTTAGACTCTACTATTCGACCCGCCGCGGTGGTCTAGTGCCTAAGGTACTCGGCTGCTGACCCGCAGATCGCGCGCTCGAATCCCGGCTGCGGCGGCTGCATTTCCGATGGAGGCGGAAATGTTGTAGGCCCGTGTGCTCAGATTTGGATGCACGTTAAAGAACCCCAGGTAGCCGAATATTCTGAAGCCCTCCACTACGGCATCTCTCATAATCATATGATGGTTTTGGGAGATTAAACCCCACATATCAGACTCTGCTATTCAAAAAAAAATATTCCTAGAAAAAAAAACGTGTTATTATTCCAGTAAATAACTGAAATAATACATAATTCTACCAGTTTTACAAAATGCAAGTGTTCTAGGGTGCGCAAAACTAATTCTATCACGAAGGGCACCGTAGAAGTTACCCTGATTGGACAAGATAGTACAAAGAGATAGTTATATATATACAAAAATAAAAAGGCAGGGAGGTTCACCTTGTAAAAGTACCGCTGTGCTGTCATGCAGAAGGGCGGGGCAATAGGGATAGGAAAGAGGACAAAGAGACAAAAAAGTAAATAATTAGTCAATCTGTGAGGAGCACTTCGCCTCACCCACTCTATAAAGTGACCAGAGTGAGGGGAGCAGTGCCCTCCTTTCCGCCTAGTGCGCAAGCTTTGATGAGTACTATTGAATTTAACTATTAGTGTTGGCAGTCTAGTGCTTTGTTAAATGATTTCTGTGCTTTCACCTTTCTGAATCACGACGTAAGTGTCCCGACCTTCCTCGTCTTTTGAAGGTAGACGTTATGTACAGGTGCGCTTTTAAATGTATTTATTTTTGCGTGATTCTCAGGTTGCTAGACAAGAGACTGGTAGTTTGACATGTTAGCTAAAACTTTCTAGCACTTATTCAACTGAAAACGTACGGCTAAAGTACGGTTAGGCATTTTTGGTTGTTTATTTTGAATTATGCGTCCAGGACTTTTCAGACAACCGTTATAGCATGTGTGCGCGACGACCACAACTCATCTTCACTGATTCGTAGCCTACTGTAGAGATAAGGCTTCAAATCCTAAACTGATAGAGGAATAGTACAAGTCTAACGTGTCCCTACCTGTTCATTTATTTTTCACAATTTACACTAGCGTACAAGATCTACACTTTGCGCGAGCAGGTTTAATGCTAAAGGGCACGTTTTTGATGCGCTTCTACACAGCCCTATAGGACGGGAAACACAATAGTAGTGACAGAATAGAGAGTTCTCCTGAATAACCACGTTTTTTTCGCTGTTTCCCTAAGTTTATTCACACAAAATAAGTTGTCAACCCTATACGTGACGTTTTGCGCGCATATTCCTGGCGTACCCTGTCAAACGTGACAAGCTTGCTGAGACATATTTCACAAAGTTTTGCCTGAACAAAGCACATATCTAAATGAAAACAGCGGCAAATTTTCAAAAAAAAACTTTTTTGTGAAATATTGTCTCACCATTTTCGACACCAAATATTGCATGTTTAAAGAGTAGAATTCACTGGCGAAAGAGGGTACCCACTTAAAACAAAACAACCAAGGCTAATAAATTGAGGAAACAAAGAGATATATTAAAGAAATTTGAAAAAGACGCAGAATCGAAGGCAGAGTCAATCCCTCATTCGTTAGTGCTTTTGCTTTATTGTTTTTGTAAATGAGTTTTTTTGTAATTCTAAAACTAAATTCATATAAAAGCAAAGAAGGTACAATATATATATATATATATATATATATATATATATATATATATATATATATATATATATATATATATATATATATATATATATATTTATATATATATATATATATTTATATATATATATATAAATATATATATTGTCAAGTAGATCCTCCGTGAGCGGTCACAACGTGGTTTATTTCGACGTTTCGGCCAACAGTCTGGCCTTCATATATATATATATATATATATATATATATATATATATATATATATATATATATATATATATATATATATATATATATATATATATCCGTATAGGGAAGAAGACGCACGTACGAAGTGATTTTAATGACGTTTCGGCCGTGGGTCCGGCCTTCATCAGAATACAGTTTATGGCACGAGTGCTGTTTATATACATGTGCATATCAATAAGATACAAATATGAAAACCGGCATGAAAGGCGATATATGGACATGTATATATGCAAGTCACACAATAAGAAGGGCACCTAATCTACGAGTAAAAAGATATTGCTTCCATGCGCGAGCACGTGGCGAGCACGTCGTTTACAAATAAAAGATAAAACGCATAAAAGATAAAGCACATAACATGAAGAGTAGTCCGACCGGTAAAAGCAAGGGAAAAAAGAAAAAAACTATAATATACTAATAAAGATGACAGAGACGTTACAAAGCTGTTACGTAATCAACGGATACAGACAATGTAGTGCGACTTGCTGAGCAAGGTTGAAAAAAGATGGACAGGGTGATACAGGTTACGCAGATAGGCAACTAAGTTTTCCTACGTTTTCATCCAGACCAGATGCGACGGCGTCGAACTTACAGATGAGGAATGATTCACGGGCTTCTCTATCATAATTTGTGCGGAAACCAGATTCTAGTAATGTGACCTGTAGATTTTCAAAAGAGTGGCCAGGGAGGTGCACGTGTCTTGAAATGGGCAAGTGGGGCAAGGTGTAAGCATGAGATTTATGGTTGTTAAAACGCAGTCTTAAAGGCCCCTCTGTTTGACCAATGTACTGTATTTCACATAGCGCACATTCTATCATGTATATCACGTTCTTAGAATCGCAGTCAAGATTGCCTTTGATTTTTAAGGAAAAGTTGGAACCAGTACTGGTGACCTGTTGGCATGTGCGCATGTGCGGGCATACTTTGCATCGAGGTTTTTGGCAAGGATGGCACCCAATCGTGTCAGGACTGTCTGCTTTCGACGATGATGATGATGAGAGTATGTCTCGAATAGTTTTAGCTTTGCGATACACTGCTTTAGGTGGTTCGGTGAAAATGGTTCTTAAGCGTTCACTTTGCATTAGAATATTGTGGTGCTTTCTCAGCACATTCGAAACACTTACCCATTCTGCGGCAGTTCCGCGTGTTTGCCACGCGGAACTGACGATCCTTGCCAAAAACCGCGATGCAAAGTATGCCCGTACATGCGCACATGCCAACAGGTCACCAGTACTGGTTCCAACTTTACCTTAAAAATCAAAGGCAATCTTGACTGCGATTCTAAGAACGTGATATACATGATAGAATGTGCGCTATGTGAAATACAGTACATTGGTCAAACAGAGGGGCCTTTTAGACTGCGTTTTAACAACCATAAATCTCATGCTAACACCTTGCCCCACTTGCCCATTTCAAGACACGTGCACCTCCCTGGCCACTCTTTTGAAAATCTACAGGT